>CM062570.1:13394204-13994204 GCA_031468815.1 Morus bassanus
TTTAGACAAGATCCCACATTCAGGTTGCTCCATGTGAAAGGAAAAAGGAGAGCATCTGCTTGTGAATTAATCACTATTTAAAGATAGGAAATGGGTTAAATATTCAGTTTTCACAACAAATAAAACATTTTTCTGTCTTAAATCCCACAAGGATCTGTTCTGAAATCCATAGTGTTCAACACAGTCACGAGTTATCAAAAAAAGTCAGTTAATAATGGCAAGACAAAACTTGTTGATAATGCAAAACTACTCAAGGTAGTCATTCTAAAAGTGAACTGTAGAAGAGTCTCATGATTTTAAGCAGCTAGATAATAAAAAGCCCAAACAAAACAAACAAAAAACCACACCACCCCAAAACACATAACAGCTCATAAACATATCAACTATGCAGTTTGCCTGACAAGTTAGCTTCTGGAGAGGTGTACCAGAGGAGGGAGAACCATCTCTGTTCTCTGTCCATAGCTTCTGAAAGCATCCAATACTGGCTGTTGTCAGTGGCAGAAGATTGGTGCAGGGTGGATCAAGAAAAAAAATAGAAAGTGAGAGTCATACAGTGGGTGCTTTAGAGAAAGTGATGTTTCCTTATAATTTTTTTTCCAGCCTTCTATAATATGCAGTTTACAGTGGAGCCTGACTGCAGAAGGGACTGTCAAAATCAAAGTCCTTATCTCTTCCAAATGGACACAACATCACTTGGCAGTTGTCTTACCGTCATACTTGGTCCTTCACCGAGGTTTGAATCATCCTATGTTGTGGTACTCAGCTGTCATCACTCCACTTAAATGTGCCTGCCTTTGAGAGCCACTGTTCCAGATTATACATTACATTGGTGCAGCACTTTGAGGTCCTGTAAAGTATCCAGTGTGACATAAGAAAACATTTAATAAATGCATTTAAAATGAACTTAGTTGTGCTAAAAATGATGATTTCACATTCTGCTACTCAGCCCACTCTATTCAGCTGTGTAGGAAGTAGTAGCTGTTTAAAATTTTTCTGTATTACTATGGCAACCCTCATTCTCCAGCAGCCTCTTACAACAGTACACAGAAACGCATTCACTTTCCAGGCAAGCTGCATACCACTCCTGAGAATTGGGATTCTGTCCCTCTAATGAAACCCACACCTAACTCCCATTACATTTAATTTGACTCATGAGCACGTACCAGTTTACTCTGCAAAATTTATTTAGCTCATTATCTGGCCTATTGTGCAAGTCCAAATCTCACAGACACAGATGCTCAAATCACTTGGGTTAAGTGCAGTTACAGACTGAGAAATAACTCTGGTAAGCACAGCACTGTGTGGCTTTACATAGGTGATTGAGTGGCTCCCACATCTGATTTTACTCAGTATCATGGAAAATCATTTCCTCCTGCATCACAGCCTTGGGGCAAGGGGCAGGGAGAAGAAGGGAGAGGAGAAACATCACGTGTTCTGCTTTCACCTGTCATATGAGGAGCACTGGAAGAGGGAAGTGGAGAGAATGCACCACCATGGCCCTGTCCTGCCACACTGATGGACAGCAGAACAATCTATACCCTTGAAATATTTGGATATTTTCTAGGTGTGAATCACTGTGCAAAAGGTACTTCAGGGTCCCCAATATTGGCCAATGTCTAAATACAACAAACTGCAAAGTGGCTCTTTGTAAGTTAGCAGATGGTTTTCGCAACTGCCAGATCTGCAGCAAGCTGAGTTCTTGATGGCTGATGGTAAAGCATAAGACCAAACATTTCTGCAAACCAAAAGTTGCCTCTCAGTCAAACCTGTGCCATTGCATCAAGTGCAGTGTAATAAATAGACAAAGATAAAACTCCTGTCTACATCTCAGGCATTTATTTTCCTAAAGAGCATCTTTCATCATCATTTCAGATACATGGAAAGAGCTTGTGAAGATTGTTCTCCCAAGCAATTCCTATATCAATGAGGAAAAAACTTGACAAAAGAAAGAATCCAGTGTCTCTCGTAAAGGAGAAACAAGAAATGTTATTTACCAGTCACAGAAGGATGAAACTATTCCCCTACCATAATTATAATCATCCCTCTGAAGTGCAGATGCAAGAATCGTTGCTACTCTGTGGAGGAAAGGCATATCCATTTATCCACTGACTGTAACCTTTTTCTTAGGGACTTCATATATGCAGTGAATTACAAAGCCGGTGTTCTCAGTGCTCTGTCTGAATTCTCTTCCCCACACTGAAAAGTTCCCTGAGAACTTGTCTTTTAATAACCACAACCCAAAACAAATATTATTGTAGGTTCTTCCTCCTGCAACTCAAAGGGGAATGGCACATTCAGCCCATCATAGGGTTAGCTGTTACAGCTTCCTCTCTCCCAGCTGGAAATGTTGCGGTAGCTGTTTGAACTCAGTTTAAGCTCAGAACAAGAAAGCGGGAGCTAAAAAGCACTGCAAAAAGGTGTTGCTTGTCTATGACATTGGGAAACTGTCATCAATGAGTGTAGGCAGATGTGAGACTGTATTGATCAGTTCATTCCCAGATATTGCTAGGTTAGTAAAAAAATCCCTCAATTTATATGGAACAAGCTGGTTAAAAAGACATCATGAAAATAGTTCTCAGAGATTAAAAAAGTTAAATAGTTTTCCCCAGACCAGATTTTCATGCACATGAAAAACTATTGCATCCAGGGGTCTTACTTGCCCTGTGAATAGCCAAAGCAAACAAAGCTGGCTGTATAGTTTATTTCATTTCTCTGTTTGTTGTTTTGTTCATAGTCATTTGAAAATGATCTAGCTTCAATAATGGGAAAACATTGCAAGAAAAAATGTGGGGTTTCTTTCAAAAGTTTTCATTATTGGCTATTCTGTGACCTAAAAAATGCTCACAAATATGCTTTCGAAAAGATTAGCTATTGCAATAACCACTTCAATAAAAAATTGCTTAAAAATGAAAAAAGTGCCCCAGGACTACTATTTCAATAAATGACAAATGTGTCCCTTCACACCTTGCTAAATACAAGCATATTTGAAAATCTGATTTGTTCTTTCTTAACGCTTTAAAATTTCAGTGGCTGCAGTTCAGCACCCAGGAGATCACTGCCAGCTATGCTCGCTGAACCATGCTGCCTTCATCTTCTCTCTCCTAGATTGAGATACATGGAGTACCTGTTATCTCAGCTGATACCTATGCCTTGGGCAAGCCTCTTGCTGGTAACCACAGTGCGACTGACAGGAACTCGACTGTGCTCCAGAGAGAGGGTTTGTAACTTCTTGTCTTGGTAGCCCAAGGCCACTGTGGTGAGCAGCCTGCATGGGGACCACAGCTCTTGTTCATGGATGTTGCTTCCTGCAAGACCCACGCTAGGAAACGGCAATCAATAGCAACAGAAACAACAGTAAGGAGGAAGCATGAGGAAGGTTTAGCACCACCTTTACTCAGTGCCAGTCTGCCTTTCCAGACACCCTGATTTTCCCTTATAGTTATCATGTATCTAACACCTTTTTGACATATGGCTGTAAATACCCGCCACATTCTCACCTGCATCTCATCTGCTCTAGTCGCATCTTCCAGGCTGATGGAGTTTGATCAAAACAAATCATTAGAAATTATTATGCAAATTTACTCATCAGTGAATGTGCCTTGAACGTCACTGAATATTACACCAACCATGGCAGCCAAGACACCTTGAACCCTGGCTAATGATGAGCAACCCTGTTCACATTTCTCAAGTGAATGCACCCATTTTGAGTTTGAAAAGCTAAAATGGGACAACAAGTTGGCACTGGGATTAAAGGGGAGGTTACAAATTGCATCAGTCACAGGAAGCACTGAAGGAAAGAGTGCCTCCCACTCAGAGAGAGGGATCTGATTCCCATTACCAAGAAGATGCATTTACTTCTTTTTGAACTGCAAAGATCCTGCTCAAGTTACCCCATCCCCCTGTAAGACTGATGTAAGGAGTCTATTACAGCACAAAGAGTTTTGCTGCTTAGATTTATGGGAGATGCAACAGCAGACAGGCAGACTCAAGATAGGAAATAGCATGCATCACCCACTCTCGAGTTTCCTCTCTATGGCTCCACTAAGTGTGGTTTTTGGCATGCACACTGGAAAAAAATATTTTCCATTAATAGTCTGGACTAGCGAGACCAGTGCACTGCATTCCAAGAACTGTGAGATCCAGAACATGTTTAATTTAGTCTAAATAGGGCCCCTATGATCTACAGTACTTCCTGGATATTTGTATACGCATGTCATTTTATAGAGACAGGTACAGACATATGGTTTGCATTTTCCTTTACCTAATTATTTTTTCAGAGATTCAGCACTAAAACTGATCAGAAAAACATTGATGGAACCGTGTTCTGTTGGGAAATGCAAGTGTCTTCAAATGGAAAAAAGTATTAAATTCATCATCAGAAAAGTTTGCACCCAAACTTTCATTCTGATCCAGCAAGGAATCAGGCACATTCTGTGACCTGCATTTCCAAAGGAATCAGCTTGCATATCAAATACTTGTGACTGGTGAAATGCTTGTGAACAAGCAAGAAGCTGCAAATTATTCACAGAAGTTATTCAGCAAGCGTGAATAAAGACATTGCCCAGCCCTATGATGTGATTGCAAGCCACTTGTGAGCCAAAAGAGAGGTGAAAATCCTTACTAATTGTTATCCCAGCCTATAAATTTGGACTAAAGGAATGCACTGAGATTTGTATGCGTCTCTCTCTCTCTCTCTCTCTCTTTTTGTTAGCTGAATATTGCCATAAGATATATTTCCCTCTTTAGAGCTTCAGCCAGGTCTCACAGCATGCATTTAGAGTGTGCATGAAACACAGCATGAAATAATCTGTCACCTTTTTTTAACAGGCCATTATTTGCAGTCTTCTGGGCCAGCTTTGAATCGGATCTGCCACTCTTGGCAAACTGAAATGTTAATATCCCTTTGATATTCGGCTGTGTTTTTGCCAGGCTGGATGAAATAACTTACGCTGGAAGCCCTGATAACAACTGTCTGCTGAGTATTGGAATGTCCACATAAGACAGGAAAAAAGCTACAGCTGAAGAATTTTCAGATCATCATGATTTCTAAATGGGAAAAAAATAAAATTAAATATTGTGCAGCTTTGTAATTGATCTGACAAAAAAAAAACACAGCAGTTCTTTAAACAGATGCGAAGAAAAAAGTCTTAGGATGCAATCACTGAAATATAGCAGAAAACTTAGCTGAAAAGTGACAATCCATTTTATAATCAAAAAGTACAATGGGAATGGTAAGTCTAGGCACTTCCTCACAAAAATATGGACATGCTTATTGGGCAGACTGAGATTTCTTGAATGAGAAAGAGCCATTCCCCGGAAAAAGATACAGAATAATCTTTTTAATATTTGAATACAAAAGCAATGCATATTGACATCTTTCCTTATTATGTAGCTGGGTTTTTCTTGTAGTTGTTATGATGATGACGATGTAGTAAAAATCATGCAGATTAGAATAACTGAAAGTCTGTATTTTTCTTCTGTTCTAACCAGATTCAACTATCTCTTTATGGAGGGAAAACCCCTGACAATGTAGCCCTACTGATGTATTTTACATGAAGGGAAAAAAAAATCTTTACCTCTCTGAAAAAGTGGTTCCCAGCAAGCCCATCTACAAGTGACTTTGCATTTATAATAACAAAGAAACGACGTAAGCTCCTAAGACTGTTATCTAAAAAAAATCTTTTTAGTCCACTTCTGTATGGCTAGAAGATGCCAAATATAGGATCCCACAACTGACATTCAGAAAAATAATCTTTAACACCCATGCATCAGTTTTAAAATTTCAACTATTTTGTTTTTTATAGCTATCTTTTTTTCTGTCTCAGTTGAAATATCTTTAAATGAAAAGGCATTATCTTTCCTTTACTTCTTGGCTGTATTGAAAACTATGTAGAGATTTGTAGTTCAGGTTAGACGGTGGATTTTAAAGCACACGGGCTATGTGGTTCAACATAAGGCCAAAGTATCAAGCAAACTTAACTTATTAATCTTCAGAGCAATGACATCACACAGATCACACCTATTTCTGTGTTCCCAGCTGAGCCTCAGCCATTGGTCCTGCACGGTAGAGTTACATTCTGCAAAATGGTAGCAGAATGGCTTGAAGTATCTGATTTATTACTTATTGTTTGGATTAACGGGACTGTAGTAAGGCGTTAGCGTAAAGTGGCTTGGAAGTCTGCAGAAGGCTTGCTTTTGGATCTCATAACAGTCCCACATGAGACATCTGTAAATGATCAAAAGGCGTCAAGTAGCTGAGAGCAAGAGAAAAACTTCAGGAATTTATTTAGATCTTTGACTAAACAAAACTTTATCAAACTTACAGTACTCTTTTTATTTGGCTCTTCAAGACCTTTCTTCCTGTAATAAACAACTCACATTCCAGATCTGGTTATATGGACAACTGTAAATGTCCTCCACGTCCAGCCTGGCTCTGAATAGGCAGCTAAGTTTTAAAAATGTATTTATAAACAAATATTTTCAGATATTCTCTAGACAGTTAGAACTGAAGGCTTTCTGAGCAGGAAATGCTGGGAGGTCGGTCCCTCTGCTTTCAAGATACTAATAAGGAACACATGGAAAGGATGTAAAATAATTCCTGCATTGTTTGAAGTAAAAGATTAAATACTGATGTGTGCCAGCATAGAAGCTATACGTAGGGATAACTGCCAAGTCAAGGGGTAAAGTAATAAGGATAAAGGTAGATGAACTAACAGTTTCATTTGGGTAAGGCTCCAAAATTCTGATGCTTTTTAAAAGATTATCCAAATTTGTCTGAACTTCCTGATGCCTTTCTGCCTTCCTCTATGCCAAGCTCCTCCCTACTCATATTCAACTTTATCCATCCATTTTTAGATGCTTAGATCATGTGACGCTGACCAAATTTCCATGAAAAAAAAAATTTAACAGGCTTCCTGATTCTATTGTCCCACACTCCATGGTGAAGACGCATGATTTAGTCATCCTACTTTGTGTTTAATTTGGAGGTTAAAATTTCACCAGCAGATAAAGATGTTATTTTCTCCACTAATTCCCATTACACTTTGTGTCTTTACAACAAATGCTGTACTCAGTGCATTCAAAGCTATGATGTCTATGTCTTGTACTTCTCTTGTAGTTAAGAATGCACACATTCACTAAAACACAGTGGAGAGACTTTAACATGGAAGTATCTGTTAGTATTTTGAATTTTTAATCTGTCCCAGCTGAAAACCTATTAGAATTCCCAACTTATTGGTGAATTATTGCACTGCTGAACCAAGATCATAACATGAAGTTTTGGGGTAAAAATGTGCAGTTCCATTTTTTTTTTCCCTTTGTCTCTGAAGAGCTGTTTTTATCCTTTCTGAATAGACAGGATAACAATGCTATGTAGTCAGGGTACAGATGACTGGGGTTTTATAATTCTATAAGGTTTTTATTATTCTCCCAGAGAATTTTACCATTGCCCTAGGTTTCTAATGAAACTGCTACATCCAATGTCAGGAATGTTGGGAGTTTTGCATCACTGCTTCAAATGAAACATGATTATCAGCTAGAGAAAAAGAGCACTGGAGAAGGTAGAAAGTATGTATGTGAACACATAGAGTCTTTCCAACACGCATGAACTTTTCTTCCCAGCCTGAAAGTGTCAATATATGTGCAGACAGCATGCAAAGGAGTAGTAGGAGGGAGAGCACGAAAGGGGTAAAGTGGGTGTGAAATAGCAAAATTTATCCAAACAAGCTCACTCCTCTTACTTTCCCCTGAAGCTAAGCATGTTACTTATCATGAGAGCCCAGCATAAGCTGAGCTAGCCTAAGGACATGTTCATTTAGTGGTCACTCCTACAAGACCATGAAAGCTTGCCTTGAGAATCTGAGCACTCGGTGACAGAAGGCACTAATTATCCTACAAGGATCAGGGTAATTCTAGTATCTCTGATCCAATGTAAGTTCACTTATTTTCTACTCCTAAAAAAAAAAAACCAAACCAAAATTCAAACTAAGATATCCTTACATACATTAATATTGGTCCCTTTTAGCTCCCTGCTAGTATTACCACATTACTTTAAGTACTTAAAAATATATCATTAAAACACTTTGTAATTACGGAAGTTTAATAAATTAGCCCATAATTATCATATAATTGGCACTTTTTCCAGTTATATCCATTGAGATTCGCTAATTGATATTGTGTTATTGCATTACAGAGCCCTAGTAATGCCTTGTCACAGCACTTACTGACATCACCTCAAGACACTTTGCCTAAGAAGACAGTGATGCACTCTCAGACTGTTTAAAGCACAGTTTAAAGAAAAGAAAAAAGAAAGCCTTCTTTCCATAAGCTCTTGGTAGATGTTCCGAGATATTGCAGTTTATGTCTGTTGTTGCTGTGGAAAGAATATCTAAGCCCCTTTTTCACTTTAGCTTTCCAAAAGCAGCAATTAAGAGTAGAAAAGCAAAAGAAAGAAGGAAACCAGAAGAGCAGCTGAAGGCAAGAATAAAAGGAAAAGGGAGAAAATGAAGAGCGGAATAAATCATAAGAAAAAGAGGAAGAAAAGTGTAAAATTAAATGGAAAGTCTTTCAATTTTAAGAAAGTCAAATCCTCTGAGAGCACAAAAGAAATTTATAAAAATCTCTAACAAGAAAATTACAAAAACCAACCCCTCCACCTCTAACATAAATAATAAAAAAATGCTTGGAACAAGAAACAGGTAAGCAGGGAAAGTCCATTATATCAGGTGTCCAGCCATGGAGAAGTGTTTGTGTTTACAGACCTAATCCATGAAAAAAATTAATCCTATCTTTGTAAGAGCAGTTCCTTTCTGAAGATTCATTCCTTTTCTTTGTTTCTTGCTTTTCCTTGATTATAAGCAGCAAATAAAATGTATATCTGGGAAGTATTGCACTGAGGAAGACCTAAATCTATCCTGACAATTTCAGTCCTTAATTCATTTCTATGCTGGGCTATTCTTGAGTTTGTGCACTCCTTAGACACTCATATATAAGTAAGCAAGGGTCATAAGACCCATATAGCAAATGTCAAATTCTTCCATGCTAAAGAAATGGAAATATAGTATTCTGCTTCTGAAAGAATAGGGCTGAGGGCTAAGTACCATAATTTTATTTCAGATAGTGACATTTTCCCGGGAAGTCAGATGTCTGAAAGAGTCATCAATTCTGACTGGTTACTGAAGAGGCAGTTGTGAAGACATTCAAAGCCTTTCAATAGTAAGGCATTCCTTTTCTGTCATCAAGCAAGCTTTAGAAGCAATTTGGTCTAGATAGATACTTCTGTCCATTGACCTCTTGGGATAAGACAGCCCCTAGCTCCTCTCAGAAATATGTTTGAAATGTGAATTCCTTACTGAAGAAAAGCATATACAGACTTACAATAGAAACAGTTCTTGAGAGTCTGAAAGGCCTTTTCACAGACTTGAAACATTGTAAAGGGAAATGCATTCTTGGTTAGGTCTATTAACAAGGCTTCTTCAAAGAAACCTGATGCAAAAATTTCCTATGGAGAAGTCTCAGAAGAACTACAAATGGAGTAGATGATCTCTACTCCAGGGATAAGGACAGGTCTGGTCTGTAAAGTCTATCAAGTGATCAAGAAGGTGCTGTTATTTGTTCTTGTTATTAATTAAACAGAGAATTTACTATCAAACCAACCTCTGCTAACATGTAGTTTTGTCAGATGACTGGTCCAGTTTCAAAGAAGAGTACTTCCGCAAATGCCAGACCCCTGTCCAATCCTACTTACGGAAATGTATTGACTCTAGAGCAAAGAAAAAATTATTTTTCCCATGAGCCTATCACAGTCAGGTAAACTTTCCTATACATCAATAACTGGTGATTCAACTCAAACCTAAGGAATCAGGTGCATATCAAAGATAGAAAAGTAGGAGCCAGAATGCCACGAGCAAGAGAGACATCCTTCCATGCTGACATACCTGCTTTTCCCGGCTTGCTAATTAACTCAGTAAACTAATTTCACTCTCCTCCCTGATTCAGGACCTCGCTTGCTGAGAATCCCTCCCCATTGTAAAACTTTCCAGCTTACAGTCAGATGTACATTTTTTTCTGGAAGTTGAGGTAAAATTCTGCACCATTTCACTTAGAGACACAGACAGTAGGGCCTTGCTATGCACTTTGAGTCCCTACTTGTGGTTTTGTTCTTTCACACTTCGCTTTTTCTCAAGAGCCAATGCTGTTTCTAGGTTTCTCTTTCTGTCTTGCAGCTTTCACCCTCTCACGTTATAGCTCAAACCACTTCAGAGGACAATTAGTGCAAATTCTGCCTTACTGTCAAGGCACACTTAGGCACTCATAGAGCAAGCCAAACTCAAGAAGTGTGGAAATGAAGTCTGAAGGTGCTTTGAACTGGGAAGTGTTGAGCGGTTCCTGAGCTGCATGTGGGTGGTGAGAGATTAGTTCACGGAGACTGCCTGTTCTCAGCACAGCATGATGTAAGCATTGCCAACGTTACTGCAAACCCATAGGAATTAATGCAAGGAAAACTGCAGTGATAACAAAAGTCACTTTTCCTCCTTTAATGACTTGAACACTTAGATGGTGAAGCATAATCTCCCACAAAAGTTCAGACCTGCACTTCCACACCACAGGAGTGTGCTTGTCAGAGTTAGTTATCTGTCAAAGTACAGGCTGGGCAAAGAGAAGGGGGAAGAAAACTGAACTGAGGCCTGTTATTTGATAAGTGCCCTGGTTTCCACTTTTGTTTCCACTGAGGTTGTTTACAGAGTTGTGCTACAGCTCTGCTAAGGGGAAAATAGCTGAATTTTCAACATACAATCTATATGATCATCACTTTCTCATGTATCTCATCCCCTTAATTAAAAAACACCTTGTCAGAAAATTAAAACACCCTAAAACTTTATTTTCTCTGCTCTAAACATGCAATGCTTGAACCATGTTCAGTAACAAGGCTTTATGTCAGCACTGGCAGAGTCCCTAGTAAACAATTAACTGTTGGACAGAGAGGAAGACACCTTGTATGTGCTAATTTGCACATAGTCCTGTTAGTCCCATTGACACTTTACTAAAAGTGAATTGATTTCCTTGAACCATACAGTAGGGTCTGTGTCACAAATGTAAAATAGATATATAGCATGTGCATTCATATGATCTCTCCAAGCTACCTTAACCCTTAGAGTCCTCAGGTCACTGGAACTGAAATTGCATATCAGTTTAAGCCTTACCTATTGCACTCCTCCTCACTTCAACATATTTGTGTCTCTCTTTGGAAGCTAATTTAGAGAAGTAGGAGTTGCTCCAGGAACATTAACTGTATATGAAAAAGTCCAGTAATCCTCTTTGCCTCTTTTATGAAATTAAACATCCAATAAACCTGTGTAAAAGAATATGCTATATTTGAGTGCTTCCTATGATGTCAAATAATAGTATATGGCTGCAGTTAATTTACCAGATTTGACTTGTATAAGGCATTTCTCAGTGCATATGAAAGGAAAACTCCTGTTGAAATCAGTGGAAGTTTTATTCAAGAAAGACTTGCTGGTATTCAAAATCCCTTACAAAATTGATTCCATAGGACTTGGCTTCAAAACTTCCTTCTCCCTTCAGATCAAAATTCCACTCTTTCTGAGTAAGGTTGAGACAGATAATATTCAACACACAGCACTTGACTATGCCAAAATATAGCTAATACCATGCAGAAAATAAGTAGCTGGAGCAAAAGGAGATATGGGCTAAGTAGAAAAAGAAATACTGAATTGTGTTCTAATGGTGTGATTCTGAACAAAGCTCTCTCAGCAGAGTATTGAAACAAAAACAATGAAAGAAAAAAACCTGCAACAAACAAAACCAAGCCAAGAAGGTTTTGTTCTGGGTTGTTTGTTTTGTTTCGTTTTGTTTTTTTTGTTTTGGGCCTTGTTTGGGTGGTTGGGTTTTGGTTTTTTTTCAGAAATGACTGACAAATTTTAGATGCCATCTCATTTTTTCCTCATCCATCATTCACTCACCTTGCAAACCAAACAAATTCTTTCCTACCCCCTTGGTCCAGTTGCCAGAGCTTCAAAGCTATGATGTTTACTAGACACAGATTCAGGTAGGCCTCAAATCACCATGTCTTCTCTTCTACCTTTCATTCTCAAGAGAGACAAATGACCTTCCAAGGCTCTCAACTGAATGACAGCATATCCTTAACCAATCAGAGAACAGCACTTGGATCTGCTAGGTCCATACATCCAAACTTGGTCTTTTGCAAGTCCGCACCAACCTTGGTGGCTCATTAATTAGTATATATTTTCTGACCTTGTAGAATATCAGAAATGACAGTATTTAAAAAATACCAACAATGCAACAGAGTGGCAAAAATACTGTGCTCAGATTTAGATCTGGATTTTAGAAATCAGCACGCACTGGTATGGAAGCTAAGATATTGGCCAGATAAAGAGGGTATAAGGTTAGCCATTCTATAGCTTTTTTAATTCAGCCTTCATTTTCTTGCAAGAAAGGATCATATTTATTGCTTACCAATAATGTGTCATAGAATCACTGAAGTTGGACAGGACCTCCTCAGGTCCTCTAGTCCAAAATTTCCGCTCAAGCAGGGTCAGCTACAGCAGGTCGCCAGGACTGTGTCCAGGTTTTTAATATCTCTACAGAGACTTCATGACTTCTCTGGCTGTCATCTTCCATCTTTTTTTCCACCAAATTACTTTAGAAAGACGTACAGTGAGCAACACGTAGCAACCCAGTAATGTCCCAACAGTCTTAATTACCAGTGTATGTGATTATCCCTGCAGATTGTTGTACATTTGATTCCTGATTCCAGACCCTTTCTTGAAGAACAAAGCTCAGATGCAGACAATATCTCACAATGTCTGCATCCTATCTGATGTTAAGCTATTATTTATAATGCAACTCTGAGAATAAAATGCAAGAACCTTTAAAAAACATATTTTGACCCTTTTTTCCCTTCCCCCTCTCTGCAGCATTTTTCCCAGTCCCCAGATGAACACTTTCAGATCAGATAGTTTTTCATATGGATTTTGAGGAAGCATTAGTAGACCAGAAAGAAACTGTGAAGAGAGGGAATGATTTGAGCTGCCCTGAAGGATACAATGATAACTTCCAGTATGACCTCCTGCAATGCCAAATTCCTTGCATTGCAACAACTTTTCACAGAAAGAAAGGGAAACTAAGAAAGAAAAGGCACACTCTGGATTTTGATGTCTTCATGGGGGTAGTAACTAACTGTTCTTGGAGCTTTCTTTCCCATCTCTACAGAATACCAAAACCAACAAAAGATACCCATACCCAGATTTTGAAGCAGCTTATAAAATGGAAGAATTCATTCAAGAAATGGGAGACTTTCTTTTTGTTTTGGACTTGGCAAAAGGAACAGTTGTATTTATGACAGAGAACAGTTTACATCTATAACTGAGGAAAATGTGAAAACCATAAAGAAATTTATTACCACGGGTACCATATAATCCAATCTTGCTCCCAGTTGAAGTCAGTTAAAGTTTTGTCATTGGAAGCAGGACCAAGTCATTTCCAAACAAGTGACACAGGTCCTTCTTTCCTATTCGTTCAGTAGGAGAAATGTTGCAAGTACATACTTTCCTACCTGAAAACTGTTTACAAATACATTTTGGACAACTGGCTGGTCAGTTTGGGGACCTCAGTGTAAGTCACATTTCATTGTTGAAAAGAAACTGCCATCAGAAAGACAAGATATCTGTAATTCATTGACTTAACACTATGAAGGTATTCTAACCTATGCCATATGAGTTTCTTGTTACTCTTAAAATATTCTATATTCAACTGGGAACATGTAATTCTGGAAAGCATTAAATCCTCCTGCATAGTTTTCAGGAATAGTTGGCCTAGCACTCTGGCCAGAAGATCTTCAATTGACTCATATTGGTGGATTCATCCCAATATGATTTTATTATGCAACTACAAAAACAGGTATATATGCTAATGTTCTGACAATGAACAAATGTGGGTGCAGTATAAAAATTTTTTTTTTAAATTACAGACTGACTGGCCAGACTAAGTTTTTATAAAACTTATTTTCTAGAAAAAGGCAATAGTATTGGATCTCGGTGCAGAATTAAGCACTATGGCACATAGGAAAATATCAGTTTAGGAAATATGCAGAATAGTTAGAAGAATTGTAAGATGGGTAAAGAACTGTGTGAAGTGGAGATAAAGTTTACATTAAAAGCTGGGGATAGAGGGATTTTTCTGATACAGTTCTTCAAGGGTCATTCTTGTGAACAATCATGCATTATTTTCATTAAACATCTTCACAGAAAAAGTAGCAGTATGTTGATAAATTTCCTGATGATGCAAATATAATATGCACTGTAAATTCAAGAAGGAGTATTATACAAGGCAAAAGGAGCGTTTTGAGATGTGAAGTTAGAGAAAAGGGATGAAATGCTATAGTAAAAAGTATAAGGTCATGCAGTTAGGGAATAGTAATAGTTCCTGCTTTATACTGTGAGTTTTTCAGCTAGAAATAACAGAAACATACAGATGTTTATCAACAAACCACCAATGTGAGGAAGATATGAAAAAGCTGAATGTAGTTCTGCTGCCTCAGGAAAGATATTTTCACAAAACCAGGAAAGCGCATATGTCATGTATGAAACACTGCTGCATCCCTGCCTACAGTGCTCTACATTTCTTGTCACAAATGTTGAAGAAGATGAACTCATTGAAACAGAGACTTTTTTCAGTAAGTGTCTTACCACCTAACAAAGGTGAGGGCTCTAGGATAGTTTGGATGGTGAATCTACCTGTGAATACTAAATAAAACATCTTATCTTTCTTTTTCATAGGTATGAGGCTCAGTGATAGCCATTTATCCTCAGGAAATTCCCTATGCATGTAAACATCATAGAAGACAGAGAGATATTTACTATATGGCATGCTGCTAGCACAAGACCAAAACTGATATTTACTGGCCACTAATACAAGTAAGGTTAGGAATAAGAAAAGTTTTCTAGGAACAGAACAGTGTGATACTGAAGCAGCATTCCTGTATCAGGAATGGAAAGTGTGATACTGAAGCAGGATTACTGTATCAGCAATGGAAGACAATCCTACTTGAAGATACAGTTTGATGAAAGTATGAAGGCGGCCCTAGGATAAATTAGCTTGCAATTACAGAAACTGGGAATTACATCTGCAAATAAATACCAATGTACTTCCATAGTCCATATAGTTACACTACACACACGCATCTTTTTACTCAAATACACATACTACTTCCTATTTTTTTCTCTGATTTAGTATTTATTAATTCTAATTTAAGGCTACAAAGGGATATAAAACATTCTCATTTCCTGCTTTTCTCCTTTCATTAGGAGAATCATCCAAATAAATCACAATGACAATATTTATAGAGCAACTTTGATTCTGAAAAGCAGCCAGAGTTCTGTGTTTTGACACTCCTGAATGCAGTTATTCTTAAGCTCTGGAGCAACAACTGGACAGCACTACCCACACTGTAAAAAAGAACGAGGTCTTCCTCAGTTTTATTGGAGTGCCTAAAGAAAATAATTTTTAGGGAACTTCTAATTTCTCCACAGGGTGGTAAGAGTCCCAGTTTTTAAGAAACTAAACAAAACCTTCTACATTGCCTGTAATCTTAAGACATATTTTTTCCCACCTATAAGTAAACTCAGAAAAATTAATAAGTTGCATTGACACTTCTGCAATACAGTTCTGTGGTTCTTCACATTCTAGATAATCTAAATCCAATGCAAACACATTAAATCTGAGCCATCTCTTATCTTGCATTTTTAATTACTTTCTTGCACATGTTAAAATGAATGGCACTTTAGGGACTATTTAAAATTGGCCACTCCATTTGTAATATATGGTAGAATAATACATTTTAAAAGCCTATAAGTATGTCAAGGTCTAGTCATACACAGACCATACATTTAAATAACAGGTACATTTTTATAAAAATCAATGTTTGTCCCACAGCCCAATATTAAAAATAGGTAGTTAATAATGAACTTTTCTTTTTAACATCAGAATATTTTTAGTGTATTTCTCCAGCTCAGATACTGGCTGAAAGTACCAACAGAACTATTACTACTCTGCCTAATAACAACAGCAGATAACACTGTCAGGAACAGGCATTTGATTAGTCATTAATGAGAACCGTAACAGTCTTAATCTTTGAAATCTAAAGATTCTGTGAGGTTTAAAAATGGAGAAGGACTTCCAAAAAACATTAAATGTGAATTAATGTTTTGACCTTGCAATAGTCAAGGACTTAGTGCTCTGTTAAGTATTACTATGCAAGTGGCACTAACAAGTCTAGCAGAAGCTATTGATGTGAATGTAGCTAAGCACGTGCTTAAGAACACTGAATCATGGCCCAGATGTGGAGTCCATCTATGTGCTGCTACATTGACAAATTATACTGTCAACAGTTCAAGATGATTTTTTTTTTCAATGGTTTTCTGCAGAAAACAAAAAATCCACTATTTTTGGAGAAGTAAATTTCTTCACCTCCCATATTCCACTGGACTACATAACTACAAGTTTTCTATACATTGTACAACTGTAAAAATCTAATACAAGCTATACTTAAACCGATCTTCTTTGCTGTAAACTACCACTGTTCCCTATATATTAAAGTGCACCTAAAAGAGCGCTTTTCTTCTTTTTGATATGCTGTTACACCAGTACGTATTTCAGCAATGGAAGTTGTTTGAAATTACAAAAACTCTGACACTTTAACTTTCTTCATCAATATTCCTTCCTAAATATTTTTAATAGATTAAGAGAAATAAATGCCCTGTAATGCAGAAATCATATCAAGCATTCTTTAGAATAGGATCACATAATTATCTGAAGATACTTTTCCCTGTTATTGCCACTGCCATTTAGTTTCTATCCTCCATCCCATTTCAGAGTTTGAATATGTGCCTGAAGAAAACTGGAGGATCTTAATCCTTTCTGGGGCAGCTCATTGTTTCAAAACTTTTTTAAATGTGACACAAAGAATCTTTGTGAGAGCCAAGAATTTTCTGAGCTCTGCCAAAATGAGTATTATGAAAAAGGAAGAAAGAAGAGGTGACTGAGACCCAGCCAAAAGTAATATTATTAAAGAAATCTTTATAGATCTGGCTGGCCAATTCATCCTGTTCTGGAGACTATAGCCTTGTTCCACTCTGGCAGAGCCTCCTACCTGACCGCACGTTGTTCTTTGGTCCATATCCAAACCCTGCTGATGGGCACAGGAGCCTCTCTGAGGAGCTGAGTGCATCACAGCATAAAATCACTGGTTAGACAATTTTAAAGGCTTGCTGAATAAAGCATTACCTTCAGAAATGAATTTGTGATTGAAGATTTCAGACACTAATGAACCATTCTTTCATACTTTAAGACAGTAAGGATATGGCTTGTCCCATCCTGTGTTTAACGTTTGAAGTATTCTGTCATTTAGTTTTATTTATGTGAAGAACTGAAGCTCAAGATGAAAATGCTTCTGAAAAATGGTAAAAGTTGAATCCCAACCGATTCAGCAAATAGATCACATTCTTGAAATAGGGAGCACTGAGGGGTGGGAAATGGTGATTCATTAAATACCCAAGTGAATTAGGAACAAAAGTCTCATTTTTTGAATGGGACAGAGAGAGTAAGAAACAGAGTTTTAAAGCTATTGCCAATACTTACAGAAATAAAAATACTCAAAACCGCATAGGTGTGAAACATATTACTAAATTAGTTCATAGAGAAAAAAGGAGACAGTAAATGAATATATAAGTCAAGTCACACTCTGGACTGTACTGGAGGACAGGTGGAGTTTCCAAAAGTATTCAGCACAACTTGATTGCACTGACTTAAATCAATAACAAAACCGTACTGTCTTTGGTAGAAATAAAGTTGGTCACCAGTAAGATCTTCTGAAAAACCCATCCTTAAAAGCCAGAAGTGCAACTAATTTTGTTACTTGGCCTTAAAATGCAGACCATATGCCTGGAAACAATTATCTTTCTTATCATTAATAAATATAACTTCTCTGTAAATATACTTCTTGATGACAGTGAGAAGCTATCTTTGAAACCATATTTGAAAGCAGTAAATTGAAAATATATTCTCTACATCAGTGATCTATTTCTAAAGTAGGAAGCATACAGTGATATCTGATTGTGGCATTTATAATTCTGGAAGTGTTGCTACTTTAGTGTTTTGAAATATGGAACAGACAACCCAGAAGATTATTAAATACTTGGATTTGAGACATTCCTGTGAATTTTAGGCAGCCAGCCAGAACTAGTGCAAGCAAATGGTAAAATGTTAGGCATTTTTTAATTGTCTTAACAACATTTGTAACCACATAGTTAAAGGAGAATCAGTGTTCACTGTCTTGTGTTATTACCGAAGAACTTTCTGTAGTAGAAGCATCCTGATGCAGAGCTGCCCTGGGAGACATACAAAGGTCTTTTTTGTCCTTTTCTTTTTTTTTTTTTTCTGAGCAAGTTACTTGTTGTATAGTAGCTTCCTTTGATATCACACAAAACACTGCCATGGACCTGGTTTACGTACAAAATTCCCCTCTTATATTCACAAAGCCTAACACGTGTTTTCACAGTGGTTCAGCTAGCCTCTGCCTCAGGGTTAGACAATCTCAGCCCAATTCCCAAACAAGATTTCTACCCCAGTGAGTGACAAGTTGCCAGGCTCACTGCTTTCCTCAGACAGGCTGTCTTAAAAGGAGAGTGAAAGGAAGAGGTCACATCCTGTTGCAAGAGGGAAAAGGAAGCCTGTATAGTATACTATTATTTCTTACAAAAAAAAAAAAAAGCCTCCCACAATCTGGCTAGTGTAATCTGCTCAGATAATACGTAAGCATCCAGACTTCTTATCTTAGCTGCTATAGCCAAACTAGACCTAGACAGGTCAGTAGTTCCTCCAAAAGAAATAGCAAAATATTCTTAAAGCATAAACAGTTCAAATAGCAATCCATTTATTTGCAGATGTAGTTTTTATCTTGTCTTGTCTCAAAATACTAGAATATGGGTATTACAGGCTCTTGTAACCTTTGTTTCTCCCATTGTATTGTACAGTCATGAGGTTTATTAGATATTGTGACTTTAAACAATTCTATATGCCATTATTTCAAAGGTAGGTGAATGCAAATAAAGTGTAAAACCAGGAGTGTACTATTAGCCTATTCTAAATGCTTACCTTATTTAGCAACAGAAGGGACAGATCTGAGTGAACGGTTTGCACTGTGATCCTTTCTTTCTTTTTTTGAAGCAAACAAGAGTGCTATTTATTCCCTATAATAAATCTATATAATATTATTTTAGGATAACATTTTCAAATGCAGCTTGCACTGCTCCTTTCAGGAACAGTTTACACCCACCTAGAGATTTTATTCATGGATATTTCACAATTATGTTATACATTTTAGCAGACAACTCACTTCACACATCAGAATAAGAGAATTGCCAGATACATTCCTAAAGTCAGGCAGCCCAACAAGCCCAAGTTCAGGCTCAGATGAAATGAAGTGCATAAAACAGACACCCCGACATCTTGCAAATCCAGATTAAGTATGCTAGTTTGCTGAAAATAATTACTACCTTAACCTTATATCCCCAACTGAGCCTGAACAGAATCTTTCCTGAGGACAGAGTTAGTCAGGGAATCAGTGGGAAAAGAGGGAAAGGGAGGAAAGGATGGGCTGACTGGGGAGGCCATCAGGAAAAATGAAAAACTAATCTTCCTTTGGCATGAATATAACTGTTACCAGGAATTTGCTTGGACAGAGCAAAGCGAAGCATTCTCTCCCTTCCCCATACTGACTGCAAAATGCTGCCCAAAGTTTGTAACGCAGAAGCAGACAAGAACTTACCCTTTCCTGCCCTGTCATTCAGCTGAAGCTGAAAGTCTTACCTGTGGCAGGAAACTACAGCCTCTTACCTACTTCCTTAGGGGTGGCCAGCCTTACCATATACTTCTGTTACCTCTTAGAACCTTGTGTAGTCCTCAAGGCCCTGCTATGGTCCAAGCACCCATTCATCAGAGAGCTGCCCTAAAAGATTTATTGGGATTTTCCAAGTTATGAAGCTGGAAGTCTTTGACTGCTACCATACCTGCACTGACAAGGTCCCATCTCCACAGTTCTCCACAGAGAACACCCAGATCTTGGCAGTTTCTGAGGCTGTAACCTCTTCATCTTTATGGGCTGAGGTGTCCTGGCCAGAGCCACTGATAATGCTAAATAATGTGCATTATTTGTACTTAGATAAACAATAAGAAATACTTTAGAAAAAAATTTTGAGCATTGGCTCTAAGAAGAGGCCACACAAATGTGTTCGCTGACTCCAAGGCATGCTTTTCCCCAAAACCTCCAACCCAGCTATTGACAAACACTGTCTAGAGAACTGAGCACAATCTGTTCCAGCTCAGCTGCAAAGCAGCCTGTAGTTAAGTTCATAAGAAACCAGTAAGGGTAACTGGGCAGAAGAGGCCACGTCCGGTGAGAGGAATGGTTCCTGTGCAGTGCTGTTGCAAGCATATCGTGTGAGAGGAAACGGGCCTCCAGTGAAAACTATTTATACAAAACAGCCTGAAAAAAAACTGGCTATATATTAATGACATACTACTCCTTGTAGTTTCTGAGTGCCTGACTTTCTCCTGAAGCTTTCTTCTTTGTTCTCACCTGACTTCTAAAAGGGCAAGGTGAGTCCTGAACAGGGGCAGATGAACAGCCTGACTTTACTCTCTAATGCATGAAGCAGGTGCTCCAGGGTGCTGCCTGCTCCAAACTCAGCATCTCATTTATTATAAACTAACACAAAACTCCTCTGGGCACACTGGACCCAAATAATTCCTTAAAACACTAAATGAATCGAGACAGCTTTAGTACATAAAATAGTGGTTTTATTTAAGGTGAAGAGATGGAAAAGGTCTGACATTTAGTCTCACGTGACCTTTAGCAAGGACAGTACAGAGCATCCAGGTTTTTGCCTTAATAACTCACTGTAGCCAGGAGTCTTTGACTTTGATAAAGGTCACTTGGGTCCAAAATGTTGGGTCATTTTCAGTTACCCTTATCTGAAATAAAAAAGGCATTCTTATTAGTACAATTGTCCTCATTTGTAACACTACTGAAAAAATGTCATTTAATTCCAGGAAGAACTTTTTATGTTATTCTGTATCAAACATATTTTTTTTCTACTGTGCCTGTTTAATTCCACAAAGCTCTCTTCTCTGATCAAATATGCTGGCCTCTGATCAGGGAGATCATGTGAACTGAGCTCCACTGATGTGAGTAAACAGAAACAAATGGTGGAGCAGAGTACAAACACCACAGTTCTTTTTTTCCTTTTTTTTTTTTTTTTTTTAATAACTCATTCATTAAGCAATGGAACTAAATGGAAATGGGGGACATTTATGTGTGTAGTCACACCGTAGTTAAAGATAATTGGGACCAGCTGTTATGCTCTTCTTTTTCTGGAAGAGCGGTAACATTGCACAAAGCTAGCACAGCAAGATGACAGACACAAGGAAGATGTTGAAGCATGTACTTGAAGCCTCAGTAATTTTCAGTGGTGTTCTTCAATAAGTTTCTCATTCTGGCTGTGAAAGCCGTATTTTCAAGCTTATGTTCAGATTTTTGTTTTCACCATGTAAATGCCACACACTCTAACAACCATTTTTAATTCCTTCCCCCCCCCCTCGCCTTCAGTGTTTACCCAAGACAGACCACCTTGAATCAATTACATACATAAGGGGCAGAGACAGAGTTTACTTTATTGTCTGCAGAGGAAAATCCTGTCTGGAAACCATTTCTTTCTAGTACTGCCTAGTATCACACATTCTTCCCTTCAAAACTCATCTCGAGAGTAACTTCACAAAGAGTTTTGCTTACACAAGTTGCTGTGCCACAGAAGAAATACTCATTTGGAGACAGACTGCATCCACTGTCTGTTGTGACTGAGTAAAGGTAAGTAAATGAATTCAGACTGCCTCTTCTATCCCTATCTTGTCCTTACAGCAAGCTGTGGCAAAAAGGGGAGATAACAACATAAAGGGGTCAGTTTTCCCTTGTGATGGTAGTTAAAGGAAAGAGGAGGAGAAGCAGGTGAGCTGTGACTATCAGGTGGGACAGCGAAGCCAACTCAGAGCAAAATCCTGTTCTTGGTAGAGGAGAAAGTGGGAAACAGGATACAGCCTCTATCTCTACTGCAGCCTATTCCTAACTTCTTACAGTGTCCACAGACTCAGATCAATTCTTAAGGTAGCACACAGTGATGTACCTTAGAAGCTCTACAGAAATTTCACAGTCAACCGCAAAATATATGGTATTAAAGAATCCTTCCACCTATTAAATAATATACATACAAAACCAAACCTTTTTTTATGCCTACCTTTAGGGATGTTTGTTTCTTTGACCTCATTTGATGTCATCCTCTCAAGTCACAAATAAAAATATTCCTACTACTACTATAATATTTATTCTGCTGTTGTGGCTTGAAAAAGACACTACTGGAGACAGTGAACTAGCCTGAAGGTAGCTGCACAGGTCTACCAGCACTAATGAAAGAAAGTAATTTGGCCTTCAAAATTTTTAGGCTGCAGTACATCCTAGGACAAAAATTGGAACAATCTGCAGAAGATTTCCTACCCAAGGAATCTGGTCATAAGTTCAGACTAGTTTGAAAACACAGATCTGTTCTTCTCAAGAGATTCTGGGCAATTCAAGCTGGATCAGATCCTTCGGGTTATAATGAAAGGTGAACCTGCTAAATAGTCTTTATTAGTGATCTTAAAACCATGAAGTAGTTACTTTATACACCTTTAGATAAAATAGCTTTAAGACTGATTTGATAGCAGTTGCTTGGAAGATAGTTTCAACTCTACTAACAGAATTATGGTAATTTCCAGGAAAAAACTTGTTCTCTGTCAAGAGAAGAATCTAATATAGGCACATTCGTTTATAGACAAAGGATCAAAGATTCAGTTAAGCCTGAAGTTATGGTGCCTTCAGCCATCTTGTATCCTTCTTCAGGTGAGTTGACTCTATGATTCTATCAAGCATAAACTTCCAAATTTCTGCATACAAAACTATGGTCAGCTCCAGAAATAGCATGTTTAAGAAGAATGCTTTTAACTGAGGTTGTTTGGTTTAACAGAAAGTGCCTCATATGACTGTACTTATATTAATTACATAAAAGTTATAGTTTTGACCAGAAGAATGTGTATTGCATTACATATGCTTAGAAGAAATACATGGAATGGAATTTTTTCTTCCTCTTTTACCAGAAAGATTTGGGCTCATTCACCTCTGCAGGCAACTCTATCTGCATCTTCCAATTAAACTTTTGACATTCTGGCCCTTTATATATTTTAGAAACAATATTTGACTGCTGCTGCCCTCAGCATTTATATATGGAGACTCACGAAATCCTAGAGCTAAATTCAAACTCTACAATGGCTTTGCATTCCCTACCCTACTGACCCTTACCCCCGTCACATTGCTTCATTTTGCTTCCCTGGAATTGTTCAGGGAAACAGAGATTCACTTTGGAAAATTACTTAGAACATTTTAACAACACTATGTGCTTTGTATAATCCTACCAGTAGCTGGCATGGCATTAGAGGGGAAAGAAAAAACATTAGAGGGGAAACAAAAGCACTCGGGAGCTGAGAAAGTAACAGTCTGCGGAAGATCCTGCATGGATCTTCCCAACTAAAAGATGTAGATGCTCACTATTGAACACACAGCCCACCCCTACTCCCACAAAAGCAAGAGCAAAAACCCTGGCCATTCAGTCCATAGAACTATTATTACTGTCCCAGAGGAACAGCAAAAATAGCATCCCATTTTGCATCTGGCTTCCAGTTTTATGTTAGCAGAAATGCATGACACATGGGAAACAAAACACGTCACACAAAAGAGGAGACAAAGCCAATCTCATTTTATGTCTTTGATTCACTGATTCTCAGTTCTCCTCAGCCTGGAGAAACAGTAGCCCTGAAGGAACAGGAGCAGCTAACTAAGCCCATGTTACCCAGTTTGAGTGGTTAACAGAAGCGTTACAGGAGTACTCAGCACCTCACTACTGGCTTGACAATTAGTGCATCAAACACATGACATTTGGCTGGTTGGTGACTATTCCTTTAGCAGCAACTATCAAATGATCTCCCTTGACCTTCCTGAGAGCAATATCTGTATTTAAATGAGTCTGCACCAGTACAACTTCAACGTAAGTTAATAAGCTCAGAGTCAGGGACATGCTAAGAAAGCAAGCAGACCAAATCCTGTAAGGAGATGCATGTATGAACTGTGCCTACATGCATGTCTATATACATAAGTATGCATCAAGTACACATTCTGACTTTCCCCATTAAAAAAAAAGCCATCTACATGCCTGCTCCTTCCACAGACCGTATCCAGCATTCAGAAGGGACCCTGAGCTGGCACAGACTAATTAAGAAGAAAGGGAAGGATTATATTTATGTGTAAATGATACTCTAAAAAGGAAATGGTATCACTAATGTAGTAGTAAAATACTTGAAAGGAAATGGATATTTGATTAAGTCAGTTTTTCAAAGTCTTTCTCTAAAAAAGAGAATAATGCTTTTAAATTGCTATTCACGCTGACCGCTGCTACTTGTTAACATTTTGCCCTTGGGAGAAAATACAGCTTAGCGGTACAAGGACTCCATAATAAGCATCTTTATCTCCTTGGGATTCTCAGGCCGGTTGTTATGTTTTTTTCCTCCAGAGCCATACTGTAAACTGCATACCACTTGGGCTGACTCACACAGACCTCAGGAGGAGGACGTGGAAGAAGGCTGTTTTCTCGTGAGAAGTTCAGCATGGTGAAATTCCTCTTCCACTTCAGCAGCTCCAAAGCCATTTTGCACCCAGCTTGACCTGGCAGATGTAACTCTTCTGCTCTCACTCCTTAATTTGTCTGTGTTTGGCTCAGGTTCATAGCTTTTTGGAGTGCCCAGTGGCTTTCCTGGTTGGAGCTATAAAAGAAGTCTGGGCCCACTCAAATATCAGCACAAAAGCGATATCGTAGGCGCTCCTTGGAAGCAGCAGAAAGAAAGGGGCAGATGAGCTGACAGCCAGCATTCCTGTCCTGCCAGCTTGAAGGATGTTGCCCGCAGCCAGTCACCATATGTTTGGCTCCAAACTAGAGAGCAGAGAGGCCAGAATGATGCAGAGAATTTGGATGATTTGTTATCTGTCTCTCAAGGGAGACGGGGAGCTTTGAAGCTTGCAAGCATCACCTGCATTCCCTGCCTTTCCTTACCAAAGCAGCACATCAGAGACTGGCAACAGGAAGTTTCCTCTTAAAAGCTCTCAAAGGTTTTTGATGGACGAATGCGACAGTTCCTAAAAGGCCTTTATTCTAGGCTGTCTTCAGATATATTGCCACTCTTCGAATTTGCTCCTGTTTGTTTTAATCAGGTGAAGACTTTTAACCTGCTCAGTTAAAGAAAAATAGAGGGAAGACATTTCCTAACTGTATACATACAACCTGTGTATTTATAGCACATAATGGAGTACACTTCAGAAATCCTTGACGTAATTTAGACTCAGCAAATCTCTACAGTGCAACAAAGTGATCAGTAGGAAAACAAGTAGGATCAGAAAGCACCAAAACAACTGTGTGCAGCATTAGGTTAAACATTTACACTGTTTCAGACTTGAACTGGTTTGTGAACAGGGATAATGGGGATGTCTTCATGCCTTCATTCTCCTTCCATTTTGGGTGTTAGAGGCAGCCGGGGAGGTCTCCAAAATCAACAAAGGAGCTTAAGCTATGCAAATTAAAGATCCTGCTAGGCTACCAATTTTATGCCTGTGCCACAAGACCCATCGCATTATATAAACTTACAAACTGATCAACCACCATTAGAAATGCTAGTTAAGATTTTTTTCTTTGGTCCCTACATCAGTTTGCACACCACCCTTGTCCTCCACGCTGGGTGGACATAGACCTAAATGCCAAGGCAAAAAACTTTACATGTGCAGAGAAGAACTGAGGAAGGATAAGAAAAGAGAAAACCGGGTTACAGGTTACCTGTAACCTTCCAGCATCTGTTGGAAAGGCAGGCGGGATTTGTGGGCAGCCTGAGCTTGGGTTGCCTTGGAACAACATGAGTGCGCTCAGCTGAGCCACTGACATACTGAACGTGGGTGCTCAGAGCACAGTCAGGCCATGCTCCCAGAGAATATTGCTCACCTAAAGTAGATGCACACAAGGAATGTTAATTCTAAGCCAATATTCTCAAAACAACTCATCACCTCCTGCTATTTCTGGCAGGCTGTAGTTCCATGTACCAGTGCTGCCACCACTCCGATGTGCTGATAGCGTGTGCTCTTCTAAAGCACTTCTGCAACACTGCTGGTTGCTACAAACATGCATATATTTTGGTTACTAACGTGTGACCTTAGAGAGTTTATTAATGGAAAATGTTGCAGTTTGAAAAGGAAAAGAGTTTTAGCCTGAAGCAGGCTGTCATTGGATGACTGCTCCATTTCAGAGGTCAGCGAGTAAAGAAACATGAGGTTAGCTAGGGGTGACCTAGAAAGGAAGAGAAAAAAACAGAGGATTTGTGTTCTTTACAGGCATACAAGAACTACATGAAAGGCTTTTTTCTCTTTTTGAAGGGATGTTTTTCCTATGTAATTTCTTGTAGTACAAATCTAGGTATAAGATGTGGGTAGCAAGAACACTCTTGACATAAATATGCCCACCTAAATAATTTTAAGCAATTTATATATTTAGTCTAACAGGCGGCTGGGACCTCAGATTTGACAGCTTGTTATTTTATTTTTGTTTTTTAACAACTGGGTGTAAAACTCCAGTTCTAAAGCTGTAACAACATGCAGACTACACAGAATTATTAAGGTTACACAAAGATACTTGTTTAGAAAATGTCTGTGGCCACAGAACACAGCCTTTACACAATAAAGCAGCCATGACTGTTTGAAAGGGATTTGATACAGAATGTAAAATATTCAACTTTAGTTTATTTGTGTGTCTGTAATTTTGCTCTATGCACTTTCTGCTGAATGGGTATAAGGCTTTCTGTCTGGAATCACATTCAGTGGGGCAGAGGTATGATATTGCACTGGCACAAAATGCTATGCATTAGGGAGTTATTTAGGCCCCAATGGATTGTTACTTTTAACCATTATTTCCCTCTCCTTCAGTTAAAAGATAAACTTGTATAGGCTGCAAAACACCAAGGAAGACTTAAGCACATCAAGAAATGAGAAGGGAGATGAGCAAACCTGTTCCTAACTTGGCTTAACCACCATCCACACTAATTACTTCAATCGGCAAACAAAACCCAAATCTAGCTTTCAAAAGCAAGGCAAAATTTGTAATCCGTTTCAAGTTAGAGAAATAATGTCTTAATATTAAGGGAAAAACCAAGAGTCAAAGTATTCCCAAAGTAAAAATCAAGTACTCTAGAACCATGTGAATAATGAAAAGGCAAAAAAGGAAGATGCAAAAGTCATCTTAAAAATAGGACAAAAACCTTTGACAAACAACTGTTAAAATAAGAAAAGGAAATAAATCTTAAGTGTGCCACATTCTGTGATCTAGAAGACTAAAATAACATTTGGAGAGTCATGAATCAATATGAAATATTTCAGAATTCTTGGCTTTCCCCCAGACATATCCCTAAAGACATATTGTGGGAACATTCTTTGCACAAAGTATTCTAGCTGTGATACAGCTGGTAGCTTCCCATGAAGTTGTAGTTCCAATATTACTGTAAGTACAGTATGTTAAACAAATTAAAAAAAAAAACACTTCCAAGAATACAAAAAAATATACTGTAAGAATACTCAAAACCAGCTGCCACTGCTTGTTTGAGTTTTAAAAGAGCAGACGTTCAAAAATTCACAGGTACAATGGCACCTCCAATTTGAATGCACAACCACGACAGCCAGCATCATACGCATTGACTTAACCATGTAATTCAGTGCTTTTTAGGGGGTAAGTGCCATTTAAGAGAAAGACTCCATGACCAGCAAACTGGGCTAACATGAGATGCTGTATTAAATGCATTTCCTGTTTCAGAAAACTTATCTTCTCCCTTTTTCTTTCAGCACACAGCCTCTATCTCCCACCCTACCCCTATTTTTAAGCCTGTTTTTAGTTATTTCTCTCTAATCTTCACACACACACACACACACACTAATTGTCCATGTGCAGCATCCAAATCTACTACAGTGAATGTCTGTGTGGTATTTGCCAGTGTTGAATCTTTAAAAGCAAGCAAAATTAATAAGTCTGGACCTGGAGGTCAGAAAAATAGTCGTGTGAGTAAACTCTATTCATAAAAATGGTCTAAAGTGATGCAGAATAGGTTCCAAATCCAGTAAGGCAAAACACATGTTCCTTTTGCCACTGTCCATCATTTCACTAGCGTGGCTGCCACTTTGGCTTATGCTCAGTAATACCTTACTCCCCAGGTAGTCCTATTGAAAACTGTGAGACAACGCGGGGAATAGCGTTCTCAGTATTAACAGGAGCAGCGAGGCTGTCCCTTTGTCAATCACCTATCATCTGTGCTTTTATTAAAAATAGTTTGAAGAGCTGATATGTGTGCTGACAGTTTCCAGCCCTGGTACAGCAACCTATTTGGTTGTAAAGGGATTTAGTGCTCCAAACGCTGCAACAAATGTTTTAACTGCCCAATTATCATTTGATGGCCACCACTCTCCGGCACCCTAGGGGCCATGTCATTGAAGATAAGCTCTGTTTATGTTAACTTAGTGTCAGGATGTACAGCATATGTCTATGAAGCTGGATGAGTGCCCTTTTGCAGGATGTTCTGTACATTCACATTGTACAGCCAAGAGCCCTGGAGGTGTTGAAAAAGAAGAAAAGGCCTTTCATAGAGCTTAATCCAATTAAAGCACATTAATGAAGGTTAGGATCATCTGTCACATTATCCAGACACGTACTTTCATGCAACATCATCTGATTACAAAGTCTGATTTTCTTTTAAGGCTTTTCATCTTCACCAAGAAAATGTGAAGGGAAATTCAACACTTAAACATACAGGAGTCTTAGATGGGATTTCTGTTTCTCTCCTCCCCCCCACCCCCACCCCCCCTGGAAGAAATATGATGTTTATTTTAAAATAATGGTCTGTCTCATCAGGTGGCACAAACTGGCCTGCCTTGAGTACAGCCTAGACAGCAACCCCAAATAACACCTCATAAGATTTTATTTGAGGGAATGTAAAATCTTAGCACAGATGAGTAAAGGAAGGAAAAAGCAGGGAGATTGAAACACCACACATGGCAAATGAATAAAGGATTTCAGGCACTGTCACTGTGAGAATGGTATCAAGTTAGATTTCTCCAAAAGCATTGAGTGCACCTTCCCAGTATTGCCACATTAAATGCTTTGAGCAGTCATCAGAAAGACATCTGCCATCCTTGATCAGAAAAGAGGGAAAGGCGGATTCTCATTTCTGTACAACCCTCTTTATACCGCTTCAGCAAGGCAGAGGCGATGAGGAGAGGTTATGCAGCCAGGTGAGCATTTTCTCTCTGCAGGAGAGTCTGCGGGCACAGTGAAACTGCCCTACCCTTCTGCCTTGCTCCTCGGAGCAGCTGGAAAACAAAAATCCCCACACTAAAAGGGCTAACGCTAGAACCAGGAGCGGTCTAATTTCCAAAACTCAGGCAACAAGTAAATCCTTTAAACATCAGTGTGACAAGAATCCTACTAGAGAAAAAAATCATTGGAGAAATTCAATAATACAGTAATGCCCTGAAAATATGCCTTGTTCTCATCATTGCCCTGTGAAACAAGTATGACTATTTCTTACTGTATCAGCCCCCCAATTGGTTACTGGTTCCTCCCTACAGAAGGCTACTGGTCTCATACCACAGCTGTTAAGAAAAAATCATTGCACTCCTTATCCATGTCAGTGCAAATGCCAGTTACTCATGTCACCTTAGATTACCTTTGCACAGAATTCGAACACCCAAACAGTCACCCTCAGGAGAAGTCCCATTTCCTTACATCCCCTCTCAGTCAACTACAGAAAGAAAATAGAGACATTATTGTAATTATCCTGCTGCTGTCCCTCAACCTTTGGTCATCCTTTATGTCTTCTTGGAACTACTATTTCACAGTGCATGGAGATTCAGGCAGGCAACATACATGTATTTTTGCTTTTCTTCACAGGCAACAGAGTTAAACATTTTAGGTTCTGAAGAAATCACAAAACACTGCATGATGTGTAGTGCCCACTGTTGGCTTGGTCCAATTGCTGTTGTCAGGCTCCAGGCACATATGCGGAAATTTGTGCAATCTGTATTCTGATATTTGCAGTACTGGGTCCAAAACAAAAAGGCGAGCAGCCAGACCTGCTGGGCCTTTTTGACAGAATTACTGAGACACTAAAAGGATTAATGGAATATGTAGGGGAGGAAGTGCTTATTAACATTCAAGGAGCATCCAGCTGTTAGGTTTTTAACAGATACCTTCTCTGGGGTTTATTAAGTTCACTGTGTACTTCAAGCAAAGAAAGCAATGCAACACGCATGACCAGTGTGCTTAATTTCTCAGCTGCATTTAAAGTATTACTGAGGAGCATGCCCTGCTGAGGACTACATACACTTCTGAAAATTCAGCATAGACTTTGACAGAACATGTCCCATCTTGCATTGCTTTGCTATCTCACACACGCTGAAATTAATGTTATTTAAAATCAAAGCGAAAACAACTTCTCTCAACCTTCCTCCATGGAAGGGTGGGGAGACCTACCTCCCATTTTGGAACTTAAAACACATGTGAGGACTTATAACTAGGAAGATATGTACAGGAGTGGTTGATGGAAAGCTAAGAGGCAATGAAAAGGCATAATGCTTATTGTGCTATTTTTATCTTCCTATTTCTCATGTGTCAAGCTAGCAGAAGTACTACTGTTGTAATAATGAGATGACTCCCCATGTATTTCTGTTTAGGACACTGCAGACATCATATTGATTAAACCACTATCCATTAACCTACTGGGGACAGGCATTTCCTTGTAAGCAGATGCAACTACTAAAGCTCATTCAGTATCGGGGTCACCATACACAGCTTCACCCACTTTTCCTGAGCGCTGTCTGCCTTATTCTCCAAACTTCACCCAATATAAGAGATCAAAACCATTATGAACTTACCCCCAAAGCTTTTGGGGAAGGACAAAGTACAACTACTTCACTGGTCAAGGTCAGACTAATCTAACATTCAATAGAAAGTACATACAACAAACACCTGGGAATCTAAGGCAATTTGCTATATACATTCTCTCAATTGGCTATATGTTGACAGCTGAGATCAGTGGCGATTGCACAGCAATATCTCATGAAGTAATTTCATTATTAACAGTTACATATTCTGCAGCGATGTATGTGTGCTTTCTTAATGCCATCAGTGATAAGCTGATGTCCTGATGCACAAGATTTCATTAGCATTCATTTAGCAAATACAGATTTGGCACAAATGTTACTCTGTGAACTTGTAGATTCAGTTAGCCTTAAACTTTGGAAAAAGTTTGCATCCCATTATAACCCCTGCCTGGTTTTATCCTGTTTCCAGTGATCACTGGTCACATTAATCACTGTATGAATGTAATTGTTAAATTGTCATTTTTATGAAAGAAAAAGGGTGCCCTTGTGACAGGCTTACATTTCCATGTGTCCTGTTTTATACCAAGTAGTAGCAGACTTAACAAAGAGTATGTGACCTGATTTCCCAGATGTCTGTAAATGTACTTGGCATTGAATTTTAAATCTGACTGAATTTAAAGCTCTTCATCTAAAACACAACTCAAGTTAACTTTTATCTCTCTTTTTTTCCTTTCTGTCTCTCAGCAGCTGTTCTTCTTTTATTATTTCATGTGCTATATTCAATATGCAAAGTTTCCTTGTTTGTTAGAGTGCATTACACTTTCTAATGCATCTGTCATGTTGGAAAACAGGAAAGTAGCATAAAGCCTCTCTTGTGATTCCCTCTCCCCCCCCCAGTTAAAGGAAGGTTTAGTTAGAAGAAAACAAGAAAGGAAATTTTCCTCTGAGCATCTAGAGAGATTAAGAAAAGGGTTCTTCAGCTTCATGAAACTTTAAAAATGAAAATATCAGTGAATTTAATATTTAGAAATGACAAAACATGACTGGTCCTGGGAATTCTCTTAAAAGGATGATTTTGGAGCTAAGACACAAGACAGATAGGAGACCTGGATTCTGTTCTACATCTACCAACAGCTTTCTGGTTAACCTCTCAGGCTGTGTCAGTCCTGGAGATATTTAGAAAAATAATCCACATCCTCATCTGAACCAGTGCAGGATCCTATGGGAGTGTTTTTTTAGATAAAACAGCTAGACCTGCTTTCACCCTTACTTAAGTTAATCCTGCCAAAATTGAGCCAAAGTCATACTGCTTAGTCCTGTCTCAGAAGTCTTTTCCACACTAAAGCTTCCCAGAATATAAGCCACTAGAGCTTTGTTGTTAAGTTTCTTTGGAGCAGACAGATCACCAGGGTTGGATCTGGATATTTCTTTGCAGCAGTCAGGATTACTGGGCACTAGGAGAAACCTAGCCCAGGCAGTCTGAAACTGTAACTCAGGGTAATTCACCCTCCCTCAGTCCTAGTAGCAAAAGATCACTCCTGCAGAATTCTGGATGGATAGTGCACCCCTCCTTATGGTATCTTTCAGTATCTCCACAGCACGCTGCACAACACCGAACAGCTTTCAAAACTATGCACACTACAGGGCATTCTCAGCAGTAAACAAAAATCAAACAACATAATTAATGGACATTTAAATAAACATGAGGTATATCACTGGTTGCTGGGACACATACAAACTATGTCTATATAAAAATATTTTTTCTATGCATAATGTGCATATATATGGATGGCTATGAACATAAGTGACACTTGTACTTAATGTTTTTATACATTTTTTAAAAGCTAGGCTCGATATAATCAACTGATTAATTTCTTTTTTCCTTCACAGTAGTGTTTACAGAGCTAAATGTATTTCTTTTTGCAAATGGCTGTCACTCGCTTGGTAGGAGCAAAATAACAGCAGAAGGTATAATTCTTTGAAGCCAGAGAGCACACAACAGCAACTCTCTCAAAAATATCCTACCACTGTCATTGGAATTAAACCAGAACATGCTAAAACTCGATTCCAGGAGCACATCTGCAGCTGAAATGCACAATTCAAAAAGCATGTAGTCACACACACACAAAAAAAAAAAAAAAACCCACATCCCTGACTAATGTTCTGGCAAGTTTTGCTGGTTTCTTCTGATTTCAACAAAATTTCATTGGGACAAAATTCCCTGCAGCTCCCTGTCTGGCACCTGAGGCAGAGGCTGGAGGGCATCCCCAGCAGCTAGCCAGGCAGCACGCTGCAAAGTGCAGACCCAGACTCTTTCACAGTGAATTTGCAAAGAATGGGTCTTTGATTTGTAGTAGAGTGATATCAGATCTAACCTTGCCTTCTGTGAAATAGAATAATCTTTTTCCACCCACCACTTCAAGTCCAAATACCCCCACTGTTTTCCATATTATGCATGGATTTTCCTCAGTTTTATGGGCATTGACAACTAAAACGGAGCCATCAGGCGAGGTTACAACACAGATGTTGTCTGACTTCATTCAAAGTTTATTGACAGTACCTAGCTACGCTGAGCAACCGAGCTACAACTCTGGCCAGCCTCTGCATCCTGGTCTGACCCAGCAAACTCTAATGCTGTTCAAATTGGGTCAGCGTGGGCTGTGTTGTAACTGGCCCATGTGGCTCACTTGTTTTAAAAGCGCAGAGGATTTTTGTCTCTGAACCCAGGCACAGCACGTTCCCTGCAGGACCTGCTGAAAGCTGAATGTTTTCACATAGGCCAAAAGCACAACACAACCTTTACACAACACTCTGCAACATTTTAGCCAAGAAAAACACAAAGTTGGTACTCACTCTATAGCTTCTTTGTATCTTGTTACCAGGCTCTTTGGTCTTTCCTAATGCTATCTTAACATTTTGTAAATACTGCTTTATCTCCCAATCTATCTGCACACTAACATTTTCAAACAATCTGAAGCCACAGTTTGAAAAGGTATTTAAATGCTTAAAATCCTTTAAAAGTTCTAATTGCCTTTTAAATACAGATCTGAATGACTCAGAAATAGATCTACAATCAGGAATTATGTGCTAAACATGTTCTTAATTCTAACTATACAGCTGCCTAGACAACATTACAATTTTGATTATCCATGTAGTGCTAAGAGTTGTAGCTAAGGTTGGGTTTCAGAGAGGCCAGCACACTAAGCTGGAAAATACCCATTTAAACAATACCTGGGAAATTAGAATGGAAATATATAAAAAAAAAAAAAAGGCTGAAGAAAGGGATGAATTAAGCTCCACTGCTCTAAAGTGCAAAGGGTCTTGTTCAGCACTGCAGAGAAAGTGTATATTCTCTTGGTAGAAAGATCAGACTCTTCAGATGACTATTCTCATTCAGATACATCATAAACATTAGATAAATTAGGTAAATTAGTAAAGTGTCCTGTCCTTAATCCACCAAATATTTAATTATTCATGTGAAAGAGTAACCACTTCAACAGGAGCTGTTTAACAAGCTCTAAGCTAATGGCCATGAATGGCTTGATACCCAAATCACTCCAGACAAGATGGGAGCTCAAATCCCCTCTAAGTGAGTATTCTAACCACCTGTGCATAAAAGGGCTGGTTTTGTGCAGAGTCTCTCTGGGTGACTTTCCTGCTCAGATATTATTAACACACCCAAATGCCTTCCGAACCAGGTCTGCCTTGGCACACTGCTGGAGGTAGAACAAAATTACCTAAGCCAGACCACAGCCTTCTGCCCAGGTCAGGCTAAACTGAGACTTAAGTGCTTTAGAGCATCGTAATGATAATCCTTCATTTCGTCCCACGGGTGCTTCTACCTCCTGTTACAGTGGTTGGCGATACACCAGATGGACAAAGCTGAGCCTGAAACTTGTTTGAAAACGTTTCACCGTACGCCAGCCCTGATGTGACTTTGCAGATCACAACATGGTCCTCTGTTCTGATCCCAGGGTTTCCCTTTCAGTTCCTGACCATATAAGGGAAAAAAGCCCTAGCCTTCACTCTGTGGTATATCAGCACCAAAAACAGCAAAGAGTGTGGAGATGAATATCCATACTGTTATGTTTCTGAGGCTGTTTAGGTTCCTCAAAAGCTGCCATGAGTACTGCACAAGCATTCAGTTTGCAGCTAATCTCCTGCAGTTCAGAGATCATAATGGAACTGCTAAAAATAATAGACCAGAGCAAAAAAGTGGTGCCTGATCCACAGTCTCATAGGTTCTTCTGTATCCCTTAGTTCTTTATTAGTTCTTTGCGGGGAGTAGTTTAAATCTCTGTTAATGTCCCAAACATACCAACTCTATGTCTGAGAGGACTGGGAAGGGCTACATAAAATGTGAGACTTTTAGTAAAACAGTAGAAGGAGTAGAAATTAAGTATATATTTCTATATGGGAGAACAGAAATTCAGAGATTGCGGTGAAGAGTGGAAGGAAAGCCTGTAGGAGCAGAGAAGCAGGAGGAATATTTTAGAGGTAGGAAGGGCTATTTCAAGCATCTGTCTAGAAAGTGATCAGCAGATGGAAGGTTCGCAACATCTGGCATTTAAAGAGAAAGTCAATATTTAACAGGATTTCCTCTGTCTTTCAAAATATTGATTTTTGAAAATAAACAGCCTTTAAAGGGCACATACATACAAAAAACCCTCAAAAGCAAGCTAGCTACAGTGCTGGGTCCTAGCACACCCCACAGCTGTTTCAAATGTGGCCACCACCTGCTCCAAGGGTAGATATAAACCTTAAAGACTAGAAATTGAGGAACAGTTGTCCTCAGTTGGTGAGGTCATATGATTTCCATGATTCAATCTAACCTTAAAGTCCATCTGCAATTCCCATGGGCCACAGCCAGAATGTGTTACGTGCACAGAAAAATCCAGTATGGGGCTTGCCTGTCAGGGCTACGAGCAGAAAGCAGCCTCTCACATTCTCCACCTTGGATTTTAACACAGCTGAAATGAGCAGGACATCCTACATCTGTGTGCAGTTGAAAAGTGCACCGGCCACAAACGCATCACGCCTCCTGCCCTGTCACAAGCAACAGGGTAGGAATGGGCACATGCAACTTCTTCTCTGTAGTACTCATTTGCCTGTGTTTCTTACCTTCCCCCATGAGACAGAAACAGAACAGAACTGCAAAAAGCTGTTTTGCAGGAAAAGACGTATATAGTGTGGTCCATAGCTCATCTGTGCTTACAAGAGCTCTCTAGGCCGCGTTGGTTGCTCTCCTGAAAGTATTATATATTTAGATACATAAAAAGAAGTATTTATCAGATCAAGGCCCAGAAAAAAACAGGGTACATTTACCTATTCTTACAGGAATTTATATGTTTCTCTATGTACACATTTCTAAGATGTCAATGATTTTATAATATAGAGAAATATTTTAGAAAAAGTTTCACTCTTTTAACAGAGTGTAATAATGAATCTGATCTTTCCAGTTTCCAAAGGAGCCAAACTCTCCATCCACTCAAGCCTGTTAAGTCAGTTGTTACTATGACCAGAACTGGCACTGTGTTCCCAAAAACAAGGTTCTAATGATGTATGCTGCTATCTTGGAAACTAATTATAAATACCTTTTAAAATAGAGTAGTGATATTTTAGTTCCATTCTTTTTCCATAGCAACTTTTAAATCAAGTGTTGTCTCCACATGTCAACTTAGTGTGGCCAAAACCACCACATATGGATTAAGGTGGATGTTAAAGAGGGAGCAATACCTCAAAAATGCTTTCTCTTTCGGAAGGGGAATTTCTTTTTCTGCTCCTTTCTTCAATCTGAAGTATACGCTTCTTCCAAATTGAAAAAGCATGTGCATGGAAAAAAATATAACAGGAAACTTGGAGGAAGGAGCTACAACAGGAGGTCATCATTAAAAAATTCTAAGTTTAGAGCTGTAGAAAGCCAGGAAGTGCACTCACTCCTTACGCCCTGGTAGCAAACCTAGAGCTGGGTTGGAAAAATCTCAGTCATAAACAAATTTCAGTAGGTGCCTGAAGGGAAAGTTAAATGAAATCTGTGCCATGTAGCCAAAACTGTAAATTAAATCCTAAACAATCATGCCCCAAAAGAGTCAACAACCCCAGTCCAGATAAAAGCCAGCTTATTTTATACACTCTGAGAGCTATTCAGATGTCCTAAATTCCATCTAAGCCCCTGAGCCTAGTGTTTCCTTTTCACTAAATGTTTTTGAAAGCCTGAAGCTAGCCAAGAGAAAACACCAAGCACAAAGACTCATGTGCAATTCTGGCCATGTTAATAGGCCCTAGATGATAAAGAACTTTTCCCTTCCAAATTTTTTCCCCTGAGTTAAGCTACCTTACCCAAAGTCCCTATCAAGAGGTTTGATATCTCTGCATGGAAAGGAATTATTAAAAAAAAGGAGGATGGACACTGTCATCCGTCAAGGTCTCAGGCTTTCCTTGTAAAAAAACCCGAATCAAATCCTTGCAGAGTACAGTGTATAAAAGCCAGTAGTGTATAGTTCACTGTAACAGGGGGTAGTGTTTATTCACAAGTTGCAAGCCTGTATCCCCAGAACTGCGTGATGAGGAGTACATGGATGTGAGCCAGCTGAACTGTTTATTTCTACTTAGCAACTTATCTTCTATGTAATTTCTTTCATTTCAAAATCATTCTTTGAAAAGTGATGTGGAACTAATGCAGCAGCTGCAGAACACTGCTGCTACATACCTGGTTCATTGCACAGGCCACTGTAGAAAGCAACTAAGGAGGACTGGATGGTCTGTCTCCTCTCCTAAAAAAATTACCAGAATCTGTCTGCACAACTACCTGACCACTAGGAATGGTCCAGTACTGGGGATGGCTTTTGAAGATGACTTAACTAAGCTACAAAAACTCACTGCTGCAGCCAAACAAGGTATTTGTAAAATGCTGCAGCAAAGAATTTCTTTCCAATTTCTTTCAAAGTTTCTCAGCAGCTGGCCATATACAGAGCTGCTTACACTGAAGATATATGATTTTCTTCTACACGTTATATAACTTGGTTCTCTAAATTCAGATATTAGACAATTTATTCTACTTTACTGTCTATATTTATAGCATTAAAACAAACAACATAATCTTCAGGTTTATTAATTTGACCACATATTCTGCTCTCCCTCTCCTCTCCTAATGATCTGGAGCAGTGAATAGGCTGTTGTTCTGACACTACTGGGTATGAATAGCCTGTTAGCATTCAAAGTTAGAGCAGGCACTAGTTGTTTGGCATCCCTGAATTTATGCCCATCTGTCAAAGTGGTTTTGTTCCCACTCAAACAGTCATATGTCAGTTGCAAGAGAGTACTGGCACCAGGTGTAAGTTTAGAGTAGATGCAGCTAAAGAATTAAAAAAAAAAAAAAAAAAAAGAAAAAAGTTTTGCTTTGCAAGAAGCTTCTTCTGATAGCAAGTAATCAAAACATATGGAGATTACAGACTCAGATTTGTTGACACTTTGAGGCATTATGCCACAAACAAACGTTTTTATCCTCAAAATGTTTCATTGCTGGGAATTTACATTTGAAAAGCCTAATTAAGGGACAATATCGTCTCCCACAGAAAATAAGCAACCTCCACAAATTCAGTGGAAATCCTTTGAAGTAAGCTGAAAAACTTACATAAGATTTCATTTTGTTAGTGGAGAGCTGGTGTTTCTTGCTCCTTTAAATGAGTTACAGGCATTCAAACAGGCAGAGGCTAGGGAAAGCTGTGCCATGAAGAAAAGAAAAAGCAAGTTTTGCTTTTTGGGTACACAATTTTCTTTATTCTGATCACATTTCCTGTTCAGAAGCAAAAGAAGGTTCACTACTTTGACAATAAGCAAATTGAGACTTTTCTAAAACTGTGAACCACATTTAGAGATTAAGGACACGGACATATGTGTTAGATATTCAGTAGCTTGTGTATATGTAAGGATGTCTAAGAGATTTAGTCTAATAGGAAGCACCCTAGTCTGAGCTCTGACAGAAGACTTTTTGTTTTTCCCTCTCTAGTTATTTGAGTAAGAAAACCTTCCTACCACATCCTACATTCAGGGGGAGAGGCCTTTCTAATGAGAGAAGGGTCACCCCTTAAACATGCTGAGAGAAGGTGGAGGAGAAACAGAAGGGCAATGGGACTTAGTTGAATGGGATTGGGGAACAAAAACTGGCAGGCATGAGGATAGCACCCTCCAGTCATGCCTTGGGTACATGGAAAGGAGAAGGTGCTTTGTTGTGCCAAAAAGGACACAGGAGTTCAAAACATTACCAGGTAATTTGGCTCCAGCAGCTGGACTGCTCATGATTGATAAAGCCCTGAAGTGTGAGAGTGATACCCCTCATAATTCATATATGTCCAGTAGACGTTGGGTAGCAATAGTTTAGGCAGCTGGCCTCACAGAATTGATTTAATCTTTCTTCCCACCCGTGCTTACTGGAACCTCCAGTTTTCTCTCTCACTCTGTTACAGCAAGCAGCAATGAAAATGACATGGAGGTGGCAGCACCTCAGTAGGTCAGGTGCTCTGCATTAGGCAGTTTGGAAGGCGATCAGGTTCCCCACTGAACAGCCAGGTGTGACACAGAAGTGTTAGAAAAGCCTCCCAGGACAACTCTGCATGGGTCTGTGAAACAGGTCTGGTGTAAAGCTGCTATCTCATGTGCAGCACGGACATACCTCAAGGGGTCTGGGGGGCACCCTCAGGGCTTACAGGTCAGACAGAGCCTGTCTTCACTGAGACATCCCTTAAGGACAATCTGTCTCAGTTAGCATGTGTTACTTGGACTTTGGAGGACATATATCATGGTTCTTTGTCCTGCCATAAACTGACCTAGGACTCTTTGCCAGTAAATTTTGGGAAAGGCAAAACGAGTATGGGAGGAGAGCCCTTTCTGACTGCAGGGTGATGCGTGGGTGAAAGCATCATTTAGATATTGGACTGTTCTCTCAGCTAGGCAGCAGATCTCCATAGAATACGTCAGACTTGCAAGACAGCTTTGTGTATGAATAGGTACCAGGCATAAAAAAAGGAGACTCAATAAGCCTCGTGCTAAAGCTGTAGGGAAAAATATAACAAGCAAATATCTTTCTCCCCACATCAAGGTAATTTGTAAGCTAACGAGCCAGAAACAGATGTTTGGTATCTTACTTTCAGAATCAGCAGCTCCCTAAAATGATTCCTGAGTTTTGTCGTCTTTGGTGTTCTGCTCAAAGCCAACAGTTTAGAGACAGAAATAGTTCTGACAGCGCTATGCTGGCTGGTGCTCCCAGCTATGCTCTCTTGCCTGCAATTAAAACATTATGCTTTATATGCTTGTGATAAAAAGGGATAAAATTTTTTTCTTGGCATCCAAATAGTTACTATCTTCAGACTTCTATGAGAGTTTTGGATATTGCTTAAGAAAACAGGAAATGGAAAAAATGTAAATGAAATAGAGGTGTTGGAATAATCCCATAATATAACCCTTTCATTCTCATGATGCTGAGATGTTGAGGGTTGCCAAACCCTTTCAGTTATGTTAAAACAAATTAAAATCATATTAAGGTGAAATTCCCAACTGTAACTCACACATTAAGATGCCTTAACAAAAATATGGGCAGACTACTCTGATGTTTGTTGGAAAGAGAAAGAGATAGAGAGAGGGCAGAGAATGTAATTCCTTCACAGTAAGTGGAAGCATTTCTGGATGAAATAGTACTAGCAGTACTTATTAAGTTTCATAACAGGATGTTCTCAGCTCAAATATCCTCCTTAGTCCTTGATTTTATAACTGAGACTGGCAGAGCAAAACCACTATAAGACCAGATAAATATAAAAGTTTTACTTATTTTAAATTGCTTTTCCCTCTAGCACTGCTGCCCCAGACTCTCTGGATTCCTGAGGTTCAAGCATACTCCTACATATCTCACTTCATGCACCAGGGGAAGACATTTTTACCTTCCAGATTCCTGCATTGCCAGTTCTTAAACCAGCCTTACAATTTGAATGTAGTTATCTTCTGGGTCTCTGTCCATCCACCCCTGGTCCAGGTCCCTGTCCCCCACCAAAAAAGCCCTCCCATCTTTGGAGTTTTCAGAGAAGGTAGAACAGTCATCTCTGCCTACTTTGCACATCAATTAGCTCTAATAAGCTGGCATACAATTCTCAGCTTTGTCATAAAACCTTCAGAGATAGAGGTTCAGGGCTAGACAAACCTTTTGTCTTTTATTGACCACATCCCGCTTTGAGACTTCCTCAGGTGCAAACACCAGATGCATTCCCACCTTCTCTCCAGCACAAAGTAACCCAGTTAGGAAGGGTTGGAGCCTTCCTTTCCTGAAGCAACAGCACACTATTGCTTGCTTTGTATATGCTAATATTTCCTGGGCCTCCTCCAAACTGTCTCCCTGCCCAGACAGATTGTTAATGACTGTTCCCAGGACTGCCTAAGCTTTTTAACAGGTTGGTAACTCATTACGGGAACAATGTCCCTTTTCCAGGCAAGGAATCACTCCAGCATCAAAGTTCTGCCTTTCCATACATTAACCCTTCTATTTCATACATGTTCATTGGTAACCACACAATGCATACCTACACGAGTAACGCACATGACTCACTACTGAATATTGACTAAGATCAGACAGAGAGGCAGACATTTCAGGGTGACAAGAGGTTTGGAATGACACCTGTCTAAATAAGGAAACAGGATCAGATCATTAGCCTGCTATGATTTACAACAGATATTGTTGTGACCACCTGCACTGTGCTATTAGATTCTTTTTTTCATTATTTTTTTCCTACATTATCAGTCTTGCACCTCGGTAATGCTATTTTACTCTCATTTTGGTTATTTCTTGTGAAGCCCTTATCACGCTTGTTCGATCTACCAAAATCAAATGAAATTAAAAAAAGAGAAGGCATATGGTTTGGTACTCAGACTGAAGATTAGTAACACTTTTTAACATATGGCCACAAACAATATAAATACCTATCCAAACAAGTACACTTTTCAGTGTATTCCATATGTGCATGTTTATATATATATATCTGTACACACACATGCAGAATCAAAGGCTATTGTGCTGTGAGATGAGGTAAAGATTGACATCTTCTATATCAACACGTTGGCACAACCTGGAATATTATTTCTTAGGCATCCAGCCTAATGGGTGTAATATATTGTCATGTTGCTTTAACCATTATGATGCCAGGCCTTACTGCCTCTGTAGGAGTTTAGCTCCCTACACTCGGTGCCAGCTTGCTGCTAAGAGCTGGTGTGAAGGAAGAGCTGGGAGGAGCCTCAGCAAAGGCTCCCCTCTCCTCCCCTTGGGAGCAGCTTTCAAGCTGAAGGTCTCACCCTTCATCCCTGCCAGTGCCTGGTCTCACACCTCCTTAACCCTGACCCACGTCCACTGACTTGACTTTCTGGCTTGACCTGGGACCTGCCTCATCACCATGGACTTGATGGGCAATTGTTGAACTGAGGCTGATCCCAGTCACTATCTCTGTGCCTGATCACACCCCTGACAACTTCAGGCCCCTTGTTGATGTGGTAATTGCCCCTCACCTGCCTGGCTGCCAGTCTCAGCACCCAACTCACCTGCCCTTGTGGAGTTGCCAGCTGTCATTTCTCCCCCACACTATTCCGCCATCAAATTTGTTTCTTTTAAATAGCAGCTGTTCCTAGGATCCATCCAGGATCCTGACCATGCAGAACTCCATTGCCAGTAGCAACGGCATGCTGGACAATCCCACAATTATCTGCCAAATGAACATGCCTATTAGAGAACCTCTCTACCTCTCACTTGCTCTGTGCTCACTCCACTTATTGCTTGTCCTTGGGAAGATCAAAGATTATTACATGTTCTGGAGCATAACCAGACCCTTAATTTTATTCCTGGCTCCTCATAATACTAAAAGTTTAAAGAAGATGTTAATACTGTGGCCCTTGCATATGTTAGCAGCAGAAGTTCCTTCAGTGCAAATACAGAGAAAGCAGGTGTTTGGCAGTGAGCATTTTTTCTCTTGTGTCCACTCAAGAAGACATAATGGCAGCACATATCAAGCCTATTGATTGCAAATGCCAGCTATGAGGCTTACATGGAAATATGTCTTAGGTCCCAACAGTTTAGGAGGAATATTATACAGCTGAAAGCCAACTGTGAGTCAAGTGATTCACAGACAAGTAAAAGAGGCTTTGTTATGTTTTTCCTCTCCTGAAACAGAATTACGTTTCACGGATGGCGAGATAGAGAAGAGCCTCTACAGAGCTCCTGTGGATGCCATCCACCGATTTCTAATGTATGCTAAGTTGAATCATTAATATTCATAGTCAGTGTTACTGCCAAAAGAAATAATTTTCACAACAAATTCAGCTTACGGCATTCTGAGCTGTCAAATCTCTACAGGATTTTGAAGCTCACAAGCTCCTTTTAAGCTCAAACTGAATTCAGAAAACAAAACTATTTTTTAACTTTAATGAACTTCCATTGTTCCACCTTTTTTGCTCCTTCTCCAGACACACTAATCCTGTGGATTCGCAGTTTCTCCAGCTCACCATGAGTTTGAAGAGGTCGGCCACTACTAAAGCCATCAGGGAATATCCTTAGATGGTCCTTTCATATTTTCAGAGGATTTAAAGAGATTTTTGGCAAAAAAATCCCCACAGATATTACTTTTAGAAGATACTGTTTTGCTCACTGCACTTCATTTTTCATAAAAACCTTTTTTTTTGTTTTTTAGTAGCAGAAATGTCTTGAACTAGGTGATCATTTCAGTGAAAAGACTTAAGTCAGCTTTAGTCTAAGCCAGCGTGCATTTATTAAGTTCTACTTTTATCTAGTGAATTGTCTTTTGAGGCTACTTTGTTCTCTCCAGATACCGCTGTGATTTATTAGGCTGTTGTTCAAACCTGAGGAGCAGACGCTATAAAATATCACAACATAAGTCACATGGTGGATTCCCTATATCCCAATTGCCGATTCTATCCAATAATAGCAGAGCAATCCAGCTCTGAAGAAGCAATACTTCACTTTTCTCTAAGAAAGAGACAAACTTGAAAAACGTATGTTGTTTGTTATACTGAAGGAAGAGGAATAACAAAAAGGGAGCAGAGTTACCTATTACAGCTGATGTCTCAAACCAGGCTGGATAAATTCTTCTTCCTTTCACTCAACATTTTTTATTCTGTTTTTATACCTTAAAAATTAAGATTTTTCTTAGATAGAAATATTGTCATAGTATCAAAGCTATGGCAAATTGCACTTCGTGGTTATGGAAATCTCTGAAAATATGCCTAAATTCAATCCTTGCATGTGGGTTTCTTTAGAATCAGATCATAGGAAAGCTCTTTTCCAAAAATATGAACATATTTCAAAGAAAAACTTAGATGCTAGTTCTCACACAAAAATAATCTCTCAAAATAACCTGAGGTTCAAACACTTTGAGGGCTAAGAATTTGAAGATGAACAATCTTTGAGCACAACAGCCCCCTGAAACCAGAGATCCTTTATTCATGTTCATCATCTGTATCAGACTGACTAGTGTGGGAGGATAAGAATGTGGCCTTGAGTCAAAGCAGCTTCACTGACATGGCAATGTTTTCATAATTGATCTGGCTGTGAAACTAAACCGGAATGCCACTGATCTATTTTCTTTGTAGGCTTACAAACCAGAGAGACGGGATTCCATGCAAGCTCATTGCCTAATTTGATTTTCAACCAAATAGCAATTTGTAACAAAAGATTCTGAAGAACATCACAGGCATGTTTGTGGCAGAGATTCATACTGTTGCAAATTCATGTGATGTTTGCTCTGTAAAACAAACATAAATCAAGTAATGGTAGGTCACGCTAATAATACTTTCAAAACAAATTGCGAATAGTCATCATAAAACCCCCGAGTGTGTAGACTTGCATTTGTTCACGGCTTTATACCGTAATTGACAACAGTGGAGCAGCTCTCCGAAAGCTGCTATGACTCGCCATCAGTAATACGGCTCTGTTTTTCCTAGTCAATATGCACTAGCGCTGTCTGCTTGGAATAAGTTTCTACATCCTGCAGAGACGTACATAGGAAAAGATGCATGGGCTAAAGACGCACTGCAGATTTTTGTGCTTTGACTGCTTCTGTCTAATTCTCTTTTACAAATCAACCCCTATGTCTATACAGTGCGTGGCAATCCCCACACCATTCCTCAGCAACCTTGTGCTGCACAGCACCGTGTGGTATATTGCTGAGTGTTAAACCGGGCCGCAGAAAATTACTACGTTAGTACAGTACTGCATGCAGGGTCAATTAACCCTGCGTCACCAAAGGAGTCATGATATCAAGTAGCACTATGGAGACCCAGCTGTGTTACCCCAGGTGCTGGAGCTATGGCAGGACTGGAGTGCACATCCCCTTCTGGATGTGACTGATAAAACCATGACCCCTGAAGCACTCACAGTTCCACGTCACACTGCCTTGCCAACAGTGTCCTTTCCATCAAAGTTGGATCTGTGAAGCACACTGTTTAATTTGTTTGGTTATTCTATCCTGTTCTTTTAATAGAAAAAGGTTGCAAAGCACCACATCCAGCAAAATCCTCAAGGGTGAGGGTCAAAATGGGGAAAAAGAGAAGTAGCTAAAGCAGAGGTGTCTTCAGCTAACAGAGCTGTATCTGCAAGGGGATATGTGAGCTATAGCACGAGTCCCAGTAGAGTGGCTACATTGTATGCTATATATATCTCTACGTTGCCTGTTTTGTTGCAATAAACTCCTATATATAAATATGTACATCTACCTGTATTATGTTCCCCAGGAATTAAATATTCTTTATTGCTCTTTACTAAAATGGCGTTCCATGTAAAAGCCAAGACTTCTACAAACATAGAATTCGTTAGCATTAATGATAATTTACTGTATGGCCTGCATTCTCTTCCTGATTAGACTGTTAACTGTAATGTAAATGTCTATTTGTACTCTGCAAAAGATATTTTAATATTTGTTTGTTTATAGCTAGAGTAGGGAAACAGTTTATAGAAAGCAATTTGTTCAATTTAATTTTCAGTTGCCCATGAATACACCACACTCGTCATTGGATTTATTTGGTATTAAAAATCCTTGCTGAAAAAATATTAGTATATAATTCTTGGTCTATAAATACATTTCTAAGCACTTTGTTGCAGACAACTCATATTCTACAGTCTAGAATTATGTACAGATCACATGGCATTACTTCTGGATATCTTTCTATAGCTATTTTGCATAACCAATCCAGCAGTTATGCAAGCATTTTTCTGGAAAAGTGTACTTACCAGAACACATATATAAAGTGAATGCAAGACTACTCAAACTTTTTAGAAAATATTCTCCTAAAGGCATATATATTGACTGATTCTCCTGAGAAAACACTGCATCATCTCCTACTGCACATTCAATGGTTTGGGTTTTTTTTGCATATTATACACACCATCACAACAAAAAGGACAGTGACAATCAAGACACAGGAATATGTTGCTCAAGAGATTGTCACAGATCAAGTTATGTTGAGTGGAAAAACTTATTGATGCATATTGTCACCCTTAATGAGAGCAGAAAGACTCCACCAATATCTTTCGACAAAAGAATGTAAGTGGCTCCATGAATGGAACCGTTCAGAGCCACTCTTTGGGATAATACAAAGAGGCAAGAGTTTACACAGTATTCACTCAGTGCCTAATCTTTCCTTCTGCCCTCAAACTGGCAGTGATCTGAAAGAAACGTACAAGCTAGAATAAATGATGAATCTAACAAGGACCAAATTCCTAAAATCACACAAACTGTGTAAAGATACAGCTGAAAATTTTGTCCATAGGTAATTTTGAGTCTAGGAGTGCATAAAAATCATATAATATTTTTCCCATTAATGGGGCCCACATGGGAGGATTTGCAAGATCAGAAATAGACATCTACATTGCAAAAGTCTAGATCTGAGATGCTTTCCCTAGGATCTCATCATACTCCATGGAGATAAATGAGCACTACAATGAACTACACATCTCACCCTGAAGTGAGACCTAAAACAAGTCAGATGTTTTATGCCCATTAGATATAAGCATACAGATTGCAGACACTGTAGATAAGATGAATCCTACACCATGATAATAAGGAAAGTTGTGAGTGTGAAAGCCCCACTACGAAGTACTCTTCAACAAGTCGAAACACATTTCCCGGATCGTTTTAAGGGGGTTTTTTTGCCTGCAAATAGAAACCTGCATGCCAGAGAAAAGCAGATTCTTGTAACGTATTCAGATGGACTAAACAGGAAGAAGGCTTCAGATTTTTCCTAGAGTGTAATCAACCCAATTAAAATTCAGAGGGACTCTTTTTAACTTCTGCCCTATTAAGCTATACAAACTTCTCCATTTATGGAAGAAGAGTTCATCTTCTAATGTAAAAGATGTGAAACAAGCTGGTTTGGCGCAGATCTAATTTTGCTTGCATGCATTTCTTAACTGTTTCATCAAGCTTCTATTCTTTGTATAAATACTCAAGTTGCTACATAAGCAAATCTTGCACAAATAATGACTGTCATTAAACTGCTCATTTAAACAGTTGATTCAAGTGAAATATGAGGGTTCTCTAGTCTGCCAGATAAGCACTTGGGAAGTGTTGATGTTATTTGACATGTTTCCCTTTTTTTAAATCCTAAAGAATTCCATGTCTTGCACGATAAGTAGCTTTACATTTTAAAGTGGATGAGCATAGATGCTGAAGTAAAAAAGAAAACTATCATTGAAAGAATAAACAACCCTGTTGATGCTTCATTGTTAACAGGCTTTCTTGAAGAGAATCAAAACATTTTCTTGCTTTAGGGCACAAATGTATTTGAAATCTCACAGTGGTCAAAGCGCTAAATGAATGCAAGTTCAAAAAGCATGGAGTACCTCTGTAAAAGGAAAACCTATGAACAAAGGATATTCTGTTTCAAAGTATTATTGCAAAGGAAATGAAAGACTCTGACATTTTTACTCACATGAATTCCCATCTAAGTCAATCCACAAATACCTTCATTGCTTAATTAAATAAAAGGACACATAACACTCATCAGCTGACAGTCCAGATCTTTTCCCTCTCTGGTAGTATGACCATGGTATTTAGGCACTTCTGTCATGAAAGATGTGGACACTGCAAAGGACTGCCTGTGATTTAATGAACTCTTATCTAAAATGCATACACTGAACAAGAAATAGCATTTGTAAAGTCAAGCTCGTAGGCCTAGAGCAGAGTTTATATGTTGCCTTTACTGTCAGGCCTTTCCCTGCCTAGGCAAAATGGACTATAGATTGCTCTGCTGGCAGACTGGACTCCAGCAGGCTTTTCTCATCAGCTGGGAGGTGGCAGCTTTGGTCTGATGCCAGAGGCATCTTCACACCTCCCTGCCTATCCTTCTAATTAATCATTACCCAGAGATTCCCAATGTGATAAAAGGTGTTAAATGACAGCAGAGAGAAAGGGAGCTGGATACAGAGAGTTTATGAGCAAATAATAGGTAATGCTGCCTATTAAGATGCTACAGTTTAGGGCTGGAGGTCAGTTGTTTTCAGCACTTGCTTCAACAACAGAAAAATTGCGAACAGGCCTAAAGAGAAAGAAACATTTGCACAGCAACAGTACGGAGTGAGAGAAAACTCCGAAAGGATGAACTTTAACAGCAATCTCAGATTTCAGTTACTTTTGTTCATTTGCACATAGCAGGGTCACTGTAACTGTAATCCTCTGCATACATTTACATCACCGAGCAAGAGCTAAATGAGAAAGATGCCAATTTCAGCCAATTCTCAGCAGGGAATAATCTTACTCTCATTTATCTCTCACTGACTTACACCTGCAGATTGAGACATGAATTGCCCAACAAAAGTTGAAGGAACCAGTCGCGACCATATCAACACCAGGAGCCCTACAAAACACAAGCAAAAAAACCTGCTGGGGTTGCAAAGTTCACAAACAAACCTTGAAGGGAAGACAGATGCTCCTTTTGTAGCTGGAAGGGAGCATTTGTGATTCACTACGCAGAAAAAAAAAAGGGTTTCTCAGTCCTCCACAATCCCCTTGCATCACTCACTGAACAATTTTTGTGAAAATAATTCCTCCCTCTCTCAAATTTATTGCATTTTTTCTTCACAAAATATCAACTTTTGGAGAAAAATAGTAAGACACAAAATGTTATGCTTGTAAAATATTAGTTCTAAACTAAAAGGCAGCTTGGCTGCCTCTTTCTCCCATTTCTCCTTTACAGCCTGGGTTTTCTAGCTGTACAACTGCACCAAAGGCAGTGACATAAAGGTAACAATCTCTGGGTCCTTATGCAGGCCTTAATTGCATTTTAAAGTAAAGAGTAGCAGTACAAGGTATGATGAGGAAATACTGCCTATGGTGAAGCTTTCAAAGGTTTTGACTTGCAAAACTAAAATTTCTTCTTCACCCAGTAAGCAGCTTTGCCCAGGAGGAAAAAAATACTGACCTTTAGATGTGTTTATAGGCTGATTATGCATGAAGGAAGTATAGAGGACTTTTATATTTACTATGACTTCTCCATAGGTATTATCAATGGGCAAGTAAGAAACTTGTATAAAGCAGTACTGCTGTGCAGGACTAAATATCCGTATTTTGTATCGGGGAAAAAAAGTTTATTGAATATATTGAAGAACCCTAAAATGTTGTTCAGCTTGGAGAACTGGAAAAAGAAGAGTAGGAAGGACTTTCTATATCTTTTATACATATCTTTTATATGCAAAGTAGGAGCGATGAGAGGATTCCAAGGAACACCATGTGCTTAGCATTTACATACAGAAGTGGTGCAATGTAACCATCATTCTCCCTCCAAGTAAATTACTTTAAGAACTAGCTATAATCCAGTACTGGTATCATTTAAGCATCAAGGAAAAGATTTATTATTCTTTCTGTGGGTTTCACTCATATAAATTTTAGAAGTCTTTTGCTATGTATAACCAACTCTTGTAAATCATCTCCTGCAGAGGTAAGTAAACCCATCCTCCAAAGCAGGAAAACTTCCCAGGTTTCTTTGCATTTGTATGGCATAGCTTTTAAAGAGGATTTACTTAAACTCATTCCCCACATTTCCTTCTTCCCCAGCAGGTAATTTCTCAGAAGAATTTGGCTGGCTTAATTGGTCTCAACCTTGATTCTAGAGAAGCTCAGTTCCAGAGTGTTTATCCAGCAGTTGCAACATATAGACCATGTTCCAGTCTCTACCTGATAGCTAGCCCAACTTCTAAGAGGCCTCAGTTGCTTTCCATTTTGAAGCAGAGATCAAATATTGTGGTATAGCTTCAAGAAAATATCTTAACTAAAGCTTGGAAAGTACATAATATCCAGGAGGCCACAAAGGAATGATAAGATCAAAATCAAGTTTACACAAAAGAGGAATTGCTAAAATGACTCAAAATTAAAATTCAAAAGATGAAATAGCAGAAAAAGAGAAACAATGGAGTTCATATTTTGCTTCTTTGGAAGTGTTTCTTTTTATAAATATGCTCACATAGTACAGTATAAGTTCAAACATTTCAACACAGTAAAAATGTCATTTTTACCATTGTGCATACACAAGGCCAAACAAAAGTCACTTTATATATCCTTGAATGCTCTGTTCAGCTATGTACGTTACTCAGGTTAAGGGAACACAGATAGTAGAAGTTCTTATTTTGTTAATAGATGAAGGTTTCAGAAAATTTAGAAAAAATGGATTAAACAAGACTCACATTTCTCTTTACCAGTGAAAACCAATCTATTCTGAAATTGGATAAATGCAGCATTTTAAAAACAAGTGAGAAGCCTCTTACACTAACTGAATAAAAACAGGGGTTTAATAGTGAGGATTAATGTGTATCCCTTTTCTTTGTGTAAGACTTACAGACAGTACAATTCAAGGCACAACTTTATTACAGTTAAATGGTAAAATAAATCTTGTTTATGAGAGTTTGTTTGAACCCCATTCTGAGTCATATATTGAGATATGTAAATGCTTCCGTGAAAGATTATCTTGCAGTAAGTATTCATCCTCCTGAAACATAAATTCTGCAAATTATTTTTAGATGTGCTAAAATGTAGCTCATTCAGCAAAGAATGAGCAGTTTGGATAATGAAAAGGAGGGATGTAAAAAAAAAAAAAAAAAGCGGGCCTTGCAAATTCACAAATAATATAATTACAGTGAATCTGCCTGATACTGTCTGTTCATACTCTTGATTCTCTTAGCAAGATTATATCCTTGAAACAACACTTGTGAGTTTGAGGAGAGAAGAGGGTGTCTCCGTGCCAGCTACTAAGACAGTGCTTTTGTATACAAGGAGAGAATAAGGAGCTTTTGCTAGGTAAGTACATCCTTGACTATGATGGAGCGAAAGGTGTAGCAATTCAAAACAAATAGTCAGCTTGTAACATGCGACACAAAGAAGGAAGCTGCAACACCACTGGATTTTTTAGGAGAGTTCTCCAAACTGCAGTTTACTCCAAGGAAAGTACTGTTTTCAAACACTGAGCAAGGCACCATCCATAGTCAAGCGGGGTAGGCAGTTCCCCGGGGCTAATCATCTGTACTGGTTTTGGCTGGGATAGAGCCGATTTTCTTTATAGCAGGTCTTATGGCACTATGTGTTTGATTTGTGACCAAAACAGTGTTAATAACACACTGATATTTTAGCTATTGTTGAGCAGTTCTTGCACAGCGTCAAGGCCTTTTCTCCTTGTGCTGGTTTTGGCTGGGATAGAGTTAATCTTCTTCATAGTAGCTATTATGGGCTAAGTTTTGGATTTGTGCTGAAAACAGCGCTGATAATACAGAGATGTTTTAGTTACTGCTGAGCAGTGCTTACACAGAGCTAAGGCCTTTTCTGCTTCTCATGCTGCGCCCCCCAGCATTTGGCTGGGGGTGCACAAGGAGCTGGGAGGGGACACAGCCAGGTCTGCTGACCCCAACTGACCAAAGGAGTATCCCTGACCATATGACATCATGCCCAGCAATAAAACCTGGGGGAGGGACAGGAGAGGAGGAGGAGGAAGGGACGATGTTTGCAGTTAGGGATCCCATCTTCCGAAGTAACTGTTATGTGTGTTGGAGCCCTGCTCTCCTGGAGATGGCTGAACACCTGCCTGCCCATGGGAAGTAGTGAATGAATTCCTTGTTTTCCTTTGCTTGTGCGTGTGGCTCTTACTTTACTTGTTGAATTGTTTTTATCTCAACCCACAGGTTTTCTCCTTTTTGCCCTTCCCATTCTCTCCCCCATCCCACTGCGGGGGGTGGTGGGGGGGGTGGGGGGGTGAGATGGTAGAGTAAGAAAGCAGCTGTGTGGGGCTTAGCTCCCTACCGGGGTTAAACCACATCATCATCAAAGATTGAAGGTGATCAGATGACTGATAATGATTTTAAACAAAAGCCTAACACAAATACAATGATTTCAGTGCATATCTTCTGGAGTGTTTCAAAAAAGCAAACCTCTTCTAACAATTTTTATCAACTTGTATCATTATAGTATCCAGGCCAAAGCAGTATGAAGAGCAAGACACACCTGAGGAGATGAGACTGTAGAACACAAGACAAAGGCACACTGATTGCAAAGGTCAAGGAGGACCAATAAAAAGGACGTCAATAAAAATGTAGCTGCGATGGTAGTATGACATGTGACCCCAGAATTAGCTTGTATTGTACCAGGCTCTATATAGACATTGCAGAAGAATTTTCCTACCTCATTTAAAACTGTCAAATAATGAAGAGAAGAAACAAGCAGAGGAAGAAGCAAGTAAATATTACAATTACACAGAGGCACAGAATATTTTTGTTATGCTAGTCATGAAAGCCAAATATGCAGATCAGTGTGGTAATTTCTACTGAAAAGGAAAAGAATAGAACCACTCCTCAGAGTATGAATGCTACAGTATCAATGTTAATGACTATTCTGCAATTGCAAAGTAATAGTGTTTCAGTACCACAGCTATTACTTACCACCTCATATTTAGATAGTTCTCCTAAAAATGAGTTACAGCTGTACACTCTCACTCGCAGCCACAGCTCTTGCTGGGTAAAGGCACCCCTTGCAGATGTGAAGTGTCCACAAAGGAGAAAAGAATCCTTTTCAGACACAAGTAAACCTTAACACTTAGGAGACAGTTAAATGTACCAAAAAAATAACATTAGAATGTGAATCCAAGCAACTTCTTTGGAAAGTCTTTAGCTTCCTACCAACCTCTTACAAACTTCCTGACTTCTGCAGCCTTTGAGAGCCAGAGGATAAACCATGCAAATAAATGCTACCCACATCTACTGACTTTTCTAACTGTCCAAACTTTGTTAAGCAGTGCAAACAATTTTGAGTGTCCCTCCAGATGTTCACTTATCTGCTTCTCCACATTGTCAAGTCCTCTGACATGCAGGCCAATGGTAGAATACCTCATGCCCTTACTAGCAAACAATTCTGGCTTCCAGACCAAGGAGGCTGCACCCGAGAGTACCTACGAGAAATGGTCTTTACCCCAGGCTGACCATTAAACCAAACCAGGAGGGTAGTAGCTGTCCTGATCCAAAACAATGACAAAGACCATCTGAAAAGCAGAGACAACTGAGTGCCTGCGCCCACAAATGTTCCCGGACATGTTTAGTTCACTGGCCACTAAGCGTGCTGCACTTCAATACTATCTGACTTGTCCAAGAGCCCAGGGTGACCTCGAAATGAAAGTCCCGACAAGGTTTCCACTTCGTAGTGTCGGACACTCAGTGCAAGCTCAGAAGGGTCACTCTTCCAGTTTGCTGCATGGCTTAGTGTTTGGCACATAGCTACCTCACTAGGCAGGAACAGCACAGATCTTGGCCCAGCAGGGCCCTACAAAGCATGGAAACTCTTTGGGTTATCTACTGTCATAGGCAGCAACACAAACACCTTATTTATGCTTCTCTTCCTCCAAAAAGTCATGGGGGCAAATCCACTGGCAGAAAGTGAAGTGCAGTCCTTCCAAATGCCATCAGCGTGACTAGACTTCTCACTGCCCGTTCACTGATCGGTCCAGACACAGAAGAACATCACTAGCCTTTCTGTATTTCCAAAGGTTTGTATAATTAGTGGCGATTCTGCAATCCTACTCTACGGGACACTGTTTAGGCAACAAGCAGGAAATGCTATAAGAGGAAAGTAAGGGAATTATAATCATCGGGGTTTGGGGGGGAACAGGGGAACTGTTTCTTTTGAAGAGGGAAGCAAACACAAAAAAATCTTGCAGCACATTCAGCCAGGCTTACTGAGGCGAGCATGTGTTTTCCATACTCTTTCCTCAAAGAACACAGAGATCCTGCCAGTAAAGCTCTAAACTGATGTTGCATTTAACTACTACTGCAGCCTTTACTTCACCATAAACTTACCTCATCAAAGCTTTTTATATTAACGGGAATGAGGCCAGGTCTTACTTACTGATGTAAATCCAGAAAATCATCACCAAAGCTCATAGATACACCAAGTTTCTGTTTGTGCATGTAAATCACATACTTACTTAATACTTACTTGTTTACTTAAATAAGGAATTTAAGTCCATACAAAAGGAGGGCCAATTAAAAACTCCACATAAGGAAAAAGGGAAACTAGTAACACATATGTAAAATAAATTATATAGGAGCACTGCTATTAATTTGCAGAGTCAAGCTAGAGTTAGGATTTAAATGCTCGTTGAAATGTATATACAAGATATTTTTCCTGTCCCTTGTGTACTTATAAAGGACTTAAAAATAGTATGACATTTGGGATTGCAGCTTTACTCTTACAGCTTTTAAAATATATAAGCAAAAGTATTTGCACAGCTATTTTGGTCATTCTTTGGGGGAAGTTATTTGAATTTTCACGTAGTCTGGCAACACATCTGCAATTATTTTGTGTTATTTAGAACACATGTTTCATGAAACATAATACCAATTAAAGAGCTCCTCTACATTTAAATTTGACCTTTTTTTTTTTTTTTTTTTTTAAAGGCTGGGTTTATGTCTTTAAGTTAAAATCATAGAAAATAAGAGGATTTAAATGTATTGAAGATGGTATTATTATTACCACTGGTTTCTGTTTCTATAGCAGTTTTTATCCCAGGATTGCAACACATTAATTAAGGCTTCTGTGCAGAAGAGCTTCAGTCTCCACGAAGGCTGTTTAGTACATGCTTAGTGAGACTCATTCATAAGCTTAAATATAAGCTCATTTTAATGTGACTTCCTGAACAGTGATGTGGCTTTAGCACATAGGTAAGGGAGTTTTTTCCTTTTACAATTAACTAAATTTCATACTACCCCTGAGGTCTTCTCAACTCACATAGTCTAGTCTCTTTAATGAATTTTGCTCTACTCTAGTCCAGGGAAATGTAACACAGACAGAGTAAGATCCACGTTTTCCAATCTGGTCCTTAATTTCGGGGAGATTTCCTTTTCCAGACCAGCCTAGAATCCTAGGAATTTTTCTGAAAATGAAGACCTAACTATGTAAAAGGGGGAACTCAAACCCAGGCTACTCAGATTTACTGGTTCTTTCATATTTGGCTCTAAAATTGCAGAAAATTACCTTGTTATTACTTTGTTACATTAGATCTCTGGTCACCCCTAACATCAACAAGCATCATTACACTTTACAGCCTCACAAAGTCAACAAACACATAAAGGAATGTAAAACATTTAAAGCACATAAAGAAAAGGAAAATTGTGCTCTATTTGATCACTGTTACACGGTGCTCTAGGAGTTTCCTTTTAAGATACGTTTATGAGTTCTGCATAGTGTGATTTAACCAAGTAACATGTCAAAACCAGACAGTTCCATTCTCAGCACTGGGAGCCCAGTAGACACAAATCTCATCTCCTCTAGAGGAATTCAACCACATTAATGCAACAATAAATCCAAGTTAACTTCCTAAATTGCATAAAAATGGCACTTCTTTTCCTGTTTTGAGTTGTAACGTCAAGAGTCTGCAATGCACTGTAGGAAGGGTTTGAGACTGAGCAAAGGGAATGAGAAATCCACTTTCCATTGGCTGATAGGAAAGGTGAAGCACATCTGACCCAGAGTTCCACCCCTAGAAAGCAAGCAAGATAATATGACCAAGAGCAAACAGTTTATGTATTGCACCCTTATTGTATATGTGTACATAGTATTTAATATTTTTCCTCTTTCTCCAGAGCACTCAGCCTTGGTCTGGCAAGTGGGCTGCATGCCACAAATTGCATGTTTGGTTTTTGTCATTGCCAAGTCCCAGCAGTGCTCACTGGACTCCTCTTGCAAACCAAACTGCAATCACTAAGCTCAAACAAACTTTTGTTCTCCTCTACACTATGTCTGGCCTTCAGAGGTAGGAAAGATAGAAGCATTTTATGTGGTCCAGCTGAAGCTCAGCCTGCACCTGCTGTTTGTAGATCAACTCCAGAAAGACAGATGTTTTAATAAGGTAAGTGTTGATAGAGTTTTATATTTCTCTCAGATCTGTGGTCTTAAACACATCTTTGGAAGTACCACTTAGCAGCACTTCAATACCGAAGCTCTTGAGTCCCTGCAAGTATAAGTTCCTTTAGAACTATATGTCAGGAAGTTGTCTCAAAGGAATATCGACTGTGTTGGAAAATTCCTGCTGATCTCACAAATAAGCAATGTAATAGTAAGTAACTATGGCAGTTAAGCGCTTTGGAAAAAGTATATTTGTACATCCATTTCCCAAACACACAGGAAAAGTGGTGAACTTTGCTATTTACTCAGAGATTAACAAGCACCATGAGGTAGAAATCCTAAGAAAAGGCTGAAGAGAGGAGAGGGATTTCTGATTAACTCTGCCGACAGAAAGCTCCTTCCTGCTGCAACCACTGGGAGCTCCCAGGCAAGCACCGTGAAGCATTCACTCAGTGCAACACCTTATGCATAAGATTGCTGAAAAGCACTAGAGATTTTGTTATTTCAAACCGCAACTTTTCACTGTCCCAGAAACAGAAAGGGCCCGCGTGAAGCAGATCTAGCAGCACAGCATAATACTTATTAAGCCAACAGCTGGATTCTGTCCTGACTTAAATTTCTAATTTCAGAGCTTAGCCTCAAGCAATGTATCATTACTTGTCTCATACTGAAGTAACAGCAACATAGATAATCACAGTAATACAATTTTTGCAGAAAATCTCATTTCCAAAAGTAGAACGCAAGAGACCTTGCCTGGTCCCCACTAACACTCACTGTTTGAAACTCCATCTGCTCTAGATATAACAAAACTCTGAAAACGTGGTCTTCCTGTGGAGCTGGCAGGCACATTTCTCCACTCAAAAAGTTAACATGATCCTGAACACTGAGAATTACTTTTTCTAAATGTGGCATTCAAAGAGGGTACTTGAGAAGTACTCTCAGTTTGGGCTTATAGTTCTGGTGTTTCTGCTAGTGAGAGGTGAACTAGAGATCAGCACTAACTCTGGTTTGTCACTGACATCTGTTGACTGTTACAGATTTAATACTTCCCATGACCTTAGCACACAAGTCTACAGGCTCTCAGAGACGGCAGCCTCTCTTCTGAAGGTCTCAAACAGCTTTGGATGTGACGGGAACCATTCTCCCTTCTTTCACTACTTTGAAAGAGAGACCTGCTGGGACCAGCTGAAGATCAACTCCCAAATGCCAGCTGGAGAGACCTGTACATTGACAAAATTACTCTACTGAATCTGGTTTCTGTTGATTTTTCTTTATCTTCCAGGTGCCTAGTGTCCTGGTTAAGTTCACTGAAGAGCAGTCCAAATACATAAAGACCCCAAACTCATATGCTCTCATGCAACTCATGCTATGTTACAGATAATTTAGCTGGCTACAGAAAGTCAGAAGCTGCTCTGATGTGTCACACCAGCAAAATATTATTTTGCGATGAAGGTAACAATGACATAATAAAAAACATTATTAATATATTAATTATAATTAAATTACCAGATTATTAATATTGGAAATTTGGCACTATATGTTATTTCTTATATTATTATCAATAACAATAAATATTTAGTGTTATAAAGCTGCACACTAGCAAAAGGCACTTCCTTAAATATTTGTTTTGCTTGACATCAAAAGCAGGAAGCCTGAACTGTTTCTCACCAAGAACATCCTGGAAAACCTCTTCGGGAAGTGCAGCCCCCTCAGAAATACCACACACCATCACACCCCACTTGTTTAAAACACTTGGAAGAACACGAAGTTGACACAAAGTATGAGATCATGCTTTCAGTCTCCCCAGCTTGCTCTTTTGTATGGCATTTGCCATTTTGCCAAGACATTTATTCCACCTTTCAGACCTTTATTCATAATGAGAAAATTTATTTTATTTGTTTTAACACTGTGATCAGCATCATTTTGCAGAGTATGCATTGATCTGTTTAGATTTGTGTTCGCAGAAGCGTCTTGAGATATTGTGAACTGGCAGATGTTGCCCTCAGTGACCAGGAGCTTGTCCCAAACACTGCAATCAAATATGAGGTCTGAATACAATGTTGCATATATATTTTTTCCTAAATTAGATTAAGTCTATTGAAATAATGGCATTTTTCCAAGCCAGCCCCAAAGACAAGGCAGTCCCTCAGCAGCAGCAAAGCTCCCCTTGGAATTCTAGCAGACCACAAAAGAAAATGCCTTAAGGGCTAAATTAAATCCATCCTTTACATGGACAGAAAAGGACAAAAAGAACACCAGAAGAGTTCTTTCTTGCCATGCTCTGAGGACCATAAGCTGTAAACAGATGAGGGCAAGCAGCATTGCGGTCCTATCCTGCACTGCCCTGGGAGCTAATTCAATCCCGCCACCCCAAAGGGTGGTAAAGCCTGTTATGAAGACACCACTTCTGAAGCACGTCTCTGAGCTGCATGTTTCTGAAGGATTGGGGGGCGTTTAGGGGAAATATTGCTACAAGTTCACCTTGGCTTTATCATTCCTCCCCCTCCACAAATATGCTACTGGCCACTGCAGGAGACACAACATTAAGCTAGGTGGACTTTTGCTCTGCTCTGGTGTGTCCATTCTTACGTTCAGCCTCACAGAATTTCAGGACTTTTTTATGAGGGATTTTGTTTTCCTGAAGTGCGTTTCTCTTTCTTTTTTTTAATAGTGAAGCTCATCAGACCTGCCATGTCACCTAACATTTTTCTGTCTCCCAATGACCCATCAGTTCATATCCTTCCCCCAAAGCATTTCAAAGTATGTGAAAGATATGTCTAGGTTTCATAGGTATTTCATCTTTCAAATCTGGCTTCTGTATTGCCTATAGCTTTTGAAAAGCACCAGCTACTTCCTACTATTATTTCTTCTGCTGTTTTTAATACAGGCTGCTTCTGTTCAGCATGCTTTTGAAATCATGCTAATTACACAGTTATATTCTGGCATATCTGCACAGATGTGTGCAGAAAGACCTCCCTAGAAGCCTTAAGGCATATTTGCTCACCGTTGATATTTCATCTGTTTCAGTATATAACAGGGTATTCTGGGCTGGAAACCAAGTGAAGATGGTTTCAAGCCAGACACTGCTGCAGCAGAGAAGCTGTGTCTCCTTCCCCAGGTAGCCCAGGGGCCCTAAATCCCTGCAGAAGGGAAAGGTAAGACCTTAAACTGCAGCAGCTAAACCCACCCAAGCTTTCAGTCAGAGCCATCCTTTAGGAAGTCTCACTTTTAGATCTTAGAGAAGGTCACATATTTAAAGGGATATGAAACAAAAATGTTGTTGCTGCCTAATTTTCAAGGCTGTGAGCAAAAGGTTTCCCAAGGGCCTTGAAGAAAATGTCAAAGTACAGAGAATTTTTTTCATAAAAACCTTTCCTGCCCAGATGAAAGTTTACTTCTCTCAGCCTGCAGAGGAAACAAAGGAAAACAAAAATAATATACATACTCTAACAACCCTAAGGCACAACAAGAAAAAAAAAAAGAAATCATTCACAGCAAAGTTAGACATAAGAGAAGAATTACAATAATGTAACATAACAGGTGTAAGAAAGCAAAATGAATGGATTAGATAGGGCTGGATCAACATGAGACACTAGCGTGGCCTGACCTTTAGAGCAAAGGTGTACAAACAGTAAATTACTGCCAAAAGCAGTTTGTGATCCACTGCCAGTAGCAGCTAATTTGCTACAGTGCAAGAGGAGGGGTGACAGGAGATTACAGCTGCCGTTTATATGTGGGAGAGGACAATGCAATGCACATTTCTGGGCAGCACTCTGCTAGCCAAACAGAGCTGACAGGCGACTTTTTGGTGCATTCCTCATCAGGGTTCAGGGACATTTCAATGGCTCAGATGACTTCTGAGGTGTGTAGGAGAAAGGAAAACAAACTCAAAAGTTACTGCACACAGATATGAAGACCACAGCCTGCTCTTGGAGTGGTGCAAGGGTAATGACTGAAATGATACAGACTAGGTGAGGTAACTGGTTTTTGCATGCACAGTGTATGTGGGCAAATTCCCATGGGAACAAGAAGTTGTTGAACATGTCCCACCCTTACTGTGTTTGCTATATATTCAACACCAAGTGAGAGACTAGAGAGCCCGATATTACATCTGAGAAAAGATAGCTACCTATGACATTAACTCTTAAAACCATTTTGGGTTGGACAGGGGATGCACTTTAAAAGTTCTTGCCCTGTACAGAGAAAGAGCAAATGATCCAAGGTCAGCAGATTGACAAAGACTTCAGAGATGTCTGCAAGAAGACAGTTTGGAAAGAGAACCATTATCTGCAGGCCATGCTAAAAGATTGTGCTGCATCCCAAAACGAAGTGAGCAAAGAGGATCCCTGAGGAGAACTCAAACAGTATTCATGCTTGAGCTTTATTCATTTGGTCTGATGTCATAAATTTATGATCCCCATAAATGGATATCGCTCCCCAGTTGGTCTTTATAGCTGCTCACAAGGTAACACACTGACAGCACTGCTTAACGTTTACATCACCGCCTTCTGAGATGGATATGAATCATAGATATAAATGCTGTATTTGCATATGAGAAGGACCCTTACTTAGTCAAAACAAAGTTTTAAACATTAGGAGACAGCCAATATAAATATGGCTTTCCCTGTGTGTTTAACTGTTTTAATTAAACAAATTCTGTTTCTCTATCATGAGCTGCTATAGTCGCACACACTGGAATGCCACTGTGCTTAGTGAAATAAAAATTCACTTCCCCAAAGAGCTGACAGGCAAGTCCTCCTATGAGTCAAGTTAGTCTAGAATAAAAATAGAATTTATCAGATGCTATAAGATTTTGCAGTTTTACTAGCAAATAAGAAATCTCCTTGAGTTTATGATCTTAGGAACCTAATTGTAAACCGAATGCAATTATAAACTATATGTTATAGGATGTTGTTAGATACTGTCCAGTTACACATCAACAAAATTTCCATTACAATATTATTTCATTCTACATTCTTTGGCTTTAAAACTGGTTTTGATTATAGCAGCCATATAATTTCTCTGCTACATTCAGATGTGAGACTCGAAACTGTGACATCCTAATAAATATATCCGAGAGAGATAAAATTTCAATATTTGGTTGTTACCTCATAAAGGAGGGGAAAAACGGACAGAGAGAAAAAGAACTTTGTTTGGTGAGGTAATCTAGTTGACTTCCTAACACAACGGAACAAGACTAACCGATTACCTTTAACACTTAGGCCATCTTGTAATAGAGTGGGAACAAAAGTCTTTAAAATCTGACTTCAGCACTTTGGAAAAACCCACTTCTCAGATAGAAACTCACGGTCAGATAAAATCACAGGCACAGCAAACATCCAATTTGGTATCATGTCTTCTAGTAATTCTGCCAAAAATGGTTAATAGGATTCAAATACATTCTTATTAGGTGTTTCAACAGAGTATCTTCAAAGGATGGTACTTTCTGCTTTTGCTTATCAAATTTTCCTCTTCATTTTTTTCTCAGAACTTGAAAATGATCCTACATGGAGTTATTGACAAATGATGCTTGTTATCTAAAGTGGCTAGCAGAAGCACATCCTCCTCACAGCATGAAAGCACATTATACTGATATGCTATAGAGAGCCAGAAGCCAAATGAAGATTTTCTCCCACAGCCTATGGAGTCTGACAATGATAGTACTTTAATTACAAAACTAAAATTCAGGCTATGTTGGCTGAAAGGCTTTCCAGAGCTCACCAGTCATTCTGAGTTTGTTTCTTTTTTCAAGGAGAAGCCACAGAAACCAGAAGAAACTTCTGAGGCTGCTCAGTTTTGACCCCATGCCAAGCGCAGCTTGAGAGAACAAGTTCTGATTTTTTGGGAGTTTAGTCTTAGGTCCCACTCAAATCCCCCAATACCAAGCAAAATTCAGAGAAAATGGGAAGCCTCCCAACACTGTTGTATCCCATCTCCGCAGTTCACTGGGAACACTTGTTCTGTGACTCCTCTTTAAAACCGTGTGATAAACCTCAAAGCAGCTAATTGATGGAAATTTATCTCTGCATCTTTGCCTAATGTGGTCACCCAAGAAGCTCTGATATTACTAAATATGTAACAGAGAATAAAGCAACTAAACTCAAGCCAGAAGCATGGTCATTGCTGAAGATACAAGCTTTTCTGTGAATGGTCCTTGTGAATGTTAATTTACAGACAAGAGAAGTGGAGAGATGATTTCAAAGTATGGAGAAATTGGACAAAAATTACAGTAGAGTGTATATACTATGTGGCTTCAGGGAAGTTGTGTGCATGAAAAGGAACTGCTCTGAGCGTGGGTCAGCGGCAGAGGGGGCAGCCTCTCTGTGAATGAAATTTCCATCTGGAAAACCACTCCTGTGACCATGTGGGGCCTAGGCACATCTCACCTCTGGGGGGTTTGGCTCCCAGGCTCAGTAAATTCACTCACCTGAAGTTGTTCTAGACATTTTCTAACTTACCTATTTCCCCTCCCTACAAAACAAATGAAATTCTTTTCCAGACTAATATTAACAATCTTTTTCACAGTAATTTGCTTTCAGTTTCCTGTAATCAAAGTAAGAAAACTCTTAGGCATGGTTTAAATCTGAAATTAAGCTTCATGTTCTCTGTATGGCTTTGTAGTAGGCTCATACAGCAAAAGCAGCTTTACACATAACAGAAACTAATGCTGTTTAGGCTTTTGTTCAGCTCTTAATAAACAGATAGGGAACTTTGTCCCTTCAGAGCGTCTGCTGCATGCCTACATAGAGAGTAAAAGAAAGCTCTCCAGAACTGCAATCAAAAGCAGAGTAGTAAATACCCTTACCCTTAATGTGTGTGAAGAGTGGAGGGGAGTAGAGACTGAGTCTCACTGATGTGCAGGACTGGCTGCCTGCTGTTACTCACCAGAAATGTGGAAGAGATTTTCCTTTACATTTGAGCTCTGCTTAACATATGAGAATAGGGCTGGGCACTAGTTAGATCTTCCTGACTTTTATGGACAGTCTACAGTCCTGACATAAAGGCTTAATGCAGCAACACGCACCTATAAGAAAGTACATTCAATAGCCAAAGACAACTGCTCAAGCTGACCCCTATTCTGCAACAGCATCTAAGGTGGCTTTACCTTATGCAGATGAAGAAATCTTCTGCCTTCTCTCTCCTTCCAGTCTGAAACTCTTAACTGAGTGTACAATAACTGAGAACCAAGGCCAAGATGCTTATAAATTATAATGATAAATTATAATAATTATTGAAGTTCATTGCAGCTAGAGTTGCTGAAGCACATACACAGTTAACCAGTACAAGCAGTGAAAATTACACTGTTCCTCCTGATTCCAATTTTGTCATTTAATGCCATGAAAAACATGGATTATTTTTTTCCATTAAGGAGATTTGTAACATTGCACATTGTAACATTCCGACTGACGGGACTACTTTTTCAATGAGCCAGCGGAAAGAAAGGGTTCAGAGATTAAAAGAATAAAAAGATGAACAAAGGGCATGCTGACTTTTTAAGGTGATACAAACGTCTTTTCTAAGTGCCTTTGAACTGAACTTCACACATGCCTGTTCCATTCTCCTTTCTAAGCCAACTCTAATGGCTCTTTTAGCATTGCAATGACACATGCACATGGATGGGAATCTCTCCTGAGCTCCCTGAATGCTTTAAAAGCCCAAGAGACTGCATTTTAAGTATTTAACCAGAGCACTTGCCTTCAATGTATATATCACCTTGCAAATTGCCAGTGCTACAGAATATTCATGCCAGGTCAGATGGGACCAAAAATTATACTAAACCTGACAGCAGCCACACTGCCATCACATATGTTCTGAAATAACCCTTGGTCAAAGCCTCAGAACTACAGCCGTGTAGGCTTTTGTGTAACCAATCCATCACTTATTTTGTTTGTTGCCCAGCACTAAGACTTGCAAACCATATCTAAGTTTTCCTGCCATGCAATTACTTACTGATATTGTGCCAACTTCAGACTCATGGCTTTCAAGCATCATTAAACATATTTAGAGTGGGAATTCTACAACAGGTTTCAAACTAACTTCAACAGATTTTATTACTAAGTTTTTCATAAATGGGCCACTTCTCAGCTTGTGGCTCTGTCCTCATATACATTTAAAATATATAGTTAATACATCAGCTTCCCAGGAAGTGCCATATTAGCTGTTGAGGTTTTTTCGTTATGAAATTGATAAAACCAGTGCCTAGTAATGGCCTTACAAACGAGATAAAGATCTCATTTTCTGCCTTCCATTAGTATTGCCTGGTTTATCCCTCCACACTGGCTCATTGTGTGTGTGTATATATGTATGCATATATACATAAATATATATCTCTCTCTCACTATAGGTCCCTGGGTTTTTTTCACATGAAGGAAAAATAATAGACCATCATAATTTTGTATGAGCTGTCACTAAGGAATCAAAACTATGCTCCAGTCTTGCCTAGTCTTTCCTCACCTCACTATTTTTTACTGCACAAAAGGAAGCAACTCTATAATAAACCTACTTATCTTTTACACAATATCCCCATTATAGGTATTTGGCAAAATAAAAGGGCTTAGAGGAGGCATGGCAATATACTCCAAGAGCTAGAAACAAGCCTAAGCGTAAATATGAGGCTATGACATATGTTTTTCTTATGATGACAAAATAAAAGCCTGTATTTTGACTAAGTCTCCCTTGAAGCTCTAAGTCCAGATTCCCCACACATAGCAGGCTATAAGCAACTTAAATCTAGAGTGGGCTAGCGAGCTGGATGAAAGCATGGCTTCCACTCCAATTCAGGCTCCATCTTTCCTGCTGTTTGAGGGTTTAGAGGAAGAACCTGGGATTGAGAGCATAAACTGGCTAATCCTACACTTCCAAAGTCTATTTACAAACATATTTTTGGTTTTTATTTCCCAGTTGTTTCCTAGGCACTTGAGTATACTAAAAAGCTGAGAAACTTAACATTTATGCACATATCACAGCTTTGTTTTGACTTGTTAATAAAGATTACTATTCAGTTTTATTTTCTAGCTAAATGGAAGCTATCATGCTGGGGGGAGAAGGAGTATATTTCTACTTCCCTTATATGTATAAGCCATGAGGATTAGCATTTTTTTGTATCAATATAACTGTATCCACATATGGTAGTGTTAAAGAAGATATACTTTTTTTTTTAACCTATACCAGCATAATCAAAAAGTTGTGAACCACATGCAGAGAAACTGTGAAGGCAGAGATATCTGGTAATAGGCTGTTTTCCATGGTTGTATTCTGCCTGAAACAAGTTCCCTCCTAATCTGAAATAGCCCAAGTCTACTAACTGCCAGGGCACATTGCAAGGTGCCTGTATTTGTGCACAGTGTGTTAGAAGATAGGTATTACATCTGTGCGTGGGAGAAGTGTTTCAGTTTCTGGCAGAGGGCTGATTTCTGCTTGCTGCTGGGGTAAGCTACTATTTAATTTCACGGTGAATTCTGTCAGAGCTCTGTTTTTCTTTGCGGTATAAATTCTAGTAAATTGCCAAACACAATATAATGTTTGCTTTAAATAACCTATTCTCATTGTCCACTGATGGACAAAATTCTAACCTACTAAAAGGAGTACAATCCACTAAAATCACTTTACCCTGTGGAGGCAGCAGCGCATCAACAGCTTACGTAAAGTATCAACCTCTCTCTTTCATAGTTAAATGGTCTGAGTTTCACATGAACTGACTATCTCTATTTTGAATACACATATTCCCATAGACCCCTATCCAGTAGAGAGCGGATATAACAACATCCATTTTAAAGATGAAAAACTCTGACACGGACAACCTATGGGCCAAATAAACTGTGCCTAATAGGATTTTCAAGAAGTCTTGCACGCCTCTTCAGAGGCTTCAAACACTGTGACAATCTGGCTTCTCTCTGCTAAGTCACTCTTCTTTTTTCGTCCTACATACATTTCACTACCATGGGTGGAGAGGTCTGAACCAAAGCCTAACACAGTTTCCAGATTGCAAGGACATTTTACACTTTAGAAGCAAGGTACTCTGTAAGAAACATCACCATACCAAGAACAATATATATCAAGTCCTTAAGTCATGTATAATATATTGGTAGTTGTTCAAGGTTATTAATTCCAAGTTATTCATCCAAGCAGAGACAGTAGCAGACAGAAGCATAGTTCTACAGAGGTTTCAAGAAGCCCAGATGCACAAAAGTGTCAAAGCTGTAAGAAAACTTCATCTCACTCGTCCTACCACAGGTGAATCTTGTACCTGCTGAGGCAGAGGAGGCTGATCATTTTATCAAAGTTTCCTCTTACACTGATTTTTTCACTGCACAAGATGGTTTTCACAATGTCATTTTTCCTATCAACTCTAAAATTTCTCTTTAAAAACCTCTACTGATCATTCTTTCCCTCGCTTCTTGGCCCAACTTTTCTGCTTTCTGTCTGACAGTATATTCGACTGACAAATGCTGGCATATGAACGTTTACTTAAGTGCTTAAAACGTGCCGCATTTGGTCAGCCCAGCAGCCTGGACTAGGTGTTTCTGGTACTCTATTGTGCATTACTGTTGTCAAATTTTAGTAATGATTTTGAAATGGGGTAACGAGAGCTACTGGCATACCACAGCTTAAAACAGTCATATAACACTGCTCTGCTTTGCTCTCACTTGCACTGCTTGTTATTCTCAAGACTAAGTTTGATTTTTTGATCACCGAGCAGGAATATTCTTAACTTCATTTTTTCCTGTGAATTGCTTAATAAAGCACCCAAAACATTTTATGTAGGAAAGCTTCATGACCTTAGGAATTTTTTTTCCTGACTGACGTTGCAACAGCGTGGTAACTTTGGTGCTCTAAATCGAGGATGCCATAGTCCAACCCTTCACCTCCCCTCTGTGCCTTTTCACAGCATCCTTTCTTCTTTTGTGCCAGCTGTAGTCCTTCTGCAAATGCAAAGTGAGCACTTCAGGGCTTTTCAGATTGTTCAGGGCCTTGAACCCTCTCCTTAGTAGGCAGGTAAGCACAGCAGGTTGAGGTTTGGAGGTGGAAATGCATCCCCACATTGGCTGGCTTAGTACAGACAGTGCTCTGACACCAAGTCCAGTCCAGACTAAAATGCTTCAACGCTGAACTGACATTACTTTCTATGACACAAAAAAAATCCGATGGAAGGACTTAATTCAGTGGGGTTTGGATTGAACAGAAACTATGTGACCTGTTAAAAAAAAAAGATAATTTCTTTCCAAAAGACAATGTCCCTTCATCCTCTCCATTAGAGTAGACAATGTTCACAGGCATATAGGTACATCTTACATAAATTACCGATGGTCCAAACAACATATGGTTTAGTTTGAATATTTTATTCGGCTCTGTCATGGGATTTAACTTTAAGTGAAGTCTTAATTCCATCTGAAAGGCCCCCAAGACTACTTCCCTAAAACCAAACCAAAATCAAAGAAAGTCTTGGACTGAATCCAGGAACCCGTTATAATTCAGAATTCAAAAGGCAATGTCACAAGGAATGATCTAAAGTCACAGGAAAGGACAGAAATAGCACAAGAAAGCTTTTTCTCACACACTGTCTAGCATATTTCATTTGTGTGAGAAATTGTAAGGAAAACAGTAGACCTCAGATATTCTCTGTGGATTAAAACAACATATGCTGTTCAAGAGTATCCTCTTGAACAGTCTCTAGCAGGCTTTGTCTGCATTTAAGAAAATGAAACAAGATATATTGTTACTGTCCTCATCAGAAGATACAGGAGTGGACTTATACATTGTCAAGTACTCCCTTAAGGTAAGCTGGGACTAACAGAAACAGGATATGAAAGCTCATATACCCATTAAGCTCTAATTCAGGTTGTGGTAGCAAAGTACCTTTTGAAAATAAGAAAAAACAATGAGCATGAGATATGAAAGATTTCATCTACATTTTGGCTCCTGAAGGGAAATTTCCCTACATATATATAAATTCTGTGAAAGTCTGTCCATGTTTCTCTCTGAAATGGTTAATAGGAAAGCAATTTAATATCATGGATTTTACATTTCCATTGCAAAATTTTCATTCTGAAGATGCAGATGAGAGAATCTCACATTGTTGAGATACCTGACTATCAACCCAGTTTGACTGGTCTTTCCATGTGTCTTTAATTAGCTAACCTTGCTTTGTCTTGCTTAATGAAAACCCTTGCTTTACCTGACTGTCATCCAGGAAAGCAGTTATGCACACACCTAACCCAAAACACATAAGCCCTGGCCTCTCACTTCCACAGGCAACCCATTTTGCTGCTCTGCTACAGCAGCATAAGCAAGTGCTCAGAGAGCCTATGGCTACCCAAATGTGAGGCTCGCCATTGATTTCAGTAGGCTGAAGAACATTTTTTTACTCTTTGCTCATCTCAAACAGTCATTTATAAACCTATAGTCAAGCACGCAAGGGTCGCTGTTTTATGTAATGACCAAATCATCCTAAATCCCAATGTTACAATTAAGTTTCGTCTTCAAGATCTGTCTTGTAAGCAAGCTGCTAAGGTCTTTTTGACATAGGTTTTTGTTGCTGCACTTGTTGGTGGCCTACATTTAATTCTTTTCTTACCCATGTTGCCTAGCAGAAGAAAAATATATAGGTGCCTAATAATTAACTCAAATAAGATTCATATCATCTAGGCTTCATTTTCAGTTCTGCGAACACAGGGCCTCAGAGCATTCTAGTCTTGTCATTTATTTTGTATTTGTAAATCCCACTCTGAGTGTAAGGGGATTATGAGAACTGCTGTGGACAAGGGAATAATAATCCTTACCAATATTTCCTTTGAAACGCAGACCTTGAGTTCCCTAACGGTAAATCTTTCCAGTGGATTAGTCACAGAGACTCACTGTAAGAACATCATCTCTCTGCTAAAGTTAAAAGTCTCTTCTAAACATATTTAAAACCATTTACTTCATTTATAAAACAGCTATTTTTCAGCTGATGTTGTTCTGCTTACTGATAACTGAGAAAAGTTATTAAGTTTTCATTTAAAGACATTCAAGGTTAAAAAAGCTTTTCTTTCATTCATTAAATATCTGCAGGAAAATAGCCTTTTCTACATACATTTACACTAGAATAAATACTGAACTGTTTCACTGTTTAAATTGCATTAGAGGAGAACTCAAGAAAGGCCTGATTTAGGGGCTTTTGCCCAAATCATAAAAATAAATATATGAGAGAAAGAAAATAGAAGAGGATTCTTCAAACAATTATGTGAATCAGATAACTTCATCAAACACTTGATTTAGGTATGGTATTAACAGGCTAAAGAAGAGAGTCCTAGACAGTACCCTAATTAGAGGCAGAATGTGTATTCACTCAGTGTCCTGAAGACTGTCCTTAAAGGCCATCTTTCTTTTAAGACCAAATGACAAGTAGTTCCTTTCTGCCACTAGTGTTTCAGGTAGGTGTCACCATCATAAATTAATTATATTCACTGATTTAACTAAAGCATAAATCTTTTATTTACTGAGTGATTTCAGTCCAGTGCTGATGTGAAGTCAAATGTTCACTTGTGAAAAAGAAAACAAGTCCATTTTTCATAGGATTGCGTTGAATCACATGAAAGAAAGTGCAAGAAACCCACTACACCTAAAAGACAACTTCAAACCAGGGCTGGTAGACATCATCTAGCCTTTGTAAACAAGCTATCTAAATCAAGGCTCTCCAAACTTAAAACAGGAGGGAAACGACTGAGATTCCCCCTGACAACTACTTATGAAAGCGTAAGAAAGAGAAGCTATACAACAGCTTGTTAAATCAAGTATGGCTGGAAAATAAAAGGAATTATTCCTAAATACAGAAAATTCAGATACATCAATTGCAGTATTATGAGACAAAAGAGAGGGTTAATCCCAATAATAATGTTCATGTTATTTTCATCAGCCCTTATAGCAAACTATGTGGCATAAAATCCATTGTTCAGCAGCCACATGTTATCAAAACAACCTGACAGCAAATTCTAAACACACTTTAATAAGACGCTTTCACTGTGGAGGCAGTCCAGGGAACATGCAATCAGAAGAGCTGAAATATTATTACTATGCATAAACTGTACTATCATCGCTCCTAGCTCTTTGTTTTGTTGTGTTCATTGTTTTAATTTTACAAAGGCATCATCATGTTCTTCCTTAATCTCACCTCCGTTTATACACACTACCAGTGATCATCTCACTAATGAGATTTCTAATTTTTGAGAGCTCTATCTCTACGTCTCTCTTGCTTTCTCTCTCTGTCTCATTATTTTCAAATGAAATGGCATTAACATTGCCCTTAATAAAAATATTATTCTCAGATGCAGTCTTTACAAGTCCTGCTCTAATACCTTCATAAGATTTATCTTTGAGCAAAGACATCATGGTGGCAATTTAAGACTCAGAACTCTAACTATGTTTGAATTCCTTCCAACTCAAGTACAGTTGGCCGAGAATTGATTTTCCATTGCAATGCGGTGTTGGCATGCTTGCACTGTATAGAGTAGGCTGCCTGCCAGCCTTACCACTGCCATGCAGGAGTAATAATATAATGTTATATAGACTTACAAGTTTATTTCTTTGCAAGCTACCACAAAAAGGAACTCAAACTTTTTCTTGACTAGAAGCAATATTGCTATTTGATTGACATTCCTTCCAAGGGAAGCTAAATCATTACAACTTCCTGACTCCAAAATATAACTTTAATTGACTCCATAGTGGAGAAACTGTACTGCAGACACTTCTGTGCAGTCTGATCTAGGTTGTCCACAATGGTTTCTAAGGCAGAAAAGATCCATTTGCTACCTGGTCATAAATCCCAGTCTGACAACTCTTGGCCTTTATTCTAAGACAAACACTGCAATTTTTTGCTTGATGCCAGTGACTATGTTTCCCCAACATCATCTTCTTATGGGTTATACACAGGGTAGGTGCTGATCCAAAGCAACAGTGTCAGAGGTATTTTAAACAGGAATGAGGTAGGAATTTCACTTAAAGTCAAAGATTCATACTCCACTGAACTACCAGCCACTCACCTAAAACTAAAATGCTGCCTTTGTCAGATTCAAAGTGTTGGAGGTACAGTGAACAGGATCAGAAAACCCATCAAGGCTAAAGGGGACTGATGAGCTTCCTGGATTCATTTCAGCTCCACACTACTCCCCAAGACAACTGTACTAGCACAAACAAGGGAGTGGAAAGAAACAGAGAGGAAAAAATGGATTGGTTTTTTTGATGGTGTGCCAGCATAAAGCACTCATAAAGCTACCACCTAAGGGTCATTTTGACGCTTGTGTTACCCAGCAAGGCTAGGGTTGCACAGACATTTTTCATTTCATATTCATTCTCACTGCCCCATTACATCTTATAATCCCCTTGGCAGTACCGGCAAAAATACTGGGCAACATGCGTAAAGGAGCACTTTTTGGGGGTAAGCAAGTGAATATGCGACGTAATGACTTCTGGAGTACAGATTAATTTGAGCAGTATAATTCAGGTCCCAGTCTGTACAGAAATTCAGTGGATTTTCTGATTCTTTTATTTCTTCATTCAAGGCCTTCCTTTCAACACAGTATTGAAGAACAGATATAGACAATTAAAAGAAAAAAGAAAGAGAGGGAGAGAGCAGGAGAGAAAGAAAGCTCTATGGAGTCTGAGTACCAAAGTCCAAACCTGTAATTCTGACAACACCCATTCAGTCCCCTTCTAATCTTGGGTGTCCTGTAGCAAAATTCTGTATCTCTTCTGTACTTTTGAATTCAACTTTTCCTGACTAACTAGAGTTGTACCCTTGCTCAGCCCAGAACTGCTAACTATGAAAATGTCAACAAATCTGAAAATACACTCTCCCAGCGAGGACAGACAAATTTCTGTACCTAAATTGCTTAAGGATTTGCAGAATTTCTCAGGGAATAACAGGACTGTATTCCTCAAAAAAAACTGTATTTTGCATGAGTAGGTTTGGAAAGTCATTCTATGAACTGTAGGCAGGTACAATAACAACAGTGTTATTTTACAAAGCAGAAAAACTGAAGCCCACTCCTCTTCCTGACTGAGCTCCAGGATCATTTAAATGCCCTAACCACTGGGTAATGATACACAGTCACAGTCTTTTTTATCATCTCTGATCACGTTTTCCTAAGGATGATCAAACACTAACTATACATTATTCTTTCCTGGTGTTATGGAACTGCTTTGGGAGGAAGAAACTGAATTCATGTCCTGACCTCCTAGGTAAGTGCTCTAAAAAATGAACTACTGCATAACAAGAGAGCACCTTGAAGATAGCTTTTCAAAGAAGAACTTAAACCTTTATTAGACCTTTAAAAAAACAAATAAACAAAAAACCAAAAGGCATTTATTTTTACCAGCTCAAAAGAAATAAACAGAATTTAAGGCATATATGGTCAGAAATATTTAAGTACATCCATGGTAGTATCATCTACCTGCAGCTGGATTTTGAACTATTTTTTAAGTGATTCCTTGCACAGAGTTCATGCTATTCTGGATTTCATTTTGAGGAGACAAACTTTCCCCCTATCCACTCACAGTTGCAAAGTGAAAGAAATTTAGATTTCACTATGGGTATTGGGAGGTGATACTCATACTGCCTATCACAGTACCTAAACTGGACTTTCTGTGCCCATAATTACTTGCGAGTTCTGGGTGGCAAGTAAATCCAAGTTACCAGAACTTCACTCTTTGCTGCAGGTATCTTGCATACACTGCCAAGTCACCAAAGGCACAAATTTCAAGCTGCAGAGAGTATCATTCTCTCTTAGCCTTGGGTTATAGCGATGAGAATCACATGTGATACAGAGTAGCTAAACTGAATAAGGCCTAAAGACTTAGACACATACACAAATGTACTTAACATTTTATGTGTTGGACATGGATCTAAGTACTAAACTTAAGTGATATAAAGGGGACTTCTTGTATGCTTAAAATTGAGTGGATGCTGAAGTTATCTGTAGAAATCACAGCTCAATATGGGTTTACAGAATTAATCCTGATTTTCCCAATTTCAATAAGTTCTAGTTTAAGTAGTTGTTTATTTTCAAAGATACTCCAAAACTTCCCATCACAAACCTATTGAAAATAGGATCAAGGTAAAAAGAACTTATTTTTAGTGGTTCGCACAAAAATAATATATTGTGTCCTCTTTTGACTTCATCACCACACTATCAAATAATATCCTCAGAGCAGTGCTAACATCATTCGAAGATGCTGTTGCAGGAAGATATTAAAGTACTATTTAAATGGAAGTTGTTAAATAAAAACAATCTTGCCTGTATTCTGTTACATTTAAGAGACAAGAAAACAAATCAATGTTGCCAAAGGGGAAAGGATGAGATCAATAGGGGGAGAAAGTACATTTTCAAGGCATTAAAACTCTGAAAAGTAAAAACAAAAGTTTAAAAACTCTGAACAATTACCTGGCTGCATCCTTTTAAATCAAAGTTCATGGCATTTATAGAATGCTAGACAGAAGATAATACCTAGCATCTGAGTGCTTAGCACTGCAGTTTTCTGACAATGTACCTCTAAAGGCCTAGACCTTAAACAGAGCTTTGTAATCATCAACCATGATTTATGGAAGCAGTAATTCCCTTTCTCCCTATATTTCGTGCCATTAGAAAGAAAGATTGGTCTGTCAGTTGAAATTCTTTTTCTTCAGGTAGAGTTAAAAGAACAATAAAAACTATAGGTGACCCACATTTTCTGGGAATTAGCTACGTTGATACTGAATAAAAGCCTGAGTTGTCTTAAGCATTACTCACAGTTCTTTCTCTTATTTTTCTGTGCAAGCTTCCAAAAGGTACATGGAGCAAAGCCACTGGAGCTGGGGGGAAGAAAGTATAATGAAGCTCTAGAAAGGCAGACAATTTTATAAAAAACAGAGTTTCATTATTGGCATAAAGCCATAGTTTCCATTACACCATTATGCCATATCTTAGTATAGATACGGACCCCAGGTAAAATGACTCATAGAATAATAGGTTGGAAGGGACCTCAAGGATCATCTGGTCCAACCTTTCTTAGCAAAAATTGAACTGTTCAGGTGCAGAAATATTTTTTCTTCCTTGTAAAAAGAGACATAAATCACAGTTTCAGGATCTTCTTTCAAGTCTATTTTGGGTACATACACATGTAGTTCTGTTTTCATCTTAGTAAGGGTAACCACAGCACTAAAAGTAATCGCAAAGCTTAACAGAACTTCAGAGGAAACAGATGCGGTTACACTTACAGTAGAAATTCACTCCCTGGTTCCCAAACGCCGGACACGTTTTCCATGCATCTCCATAAACACGTGAAAGTACCTTTCCACAACTACTAAAATTTGGGATGCCACTGAGGTTAACCCCCGCTCTCTTCAGAACTTCTGTGCCACTTGGCTTGAGGCAAAAAACGTCACATTCAAGCTTTGTTTATCCTCCCATCTCACATGTAAATCAGGATCTGGTTTTTACTGCAGATGTGTGTAGTAGTTATACATGAGCTCTGTTTCCTCCACCTCTTTCCCACAGGCATGGTCAGCTGCTCAGCAGCATAAGAGAAAGCCCTGAGAGAGGAGTGAACAGTCCTCTGGCTCTCAGAGCAACACCCCAGTGATGCCAGTGGAAAATAAGGGAGTGGTTTTGCTGGGCTGAGAGTATACTCCATCAGCTTAACCTGGAAGTGATCTAAGTGATGGAGTGAACGTAGCTTGAACATATTGGTTCAAAACAGTTTTGGTGTGTATACGTAGATACAACTGGCACTCACAGGCATACACCACATACCAGGAAAAGGCAGCGTAAGAAGATATAAGAGCACACCATATTTCCATGTGTGGAGAGAGTCATTTTACACTTCTTTACATCTGCCACATCTCCCTGCTACAAGGTTATTTTCTCTGGATCTCATATAGAAATTACGCCATTTTACTGACCAGTTTCTATCATTACATACTGGCTTTTGAGGATTTTCTAATGTCTAATGCACATTTACATTTATTTCACTCCTAAGCTTTGGCCTCTGACTTCATATCAGCAAATTATAGCTATCATTCTCACTCAAACAGCTTGGTTATCTAAGTGAACATTAGGTCAGTGAGACAGGTGTTTCTATGGTGCTGTTAACCTTAGCCATTAATTTTTCATTTATTTTGGAGCCTTTGTCGATTCCATGCCTTTATTGTTATTTCTCTCAGTCATAAAGGAAGGAGAAACATTTAACTGCCAACTAATTTCCAAATCAGAGCAAGGTTCTTGCTAAGGCATATTGTAGATTTGTGAATGAAAGTAGAGGTAACATTTTAGCAGCTGTGGACATTAGCATTACACCTACAGAGACTGTTCAAAGAAAGCCAAAATCACCCATATGTTCTTATATTGCTATGTCTGTGAAGTCATTCAAATACTGCAGTAGATTTATTCAAAACTTTCCAATGTAAAGGGAAGAAAGAAAAAAAGGCAGCCTGTCTGGACTGCATGGAGACTGCTCTTATTAGGTTTTGACAGAAGTAGAAATCTGTCACTTTAGCAATACGGAAGAGACACAACTAATATTACAGACATCATTGAGAGACTGAATAGAAACATACAGCTGATCGATTCAGAACAAAGATTCTTGAAGTTCCTTGTTAGCCACAGTCTGAAGGAGCACTTCATTCTTCCTTCTTAATTACTTAACCCCTGCATCACCCAGAGCACTTTCTACATAGAAAACTAATTCTGGGAAATGGTTTCCATGAATGTCTTTTGGCTGTTCTCTATAGCCAGTAGAGAGGGGCAACCTAGTTACAATACTGTAAGTCCCATTTCCTGAAAGCTTGCATGCAACCAAGTGCTCTGTGAGCATCACCCGCTTGGAAATGCCTGTTGAAGAGTTCATATACTATGAATTACCAGACAGATAGGTATGTCACTTGCTTAAATTGCAGAGTTCTACATTCACAGTCATTTAGATCTGATGGCAACATTAGGATTATCACCAGAAGCTAATCAGAGGACTTCTGCCAGGTAAGACTTAAGCAGTTTCACAGAACGATTAAAAACCTGAGGCAGTACTTTGGAGCATGTAAGAGAGGATTGTTTTTCTTTTAAAAGGTTTTAAATTGTGTTACTGTGGCTTTATGCATTATTTAATGACTTTTAAAAGAGTAATACAAGTCTCAGCCCCCCAGCCACACAGCCCCACCATTCTTTTTTCAGTAATTGGTGGTAGAAAGCATCCTAAAAACCTTTTAAATCATGTAGTTAAAAATATAAAAACATTATTTCAAAACCTAGTGAACAAGTCTCTTTTGCTTTCATTCGTTCATCTATCCATTATGCAACCCCACTTCCTATGAAATCTGGGCTAGCTACCACAAAAGTAAGTGGAAAACAAGAAGGGGATAAACTTGGCTTGACTTTCAGAAATCTCAGAGCCAGCCAACAGACCAGTTCTCAAAGATTTCCTTGCACGAATGGTCCACCAAGAAACTCATTCTTTGCCTTTCCTGTTGCAGTTTCCCAGCCCTGTACACCTGTCCCCTACCACATTCATTCTCCATCATCACCTGCCACATGACAAGAATATTATACAATGCACCACCTACAATCAGAGGGGAGCTTTCAACATGCAGCCATCCAGCTTTTTGTGGGTCACCAGTTAATGTGTTAGAGACCCTGCACCAGGAGCTAACAGCCCACAGAGTGCAAAGACCTGACAGAAACAAAGTTTTTGCATATCTCCTTCTGTAAGAAAATGCACTCATCTCAATACCAATTTAAGAGGCAGCAATACCTACGTACCACTGAGTTTCCCACTCAGCAGGAGCCAGCTTCTCCCTCTCATAGACTAAGGATTTTGCAAGAGCCAGCATCTCCCGGATCTTGGATCCTGCTGAACTCAGAAGTGTAACATTATTTCTCCTCCGTCCTCTCAGTTACAGTAGTACATACCAGGAAAAACAGAGCCAGCAGGTATTAGCCTGGTGATAATAATGAAGGGCATGTTATAGGGAAGGAGAAAAGCTACTATAAAAGTCATCTAAAACAGATGTTCTAGATGGATAGTCAGTGTTTCTGCACCAAATACTTTCCTACATATTTCTGAGATTTAAAACTGCTCACTTCAGTTAAAAGTGCAGATTCTGTTTTCTGAGAAATTGACAAATAATTTTGATAGAGTCTGACTATTTCACAGTCTATGTAGAAGCCTGTCAGTTTTATAGCACCTTTCCATCTTACGAAGCTTACAGTATCATCTCCTTGTTTTGCAAATATTAAATATACATCAACAAACATATACGTGTGTTCTCTTGCTCAGAGAAAAGTTTTGATCCTATTGAAATCAGGTTTTCTATCTTCAGATTGTAAGTAGCAGCCAGGACTGACTAACCCAAATTTCCAAATACACAAACTAAATGAAATACAATAATGATTTAAAACCAGTAACTACAAGGGAGGTATTCCATGAAATGAGAGGCAAGATATGGGTCCCACTAATTCTATTTACTATTGGCTCCACAGATAAAAGATTTTACTCACCTTTCTAACATCTGATGCAGGGCGGTAACAGGAGAGACAGAATAAAACATACAGATTGGAAAGGGCTTAAAGAAACAGAAAACACAGAAATGAAAGCAAGTGTTGTGTTCTTTATTCAATCTGACAACTTTACCCTGTATATTTAAGTATATAAGGACTCCTTATATTCATTTTACAGCTAATTCCCTTTACACTCAGTAGGGAGAGTCCCTTTACTAGGCATAACATACTAAAATTCATGAACTTCTGTATTGAGCTATTGGTACACGTGAAATTCCCTGTGACCCTGTTGCCTTAATGTACCATGCCTCAAGAATATGGACAGAGAAAGTTTTATTGGTTAAACTTTGCCAAATTCAGCTAGACTATCCCAAAACAAAGAACTTGGAGCTCAACTCTTCAGAAAAGACCAGTGCCCAAAAAGCCATCAGAATGTCATCAGCTGGACATTTGTGAGAACTGCCATTCACTTAGCTATGGGAAGGCAAGACAGATGAGAACCAAAGTAACATTTCTAAGAAGATCCTTTTGAAATGTTTCTACTGAAGAACTTTATAAATATTTTATTGGAAGAATAGACAGTAATTTCAATTGTCCCTTGAAGAGCTATTGTGCCAAATTTAGAGATTAAGTTCAACCATTAAAGTATCAAATGGAGAGGTTTTAGTCCTGCCTTTATCGGAAATCAAAACACAATTTTAAACTGTGGAGCCCCTACTGATGCCTCTATAATAGAAGCATTTTGGAGCTGGACTCAAACGGTTTATTCCACTCATCAAACTGACACTGAAAGAAGAGATTTAGTCTTGGAAGAAAATAGTAATTTTTCCGGACAAAAAGATTGCTGGGAAGATTCAGTTTTATTAAAGATACAGAAGAGGGCAGCTGTTGTCTTTGATTATATTTACAAAGTATGAATCAGTTCTAACATACAAAGATAGCAAACCAGAATAAATTAATGCTCACCATGTGGGGACATATGCAGATGATAAGGATGATCACAGCTCCTCTTTTCAATTATAATTTCAGCATGTTGCTGCTACAGATGTCTGCCAGGCTTAAGGAAACAATTTCAGACTATCATTAAAAACTTTATTTAGGAAGGCAGAAAAGAATCCAAGATGGAAATAAGAGGTTGTGTACACAAATAAATTGAAAGAGGAATCAAGTGTTCCATATCTTAATTCACACTATTTGCCAAATGACACTTGGGCTTTCTCCTGATAGTGAAATCCTTGTGTAGTTCAATTTTGAATATGTGCAACACAAGGAAACATTTTATCCCTTCTGGTGACAAATAGCTACGGCAGTATGTGGGTCACAGCACGCAGAGCATCCCAAAACAACTGACACTGTGTATTAGTCAAGTGACCACTTTTACAGATGCAGAAATAAGGATGTTAAACTGAACTATAGATTTGGTTTAAGGCCATAGAGAATAAATGTGTTTAAAGTTAGTGCCAATAGGGGGAAAAAAACTACTTCTTTCCAGCATTAAGAGATGCATGCAGATTGTTAAAGTATTCTAAAGATTACTCTTTAGATAATGTTCAATGGTACAGTAATTTTTAACCTCTGCTATCCCATGACAAAAAGTATAAGTAACAAATCAATATTATTTACAAATTTATCTGTGATTTTAGATTAAGGATTAATATAATAGGAGATTAGCAAGTACTTTATGCTGTATAGAAAATGAGCGGTTTGCATTTGCATGAATAAGAAAAGACAGAGATAAACACAGAATAAGTCTTTGACTTTCTGAGCACATTCTGCAGGGTATGGACTTACATAATAGAAGAAATTCATATCTGCCTACTTCTCACTGTCTAGTTGAATATTGATACACTAGAGACCATCACAAGAAACTTAACATAACTCTATGAATTTCATTACAAATTTGCAATACTGTGGTGACGCCAAATACTGTGAAGGAGAAAGCAGTGATCTCCGAACAGAACTGTTAGATGCTACATAAAAAATAATTTGTCTATGAATTAGTAAGTTGATCTGTCTGGTTGCAAACTGATTTGCAAGAAGCACAAGTATCTAGTCCTATCTGTCCATGAGAGGAGACAGTGTTTTTTGAGAAAATATCTGGAATGGAAAGACTGACTTTGTGTGAGTGTGTCTGAATAACTATTCCCCTTTGTAGTAAATTGTATGGCAACACTGTATATACATATACACACACATACATCTAGCGTGTATTTCCACTATACATGTAATGCTTTCATTTGCTTTATATAATCAGTTACCACTAAATATGAGGTTAAGACTGGTATACTGTCATCACACTCAGGATTACTTTTACAGTGGTAGAATTACAATAGATATCATACAGATCATGAAGATTTTATGTCTGTCTATATTATCGCTGACCAAATTTAAAAAAATGCATATCTAGCAATATCAGCATCTTGCTTGCTTTCTCTGGTTTGGTCTCCAACCCAAACCAAAGCAGCCAGCTGTAAGCCAAAGTAATTAGCTATTTTTCCCCCGCTCAAACTGCCATACCCCAAATGGTTTGTTTGTTGCCATGTCTTGTATTTATAAACACCTACTAATAACTTTTACTCATCATTCTCATTTGACAGAAAATCAGATGATGTATAGTGAAAAAACAACTATTAGGACTGGGGACTGCAGAAAGGTCACCAATGAAGTCACCAAAGGTGAATTCACAACCCATAGAGAAGACAAGGGAGAAAAATTCACCTGGAGTTTTCTGCTTTGTGGAAAATTAAAGACACACTTTGTTAAAAGAATGGATCTCAAAACTACATAGCAGAGTAATCATTGCTGTGTTGGCAAGTGTCTATTGGAATGCCCTAGGGATGCAACAGCAGAATGGAGAAGGGAAAGAGGGAGCTGTCAGATGCAAGCCTTCCCTCAGATTGTCCCAGATGAGTATGTCAGTAATTCATTAACTCATGTATGCATTGCGTATTTTCGTGAAGAGATACACTAATACACTCTCCTCTCCTCCTTTGGTTGACCAAGTCAAACCCCATGTCATTATATGGGGGTTACCCCCTCTCCATTGTGCCTTACCTATTGCACTCTTCTCCACACCCTCAGCATTTTGTCTTCCTCTGCCCAGTGTGTTGTTATAAGTATATGGCCGTCCTCTTCTCCCTCCTTAACCTTCTGTTTCGCCTTATTCTGTCTGTAGAAGGCCTCTTTCATTCTCAATCCCCAGGTCACAGTAGCAACCTGTTAACTAGGCTAAGCACAGTACAGCCCCAGCTGCACTGTAACATTCACCCACACAGGTTAAGCCACCCAGCCAGTCCTTTGTCTCCCTCCCTGGTTGTGAGAGGTATACTCAGAAATCCTGTCAAATACACACATTGTACAGAACACCCAAGGCTTCACCAGGTTTGGGTTATTTTGGATCAATTTATTATCCTTGTCAGACCCTGAAACTCATCATCACTGGTCCTGAAGACTTCTCTGGGGAGCGCAGCCAGAGGCCGTCATTCAGAGAGCAGCAATTTCCTCCTTCCTCTCCACGTGGATTTATTTTGGCAGCTATCTGTAAACTCTACATACTGGAGAGTATAACCTGATCATTTCAGAGTAAGATTTCATTTTATCAATGACTTCTGTTTCAATCTACCAATGTGTCATTTTTATACACAGTTCCTGTGCCGGGTATACCAGTATTTCAAGTTTAGATTTTTGCTGCAGTCCCTCTCTTGGGGAAAACGTGAAATGATAAAAGGTGCTCCTGCCAATATTATATTAAGATTATGCATACATAACTTAATTGTTTCTAAGGCAGCTAATTTCTCTTTGCTACTGCATAGGTTAATTAAGGAGAGACAGTCTCACAGCAAAAAAACTTTATTCATAAATTTGTATTAAAGCAGAGTCTGTATGGCTTTCACATGTGGTTAAAATCACACTAATTAACAATAACAATACTCCATGATCACTCATTAACTAGAAGCAAATGTAAGCTCAGTACTATCATTAAGTGCCACAGGCCAGCTAAGGTAATATTTATGTGAAAAATCATGAACATCAAGGGATGCAGCTCAAGTACTGTTGATGGCAAGAACGAAGCTTGGAGCATCTGGTTCTGTGTCACTACTCTGTAGCAGCAAGATTTGTCAGACATTGTTGAGTGTGAAGTCATTCATAGGCCAATTAAAGCACAGCCGTCAGGGACAATGTGAGATAGCAGTGAAAAAAAATTTTTTTCTGATGTAGTCCTTGTTATGAGAAGAATTATAACATAGCACTGTACACACACTGAACATTTATACCAGCATAGCAAAATACTAGGTAAACCAATTATGAGGTTTAGAAAATAACAGGAGTGTCAATCCACATTGTCTTTCTGCTCTCCCTGGTCAGGAAAATATGTATGAAAATCTTCACTTTAAATATTTTAATAGTCTTTTTTAAGTCCAGAGGCTGTAAAATTACATATTTAATCTTAGATTTATATTTAAATATCTTGCTGAAGTAAGGTATTTTGTATCCTATGTTGATAGATTGTTTAAGAATTATTTAGGTATTATTAGGTGGTTCGAAGCACTTAAATTATTTTATCAGTAATCAAAATATATCCATTTGTATTTAATCATTTCCACTCTCAGTTTTCTACATTCTATATTACTCTATTCACTATTAATAACCATAATTTATCTTCTGATACAACCAAGTCATTAGGAAATATATCCATAGATTCATTCTTTGAATAAAATTAGGACATTACTCTTATCCATTTGAGCTAATCAAAAAGATTATTTTAGCCCCTCTCTTTAATGAAGAAAAATATATTGCAAAAACATGACCACTGGTGCAAAGCCAAGGAAAACACAGACAAATGATAGTAGCTTTTAGACACATTACATAAATTTCATTCCAGCAACACCACAGCCTATAAATTCAGAAAGAAATATCCATTGAATCCAGAATCTTTTTTTAATTCAAGACTATGTAATCAAAACAGTTACCAAAACGGAATAGACTTAAAAGTACAACTCTTGTAGGGTAGAAGATTCTCATCGACTTCTAAATTTTATTCAGGAAAGAGTTGTAATTGAGATTTTAAATGTTCTAATTTATATAATGTACAGACTTATTAGATATAATAGTTAGTTCATGCACAGCAAACAACATAGCATAGCAGACAACAGGTTTTCGGATAGCTATGTTGCAATCAAATCATATATTTGCTATATGCTTGAATTATCCTCTCCTAAACATGTCCTGAATCTACCTCACACAATTCAGCATGGCTGAGCTGGCCAAAGCAATTTCATGGGACATTCTTCATATGTTTACCAGGTATAGGGATTTTAAACAAAAAAACAAAACAAAACAAAAAAAAAAAAAAAAAAAAAAAAAAAACAAACACAAACAACCCAACCAAAAGCCCACCACCAACCCACAGACACCACCACACACACAAATATTAAAAAAAAACAACAAACAAACAAACAAACCAAAACCAACCAACCAACCAAAAAAACCCCAAACAAACAAAAAACGTAACACCTTTTTATGTGGTGATATTCCCTAGAAAGCCATAGCCAAAGGGTTTCAATTCTTCTAAGAAATATCCAATAGATTCCATGGAAACTAGGACAAGTGCAGAAGGATGAGAAAGAAACCCATTTCAGAATATCCCACAGTGGTTAAACTACTCTCCTGGGTCTTAAGAAACCTATTCCTTTACTTTAAACTGGGAAGAAAACACAAATGTTTTGTTGCCAGCATAAGAGGATGGTACAAAGTAGAATAATTTTTATTAGGAATGGAATCTAAATCTCCTTATTAATCTCACTTAAAGTTTTGTTCTGTTTTTTTGTTTGGCTTTGTAGGGTTTATTTTATTTTATTTATTTTCAGTAAGTATGCAGGGTTTCCATATAAAAATATCTCTATCTTGCTCAAGACTCTTCTAGTCTTTACTCATTTGAAACTGGTATCTCTTCGGCCAAAACAATATGCTTCATCAAAAACTATACACTTTTATCATCCAGAAAAACACATCTACATTTCACTAACTTGAAACAAATTAGGCACTACAATAGTTGGGTTCCTGTGACTCTTAAAATGTACCAGGATCAGGAAACAGTGAGAATATTTTTAAAACTAGGCATCAATTTAGCAGGGAGGAAAGGTGCAAGAATTTAAAAATCATAAACTTGAAATGTAATAACTGATAAGACCTAAAAGAAAATTAAATGCATCCTAGACATCATACCCAGGCACATCACCTTTCCCCCTCAAAATCCTGAAGCTCATAGACATTACAGTTCTTCATACTACCTGAAATTAAAATTACTCTTGCAGGTCACCATCATCTGTAATGCTCTCAGAGTACCACAAAAATTCTAACACTGTCTTCCATATTCTCTGGTATGGAACTGTTTAGAAAGTTTGTGATTTTGAATGTCTCTTTTAGTAAGCATGGTTACCTCCCTGTGCAAGCATTTTGTATTTAACATCACTGCAGTGTCCTTGGCTTTCACTCCAGATATATTTCTTAGCACTGATTTTTATCCTAACTGAGCAGTCTAAGAAATAAGGTACTCCCTAAGCTTGTGACGAAGGGTTTCTAAATGTTATTCTGTGTTCTTCTGTGTTAGTTATGATTTGAAATGGCATCTCCCTTTTGTTCCATCACAGCAAACCTTCACTCTTGCATTAGTCTTAGCTTGGCCCATCTGCAATGCATAAATATCCCCACTCATTTAAACTGAAGATAATCGGTACTTTAAATAATATAACATATCTTCTCAAAAATCCAATAGTGACCATACATTTAACAGCAAAACCTACAAAGCTTTTAGGGGGTTTCTTTCACCTTTCTTCTGTATTCTTTGTCTATTATTCACTATTTCATTCTTCTTCATTTTACTGGTAATTATCACATAGAATTACAATACTTTAGACCTGAGAGAGGTTGATTTTTACATAATTCTGGAAAATATTAATAAGATTTTTTTTTGCTGTTTCATTGGGAGAGTAAGGGAAAACTTCAAAGAGCTCAAACTCCCCTAAGGTTTACATACTTTAAAATAACAGTATCTCTGTATTGCCAAGAGCGGGGGAAAAAACAACAGACCTTCAAATTAATATTACATTGGCAGCAGGTTTTTACAGACTACTTTCCGGGCTGTTTGCTGACTCCCTGGCTTAATGAACAGTTTGATTTAAAGCTTAAAATTATTAAGTGTTCTACCAGAGTCATAAATAATGCAGTTTATAATATTCCTATTGAGCATATAAAACTACATTTGTCTTCCATTAACAACACACTTTTTAAGTAGCCTGACCTCTTCAGATATATAAGAACATGCAATTAGTGCAATTTGTCACAGGTCCTTTACATTTTAATAAGATGTAATTAATTGTCTGTGTAGTCTAATTAACTTTGAAACCCTGACAGTTCTTGCTCTCTGGTATAAAACACAGCTCCTTATTTGAATTGCTAATATTGGACAGAGTGCCACCATACAATAATAAATTTAAATCTGTGTACCTTTGCAGACTAAGAGACACTGGGCTAACCTACCAATATTTGCATCAACTTTTCCAAAGCCTTTTTTAATCAATCTGTGCCAATATATAGGAGTCAATAATATGTGGGAGTCAGTGTGTTTGTGCAACAGCTGGTGCTACTGTATAGTACAATTAGAATTCTATTAATGATCCCACATCTGAATAATTCTGACTGTTTCAGTCATCCTACTCATGTCTCATACATGATTTAACAAATGAGTTACAAACTCAGGCCAGCAGAGATGTGAATCCTTTACGTTCTTTGAAGTTAACCTTCAGCTCATGAAGAGTGTAGTGATGTATTAAACAGATGACCCTGAAAATATGACATTTTACTCATCAAGAAAGGTATCAGCTGCATGGAAATAACATTGAACAGCGTTAACTGTTAAAAATTCTGGAACTCAGATTTTGGGATTTTTTTCAACTGTATGATATTATGACGATGTATCTTTATTTTAATGCAAATTATTACTTTAAAATGCAACAGATTTATTTTGTATTCTCCCTATGAAGACTTTAAGTACTTAGAGGATTGAATTTGCACTTGATAAATGACACTTAATTCAACTGAATAGTAAATAAAGGGCAGATTCTGACATCCTGTCCTCCCCTGAATAAAATCAGTCTCTGTAAAAGATACTGCAAAAGTTAATGATCTTCAGAACTGTGGAAACAGGAGAATGTGAGAATCTGTACAGAAAAGAGCATGCAGAGAACAGAAACCATTCAGTACAGTGCTGATTTATGTTCAAAAAGAGCATGTATAATACATTCAATGGAAGTTTTTGCAAGTTGAAATAATTTTTTTTTTTATCCTGAAAAACAGGAATAATTTCACAGTCTGGGTCCTGTGCATGGCCCTCACAGAATGCCAACTAAGGGGACATATAAATCTCGCCTGCTGTAACATACAGATACTGACAGGGACAGAATGAGCACCAAAGCAAATATGAGGTAGAAATGATTTTTTATTACTTTAGGTATTTCTAGATGTCAGATAAAAATGAGAGCATTGCTAAAAATTTTACAGAATGACAGCTGTGCCTTATGGATAACATTCTATAGTTTGATGTATGAGGCAGAAAATGTGAAAAATATTGTAAAATACCACCTTGACGTGATGATGGAATGCCACAGGAAGCGCACTAACTCTGGAGGAATGTAATAGACGACTGTTAAATAAAACAAGGAGGCTTCAGGTCCAGCCAAAAAAAAAGAAACATCAAACACTGTCTTTAGAAGAACAAAAGTTGCAAAACTTTGTTTCTTTTTTACACAGCTGCCCAAGTTCTGATGCTCATATTTGAACAGGATTACCCCTCAGAGCTTCAGTAGGTACAGAGGATTTTGCAAACATTCCTACTATGCCTTTTACAAAACATCAGAGGATGCAGCATCTCCAGCATTACAGAATTTATAGTACAGGCTACGTATTTTTTAAAAGCACTCAAATATAGCAAATGAAGGCTCAATAGGCAGTAGTTATGTGGCTAAAGCAATTTAAAATAGCTGTTATAGTTTCATTTATCAAGTCTGCTCCAAGCCTGACTATAAACAGTGAAAAGTCAAAAATGAATAATACCAAATACACTTAACATCCATTTAAATGTCCACTTAACATCACAGATACATACCATCAAACAGATACATCTGTACGTTTCCTACTTTAATATAGGGTATTATCCTGTGCTCTCCCCTTAAAGCAAGGGCCACATGTTGAACCCCAGTTTGTGCATCAGCAGAGCAAGAATGGCTGGGTCTGCCCCGCAAGGTGAGGCCACATGCAAACCCCATTCCCAGTTTAACACCAGGCTTGGATGAGACCTGCATCAGCAGTATTCCTCTATGTACCGGGCTGACTTCAGGAGGCGGCCAGGCCTGCAAGCAGAAAGGGCTGCTGGATGATACAGCAGATCCCAGCCAACCAGGCACCAGGTCTGGCCAGGGCTGCAGAGCTCTGCCCTCGCCTTGTGATGATCCCATTTACAGAGCCCCATCCTCACCATGCAGTGGCAGATGTGATACAAGTGGTGATGATTAATAATAGTGTTAGCAGTTAATATTATTAGCAGGCACTGTACATAAAGAAATTTAACATATGAAGTTATTGAAGATGGGTCAACACACTACCATGCACAAGATTCCATCTGCTCAACACAGACCAATAAACCTCAGCCAAAATGTCATGTCTGGCTTTGGGCACCCCAATTTAATGAAAAAAGACTAATTAAAAGAAGCTTAGAGAGTATTACTAGGAATAAGGCCTGCAAAACCTGATGCAAGCAGAAAGGCTGAAGGAATCAGTTTACTAACTTCAGAAAAAAAATATAAGGCCAATTCACAGAACAACAAATTCACAAATATGTAAAATTTGTTCTGAACTGATAGTAAGTAATAGATTTCTACTGGGCAAGAAAGGAATTAATCATTGCATATTTGGGAGATGGGAAGTAATCCTTAGTTTAGACATTAGGAAAACTGATTTTTAACCATAGCGTTGCAAATACATCTGTCAGGGATGCTTTCAGTATATTTGTTTCAGAGCACGTAAGCAGATAAGTTCATATTTTGAAGTCCCTTCTAGCTCAACCTTTCAGAGTTCTAATAATAGAAAGAAAAAGTCAATCCTAATATGCAGCAACATTTGAATGGAAGAAACTTGTATCAATAGTGACTTATAGATATTCTTTAGTTTCATAACATGTATCTGAGGTGAAATAATTTTTGTCTGCCTATAAAAAAAATCACAGCAAGAGTTCTTACATTAATACATTCTAAATTAATGTGTGCCAGAGGAGAAAAACCACGAAAGAAGTTGAGCATTATTGACAGTATTTGACATGCAGGTATGACTGATGTCTGCCTTCCCTCCAAGGATGAATGGAAAACTGGCAAATGCCACATATACATAATGCGTTGAATTTTAAACCAAATTGGTTTTCAGGCATCGTACTTGACATTTCCCTCTCATACTTCAAATTATTCCTTGGTACAAATTGCATGTTTATATAATGTGTTTTGCTGTACAGTCTGGTTTGCTCACATCTCCTTTAGGCTTTCTCCAGGCAGCTGCAGTTATAAATAGGCCAAAAGCACTGCTTGTAGTAGAGATGAAATAGAGATTATCCCTCCCCCCCCACCCCAAAAAAAAAAAAAAAAGAGCCAAGGAAAAGCTGAGGCCTTTGTATTGAGCTGTTAGCAGTACACTGAATTTTTATTGCATTTACTCTAAACTGCCACCCAGGCTACTATTGCTTGCTTCTATTAAGAGGTGGTAAAATAATAAAGGAGAACTTTGGCCTTTCTGATACACGTTATGAAGTTAAAACACCAAAACCACAGGGAGGCATTTCTAAGGGCTCATTGGCATATGGACAGTCCTGCTATAGTGGTCTAATAAGGTTCAGGGAAGATACACAGCCTGTGTGATCACAGGAACACGGATCCAATCTCTGGACATGAGACATGCCAGTGGAGGTTTTACCCAGCGTCTCCTGTGACACTGCCATGCTGCTGACTCTGGTTTGTCATGCTCCATGCCAGTTACTGAATAAAATAACCCTATCTATGCTTGAGGGCTTCCTTCTATTCCTGTTTGTTTCATCAAAACAGAAAAAAAAAAAAAGAAGCAGAGTTTATAAGCTTACAGGTTATGTATTTATTCCTGGGAGACATACACAAAACCTAAGGCAACAAATGCATGAGTGATATTTGCTGTTACAATTCAGGTCTGCAACTGCAATTCCTAAGTGTCTGTGTTGCACGAACTTGGTGAGCTAAGGTCTAGCTATGGAGTGGAAAACTAGAAACTGCAGCAGTATCTGGAGATCAGCAAACAGACAGTTGTTTGCTTAAACACTTTTAAGCATACCACATTGATTTGCACTCTGTCATATTCACACATAACTAAAACAGATAAAATCCTGAGTAAAGAAGGTAGAACTCCAGATATTGATCCCCAGACTCATATTGACAAGTGCAAGTTCAAATGTAAGTATAAACAACCTGAGTTTCACCGCAAGTTAAACCCCCAGGCATGCTGAGAAAATTTGAACTGTGAAGATTTGCCTACAGGCAAAACAGTTTGCTGAAACAGTAGCACTCCAGTTAGAGATAAGGATGTGCGAATAGCTGTAGAACACTTAGTTTAACAGGCCTTGGCCCTGTCTTTCTCTTCTCCACCAAAAAAACACCTCAAAAAAAACCAAAGGCAGCTACATGGCTCTGTTAGGTTAACATTTGTATTTCCTACAGCCCTGAAGAGTGAAACACCAAAACCAAATACAGCTTCTTTCAAAATTTGGGAACAGAAGAATGAGTGCTTCACAAGTGATCCATTTTAAGATCAAGCTCGTTTGCATCAACTTGTTTTATGGTAATCAAGTTTAACGTTACAGGTGAATGCTTCGTATAAAATTCTGATTCCATGATCTACTCTGAAGTATTACACTGAACCAAAAGGCAATCTTTTCTCCCTTAGCATTTTTTGAAATTATATTCACTGTACTGATGTCGATGCAAAACTATGTCCTGGAGTTAAACCTTTGACGTACATACAGTAACTCCGTGTTAAGAATACAAAAGGAAGGATAATGAATGAAGTTGCTCATTCCCAACTCTGGCAACTGTTGCAATCAACAAAAATCGATTGATGCATTGAACCCCCATTCATTTTAGGTAAATTTTGTTTGTGAAATGTTGATAGGATTGCTCCCTATCCTATGCTAACTATTAAATGCAGAAGAAAAAATGCCAAGGAGCACGGGGCAGGGGGGCGGGGGGGGCGGCGCGCGTTGAAAGCTACGTTACATCAGATGGGGTGATATGATCCTGCTGAAAATAAGTTGAAACAAAACTGCCCTAAGCTACAGTACCCAATCATTAAAGCTTAATCTAAGTCAACATTGAGCGCTATTTAACTTTCATATCTATGTGAGCGAAGAAACAACCTGATGGGAAGCTGACACATAGTTTTAGCTATTATTGCCATCTTATTTCTCAAAACTGGATGAAAACTTTAAAGGTTGAACCTTTCATTGGATACTTTCCATGTTTTGTTACCATACTTAGCTTTCTAAAAGTACAGCAATAGAGCCTTGCTTAACATCTGAACTCAATGACTAATTAACACAGACTATAAATCACTAAATAGCCTACATTTAGATTATATAATAAACGCAACAAATACGTACGAATGTAGTAATTTTGTCTCCTTGATTGCCATTGATTTGCCTGCCTTTCACAGAACCTCTAAAACTTAGGTAGCAGGTTTTGATATTGGCACTCAACAACCCTACAATAACTGCATCCTGAGACTGGGTCAGAAGTTGGTCTCTCCCTCCGAGCGAGCACATCCATTGCACGTAACCAAATCAGACTTAAGTCTGAGTGAGCATATCCACACAAATACAAGGAAGTCTGTGTAACCCTCTCCACCAGTAGCTTATATCAAGTCTCTTTTATTTTAAATCTTGGACTCTTGCTGTCAGAAAGAGCTAACCAAAAATATAATCAAACCATCTATCAGAGGTCCTTAAAGAAGCATCAGACAAAAGCACAATATACAGGAAGCTCTTTAAGTCCCTTGCTTTCTCTGCCACCGGACTCCTGGCACATTCACTTTTGAACTTTGAAAAAGGGAAAGAAAATACACATCCTTCTTTTCAAAACATTCAAATTCAAACCTCCAATACCATGAGAAGCGGCAAGAAGAGAACCGCTGCTAACTGGTGTCACAGGCTATAAAGTAATCATTTGTCCATTAAAAAAATTAAACCAGATCAAACTAACATTGTCTCAAATTTGTTTAATATCCAAGTTCAAAACTGCTTCTCAACATTGACTCATACCTCAGCACCTGAGGGCGATACTATGCACACTTCAGTTTATACCTACCGATAAACAGTAACAATTTAGACAACACGCTCACAAGTAAGACTGTTTTTTTCATTCTACCACTTCTAAAAATAAGCAAAATAATTTTTTTTTTACAGAAGCTATAGGTGGGTTATATGATAATTTATTAGTTCATACATGTGTGATGTATGATCACCTTTCCCCCACCCCCGCTAAGGCATAGCCATTACAGAAATAAAAAGTACTATTAAAAACATTTACCTGCATTTCTCATGGGAGCTGCAATGGATCAGAGACAGATGGTTTGGGACTTATTTTGAATTACACACGTTGAATTTTTAATATATGGAAATCTTAATATTTGTTCTCTGTGGAAAAGCTTGGCTGATCAGCAATCCAATAGTCATTTCCTTGCCCTGGAACAAAACCTAAGGCATTTACTTAGTTTTTATTTGTTCTTTATTTAGGCAGACTTGCTGACTTCAGTGGGAGTTTAGCAGAGCAAGAACTGGAAATAAAAATTGAATGAAGACATTAACATCTGTTCACCTGGAAAGAGTATCTGGATTTTTCTTGACTTACTTTGTATACCTGCTGCTGAATAAAACAGGCAATAACACAGTTATTCACAGAATATTGTTAAAAGGATAGTATTATACAATCCTCTAGAGAGATTAAGGAGAGGGGAGATACGTGATTTTTTCTGAACTATACATTGAAATTCCATCATCAGACAGTAGCAGTCTAGCAGAGCTTCAGCTGTGTCAAAGGGGACTACACAAAGGCTTCTGGCATACTCAAAAACCTCTGTTAGACTGCAGAGACAAAATTAGGTAAATAGAAACTATAAAATGAACCTCTATACATTGCCGGGTTTCCTACTAAAACCATGTCATGACAGTAAGTTATAAGCACCCTTTGTTCTGTGTGGACTGAGTGCGCTGCTTATGCCCTCATTCCTCCTGTCTTCTTGTAACACTAAAAATTACAGGTTTTGGCTCTTCATCTCTTGTAACACAGGTTTCACTTTTTCACTGTTTTGGGTTCTCAGGAGAACACATTGAACTTGTATTTTGCAGGGACATATGGTACAGATGTTCTGTGGACTAAATGTCTATTCACATCAGTTGCCTGTTATGCTAAATAAGTAAACTAAATGACTACTTGTCTTTATTAATCTGTGTTCTTTAGGAAAAACCTTTAGCTTTAAATGCTCCACCCTGTTGGTTTCTACTCTGCACAATCTAATTTCTTTCTTCTCACTGGAACAGGTTGTTTCAGGAAAAGAGCAATAAAAACAAAGCATAAAATGTAATGTAGATGTCCTTTATGATACACTTCTCCAAAAACGATTGAAACAAAACTTCATGAATTCAAGCCTTCCCCCCGCTTCACTCTACACCAGAAGATATCGCAATGTCAACTCCCTGAGATCTCTAAGTGACATGCTTGTATTCTTGCCTGACAGAAGTACCGACTCTCCCCATACAAAGTGAGTCCACACAGCAAGTTGGCAGAAGGTTTCCAAACCTAAGTAAGCCAACGGCTAGATTTTAAAACAGAAATTCAGCACAAACCAGGGATATTGTACCTTGAATTCTTGTAGGTAGTAAAAGACTAATTGCTCCGTAGGAAGGTCTGGGGTATTTCTGTATCTGCTTTTGTGTCTTTAATCAACCAGTTCTTTCCATTAAATTAAAAGCATCACGCACCTAGGCAACAGAACAATGACCTTCTTTGCAACACAGAACTTCTGTTTCTTTTCTCCACAATCCCATTTTGCTTTCCTGCGCATGAATGTGTCTTCTGCCATACAAAAAACCCACCACAATGGAAAGCTTACGGGTTAATTTCAGTCACCTTCTTTTTAAAGTATTTATATTTTATATCATGTTCCTTCCCCTGATTCTGTCCAGCAAGCCGCAGATGACCAATTACTCATTTTCTCAACCATTAATTCTAGATCAGGCCTTAAATCTCTTTGAGAGATCACCAAGCCCTTGAAATTTCAAAGTTTGACAGCCTGAGCTTCCCATGTCAAATGGTTATGAGCACACTTCTGTGTCTCCATGGATTTTACAGCAGCACTGCTGCACATTCTTAAACTAAAATCACTTTCTGCCTGAGGCTGGAATGCAAACCTATCTTCCAAACAGATGCAGAGCCTAGTAGTCATCTAACTTACATTAAATACCATCGAAGTTATACTATGTTTGTATGTCTCTGGAAATTAGCTGTAGTACACTTGGTCTATTTAGTTTAGCCAGAAAATTGGCCAATAAACAGGGATAAAAACCAGCAGAATATCCCAGCTCCTAATTGCTTGGGCTGCTAACAGACTCCAGTCTTGTATGATAATAACCACCCAATACACTCCCAGGACTATGAACTGTCCAAACAAAAAAGATAGTCTGTCATGGATCAAAGATAATGTTTTATGCATTTCAGGGGATGGAATATAATTAAAGTAAGACTCTAATGAATTTGAATTAAACTAAATGGGAGGGCATTTGTGGAGAGAGAGAGAATCTTAGTACAACTGTGAAAATGTTTGATGTACAGAAGTTCCTGCAAATATGCCTAACTATCTCTTCAAACTCCACATGTATTATTTGCCAGTGTGAGCAAACACTTTGTTTGGGAGATTCAAGATTGAGCTAAAAGGTATAGCAGTGGCTGGAAGAGACAAGACTGAAGCTGTTACTTATGGTTATTCACATTTGAGGACTGGTGTGTATGCTGTAGTTCATGATCTTTCTTTTACCAGTAGCAAGAATCACTTTTAAAAGAGATCATGAATTGCATTTCCATTACTCACTTCTACAGACAGACTTGAGTTCCTCCTGACTGTGTATAGTCACTCCACACAGGTAAGCAGCATCTGCTACACACAGTTTAGAAAAATAAGTCTGAAAAGAATCTCAAAGGCCCTGTCATCCATCTCTATATGCCTCATAGTAGACTGAATTTATTCTGATATAAATTCTCACTTATTTGTTAAGCCTACCTGAAAGACAGCCAATTTAAAAAAAAAAAAAAAAAAAAAAGAGACATTTATGTGGGGTTTTTTTGTTGAGTTTTGGTTGGTTGGTGGTTGTTGTTATTTAACCAGATCCTTTCAGCTAATCAAATCCCTAACCGATAACTCAGGGTTGGCAGAGGTTTTAGTGACTCACCTAAAGACAATTGCAATTACCTTCCTTTCCCCAGTCTAGGTGAAGCCACTTCAGCACTACAGCAGGGTGTTTGTTCTCGCTCCCCTTCTCTGAACTTTAAGAATATAATCTAGCCAAAGTTGGACAAAGTATTAATCCATGCTCAGAGTGGACAACTGTGCTCTGGTATTGAAGGGATATGAGATTACTCTGCCAGTGACAATGTTCTGTCCACCAAGACAGGTTGGCTGATTGTCTTTGCTGGTTGATTATGTTGCTGCAGCAACATAGCATTGCATGTCCTGCCTCTAATGTATTACAAACCTGACTTAAGAAAAACAAACAAAACCCCAAAAAAACCCAAACCCACAACTATTGCCTGTTCTGAGTTCATACGTTTGCCTGCTCCTGCCTAGATCTAGAAAAGTGTTTTTGTCCTTGTTGAACTGCATCACTTATCACTTGAATTTGTCAAGTTCAATCTAATTCCTTCCTCAATAGTATTCGCAGACCTTCTTATCTTCCCATCACCTGCCACCAAGTGAGGAAAGTAGTACTTTCCAACAAATGCCAGCATAGCTATTTCAGCTTATTGTGGAATGTTTGTTACAACTAGTGCCTTTAACTAGATAATGAGGGTTCATAAGCAGTGCAAAAGAACTAAGATTTCAGTCCTGGTGTAAAACTGCCACTGGGATGTCAGTGGATGCCTCTGAGACACTGAAGAGGAGACCAACCTCTGTATCACACTAGATTTAAGAAGTACTAGATCATGGTCAGGCTATTAGTCAGAAAAAAGCAAAAGTGGTGTTACTTAAACCACTTCAGTTCCTTGGACTTTGGTCTGTGGCTGACTGTTCATTAGGGAATTATCAAAGTTGAGGCTATTATTGGAAGAATATATCTCAGTTTTCCATCACTTGACTTTTCTTATCTTTAGGAAGAGAGGAAAGGACAGGGAGTAATTTCTACATGATCCATTTCTTTCATTTGCTTGGCAGAGGAGTTGACCTGAAATTTTAAGTTGAAGGCTGAATTCAAGCTCTCCTCTCTTCAATGCTTGTTGCCTTTAAACAAATCTCAATCTCGTGAGCTTACCCTGTGACATTCTGGCTACCTGATAAAAAAATGTTATATTATACACATATAGGGGAACATGAAGCAGGGGTAGGAAGCTGCTGCTTGGAGCACTGCACACAGGTATGATGCCCTCACTTTAAAATCAGCACTTGTTGTGGGAAACCTTTGAAAGCCACTGTCTCATACACTGTCTCTTTACTTTCAAAGTTATAAAATCCAATTGCAATAACCCATTGAGTCGCTTGAGTGCTTGGAGGGCCAGTCCCCCATTTTTCTTGTGATGTGTTCTTCCACTTCTCCGTAACCTTGCTAAAGTCTGAAAGTGAGAATCCATGTGACGACTGGACTCTAAGGGTTTATATCAGCACTTCCTTCCTACAAATTGCTGCTCTTTTGGCAGTATATATAAAAATATGAGAGGTACAAAGCCAAGTCGGAATAGGGAGCTTAGCTCAGAGTATAGGAGGACAGTAACTTGTATTTTATGCTGTATGGGTTCCCTAGTGTTTCACTCACATGGAGTATACCTTGGGATTCCGGGGTACGCAAGAGAATTTACTATTTATCTTAATGACCTTAGGAAATCCTAACTTTCCAGCACCTCATCAAGGTGCTGCAGAGTGAGCTGCTTAGATTTCAAGGATATTCTAACAAGTTTTCAAATATTTATGCAGTCTTTTACGTCAAGTTTTCCAAACTATTTAGCAAAATAATAGCATATATAAGAATTCAAGTATTATTATTATTAAAAATAGAATGCATTTTATTGGTTTGATTTTTGCCAGAAAAGCAATTCTAATACATTACTATTCCTGGCACTTTTACAGGAATTGCAAATGGAAAATATGACATACAGAGTTATTTGCTTTCTGCATTAAGCATAGACACATTTTCAGTGCCAAGTGACTTTTGACATTTAATTTGGAAACCAAGATACGTTAAAGTTAACTATCCAGGAGTAATAATGATAGAGCACCAAACTATTCCATTTCTAGGAATGGATTTTTCTGGTTGTTTTAAGTAAATGAAAATACATCTTATGGTCAATACCTCATACTTAGAAACTGTCTTTTCTTCAGCAAACTATTCAGCCTGTTCAAGGACTGACTTTGTGTTGAATCCTCTGTGCATTCTGTTTTGGGTTGGGGTTTTGTTTAATGGAGAGCTAGCTAAAATACTAAGAGATTTAGATACATGTTCCAGTTACCTTAGTATTTTTTTAGCAGTCGACAAAGTCTTCCAAACAAAACTTTTCACAAAGTATGTTTCAAGTTAAAACAATTTGTGAACTTGTGCAGAATCTGACTTGTTTCAGGAAAACTCTAATAAAAAAATATCATGATCAAGTTATATTTCATGCCTTAGCCCACCATTATACCAGGGGTCCATAGTCCAAAATTTTTGCTGCTTTCTTTAAAACTTATTCAGTGTCAAATAGCTGAAGTTATTTAATCCCTTTAAATTCAGATATCCCATATGCCTTTGTATTTTATCCTGACCTGAACCCTACAATATTTGTGGTACCTTAAATAAACAATTAGCAAAGAATCAACAAGAGTTGAAGCAGGACCACAGACTAATTCGGACGGAATTTGCCAGTCAAGATTTTAAGACCCTTACTGATGTGGTGAAGCACTTGAGAGCTACTTTCAAAGCAAGGTACTGCTTGAGGTATTAAGAGTGGCAGAAAACAGTGCCATTTATTTGAAGGCAGCAGTAATATGTGTACAGAGATATGACATTATGTATGCACACCACTGTAGTATCTCTTAAAGAATTAATTTTACATAAGTGTTGAAACTTCCTTAATGACACATTAGGCAACAAATTAACATCGCACTATAAAAAAGTGCCATCACTTTGAGGTACATTAGTACTGAGATCAGTTGTGTGCACAAGAAAGTTTCTTTGTCTAGCAGAGGCCAAATTAAGAAGCTGAGCACTTAGAATAAAAGAGGGATGCAAATTAACTATATAACATTTACATGCAAGGCTTTTCATCAGTAAGGACAAGGGCAATATTTACTGTTTTAAAAGAAGTTTTAATAGTCGTGCCCTTTGACTACTTCTTCCACCAGTGTTTACTGAGACCACAAAATGGATTAGATGAAATTAATATTTTAGCAGCATAAGCACAATCAATTACAAGATGATATGTGTTTGCTATCTCTCACAAATGAGCAGTTCTCATCGACACTTATAATGCATGGTTATTTCACATGAAATTGTTTCCTCAAGCAAATTATCCAGCTTAGAATTTCACTGGTGTTGTGCAAGAACGTCAATACAACAACTTGCATAGGCGTGCAAATAGAAACTTGGTTTATCTCTTATGTGAACAATAATCCATTCCTGACCCAGTCTGTGTTGTGAACAATAAACAATCCACTTCTGACCCAGTCTGTGTTGCTTTCTCAGTCAACAGTTATTGTTTTAATTAGCCATTGCTTTTTCAGAGTTTTAGTTTGTTTTCTGGTTTGCTTTTTATAAATCAGAGATGGCATATAGTCTAACTAACCAAACCACCGAAGCATAAGCAAAAGGAAGCAACTATATGTGTTTATGTTAATCTCTTTAGAGACCAGGATTATTTGGATTAAAAGGAGCAGCCATTCAAATACAGTCTTTTCCTCACCCAGAGACAACTAATAATCCGACTAGAAATCCTAGAGCATTAAAAAGAAAGCCAAAACAACTCTCTACTAACAAAGAATGTGTTTTGACTGCATAAAATCCTTTCCCATGTGGAAAATAAATAATTTTATCAGTTTAGAGCAAGATTTAAAGTGTGAATAACAAATTAACACATGGCAAATTAGGTCAAATTTTAAATATACTTCATCTATCCAATAAAAATTCTCCCTGCAAATGAAATTCCAAGTAAGACAAATGGAAGATGATGGGAAAAAGTATCAGCTAGAATGACATATGTCAAAAGTGCAGTTAAATAATTTAAAAGCTATCTGTAAAAATGATGTATCTATGCCTAAGTACTCACAATTTAAAATCATAAGTATTAAACAAAAGTGCTTTGCTTCTTATTATTGAGTAGCTAATGAAGTTTAAAAGTCTTAAGTCCAACTGAAACTAAAGTAATATAAACAGCTCCTAAATGGGCATATTACAATTATATTCCCGCTTCAAGACTGACTAACTAGAGTTAATACAAAGAGAAGGCTGGCTTTATAAAAAATTTCATCTGCCCAGTCAAAGTCTAATTCAGCTAATGTATTTATTTATTTTAAAAGTGGATATGGTAAGATAGTGACTCCCAGCAACTGTAGCGTTTGACCCTCCTATTTTCTCCCGTTCACCCTTAGGGTGCAGCTCCCCGGCCGGAGGAGCACATTCACCCAGGGCTCCCACCTTTCAGTCAGCCTAACCAAAACCATAGCCTGGGTGGAGAACTTACAGTCCATTTGAACTGGCAGTGAATGTAGAAGGAGACAGAAAGTCAATAGTCCCCCATCAAATACCTTGAAGACTTTTTTCACAGATATGTGTGTCAAATATAAAATCAAAATATCTAAGAAAAGGGTGTTTGGTTTCTTGACAATTCCATATTTTTCACGGGAAGGATTTTTCACTTAAACAAACAGCTAGAACTGTATTTGCCTTTGAAAACCAGTTCTGATGAACATTTCTTATTACTATTAGTGTTTGCACCATTTCTGTCCTTAGTACAGTTACCAGAATAAAAGCAGGCTCTGGATTTATTCTATGCCTTAACCACCCACTTACTTCCTAACTACAACTTTCAGGACCTAATTCCAAAATCTGGATCCAAAAATGAAGCATAATATGAAATTAGAGTATGAATCAAGCTAAGGTTTCACTGATTGTGATAGGTTCTTTGTCATAACCCCTGAATTAACAAAAAGAAAATGGAAAATCATCAAATATCCTGAGTTGGAAGGGACCCACAAGGAATAAAATATAACTGATAATCTTCCTTTTCACAGTGTCATATTCCTAAGTGATACTTAAACACTTCATTATACCCTTCCAAGGCTGAGTAAAGTACAAGTTGCCAACACAACTGGCCAAAATACTGTTTCACTCAAACACACTTCAGCTTTTTGTATTTAAGAACTCTAAATTCAAAGTCTGGAGGTTTCTAGAGACTTTTGTTGCTTTCTCTGGTGTTCAACTGTATGTAGCTTTATATATATATATATAAATATACACACACACATCTATTTACATAGTTAAAAGCAGAAGATAACTAGTCAAGTAGCTTCCTTTCATAGTAAACAATTTCATTTCTAACTGTATTTTCAAAATTATGACCAAGCTAGATTTAACTGTAGCAAAACACAGTTTAAACTAAAGAATGGGAACAGTCTTAGGCACAAATTTGAGGTGGGAAAAACTAAGTCTAACAATATGGTTCACTTGAAATGGAATTTCATGTTATGCACAGAAAAAACGCTGGCAAAGCAGTTTTGTGTCTGACTCAATTCAACATTTCATACCACAGTTTCCCAGTTTCTCCTTTCTGAAAAATCCCATTCTCATAATACAAATGGCAGTTTCAAAATTAAAGTAAACACTAGGACAGCAACTGTGACACTTGTTTTTGGGATCAAATTATTCATTTCCATAGCTTTTTATATTTCCAATTATGCTTAGATATTTCTTACGTACAAAATACCACATTTCTGTATTAAAACTAATGAAAGGCTGAGAAACATACATTTGATTCCTGCCCAATGCATTTTATAACTGGTTCAGAACTACTCAGGCATAGAAAGATCTTTAGCTAGGGTTTGGAGGGAAAAACAGCTAGATGAGCTGAAGAAATGACTTCTTGTTGGGGGCAGGGAGGGAGAGGAGCTGCCTCTATACACATTATGAAGATTGTAGAGAGCGTGAATGTAGATAAGAGCAATTCTACTGCTAAAACAAAAATAGTTTAGGTTTACTATTTATTGTGGATATAAATCAAATCAATGAGAAATACCAATAATGCTATCAGAAGCCATCAAAATTAGAAATGAAGATGTTGAAGTATGCTAACAAATATTAATATATTCAAGCATTAAAATACACACACAGACACACTCCAGGGTTCCATTCAAATCAATGGCTCTAACACCCAGGGCATCTATACAGCTAGGGCAATATCCCGTTGCTGACACAAGAAAACAAGCAAAAAATTACACAAGACACCTAACCAATCATGCAGAACGGTGCCTTGAGTAAATATCTACAAAATAAACCTCACACACTATGGAAAACATCAGCACACCCTATGACTACAGCATTTACTGTTGCATAGATAAAAAATTAAGACAGAGGAAGACCTGGAAATATTTTCTTTCTTTTGAGTCCATTTAGAACTACAAATTACAAATACACTGAAGTGTAATTTTTAGTGGATAGAAATATATTTCTACGAACAGTTTCCCCTTTCCAAATTCTTAATACATTTAGGACTAAACACCTAGGGATCTAACTGTACACTTCTACAAGTGTCCAAAATCTTAGCAAGGAACTAACCTGAAGCATTTATAGCAACTATAGCTAATAGATAGTTCAAGCAGTTCACGCTCTTCTTGTATATGCACAGTGAAAGGACATGAGGCAAGAGCTGCAAGATGCAAAATGGAAAATTCCCTTTAGCACAAGGAAAAAAAAAAAAAAAAAGAAATCTTCATTGGAGTGGCCCAAACACTAGAACAGGTTGCCCAGAGGAGATGGGGAGATCCTGACCTTTAAAATTTTTAAAGCTTAACTGGACAAGACTCTGAGCAACTTGACCTAACTTCAAAGTTGCCCTGTCTTGAGCAGGAGGTTGGACTACAAATTTCCTTCTGACAACAACCTTTCTCTAATTCTAACACAAGTTTGGTGTTCATGTAAAAAATGCAAATAGCAGCATACCACACATTCTGGCAGGTTGTTACCAAGCAGCTCTGAGGGGACACTGAGTTTTCAGAGATAAGAGGGAAAAAAAAAAAAAAAAATCTCTTTTTCTCCAGCTGATCTGACCTAATTTGCCCCAGAGAATTTCACTGCCTGGTATGAAAGGCCCAGCTTTTTCTTGACTTTATTTATAGGAACTGCTGCAGCAGAACATCATCTTTCACCTTTCTCCTTCCTATGACCCACATATTTCTTACACAGAGCTGCTTCAGACCAGATTTTGCTGGAGAGGGAAGAGACAATTGCTGCAGAAGAAAGGGACATGTAGTAGAGTTAACTCCACAGCAGGTCAGGCATGAGGCTACTGTCAAAGTGTGTGGTTGTCACATGTGTTTGCAATCACAGCACTAATGTGGCACCCCCATACTACTGCAGCATTAACACACAGCAACATCTGAACATCGCATGGCATGATTCACATTTCTCTAGTTACTTGTCTCCATTATTTGCTACCTTATAGACCTTTAAGTCATCTGAAAATTTCACCAGTAAGGATTTTACATCACTGTCTGGATCAATGATAAAAATATAAAGTAGCCCTGGTCCCCAAGAGACCATTGCAAAAATGGCATTTCTCATTGATCTCTCCACATTAGCAACTTCATTTTGATACCTGTCAGAGAGCCAGTTTCTAATCCGTCTGCTGTGTAGCCTCTTAATGCTACATAATGCAGTGTTTTTAAATTGAAATGTTATGTGGTACTAAATTAAATGCCTCAGAGAAATCAAAGTATCTAATATTGACACAGCTGTCTTTATCAACCAGACCTCGAACTCTGCTGAAAACAAAACAAGAGCAGATTTGTCTGAGAAGTTGTTCTATACCGACAAGCCTAATTATATTTTTAGTTTCTAGTTCTTACTTAACAGAGTCACAGAGTAGCCATGTCATTATTCTACTTTGGGTTAACATCTGGCTAATAGTTTACAGTTCCACTGACTCATTCTCTTTAACCAGCAAAACTATCTTGCCCATCCCTTACATCTTTTGTCAGCTTTCCAAGGAGCACAGATAAATACCAGGGCAAGACGGGGTATTTATCTGTGATTCTTACTCCGTGTAGGACCGTATTCCTTACTGTCCCTACATGATTTATTCCTAACATTCATAAAATGCTTTGCCAAGTGTGTTGTCCTCCTCCTGGGCCTTATGGCACATGGTCACAGCTATGTAAAAAGTCACATTTAATAAGGAAGGGGAGGCTACTCACAGGACTAAACAAAAGCAATCATTTGCTATAACTTCTAAAGCCAATTCATATAAACTGGGTAGAGCTGATTCTTCTACCCAGGCACTAGTTTCAAAGCAATGGACTGATTTCTCCTTGTGACTTGTCATCTGGGCTGCAGTAACAGCTCAAGTAAGGCAAACTCTTCCCCGTAGTCTCTGAAAGGATCCTTTCACACTCCCGACAATACATGCTTTGGCTCTGCTGCCAAAACTGGTGCCAGACTTGATGTGTGGGTCTCTGAGGAGTGTTGGGGTTGGGTTTTTCTCCATTTTTTTCCAAGAGAACTGAGGTGTTCATTCCAACTTTTCTAGAAGAACGTCAAAATTTTAAAGTCCTGTACAAATGAAAATTACTATTCTCTTGCCACCTCCTAGAATCATTTCCAGCTTCTTTCTAGCTTAGTTCCATGCTAATGTTTTAAAAACATTAAAGCTATGCTCCCAGCTTGTAAGTTATTTTGAAATTCAAATCCTGTGACTTTTGAAGTAGAATTGTTTCACAGCTGTCAGGAAATACAGGGAGGCAGAGTTATTTTTCCCAAGTCACACAATGTCTTAGTATCTTACCAAGAATAAATATTTATTTATAGGTCAAATCATGAACGATTTATTCTCTTTCATACAGTTACAGACATATAAACAGTCATGTTTAATAGCAAGGAAATTTAACCTGAAGGAGGACTACAGAAAAATAGAGTAAGTGCTTCAAAATCTGCAGTAACACGGTTGATATAATGCAGCTTCACAGAGGCCAGTGCAGTATTCATGCTTAAAGCTGCTCTTAGAGTAATATTCCGATGCTTTCTTTGGATCCTTTATGCACTTAAGATACAGAGAAAGAGAACCCCAAGAAGAGGAATACAGAATTTAGACATTTATGCAAAAGGAAGAATTAGATTTCAGTGTTCACTTTGCCTCAGGTACACTTCAGGGAAATGTGTAACATAAATATGCATGTATTTGTGCAAATAGGCATAAACCCCATGCATCATTTTACACTGCAGCTTTCATTTAAAAATGTGGAGAAGCAAGACAAACATCTCTTCACCATTCCCTTTTTCTGCAACACCACATATGGGATTTGCTTTTAAAAGTTATTTGACTCTCAAGGAACTGCAATGTCCTAATTTAACTGTGCCACTGGGAGCCATCAAAAAACTAATTTTGTCAGCCAGCTTGGTAGCTTTACACACCCTGCCTCTTAGTGGCAAGAAGTTCAGGTCTCCACTGACTGTCTGTGACAGCTCTCAGCACTGCAGCTCCAGACACCTGTTTCCAAGTCCATCGTGGCAAGAAACAAGGTCTGAGGTGAGAGCTCTCTTCTAATATTAAAAAGGATACTCTGTAGTTTGCAATGAAACTGCTTTATATAGCACTGGAACCACACTGAGCAGGACAGAACAGCATACAGTCAGGTGGATACTTCCATTGTACAAACAAACCATAGCCACTTAGCCAAAGGAAATTTCCAACAGAGGAAAAGTCAGGTGGCACATGTCCATATATCATGACACTGCTCCAGTGTAGCTTTACAGTTTCTTTTCCCCCCATCAGGAAGTTATGCACTAAACTAGGTTCTGAAATCAGCCTTACCCACCTTGCACCTCCTTTTCTGCACATGCAGTGGGAACATAAACACTGAGGACATCTGTTTAAGACACTTAGGTATGCTAAGCAGTAAGTTTGAGGACAGTGTAAGACTTCGGTGTAAATCTCACCTGCTTAAGTGAGTCAAATAGCTAGGCAAGTCAGGTAAGCATTAGAAAACTGGGTTAGAGATACTGTCTTGTATGTGAAATACATTTATTCTTACAAGTTTCAGGTTTCAAGAACCTGTTTCTGTGTCTACTGCATATGGGTTCAGGCACACAAATTACTGTATACTGTTGAATAGGATTTTTTTTCCTGAATCTTCTAAAATATTGTGATATTTCAACTGTTCTATTTTGTCCCTAAAAAGAAGTGATGACCTTTAAAATTTTCTTCCATTGATAAAGATCCAGCACAGAATACATGTGCCTCTAACAGTCACCTCTAAACATGGGATACTGAAATCTACACATGCAGCATCCCAGTTTTGAGTCTGTTTTGTCTGTTCTAAATGCCTACACATTGTCTCAATTCTTCCTCTGTGTGTGTGTGTGTGTTTCGATCCAAAATTCGATCTTTGAACTGAGTAACCTCTCCTCCTGAAAGTTTAATTGTGCTTTAACTGGCACCTGTTGGGAGAATAGTGGGTTCTGACTGCAGCTTTACCTAAAAGCTCTGTTGAGCACCTCCTACAGCATTCAATATCTTACAGCAACTGCTGAGCAACTTGCAGTATGTGTTATACATTTAAACATGATATACTCTATAAACTAGGGTTTTTGCCCTTTTCAACAAAACCACTCTTATTCTCTGCCATGGGTATAACATCATCTCGAAGTTCAAACCATACATGAACTTGCCAGACATTCCCCATGCCCCTTTCTCACCACTCTGTGCAAGATCAAATCATGAAATGTACAGGAACCACATAAATTAAGCAAATAGTTTTGGGTTTTGGGGGGTTTTTTTGGTTTTGTTTTGTTTTGTTTGGTTTTTTTTTGTTTGTTTGTTTGTTTGTTTTTACATGAATTAAATTTCATCAGTTTCTTCTGTTTATTCAATGTTCATTCAATTAAGAAAAGCAATATTAGTTAGGAATTTTAAAGTTATTTTTCTTCTTACGTCTAGATTGAGGGAGTTTTGCATATACTGGTCATTTCTGAAAACCTTAAAAATGTGTATACCTGCAGTTGAAATGTTAGCTCTTGAGTATTTGAAAGCCAGTCTAAAATCTATTAACTTTGGAATGAATACTATCAGACCCTCAAAATAATCTTCCATTATATTCAGAACACAGCTGATATAAGACAAGGAAAAAAATGTCTCTAGAAAGTTTGATTACTTTTTTCTGATGTGTGCACAAAGCTCAAGAAAAGCCAGTTAGGCAGTTTCTGAAAACTACTGCTGTGTCCAACACATCAGAACAATTCTGAAGCCAGAATTTCAATGTGTTAGTTATACACAACTTTCATGAACATTTTCACTAAGAGTAAAATCCAACTTTACTGGTGGAAACATAAAGGTAAGAAAAAAATCCAACTCTTTCAACCTGCTTTTGCCCCTGAAAATGTTAGGGTTTTGGCACACAGTTACAGCTGCATTTTGAGGCTAATTAAAGCTACTAAGTGTTTCCTGAAAGTAGCATTTAGTAGAGCACTCCTCTGCAGTATTTATCTTCTGCAACAAACAGCAGCTAGAAAAACAGTCCCACTAGGGATAGAAAGAGCCACCAGAAATGAAGCAGTACATTTTGACTGCGAATTTGGGTTATACAAGTCAGTTCATCCCTGGTGCAATGACACTTACTTTTTTGGAGTTCTGCTAAGAATAAATTTAATTTTTCAGTACAGGTACAGCGGAGACCAAACTTTCTTTTTACTTTGCAAACAAATTACCTACTTTCTCTGTATACGCTGACTTTCAATCACATCTTATAACTTGTTATTCTTTTGTAAGAGACAGGATAGCATTTCACATATCACAGTTGTATACATTCTAGTTCATTTCCTTACTGGGTTATACAGATCTGGCTTCTGAATATCTCATCACACATCAGTGCACGGTTTTAACAAGCCTTTCCCAACTATTAAGTCCAGTCCCCTGCCACAACCATGTAGTTCAAAAGCACAAAAACCACCAGTTCTGCAATCAGTTTAATTTATAAACTTTATCATATCCCTCCCAGATTCCACAACTGGATCCACATGTTCACTTACATCTGAGTCAGTAGAGCAGCATATGGAGAAAGTTTTGGCTGTAAATCCAGAGACAAATGGAACAGAATGGGAATATCATTATTTTCTACTGTCTACTGATGGTTTGGGATTCAGCTCTCAGGCTGCCTCGTTGATCTGTAGGGCTGCACAAAGTTTCCCACACTCTCCAAGGCAGGGCAGGGTGAGGAAACCCACGAGGAACACGGCGCATTCTCATTTCAAGCAGTAGCACTTGCAGTCAGACATTACAAAAAATAGTTTGCCAATTCAGTAGGTCATAAGAATAAATCCTTTACCAACTCCTTCCCCACTCTACATCCATTTACTTGTCATTTCAGCAAGGATGCATCCTATTTAGGAGCTCTCATACCTGAACTCCTACAAAAAACAAAGTCACAGATCCAAATGAAATTCACACTGGAATTTAGGCATTCCCTCAAAACACATTAAATTACTGGAGAATTCTGCATTTCCAGAGCCCAACATTGTTCCAAGATACTGCTCTTGGAAATCAATTTGAACAGGAAAGATGTACAGTCTTAAAAATTTCTGTAATGATAAAATGGTCCCACTGCCTGCTTCTCCCCTAGCCTGATTTAAATACAAACGTGATGTGTTTTTCTGATTTTAGCTGATTAAGAGCTTTTTACTTTTCTCCAAGTCTCATCTGGAAAAGTGAGGCAAGTTCTATTACAATTTATGAAGCTTTTAAAATATTTAAACCTTAAGTCAAAAGAACTGATTTGATATTTCTGGACTAAGCCTAAAGTAATCTAATCATTCAGAAGTTATGACACAGGAATTTTATTAAGCTTCCTAGACTTTCTTCAGTAACTTATTTAACTATCATAATTTTAGATAACATTCTTTCTAAACTGCCAATTCTCTTCCAAAAGCTCTAGAATTCAGTTTTTCAGATACTGGAATTTCATTTCTTTTTCAAATTAAAGTTTCTTCAATATATTATTTAACTCTTTGAAAAGTAAATATTACATTTAATGTGCATCTCTGCTTCATTTTTACTACTATTCAAAAAAAAGACAACAGTTCTAAATCATACTTAGTCAACACTAGATGCTGAGTAAGGAACTTGCTCTGAGACCTCTTCCCATGGAGTCAGAGAATCTGCTGTTATTCACACATATACATGTCTATATAACTTTTAAAACATTTTCTCCAAAGAATCCTTATGTAACTCTAGATTCTAAACATATAGTATGTCAAATACAATAGATAAGAGCAGCAGTAGAGCTTTCCTCAAAATGTCAGAACCACTATAAGGAGATCAAGCATTCGTGCATGATGGTCAGAAAGTTTATTTTTAAATTGTGTAAAAAAGACAAAAGATATTAGATATGACTGTTTTGTTTCTTTCTCTGAAAGGAGCTGATTTCTTCTGAAGTCATTGCACATCAGTCCTACTGATAATCTATTAAAGGATATCCTGCAGTTCTTTAATACTTCTACAGAGACCACACAAAGCTGCATTTATTTGGACAGTGGACATTTTTTTTGATCAGGCAGACTATGTACCTCAAAGGCAGATCTGGCAATAGAGCCAAGAGGTAAAATGAATATTCAGGTCCAAAGTTGTTGGCAAAACTGGTGCCATTAGATCCAATTAAAAATATTTAGATCAGTTGCTGGATGACCAGCAAGACATTACTATACTAATTGAAGTAAGCATTTAGAGAACGGATTTAAATGCAATGAGAATGCAAAATGTTCTAGGTAAAATTATTACTTCTTCCCTGCAATTCTCTGTTCTCTCTCCTTTTACATCACATGTCATTCACTCCTCTTTTAGAATAACTGCCTTTTTTTTTTTTTTTAAATTGTGTATAATTAATTTATTGCTGGAGTGATGCAGTAACATTGCTCCTTCTCATGACACCAATACAAGACAAGGTTAACTTAACACCTAGGCATACATACATCTTCAGTCACATTCTTGCTTTTGTGGGAAGAAATCTGACTATGGAGACTGAATAAAAAGCTGCTGGTCAGTCCAACAGAATAACTGGATGACTGAGAAAAGACATGGTGAGACACAAATCTGTCATACATTTGATACAAATGTATATACACGTACCAGTTCTGCACCAAGAAATAGCAATACAGCACAGCACTTTAATTTTTACAGAAGTATTTTACAAATAAGAAATCACTGATACAGCATTTGCTAACTCCAATTAGATGTCAACAGATAAGACATGTCAGTGTAGGGGCATGTGTAATGGAATGTTATGAGATCTGGGCACAACCAGAGTATAATTGCCAAAATTATATGCCACAGTAACTTTCCCCTTGGATGTTTGAGCACTTAAAGGAACCTTGCAGATTCCTTCTTACTCTGGGTAATCGCAATTTCATAACTTGGCTTGTGCTGATCCCCTTAACTAGCTATCTACTGACTTTGTTTATTAATTTCTTTAACCATAGTAGGCACAAACCCACAGATTTCCTCAAGTTTCCCACAATCCCAACACAAAACTGTAATTGCCTGAAACAAACTTTTTTTATTTTATTACAGAGCAAAAGCACTGTGCTCCTGAATAATGTTTTTAAACTTTTTCACTAACCCTACTTTTTACCTGTGAAGATCTATTGGCTTTTCCTTCGCTACATTTGTTTTCCTTCATACTGATAATTTGGGTTAAGCTTTGGAAATCAGCAAGCTCTGGAAAACTGTAAATGCTGAAGAGTTTTAGAGACCTTGTGGCATAGTAGCATTTATCAACATTTCTCAGCTGAATATTTATTCTCCTTTCACAGAGCAATGAGGGTGGATGAAGCCACTGTGGACCTCGTAGTAATTTATCTGATAAGGAACTGGGTATTATCACATCTTATGTGCCACTGGAGTGTCTTATCGTACTCGCTATGGATGCATGGTTCAACCCTGCCCTTTGTTTTCATTATACCACGCTGTATGTTTTAAAGGCATATTTTAAGAGATACACTGTGGAGAAATTAGAAGGAAAAATAAAAGGACTTTCAGCAGAGCAAGGTGATACCAACTTTTCAGGATTATCTATATTTTTGTCCATATATTGTATAATATTTTCATTATTTCTGTAAAAGCTTCTGATCTACAAATTCTTTAGACACCATCTGAGACAGTTTTGAGGTTTTTCCACCTATATTGAAGATAGACAAGGTAGAAAAGACAGAACATTTCCACAGACCTTGAGGAAATCTACCTTCCTCCTGTCAGTCTTGTGCAAATTGGCAAGAGAAGGAAGAGGCTGGAGTTTTTTGGGTTTGTTTTTGTTTTTTCTTTCCCCTAACTAAATTTGAGCTTTTACTCCGGGGAGACACATTAGTTTCCATTTATTTATTCCCTACATTTTTTAAATAATGGAGGGCCCAAGCTATTCTACAGGTCAGTAATCAAAGAACAGACTTTGGAGTTACCTAATTAAAAGGGTAAAAATTTGTATCAGCCCTCTACTGGGATATAAAAGGCAAGAAGCTCAGGCAGGCAGCCACAGATTAGCAGAGATAGGAGTGCATATACGCTTCTACAACAGTACTTGTGATTAAGAGTCAAAAAGGTAATAGCCAGCTCCTGCATCATGTCCTGAAGCCTTTTCCTTCCACCCCAGCTCTGATGGGTTAATTGAGACTTAGCAGGCTATTCACATGGGGTAACTCCAGCATTTTCCATACAGCAGATAAAGATAGGTTGTAGTTTCCTCCCTGAATCAATACACATATTCTTCTCAGATGAGAATTACTATAAAATGGAAGAAACATTAAATCTGTGAATAGTTAGCAACAGTATGAGTATAGCCTTGCATTAACCATTTGCTCCTTCTTTACAGTAAATAGGTTTATGCCATGTATTCGCCTACTAAGTTTCCCATCCACCTGAAAGTAAACTCAGTCTAAATCTGGTAAGACAAAGGTATAGAGTATTTGAATCACATTTATTATGCTTTTACAGTTAGATCACCACACATTCTACCTGCCTGGTCTTTTACCTATCAAATTTCCTAATTTGCATCTGATCTGTACAACATTTGTAGAAATGCAGATGCATCCATACATTCTTTTTACTGACTAGCCCAAACTCCAACTTGGTGGACCTTAGAGTAAACCAAGACATTTTCTGATAAAGCTAAAGCTTTCTTTTTGCTCACCCCATAACTCTCAGAAATGGTTGTCTGCCCTCACAGAAACAAAACAGAAGGCACCTGAAATATACATATAATATATAGATGAGCCAATGTAGAAATATTATGTGTGCAAGAGTAAATTACCTTCACAAAAATTCCATGAGGAACTGAGTACAGAATATGTATTTAAACATGAAATGCTTTTTATTACCTCACATCAGGGAAAAGAAAAGCCCTCCTAGGAAAGAGGGTTTTTTGCTACAGACAAGAGAAAACAGGAAGGTGTTTTATATGACTAATGTCTTCCATTTCATTCTGAAACGCATTCACATTTTTATATAACAAGTGCAAATAACACTTTCTAAGAGAATGTACAAATACAAAACAACAAAAATAAACAAATACCAAATAACAAAACCTGTACAAGTTAGTAAAACAGTGTGTCTATATACAGGCATTTTTTAAAAAACAGAGAATAAAAGGTGCAGAAATTCTGAATCCTAGGTTACTGTAACTGCTACCTCCTCCTCGCTATCTGGTCTCTGCAGCTACATGCCTCTATAGCAATACTAATTCTAAACCTTTTCCTAAAGCACCTCAGTGAAGGATTTTCCCAACGGCAAGGTGCTCCAGAACTTATATCTGTACCAAAGAATGGCAAATTTCACAGCTGCTCATTAATTGCCAATTTTCTGAGGGCAGGATTCAAATGCTCCTGTAAAGTTACACTGGACCAAGCTCACAGTATTATTACTTGCTCTCTTATGTGACAATAATATTCTGAAAATTACTATAGCCTTTGTCCTACCACCAATGCCATTTATTTTTTCCCCACAGAGCCACTAGGCAAGCGTACATGAACGCAGCTTGAAGCTGCCATTGGAGTTTTGCATGGCAAGATGCTTCACACCAGCCTGTCCTATGAGGAACTCTGTAGATTGGCTTTAAACATGCCAGGTCCAACACAATAAACATACTTGTTTTACTGAAGGTTGTTTTTCCCAGCTATGAATAAATACTATATAAGAGGTTACAAAAAGCTGTGAAAATTAAGCCACATATGGTTGCTGGAGATACAGTGTTTAAATTGCTGTGTAGATTGGATATTCTCTAGTGATAGCTGAAATATTTTTGCCTGCTGAAATCCTTAAAATAGAATCTAAGTCCTTTAAACTGGTAATGATTTTCAAATGCCCAACAAATTGCTTTTTTGATTAATGACTAATTTGAATACTCAGGGGTAAACTCCCCAAACACTTTGTATTAAAAAAATTGTATTCTCCATACAGTTCTTCTGTAATGATGTAGTTTAGAAATTTACCCCCTAGCATTCAGGGACTTTCAGAACTTGGCTCAGAACTGACATGGAAGCCCTAATGATTTTGCTACCAATAACATTCCCAGGAAAAGTAGAAGAGTTTTTTCTTTGTTTGTTTCAGGAAAACCATCACCACACCAAGTACTGAATTACCAAAGGTTTACTTAATCATGGACTCCAAGTAAGTATGTACTGAATAGATTTATTGATTCTCAAGATATTTATTCAGCACTCTGCTTTTTAGCAGAAAAAGATCAGAAAACATTACAGGATTGGTTAATAATGTTAGTACAGAAACACTCCTGTGGAATCTTCGTGTCTTTTCAGTATACACATTAACATTTCCTTGGATTATAGTAACAAAGAGTATCGGTCAAGCAAAACTTCAAGCATCAAACATGTTTGCTGCAAATGCTCATCATGGATGTACCCTGCTGGGCACTTGGACTGCTGTTTTGGCCCCATACACTGGTTTAATTCATGTATTTTTTTATTTCAAATTATGGACTTAGCTCTGAGTTTTCAAGAGTGCTCCTGTGATGCCGATCCTCCTCCCTCCATCCTCACAGAGCTGACATGCTGTTACACAGTTGCTTTTGCTGCCAGCTCTACAGATTCACCAGTGGCAAAAACCCCACACCTTTCTCAGAGCTCAAATATCATCTACTCACTTCACAGTTTACTTGAGGTGTTCCCAGTAATATCGGACAAAGCACTGCCAAATGACAGAACACCCAGCATCACATTACATGCCCTTAAAATTTTAATTGGAAATTTAACTGAAAGCTTCTGACCATTTAGTCTGGCTTATTTGGAAATAAAGCAATTTAAGAGCAAATCACTATCCTGCTCAGGGTTATGTTATAGTTATGTTATAGAAACAAAGGCTTTTCAAACTCTAAACCAGGCATGCACTTCACTAGTACAAAACAAGGCTTTCTACAGGTGTTACAGGTAATTTTGAAAGTTAAGTGTTAATGACAATGCCATTCAAGCCACCTCTGACTTCTTTTGGGGATCTCTGAAGTTCCTGCTGAGGTTTCCCCAGCTGATCAGCTGCAGTGGTCCAATGACCATAGAGAGACAATTGAGTTCTTCCTTCATAAAGTTTCTGGTCCTTATTTAATGTGACAGCCTACTTAACCCCTTCCATCAATCACAGCAGCTGATGGAAATCTCTCAGTAGGTCGTCATCTCTTGCTTAACAGTCTGCTTACAGGAACACAGGTTGGCTTGGCTGGCTCTCTGTGCAAGGATGCCTATCTTGGAAAAGTTTTAATAACTCTTACAGCTGACCCATATTTCAAATCACTGGGCTATAATATAATAAAGCTGGTTATAACTGGAAAGACTGATCTGCAGATTTCTTAAAGATATATCCACTAAAAACTGAGCAGAAAAATCTCGCTCACAAACAACAAAGACCCAAAAACCAAGAAAAAGGAGAGGAACAACTCCAGCACTAACTTAGTTACACTCCCAGTAGTAGGAGATAATGACAGCGAATGAGTGCAGCTATTTTTCTCAGCAGCATTATCAGCAAATTATGATCATCAGAAACAAGAAAAGACAAGGCATGTTCTGTTTCTCAGCCTGCATTTCCTCACCTGCTGTTCCTCATTGCTTTTCCTAGGCTTTGACCAGAGACACAGTCTAAAGCATGCTGAAAAAAAGGCAATACTGCCATGAGATTTGAAGTTCTTGAATATATTGAACATCAATGACCTTGTAAGAAGTAACAGTGGCTGCACTTGAAGACAAGCATAGATTTTTTCCATTGTAATCTAAACTAAAAGGCCTCATTTTTACACTGATTTCTGCTAAATAAAAATGTAAGTTATTTCAGAAAATAATATACTAGCAAAAACAAGTTACCCAGAAGAGAATAGGTTTGTCTGAGCCCTCTTACTGCATCAAGTTTAGCATAAACATCCTGGTTAGCTTGGCAGTAATTGACTGCTTATTATTTTAAAGCCTCTCTAGATTTAGAATTCAAGTCTGCACTGATTCTATGCTATCTGCCTGCTAATTTTGCTACACTAAGCTTTAACACAAAATGTTACTTTACTACCAATGTGGCCTATTTTATCTTTCTGTGTGTTTTCCATTCTGGTGTAACAGTATGGCCTTCATTATTTTCCCTTCCACTAAGTTTGCCATATGACTAGTATGTCAGCATGTCTCATTCAGAGATCAATATTACAGCTTCTCCATCTTGCCAAGAACTGTTTTCAGAAGCTTCTAAACCCTAAACCAAAACAATTTCACAGCTTAAGTTTCATGGGGGGTTACCTTATTTATGCTTATGTACTTCCATCAGCGTTAACAGCTAGTCATCTAAATCATTTTTTTGTTTTAGAAAATTTATAGCTACCACAAAATTACAAGTAATTTGTTTAATTGTCTCTTCTAAACTCAGACTACAGAGGAATGAGGACTGGTCCATAAATTCTATGCAAAAGATCCTAAAGGATGGTCTAATTTTGCCTCCTACTGTCACATGCAAAATTCACCAGCCACTGTACGTGAAAAATCTAATTAAATAGCAATATAGCTTATTTATGATCTTGAGTTGTCGGTTGCTTTTTGCTTCCATTATGTAGCTATTGGAAAACAAGTCTTCCAAATATTTGCACACAAGCACCAACAGTTGATGGTTAGGTTACATCTCCAGGTTGGCAGATTTACAAAAGTGTAACAGGCTTAAATACCACTTTGTAGCTCTCTAAGATCAATAGGAATTTTATGCTAAGCAAATAAGATGTATTGCTGCATTTATGAAATGGATTATAGGGATTGGTTGAAATGCATTGACTATGAAAATATTAAATATATTTAAGTTTTAGATACTAGATGTTAATCCCAGCGGTCCCAAATCATAAGCTCCTTAGTACATTAAGGAACAATTTTATGTTTGAGGTTTGTGAACTGAGCTATAAACTTTTAAACCAGTGAACCATAAGTGCCATAACTATGAAAATGAACACAATGTACCTTTTATAACATTGCAATCAAACTACTAGGCTTGTTTTTTATCCTCGGACAGAAAAGGAGGGAGCCAAGACTGAGAGAGACAAAAGAGCAGAAGTGATGGTTTACTTCATGAAGAGTTCCTTACAAAAAATTAAAAAAAAAATCAAAAGAACTATGAGAAGTACCTTTTTTGAGCATTTTATGTCATCTTCTTAGATCCTTGGGTTCTCAGAGGTTCTGCAAGAATCTCTCGTTATTAATGTTGTCATGATCTATGCCTAGTGACAGAGCTGCCACAGAGGCAGCCCGGTAAGAATACTGACAGAGAAGGACATCACTGATAAGCTCATCCTAAACCTCCTTGATAGGGAGTAGTTAGCAGGACAAAGAAACCTTGATGGGGGCAGGGCAAAAACTGTGACAACAAACTTGCCTCCCGGGAAAACAGGAGTCAGCAACAACTATTCCAGGAGCTGATGTCCTACACCCACTTATGTATCTACACCAAAAATATATAGAAAATAACTCACTACCTACACAAAAAGAAGCCTTTCTACACGAGATCTCCCAGACAGACCAGACCCTGGCTAGGGGCACCTGCCTGATTCTGGCCACCATGATGAGGATCATCTTCAAGTGAGACTTTTCTGTCATTGATCAGCTCCGCTCTTGGGAGCAGTTTAGTGTTTTACTGGTAACATGTCAGAATATATTTATAGGTGCACACAAGTAAAGGTTCATAAGCATATACTTGCTTACGTAGTTGGAATTTTGTAATAATTTGTAATATACATATATTTGCTTTACTCGTTATATGTATACTTCGCTTTCCTAGTGGTAATTTTGTAGTGACTTGTAGCATGCATATATGTACGTATATACACACACACATATATATAATGATTTTACTAGTAGTAGCTTTGTAATAACTTATAACAAAGAAATTATCAGCAACCTAGATCTCTGTGTATTGCAGAATCCCAGGAACACTGTGGTCATCATCTTTACACACCCACAGGTCGGGTAAGCCTCATAGGTCATGACCATGGCTGCTACACCTAGGCTGTGGGGAAAGGACATCTTGTGTCATGCACCCCAGAGATACGACCAAGGTGATCCAGACCAAGTAAGCTGTCAGAGTTCACTGCAGATCCTTTCTACCACTGGAACCTGGAAATAAAAGCATCACACAGTCCCACTGTATAGCTGTAACTCTAACACCTATTCAAGGACTAGAAAAACCACAGTAGCTGACACCAGAAAATACTACCAACCTATAATATGCTTGCTTTATCAAAAAATTATTTTGGTCAGAATACTAAAGTGAAACACAGCCAACAGAAGAGATGTGCCTGCCATAAACTCTGTCAAAATTGTTTATCACATAAAATGAGTCCAACGATTCTGGTGTATCACCCATATTCTTGGCCAGTGTCATTATTTATGGAGCCACCAGCTATAAAGACTTAGGATTCATTAATTTTGAGTCTTTTTGGTCTTAGATTATAACCAACTGTTAAAACTTTGTTAACAATCACATACAAAAAGTGGTCATTAAGTGAAGATAAAAGATTTAACACCACAACCAAAATCAGCTCAGAGCTCTCTGCTTTAACACCAGCTTCACTGCTAAGTCCTATAGATTTAAAATTCAAATGACCTTCAGTGGGCTTTTACAGGAACAAGGAGGGAAGATCTGGCCTTTATTTGATATTCTTCTGTCTTCTTTTAATTAACCTTTAGATAGTTCAGAGTCATCCCTTTATTTCTGCAGCCAAGTGTAGCAATCAGAAAAGCCACTTGCACTATCAGGAAAATGTCACCATTACCTTTCAATGGGAACAGAGTAGGTCCTAGATCTCTAATTCAGTATTATCCAGTTGATTCATAGATCAGTCCAGCAGTTAACCTGGTCTACTGTTTACTCTACCTTTGCTGTGTTACCATTGTGTGTTACACATGGGTATGCTGTAACACATAACCAGTGCATCATACCTAACAGTTATCATAACTTAATATTCTTACTTCTATAACTATTTTTTGGTCTCTTCAGACTGACATTTGGTAGAAAAAAACTTTAGTTAAAAGGATTAATATTAAGGAAAAAACCAAGGAAATAATTTAAGAATTTTTTCTTCTCTCCAGTAAATTTTAAACAAAAAAAAATTCATTAAAACAGTTGTTAACATCATTCTGTCAGGAGGAACTTTGCCATCAAAGCAATTATTGATATTGCACCTGGAAGGTGATCATTTCTGAAGGAGGTACAGAACATACGTACTGGCTGAGGTGAGCTGCTGCAGATCGTGGGGCACCGGGGGTTTCCTCAGGCGGGGAGAGATCGAGCAGCACGGACAAGGCCTGGGCATTGCCAGAGCAATTGCAGCCATCCCCGCACATCGAGGGAGCAGCCTGGGAGGGCGAGCAGCCAGGGCAGATCAAACAGGGTGCCCTCAGCTGCCATGTCCAAAGGTCATCCCAGCCAGCAGTAATTGCCCTCCCAGAAGGAGCTCAGCTATGGTGTCCACCCAGAAGAAAGCCACGTCCTCTGCACTCATCAGAATGGATGTGTCTATACCCAGACAGAGCTCCCAGGAAAACACGCAACCACCCAGGTCTCAGGCTGCAGTACCTGATGGCAGTCCTAAGAGCAGCTGTGTGATGTGAGACCAAGTAGATGATCTGCTTAGCCTAGTGGCAGAGATTTGGGAGGAAGCGGACAAGTTAAGGAGCATCAGGGACACCGAGAAATAGAAAGACTGGTAGAATCATACTCTGCTCTCCCTGATAGAGATGCAAGAACATCCACCAGAAAAAAAAAACACAAGATCAAGATGGTCCTGTATCCTCCCCCCAGCTAGGCAGAAGGCAGTAACTTAAAGAAAGGGAGAAAATGGAGGTAAGTCCACACTCAGGGCAGCAGGCAAACCCCCTCCCTGCCTACCTCGCCTTCCCAGGTGCCTCTGTACAACAGGTATGAGGCTCTGGATGTGGAAGGCCAGTCAACGGATGACATGCATGGTGGTCCATCTATACCTGAGGTGTTGCCAAGGTCAGAAAGGCCTATCCCCCCATATCACAATCACCTCCACAAGGAAGAAAAAAACCAGGTTATAGTTGTAGATGACTCCCTTCTGAGGGGAACAGAGGGTCCAATATGCCAGACACACCTTCACATCTTCAGGAAGTCTGGCTCCAGCCCTTCAATACTTAAAGGGGGCTTCATAAGAAAGATGGGGACAGACTTTTTATCAGGGCCTGTTGTGATAGGACAAGGGGTAATGGTTTTAAACTAGAAGAGGGTAGATTTAGACTAGATATTAGGAAGAAATTAGGTATGATGCGGGTGGTGAAACACTGGAACAGGTTGCCCAGGAACGTGGCAGATGCCCCATCCCTGGAAACATTCAAGGTCAGGTTGGACAGGGCTTTGAGCAACCTGATCTAGTTGAAGATGTCCCTGCTTATTGCAGGGGGGTTGGACTAGATGACCTTTAAAGGTCGCTTCCAAGCCAAACCGTTCTATGATTCTAATGTTACCAGAAAAAAACTTCTCACTTTGCATAATTCAATTTATTACTTTCCTAACATCATGTCAAACATTTCATCTAATACTAGTTCAGTTCAGTGGAAAACTTCAGGTCAGTAAGTAATGACTTCAATGGAAAAGCCCATCTGCTTCAGATTAGGTATGAAATAAATAGCTTGCAGAATCAAAGCCAGAATAGCCACACAGGTAAGGTCCGCAAGTATGGAATAATTACCTTGACCCCCTGGCCTGGGGCATGTTTACCAGCGTACTTTATAAAGTTAGGATCTAATTTATTTAGAATTAAGTATACATTTGAGTACATCTGTTTATAAAATTACTTATTTTTTGAAAGAAGGTAGGTGTCCAGTAACATGTTACAGACATTTAGAGTGGAACGAGAAATCCTACTTCCACAGACTTCCTAAGGCCAAACTGACTCCAAGGGGTGCAAAATTTAATCTGAATTCTTGGATAACAAATTGCTTTCCCAGGCTTGGTGTAATTGCTACTTCCACTTTTCTTTGCTCATCTGAAAGACATTTCTTTTTATGTTCATTCACTAATAGCATCTTGGAAACGCTCTTTACATGCACTTTTTTCCCCATGTACATTTTTTATTTTGCTCCACATCCTGTGCTTCCATCGCTTTGGATTCATTGTTTATCTGATAAAGCTCCCAGAGTGACCATAGAGTGCCTAAATGCAACTTCCTCACCCTCCCAGTCTGTTCCCTTCCTCTAACATCTAGGCTCTTCACAATTCAACATACCTACTTCATTGTGCCTCAGAGACAGAAAAATGCTTGTACAGGACGGGAACTGAAATTCAGGCACAAAATAGCACATATCAATAATAACTTGAAAGTAGGACTTGTCTCATCTAATTGGAGTCATCTAAAGAATCAGCATTTAGTGCAACTTCTGTATATTAAATGGAAACAGAGGTTCGCAAAAGACTATTCATTCCACCTAGTGTTTAAGTGAGATCACTCTCACAGAGGTGTCTACCTTTCTCCACCAGCTACTGCAGGACCTCAAACTAATAATTTGGTTTACAGACCAAACCTTTAAATAGATGGTTGTGCTGTCAGTGGGTGTCTAAATCTTCTGGGTCTGGGCTAAAGGGATTGTTTTTCTAGAGAAGTGCAGGCCAACACGAGCGTGCTGCGCTTGCCAGGTTCAGCAGCCACTTGTGCACCTATTCCTCCACACCAAAATAACACACACACAAAATGTCCCTGGCAGAGACAGAACCAGCACCGAGTTCTGGCATTCTTAATCCCAAGTTAACCCTTTAACCACATTCCCATGTCTCATCCTTTTAATTTTCTTCTTTACATATTGCCTGTTCACATTTAAAACCCAGGAAGAGGAAAAGTAAACACCAGCATGTTTTCCCCTCAGCCCTCCCCTGGCCTTTTGCACTGGCACTACTTTTGTCCCTTAAAGTAGAGAAATCCTACTGTGCTGGTTTTGGCTGGGATAGAATTAGTTTTCTTCATAGTAGCTAGTATGGGGCTGTATTCTGGATCTGTGCTGAAAACAGTGCTGATAACACATGGATGTTTTAGTTCCTGCTGAGCAGGGCTTACACAGAGCCAAGGCCTTTTCTGCCTCTCATCCCACCCCACCAGCGAGTGGCTGGGGGTGCACAGGAGGCTGAGAGGGGACACGGCTGGGACAGCTGACCCCAACTGACCCAAGGGATATCCCACACCATGTGACGTCATCCTCAGCATATAAAGCTGAGGGAAGGAGGAGGAAGGGGAGGATGTTGGGATTGATGGCATTTGTCTTCCCAAGTAACCATTACGCGTGATGGAGCCCTGCTTTCCTGGAGATGGCTGAACACCTGCCTGCCCATGGGAAGTAGTGGATGAATTCCTTGTTTTGCTTTGCTTGCGCATGTGGCTTTTGCCTTACCTATTAAACTGTCTTTGTCTCAACCCAGTTTTCTCACTTCTACCCTTCCAATTCTCTCCCCCATGCCACTGCGTGGGGCTGGGGGAGGCAGTGCACGAGCAAGCAGCTGGGTGGTGCTTAGTTGCCAGCTGGGGTTAAACTTCAACACCTAGGACACCCGAAAATCTATGAAGTGTTATGCAGTCTTCTGAAGTTATGTTGACAGAATCTCTCTAATTGCTAAAAAACCCCAACTAGACTGATTTAATCCAATGCATTTGCAACACCACATAGCATGCAAGTATGGATGACATACAGAAAGCTTCCTCTCAGGAGACAGGGGAGAAAATGATGATCTCCCTTTTTGTGGTGCTGGCATACATGATACAAGGAGACAACACAGCTTTCCTATGGGTTTTTTCATTTCATTCTAATTTCATTTACACTCATTTTAGAGACTGAAATCACTCCAAAGACCAGAGCTGAAAATTACTAATGTCCCATCTGGAACCCAGAGTTAAGTAATGCAAATAGCAAAGTAGGAGAAAATGTACAAATAAAAAAGCTAGATTAACCTTCTCACATGACAGAAATAGCACAGTCCCCATCATATTTCCCACTGAAGATGAAAGATACTAGATATGCACCAACATATTGGATTTCTCCCCCAGATTCCAGCTTTCTCACTGAGAACCATTAAACATTACTTCCTCAGTCTCAGACTGAAGAACCATTACTGCATGCAAACTCATAGACCTGTAATATTTCAACATACCTACTAGGCTTAGAAGAAGAAATGTTGTAATGTAAAGATATTATTAGAAAGGGAATTAAGCAGCCTTACTGGAAAAATACACTGGTGACGTCAGCCTGAATCAAGCTTTTTCCTGGTACTAGCAGGGTTTAGTCTGAGACAAACCCTCAGACTCTTATTTTCCTTGCCTTACAATCTGTCCTCACATCTGACTTCATTCTTCAGTTGTCCTAGAAGTTTTCTTTTGCTCCCTGCCACAAGCTACCACCTCTCTGCAGGCCAGGCTGACCTTGCATTGCAGACATCCATCTCCTCTCCCCAGCACACACACCCCAAGAGCACTCCCACCTTCACCTATCCAGGGAGCAGCCATCCTGCTGTTTCTCCACATGCTTTATTTTTTTCCTAGAGCTTCAGATCCCCAGTGAAACAGCAGCAAGTCTTTTGGCTTTAAAGGATACCTTTAAAACAGACATTCACACAGCCTTCAATTTCAAAGTCTGGCTGAACAGCAGAAAGAAATACTTCAAGAAAGGAAGAGAATAAAAATTAGCATGTTCTATCTGTTTTAATAATATGGAAGTTACAGTTATAACCTTTCCCCACTTAAAAAGTAGGCTTTAAAATACACCCCTGCTATAGTTAAATGAATGCTAGCTTAGAGAACAGATATAAAATATCAGCATTTGGAATGAGAAGAAATCAGTAGAGGTTTTATTGCTAAAAGGTCAACAACACTTACAAAGAGATTCAATCTTTAAAGCCCTGCAGAATTTCATTTAAAAAATAAAACACCATGGAAAAAAGAAAGGCTCTGAAAACAGGAATCTGCAAGTAGTTTCTCACTTTGTGACCCCATGTTGGAAACGCTGTTGCACAGCGTATGCTCACTGCCACCTACAGACAAAGATAAGTGCACACAGACCCAGCGCAGGGAGAAGCTTTCCCTGAAGCCAGAATGTCGTGATTTCCAAACATTAGCGACTCAGCAGTCTTTAAGAAGTGTGCTAGCTCAGCTCTTGCACTAGAAGGCTGATAAGGCTTTCAGGAACACTACACACATTGAAGATTGCCTGTGACAAAAGTAGCAAGGAAAACATAAAAGGCAACAATAGTGTTGCATTTGATGTGTCTCTTGGCAACAGACAATAGTACAGAATAAAACCAGATCCTCTTAAAATACACTCTAGATTTGGAAAAAGCTATTCTTATACACATGTGTACTGTAATCAAGTTGATGGTTGGTGAAAATTGACTGGTAGCAGCTTTTAAAACATGATTGTGGGAAACAGAGACAAGGATTTTAAATGCAGGGAGCTGAAAAAGGAACAGAGTCAACTGTGTTAACAGTAACATGTGATAGCACTGATATTTCTCCTACAAACATGGTCTTTTCTTTCCTTTCTACAGCAACATTTAATACAACTGCATGCAACATAGCCAGCACACATGTAGAATATTCCTATCGTCTTCCCTTCAAAGCAACATATTAAATAGCATGATCTAGTTCCATGCAACTTACAAAATAAAAGTGGAAGAAATGAGACTTTGATGAATTAAGGAAGTCATAAATTAAAATATACTTGTAGAAGAGTATGATTTAGAAGTCTGCCTCCAGATGAATATCAAGGCTTTGAAAAGCAAATAGAATGCACAATTTCAGTCATTCCAGCTTTATAATTTTCTCCAGTTAGGAATAAATTTGGGCTGAAGTTTCAGACAAACTTTTCTAACATTTTTAATGAGCATTTCAAACACTTTACGGAATGTGCCCTTTTGTTTACTGGTATGCTAAACTACTTAAGGGTTTTTTTCCTTCCCCCAACAAGTGACAAGCAGTGTTTAAAATTTTCATTTCATTAGGTTAAAATATGTCAATTTAGTGAGATTTTGCTAGATTAGAGAAATAAAGGCAACAGCAGTGAATCAGAAGTGTAGAGTTTTTAAAATAGCACAGTTATTGTCAAGATCTTACAGCAAGAACATTTTCATGAAGAGCAGTTATTTGGAATATTAGACACACTGAAATAAATATATACATACACACATAATTTTTTTTAAAGACTGGTGGAGCATCTGCTTTAATTCTATTTGAAGGAAAGGGCACACTTGCATGTTTTTTATACAATGGGACTATTACAAGTGAATTGAAGATGTATTTCCTTGGAAAAATCAGATCTATCAAACACGACTAAGACGACGGCCCTTTTTATTCATAGTCAGCTTCACACTGCTGAAAACATGGGTTACCACATCATCTGCAGGACGGGTATGCTGCAGATAGGCAGTAAATCCTGACAGAGCTCCTTGAAAGCGCTTGACCTCCTCAACACAGGATAAGAGTGCTGTGCTTGTTTAGTAATTGCATGAGAAAAAACAATGTCCAGATCTGAGGTTGTAACAGTTGCCCTTCCTAAGCCATTTTCAGGTGCAAACTTCCAGACAAAAATTAGCCTGGCAAGGCTGCATGTTGACCAATTTTGTCAAATTAGAATGCTGGTAGCTATATTACTCACTTATACTGCATGTATCCAAATAGGTTAAAGTAATTTTTATAGCATTCTCAAAATAATAATTTAAGATAATTCACCTCACATGCTCTTGGTCATGAATATAAAAAGGAGCCGCCTGCCCCCCCCCCGCCCAAAAAAAATCTTTGCCACAAGCATAGAATAGATGAACAAGTATAATTGAATTTTCAAGTTCAATTTGCACCATCCACGATGCACCAGCAACCATTAAACTCATTTCCCTTATATAGCAATTTCTACAGGCATGGATCAGGAAGAATCAGCATCGCAAGGTTCTTCGAGTCATCTAATTCCTGGACTATGTAATAGCCATACTTGGAGATGTATACAGACAGGTAAGAATCTCCATTAACTTGAGATTGTTAATTCATTTGAAACTGCAGGAAGCTTGAATCCCTATTAGAACAGAGCCCCTGCTCCATTTCAGTTTGAGAGGCCCATCCTTTCTAAGAGTTGACTAAATATTCATGTTGATCAGGTCTGCCTCAGATTTCAGCACACTTCCTGTGAGCAGAGATGGACTGTGATTAAAATGCAGGCTCATCTAGGCAAGAATCCCTCTGGTATACCCCCCAGATAAAGCAGCATAACTAAACAAACCTGAATCTAGGAGGACCAGTCTGTATCAGGTGTGAATCAGTCCCGTCAACCTGATCTTGCTCACATGCAGGAGAAAGAAATGCAAAGGTGAATCTCAAACCAGGAAATGCATAACTGGGACAATTTCCCTGCAGGAAAAAGGCTTCAATAGGTGGGATGGGACCAAGGGAGGAGAGCACACCCTGAGGCTAACTGTCCATACACCGGGTTTGGATTGAAATGAAACATTCTGGTTTAGACAGATATTGTTTGTTAGATTTTGGGCATTGGCAAAAGCCTGACTGGAAGGTACATACAGGTTTTTCCTCCTCTTTTCACCAATTCTGGTGTGCGTTAATGTACCTGTTATGTTAAAAACAGAGGTATAAGCTCTAACTCATTCTTCTTAATTTCTATCCACAAGTAGAAATACACTGAATGCTATGGAAGTAGAGCTGTGGAGACCTGGCCAAAACCAGGTGGGAGATGCAATGGGCAAGATGTAGTAGCAACAGACCCAAGATCAGTGAAAGCTTCAGCAAGCTTGCAAAATGCACCTGCAGCCAAAGAAAACTCCAGAAAACAAGAAGCAACTTTACACATGCAGTCATACCTTGCACAGCACTCAGTTTAACAGACTAGAAAAAAACCCCACAGTTATAAGCTAACATTGTCCTGAGTAGATGGGGCTGTATTTTATGGAAGAAGGCTGGAAGCACATCAGTCTTTTCTCATATGCTTCTAGTTACTGACTTTACCATGGAATAAACCTGTGAAGTTTTTTTGGCTGTAGAGAATTCTCTGCCTCTCCTGTCAGCCACTATAACCTATAAATATTTCAAAATATACCCTATTTATCTCTATTCCTCTTTAAACTGTACAGGAGCATGGAGAAGCACTTAGGAATCACATACTATTTTGTGCCTTTAGTGAGCTGCAGAGCATTATAAGCATATGCATACACATCAACTCCATCAGCCTCATTAAGTCTTAAAAATATTTCTTTCTATTGAAGAAAATGAAAAATATGGAGTTCACTGATGAAAGACTTAAAATTGAAGCATGATAATTAACCTGGACGTGGCTTCATGCTAAACTGACTGTATTGCTCCTGGAATCTGAACCACTGTCTCCCAATTACTGAACACAGCCCTGTGCCACAAAGACTTATCAGCTCAGCCCCACATCTCCAGCATCACACTGACAGCCTGGAAGATGTGCACACATACAGCTCAACTAGAAATCAAAACTTCTGGTTCCCAAAAAGATTGTGCTAGTAATGAGGCATTTGATCATGGTAAGATCAAGTCATGTGCACCACACACAAGAACAGAGGCAAGCACTTGTGTTACAACATATGACATTCTACATTAACAAAAGGACAATGTTGAAAAGTTGTTTAGTTTCTTCATCCCCTGCTTCATTTTGTCCAGACAATTTGGGGGCTTTTTTTTTTTTTTAAATAAAACTACATTGATGTTCTGGGAAAGCACTATACACTACCAACCAATGTTATCACTTCATTAACATCACTTTTGACATTGAACTTCTTGATTTTTTCTGTAGTCTTTCACAGAGGAACTGTCAAATCAAATTTATTTTGTCATACAAAGTATTTCTTTTAGTCTTTCCTTGTCCAAAGGAGTCAAAGGAAAGATCATGTAGTATATTCTTTTTTGAGGCTTAGGTTGGCTTATTGTCTTTTGAAAGTCAAATAAGGACTGTGTGCTGAAATAAAGCTCACGACCTAGCAAGTATGATATTTGAATGAAAAGACAACTCCGGCACATCTCCACTGATAATCAAGTGTTTTCATACCAGATAATATTCATTAAGTAGTGCACATTTTATATAAAATATTAATCCAGAATTCAAAAAAGGTTTTTTGTTTGTTCTTGCTGTATAACCATTTCCTTGAGAATTCCAATGGCTTTTAATTCACATTCTTTCCCCAGATTTCTAGCTATAAATCATTAAAAGGCAATATTCTCCTAAAAACCCATTTCTCTGAGGTACAAAATATGAAGTACCAGACTTTCCATTGTTAATCCAAGTTCACATTGCTTAGCCAGAAACTGAGATTAACAAACACCAGCTGTGAAACTACTTTATTTCTAAACTATCAATATATAATAGATGATTAAGTTATCATAGCATGTTTTTCTCATAGCCTAAAAACAATCTTTTGAAATGAACTGTATAATGGAAGCCAGTTCACAACTACAAGTTCACATACTAGTTCACATAAGGGCAGAAGGAACTCTGGCAAAAAAGGGAAAGTTTGCTAGTTTGTCAGTAAGAATAGTCCCGATGACTTCAGGGTGAAAACCGTGCTACATACTATAGGCAAAGAGAAATAGCATGTCAAGTGCTTTTTGTTGCTAAGGATCAGGCTAAAAAATTTTTAAAAAATGGCAACATAGCATTGAATTCTGAAGGACTGTGAATACAAACCATGCTTATTCATAATAAGTGTATTTCACTTACAATGGCTGATGAGCATATTCCACACTAAATCAACTGCAATCACTTACGTCAAAACAGTGAAGTCTTACAAGAAATCTCATTACAGTACTTCTAATCAAATATTTGAGAGGACTTAGGTTGTCTTTCATGAGAATAACTCCTGTCATTCTCAAAAATCAAAGAATCTGGAGGAAAAAAGTCACCTTCCCAGATTTAAATTATCAGATTAGAATTGCCAGTATGTACTTTACTGAGAAAAACAAAATATCTGTTTTCAGGTATGCAAAGGAAATTCAGATATTGATCCTTTCTGTATAAACCTCAAAGACCTTCTGCACTGACTTTTTCCTGTTGACATACAGTAGGACAGGATCCTACATTTATGGATTCATTTAGAGAAGAGGTGAACTAGCCTTTAAAATACACTTTGCTCTGCAAAAGACAAAGGTAGTGTTTTAGCACAGGCAATGAGAGTTTGTTCCACACTGTTTGGGACACACAGTGTCCCAGATTGTTTTATACAACATGGTCACAAGTTTTTAGCTGAGATGCTCTGGATCAACCATGAAAACCTCCAAACCACAGCAGTCCTCACAGAGGTTATACCCTGCTTCCAATGGAAAATAGCAGTTTGGATTAGAGAGAGGGACATACAAGTCCTCATCTGCAGTGTCTCCAAGGAGTACTGCTCTGTATTGTCAGAGTTATCACCTCACTGGTGCATTTTCCCCAGCTATCTGCCTCCTGTGCAGGAAAATTACATTACTTCTTCCAGGCTAACCTGCCCATGGGATGAAATAAGCATTTAACAGTCCATATGATTTTGACCCTTGGGGAACAGGATTTCTAAATCAGCCAGGATGTTAGAATAGATTAAAGGGAGTGGGCAGCTTTTCATTCCATTTTTCAAAATATCAATATTTTAGAAACTTTAGTTTTCTTACAGCAGAATAAAGAAAAGTTGTGCTGACTCTACTTATCTTTTTTTTTAGTTGTACAGTTGCATGCTGCCCAATTTCTTGTTCTCTAGACATTTTTTCCTGTCTCCTTGACTTTATCCTTTCTTCCTTATCTGATCACAGCAACTCATGCAAATCATAGAAGAAAGCACATTGTGCCAGAGAGCTCATTGTGATGCCAAGGAATTTAAGGTAGAGATTTGAATTCCTATGACCATGAAAACTTGACACCAGAGCAGACTGTCTGAGGTAGGAATAAATGTTGAACTTTGGATCTTTGGTGGTAAGAGGGAGAACATAGGGGACAGAAGGGACATGCTGAGAGACGTGCAGATGGAAAGATGAGGGAGTGAACTATAACCCCTTCCTTTTTATAGTTACTTGCTAGAAACCGTTTTTATCCTTACCGCTAATTTAAGACCTTTTTATGAGGAGAGAACCCAGCAGTTTACTTTATCTGATTTCAGGTTTATTAAAAAATGCTCAGTTGTGATACATAAACTGCAGCATGCTCTGCCCTTTTAGGGCTGTTCTAGATTCTAGTCCTGGCCTTAGTTGCCGCAGCTATTCAGAAACAGAGCCACTAAGTAGAGACCTGCACACAAAGTTTAAAAGTTGAAAGATCAAGTTTATGGCCACCTCTGTCATTCAGGAGGCAAGAGCCCAGTTCACCTGCAGTTTTCCTGCTAGAGGTCCCAGCAGGCGCAAGCAGACTTCTTCAGGCCCTGAGGCATGGAACACAGAAAGAAGGAAGCAGTGCACTGCAGCCTTTTGATGCACCTGAAATGCTTTCTATGTCTTGGATGTTGACTTTGCTCCTGGATTCAGAAAGGAAGACTAGTAAAATGCCAGAATGGTTTTAGTGGTATTTCATAATCTAAATGGAGAAGACCTAGAGTTGTCTTGCAATTGTTTTCTTCTTTATCTTGGGTATCCTCATAACATACATCAGAAAGACCATTCTTTATCAAAATATTTCTTTTGTGAATTTGTATTGAGTCTGGGAGACTCCCAAAAGACATGGAAAGGCTACGGTAACAGTAGATGATCACTGGACTCCTTCCATCAAGGCACTGCATTTCAAGTTGCCTGCTGTTTTGAACACGTTCATGGATGGTATTCCAGACAAAGGTTGTAGTAGTAAAATGTGATTATTTCCTACTTTCCTACAAGGAAAGTTACAGAACATGAAGGCACAGATGTGTAAATTGGTGTTAGTAATATCACTCCCAAAGATTATGGCTTCCAGATGGAATGAAGATGAGACAGCAATTTCTCTATTAGCTGATACAGCACATTAGTAATCATTCCTTAGTATTTATCACACTAATTCACACTTCAGGAGACCTGACAGAAGCATCATACACACTGACATGAGTACCTTCAATTCCTGCATACAATCAAGTCCTTATGAATAGACAGGCAGTTCCAACAGTGTCTAGCAAATTTGTGGTACGGGAATTACAAATTTGAGAAAAATGCCAATGGCTTAAAGGCTGTTGTTATCTTTCTGCATGAAGAAACTTTGCTATAAACATTGTTTAAATGTGGGATTCGGTTTTAAACAAACTACTAGATATACGATGCTGATAGAATAATAGACTAATGCAAGTTATTTTTTGTAACTCCTCTCATGGCTTCAAGAGTTTGCTGCTTTATTTGATGTAGAGAAAAGACTGAAAACAGTTTTCCAAGACACCTACACTGTAGAAAGGAGATGATCTAAAATAGTATACATTACACAGACTGGTGATAAAGTCACTGTGCAGATTTCATTGATGGTTCAGCCTATGGTATTTCACATACCTCTCCAAACGTATTGTGTTCATACTAACAAATGGTCGCGTAACCTCCAGCTAAGCCCAGGACCTTGGATTAATGAGCACGCAGAGAAAGGTTTTGCCTTACTGACTACAACAAGAATAAAAATCTGTTGGCAACACGCTTAGGTAGTTAGGAATCACCTGCCACGTGTGCAAGCCCTCTTGCTTTTTGTTGTTCCTTAGGTACCGTGTACTGCTGATTCCAGTGCTGTGTGAAAGAAAAAAGCAAATCTCAGAGGGTCAGTTATACTAAAAGAATAAAACCACATTATAAAAATAAGCTACTATGTAACATAATAGCCAGTCTTATACATGTTTTGTAAGACTGGCTCAAGAACACTCTAGCACTAGGATGTATATGGAAAAAATAGTAATGAGCCATGCTCTAGCTAGACAGCTATATACTTTCCCTCTGTCTGGATTTTCCTGTTGTTGTCAGTTTGATTAATGGAATGTCTTCACGTTTATCTGCTTTTGGATATCTTAAATCTCAACAAGTCCATTTCATGTTCTTGCCACCAACATTTCCAGTAGATCTCTTCTAGCATGTCAGAATGACAGATAAGTTCCTGCAGCCAACCTTGTCGAGAGCTCATTATTGTTTCAGACTTGTGTACTTACCCTGGAGGTCCTCTGTACAAAGGCCTCCAGAGTTTTAGGCCATTTAAAAATCTATATTGAGTAAAGGTGTCATTTCTCTACTAGACAAAGCTTTGGAGCAGAGGTCAAGAACAACGTTCTGAATTTTATACTGTTTTATATCATCGGTCCACATACTAAGTAACAGAAACAGAAATAACTGCAATAAGTAACTCAATGCAGCATGGACTTGATCTATTTTATTTATTTATATGGTTGTCTGCTCTGTGTTGAAGTCCGTAAAGTTATTTATGAGATAGTTTTATTATTTTTCTTCCGAAAGTTTCAAGCTCTCACTGGCAGCACAGCAACTTTATCAGTACACATTTAATTCATTTGTAAAGTGTAGCTGATTTGAAGCTAGCGTACAGTAATCACTTTCAAATGTTTAAAGAGATAATTTTAAAAAAAGTACAACTGAAATTCCTTACACTAATTCTAAATAAGCTAATTCTTGCCCTCACTATGGATTTTTATCTGCAATAGTGAACTTAATCAGGCTCCAATGTAGCTGTATCAATAATGGTGCTTTATCATGATCATCACTGTTTTCACATTGAATGAGTGAATTTATGAGTGAGCAATGAGGTGGCAGATTGATCAATCACATGGGAGAGATCATATCCTGCCTCTGTTCCACACTCTGCAATTGTTTTCTTTTCCACACAGCTGAAGGACTGATTGCCCATACTGTCTTGCAAGGGGTTTCTAACATCACAGCATAATTATTTGTCATGACTGGAATCAGAGTTAGATCTTTAATTGTCCCCTTTCCCCTTCACCCCTAACAGCCCCTTCCAATATTCTTTAAGCTCAGTTTTGGTATTGAGACACAACTCTACCAGAGAGTTATTTGGTGTATTGTCCTGAGGTTACTTAAAGGAAACTGTACTCATGGAAACACAAGTGGCTCATCACACTGCGGGAAGCAGAGGCGTGGAATTTACTTGGAAATTTTGCCTTCCTAAGGTAAAAAGGAACATGCATCTCAGGTACCTCTGCTGCTCCTACATATTAAAAAAATAATGGTTTGTATTCCAAAACTTATGACGCTGGCCTACAAATTTGAGAACACGAAGCAACAGGATATTTGAGTTCTTTTATTCGAGTTCTAGGGCCATGCCAGTCTAACTAGAGCCTCTAGGGACAAAAAATTTAAGTCATGCAGATCTTCCAAGTAATCAGATCATAAGTAATCAGATCAAGGCAGAAGCCCAAGATGGTTACTAACAAAGGTGATATTAATTGCGAACAAGACACTAAGTTAAAGCTACCTTAATGAGTTGCACAGTCAGCTCCATATATGTTTCTAGAAATTACTACCAAGTTTAAATCTCATTTACTGTGTAAGATCCATACAGTGCAATTTAAGGCACTTACCACACACAGAACCAATGTCATTAAGATACAAGTGTAGACAGCAACTTTCTGTTTGTATCCAAATATATAAATGTATTAATAAAAATAAATATTTCTCACTCTTCACCCCATCTCAGGAGAGTCATCTGTTCTGTAAGCTGTAGCTACTAGGCAGACACCAGAGATACTTGTGAAAATTCTCCTTCCCTCTAAAATGGAGGGATGAGCCTTCCCTTGCTCAAGTGAGGATCAGCCACTGGGTTGTTTCCCTGGAAAGCATGATTTTACAGTACAAATCTGAACTTTCTTACATAAAGAAGGGTACAAATGACATCCTTTTCCCTGTGTGATTTTTCTGAACTGTCTTGTGATCTCCTGACCAATGCCTTTCAGCCCACGCAATTATAATTCCTGACAAAACAGAAAGGAGCTCAGAGCATGCTTCTATGTTATTATATGAATATCTCCGGTCTGGTTACCAAATGCTTTAGTTCAATTTACCTCCTGAAGCTGTGTACTTTCACATGATTAACTGTTTTCACTTAGATCTACCTTTCAGTGGTACAAACAGTTAGAAGTCTAATGATAATGATGTCATTTGCTAGTCAAGTCTTCCTCCTTTTTTTTATAAAACAGTAAAATGTAACATACCTTTTAAAATTAAAACAAGAAGTAAACAACTAATAGATTTAGATTAGAAACAATAAAGCCAGAAGCAGAAAGTCAAATACTATTAAATTTTAGATATCAATTTGACCTATATCAAATCTGAAACTGCCTCTATAGTTCCATTCAAGGTTGAAATCACAGTTGGATGTGCCTAGTTTTTGTTCATTGATCAGTATTAAATTCAGTCTTTCATTGGGGTAAATAGACCTTTAGGTATCAGTTTACCATTTTACAGTATTAACTCATGAACACTGCTTACAAGGTCAAGGAACAAATACCTGAATGCAATTCAAATCCTGAATTTAGTCTAAAATTGATATAATGTGTTTGCACAAATTTCTTCCTCAAACTCTTCAGAAAATGAAAAATGGTATTATTTATAGAAGTTCAACACTCAGATAAAAAACCTTGCCATGATGGAGACGGAAAATATTTAATAGCCTTCATTCTGAAAAGTGACTTTGCTTGTCTAGTTGACAAGACACAGAACACTTAAACAAGAACATCTGCAGCATTCTTTCAATACTCTGGGGAAAGCATGAAAAGCAATATGTTAGGGTAAGAGTATAAGCAACGAGGATTCTTTCTTTGCAGCTCGGTCAAAAGATGCTGCATGTAGGCATCTTTAATTTTTAAAAATGAGTTTATTTAGCATTCTTAAAGAAACCAGCTGTTGCTGCTGTATCTCTGCTTCAAAATCCTCCGAGTTTAGCAGTTAGAAGCCAACATACTTATTCCATTAATTTAGATGTCTGTGAGCATTTCCCATAGAAAAATTGTGCTGCATAATGCATGACTGTTCATTCTCTGGTAATGTCAGTTGAAAAAGGAACGAGGATGGGAGGGCAATGGGCAATTTTTTGGAATTTTTTTTGCATCAGGGTCCAAATGTTGCATTTGGAAAGTCTGAATAAAGTCTAAGAGTGTCAGTGCTGCTTTCGTAGGACTTAACATGGTCCTGCCTAGGTGTCTGATCATCAGTGTTCCCTTTTGGTTTGTATTAGCCACAGTATCTTTATCATCTGGGTCTGATTACTTCTGAACTTTAGATCTGTCTTTGAAAAAGGACATACAGGAAACCAGCATCCAAACCATGGACCAGTCATCTGCCTAACCAACATTTACTTCCTCAGGGAATTCAGTTTCCAAAGTGATAATAAATCCAGGAAACACGCTTGCTAAATGCATTTGGGTTTGGCATTCTTAAAGCAGAAGAAAATTTTATGGGAAAAATACACCTCCTGAATAATAATTTTAACTCAGCCTTTTCCTTGTTGTCTCCCAACTCTCCTTCTGGATCGGTTGAAGAAATGGCTTCCCGAGGATGTTTTAAGACCCTAGACAGGGGGATCCCCAGAAGAGGTGGTTATCTCTAAAAGCTACTGTTTTCTTGGCTAAAGCAGAGGCCGACTTCCAGCCTACGCCTGCCCGCCTGCCACCCCTGCCTCCCCGTTATGGCTATAAGCACTCAAACTAATACTCCAGCAGAATACATAGAACACTGCTCTTCATACCTCATCTATCAGAATAGCTTCTCTTGATTGAGTCCAACACAACTGTCAGGTGTAGAAGGGCTCCCATTTTCATATCATGCCATACATAAGATAAAGAACTATGAAAGCTTGTAAGAGGAATGAGAACACTAAGTTGCCTATTTATGGTAGCAAGCTGTGTTCAGCTACTTTTCTGTACTAAAAAGCCATCTAGAAGTTCCTTATCCCTACTGTCTTATCATCCCCTTGTATTTCTACTCTGAAGCATTTAACAGAAGATGTTTAAAATACCTGAGTTGGTATAGACAGCGTTTCTACTTGACCTTGCTATGAATTATACAAGATCTTTTGGCAGACATTATCCAGTAGGAAAATTCCCTGGGCTTTTGGGCCATATGAGGTGCAGAAAGTTGCAGATCTAAGCCTCTTGGCAGGTCAGCATGTTCAAAAAGAGGGTCACAATACCATGGGAACCCATTAAAATATCCCAGTGCTAGTGTAGAATGGATCACAGACAAGAGCTCAGAAATGCTGCACGCTGATTCCCAGCATGGATGGTTTCCCTCCTCTCAGCCTTGCTGCTCTCAAAAACGGTCCGATATGATATTAGGATGCGGTTAAACAATGCCTTTTATCTCTGAACAACTATGAACCTTCCATTTAAAAACTTCAGTGTCCTAATTGCAGGATTTCTTTTGTTATAATCCAATGTACTAGATGCTTTACCCTGCCTGACCCAAGAAATCAGATAGCATCAGCAAACATCATAAGGCCCTGCATTAACACTAGTGTTCCCCACAGCTCTTGGCATGCACGCAACAGCAGTGGGAACATCAAACTCATCTGTCATCTCCCGGGTGCTGTCAATTCAAGAAGAACCTGTTCTTGCAATGGACTTTGTGTATACCACCAAGGCTAGAAGTAAATTAACTGAAGAAAACTTATTAGAATAAATTTTGGGTGAATAAAGAAGTGAGTGGAGAGCTACAAAGATGCTCAGGAGACTGGAGCATCTCTCTTATGAGGAAAGGCTGAGAGACCTGGGTTTGTTCAGCCTGGAGAAGAGAAGACCGAGGGGGGACCTTATCAATACTTATAAATATCTGAAGGGTGGGTGTCAAGAGGATGGGACCAGGCTCTCTTCAGTGGTGCCCAACAACAGGACAAGAGGCAATGGGCACAAGTTGGAACACAGGAAGTTCCACCTGAACATGAGAAAAAACTTCTTTCCTGTGAGGTGACAGAGCACTGGAACAGGCTGCCCAGAGAGGCTGTGGAGTCTCCTTCCCTGGAGACATTCCAATCCTGCCTGGACACGGTCCTGTGCCCCCTGCTCTAGGTGTACCTGCTCAGGCAGGGGGGTTGGATGAGATGATCTCCAGAGGTCCCTTCCAACCCCTACCAATCTCTGGTTCTGTGATTCTGTGAAATAGGGATACTACTAACAAGCACAGAAATTGAGAGAGGTAAGAGATAAGAGTAAAAGATACCAAGATTAAGGATTGAAAGATTGGCCTGTTATATTTGAAAATGGATTAAAACCATCCTTTCTGCCAGGGAACTATATACTTTATAACAGCAAAATCTGTACTACTTTTCAACACACTTTTGCAAGCCACTTTACAGACTTAGAAACACATAACTTCTCATCCCATACAGGTAGCTGCCACTTCTTATTATCTTTAATCACATAAGGCCATAAGAAGAAAATCAGTGATCCCCCCGCAATGAATCAAACTTGACCAGGCTGATAATGAGCACTCTGATCTATCCATTAGCTTTAAGAAGATGTAGTCATGGGCTACAAATCTGATTATCACTAATAGCAGAAAAAAAAAGAATCTATGAGAAAAACATGAAAAATTTGAGTAGATACTGTATGAATTGAGGTGAATACAGCCAGTGAGAGAAGTTAAACATCTAGTGAAAGTGAATGAAAAAATAGCATTCTTGCATACAAACTCCTGTAAAGCCTCCTCACAACATACACTCAAGAGAAGAAAAATCTCTACTGGCTTTTGTTTGTATGCAGGTTTGTTGTTTGTGTTATTTAAACAGAAATGGCAAGGAAATTCTGAAGAATTAGAGACCTATCAGCTCTTAGTCTACACTCTACGGTATTCCAAAGCACAAAATAATTGGGCCAGTGTGGTATTAGCTATCAGTAGCTAGAGACCTGAAAGTCCTCTTCCCAGTAAGATTTTCAACAGTAAACCACTTTTCTGTAATCAGTCTGCTCCTGAAGACGAACACAATTCTACTACTATATATAGTATTCAGCAACTATAAAATATTCCCCTTTGATGACAATAGTAACAACTATGAATTTAAGCACTATAACCACTCTGCTCTTGTAATTAAAATGTGAAAATGAACAGGCACTGAAACAGCTATAAGAAACAGTCGTGAATTGAGGTGACAGCAGGAGTAAAATGGCCACATTGTATGACAGGAAAATATCTGGAGAACTCAAGAATGAAATAAAAACATCCTACATCAAATATATGATGCAGCAGATTTAATACAGAAACTATACAGTGAACACAGGGCAGTGTTAACCACAAACAAATCACATGCTCACCACATGCACAAAGGGAAGATCATTAAAGAGAAATTCCTACATGGGAGAACACAACAAAAACAAAACCTCAGGAGAGTCTACAAAGGAGAGAAATAAAATGTATAATATATGAGAGTCTAGAGTATATCCAACGGAAATAGAAAATGTCTTCAAAAATAATTTTAAAGCACATTCCCATGAACAGAGGATTTGCAGATATATCATTTCATAAAGAGTAACCTGTTGTAACAAAAAAAAATTGAAGTATTTTCCATTATTTCAGTACTCCAGCATTTCTCATTATTAGCGTTATCTACAGTAATAAGGGCTATATAGTATTGCAATAATAGCAGTTATAAATATAATAAATTATAATGTTATATATCAATACATATTTATGTATAATGTATTATGTTATATAATATTATAGTATTATAATTATAATACAAACATTATGATATATTATGATAATTATAATACATAAAATTATACAACTATTATTATATTACTATATAATAATATACAGCATTGCTGATAATCTTTGCAACTCTTCTGTGGATCACAAGAGTTTTGGTGACGTTCATATTTTTCTTCTGTGCTTTGGACACTTATTTTTCTTTGAAGATTTTTCCATTCATTGGGGAGCCATAAAGGACATTGTTCCTTAAGAATTACTCCCTCATTTTTGTGCTAGGACAAATTTTTTTTCTGTTAAAGAAAGTCACATATGAGCAGAAGTGTTTAGTTTTGTATATTGATAGATCAAAGTTGCTTTAAGCATTGAATACTGAACTCTGCCTGAATGATATCAAAATGGAAAGGCAATTCTCATGTTTTATTCCATATGATATTTAATGTCCCCATCCTGGGTCTAGAAGGCCCCAGATAGGTTTTTAATTTTAAAAAATAAATTAAAAATTGAAAAATCAACATTGGAATTATTCTCAGTTCCTCTGTTAAAACTGATCCACATTCCCTCATGCTGTTTATTACCAAATTGACTATATTGACTGGAAAAACAGATTAGGTATTGTCCAGAGTGAATTTGTTTTCATTTTGAAGTGTCGGTACCCAGGTTCAGAAACCTATCATTTCCTCCTCTCAGTTTACTAATTGTATTCATCACTATGAATCATCTATCTCAAATTTATTGCAAATCTAGAAATGAGCATCAAGAAAAAAGTCTTAAGTGGATGTCAGTGATTTTATTGTTGTGTTAAAGAACACTATAAAGAGAAAAGAAGAAAGGCACAAGTCTAATTTCAGGTCACGTCAGCCTACCTACCTGACATAGTTACCTACTGGTTGATAAAAGAGCCAAATATTTGATCTGTAAATTCTCCCCCGAATGTTTACATGCAAAGAAGCGCCCAGATCTCCAGTGAGGATGCAAAGGCAACCTCCCTTAATGCACACCACCAGCAAAGTCAGCAAGACTTCAGTCCCAGGGATACTTCCTCTCTTCCCACACAACCAGAGAGAGTCTCTGAGAACTAGATCCTGAACTTCAGACACCTCTTGAAGCATATATGGGCTCTGCCTTTAACTTTGGAGGGGCCACTTTTTAACCTGCGTCTCTCAGAAGTTTGTTTGTCAGTGTATTAGCCACAAATCTTTCAACAGTTTCAATATCAATTTCAATAAGGAAGCATGTTTGGGCCCTCCCCAAGAATCCTCTATGCTGCAGGAACTCAAAACTGATGTAAGGCTATGTCATGGTTTTAGCTGGGATAGTTGATTTTCTTCACTGTAGCTAGCATAGTGCTGTGTTTTAGACTTGGTATGTAAATAATGTTGATAACACCCTGGTGTTTTAGTTGTTGCTGGGTAGTGTTTACGCTAGTCAAGGACTTTCTAGCTTCCCATGCTCTGCCAGGTGCACAAGAAGCCGGGAGGGGAGGGGATACAACCAGGAGAGCTGATTCGAATTGGCCAGAGGGTATTCCATATCATGTGACGTCATGCCCAGTATATTAACTGGGGGAAATTGGCTGGGGGAGGCAGCGATCGCGGCTCGGGGACTGGCAGCGTCGGTCGGCGGGTGGTGAGCGGTTGCAGCACTTGTTGTTCAGTTTTGATTTTGGTTTTTTTTCTTTCCCTCTCCTTCTAGTGTTTCATCTCTCTCTCGCTCATTATTTTCCTTTTCATTATATTAGTATTATTGCTGTTTTATTCTAATTATTAAACTGTTCTTATCTCAACCCACGAGTTTTCTTACTTTGGCCCTTCCGATTCTCTCCCCCATCCCACAAGGGTGGGGGAGTGAGCGAGCGGCTGTGTGGTGCTTAGTTGCTGACCGGGGCTAAACCACAACAGTCCTTTTTGGCGCCCAACGTGGGGCACGAAGGGTTTGAGATAATAACAGTTGCTGGTCACAGCATTGATTCATCTGTTCTCGATATTAGTAGTCAGACCTACACCATGCTGATTTTGAAGTACATGTTAAAGATTGGCATTGGGTTTTGTAGTTTGCTGTGCTCTGCAGTGGTTAGAGATGTTTTGCCTAGGAGATTTGTTATTAAAACACTGGCCTTGAGTTTTATCGGTTATTTGGGTCTTGCTTGGAAGCCGTTACTGTACCTCGGGTACCACCTCATGGAGACAATTAGCAATTATACCTCCTCTTCTGAGAGGTTCTTTATGGAGGAAATACAGAATGGCACCTTAGCTACCATCTTCTGTAATGTCTCCTCCTTCATTACAACAACTTTTCAGTATCTTGAACATCCTTGGGTAGTTAAGATACATCTGTTGATATTCCTATGGCAGATTGTTTCGGTTTTGTCTAAGGTTAATAAGCAATTCAAGAATATCATCCAGAGATCTGCCCCAAGGCTCGATAATTATGGGTGGCAGGGTATGTGGGAGAGTATGGGCAAATGCCTGAGACGGTGGGCACCCCCAGTGTTTTGGGACTTTACCCCTGAACAAGTGCAGAATCCTGAAAAATTAGTAGAATATTTGGAGGAAGTATGCTGTCACCCTAGCAATTCCAGAGAGATACAAATCACTGCAATGTGTTGGGGCCTGGCCCATGCCTACCGAGCCCTATTCAACAGTATTCAGTACCACCAAGGGAAAATGACAGGCCCTGCGGCTACTCCAAGCCCAGCGACAAGCACTGTGGCCCCTCAAACCCCCACAACAGGCGCTGCAGCAGCTCCAAGCCCAGCGACAAGCACTGTGGCCCCTCAAACCCCCACAACAGGCGCTGCAGCAGCTCCAAGCCCGACGACGGGCACTGTGACCGCTCAAACACCCATGACGGACACTGAAGCTGAATCAGAGAATCAACCCGTGCCAGTATCAGTTGCCCCTATACGAAAGAAGAAATCTTCGAAGAGAATGTCAACTCGTTTAGAAAAGGATAATGGAGAAGCAGTGCCGTTACTAAGAGAGGAGAAGGAAGAGGAAGAACTCGTACAAGAGACGGAAACTACCCGATCCCTATCCTTAAGTGAGCTACGAGATATACGAAAAGATTTCGGCCATCATGTAGGTGAGCATGTTATCACCTGGCTGCTCCGATGCTGGGATAACGGGGCCAGTAGCCTGGAATTAGAGGGGAAGGAAGCCAAACAACTGGGATCCCTTTCTAGGGACAGGGGCATTGACAAAGCAATTGGAAAAGGGACACAAGGCCTCAGCCTCTGGAGGCGACTCCTGTCTGCTGTGAAAGAAAGGTATCCCTTCAAGGAAGATGTTCTATATCGCCCTGGAAAATGGACCACTATGGAGAAAGGTATCCAGTACCTGAGAGAATTAGCTGTGCTTGAGGTGATTTATGGTGACCTGGGTAGTGAACAGTCATCCAAAGATCCAGATGAAGCGCAGTGCACACGACCCATGTGGCGGAAGTTTGTACAGAGCGCACCATCATCCCATGTAAACTCCCTGGCAGTAATGTCCTGGAAAGATGAAGAGGCACCAACGGTAGAGGATGTGATTGATAAACTCCGGGATTATGAAGCACATGTCTCTTCCTCCCTCGTCTCAGCTGTGGAGAAATTGTCCCGGGAGGTCCAGCAAATCAAAGAAGGTATGTCCTACTCCCTACTTGTACAGACCAGTATCTCGGCCATTAGAAGTAAGCGTCCTTCCGCTCAAGAGAGAAGATACACACCACGGGGCACCCCAGAAAGAATTGAGTCAGACAGCGGGACTCATTTCCGAAATAACCTCATAGACACCTGGGCCAAAGAGCATGGCATTGAGTGGGTGTATCACATCCCCTATCATGCACCAGCCTCTGGGAAAATTGAACGATACAATGGACTGTTAAAGACTACACTGAGAGCAATGGGGGGTGGGACATTCAAACACTGGGATACACATTTAGCAAAAGCCACCTGGTTAGTCAACACTAGGGGATCAGCCAATCGAGCTGGGCCTGCCCAGTCAGAACTCTTACGTACTGTGGAAGGGGGTAAAGTCCCTGTAGTGCATGTAAAAAATATGCTGGGGAAAACCGTCTGGGTTATTCCTGTCTCAGGCAAAGGCAAACCCATTCGTGGGATTGCTTTTGCTCGAGGACCTGGGTGCACTTGGTGGGTAATGCGGGAGGATGGAGGAGTTCGATGTGTGCCTCAAGGGGATTTGATTTTGGGTGAAAATAGCCAATGAACTGAACGGTATGCTGTTAATTGCTATATGATATTGTATGTCATCACTCCTATGGTTGCTATATGCTGTATCGATGGTATCATAGTAAGAATTTCCAAAATTAATGAAGAATGAACTTTGATTGAACCAAGCAACATGTAGCGGTGGTGGAACAAAGACTAGCTTCAGCATGCAACAATCCAACACCACGCAGACCATCTCTCCGGCCTTGAAAGACTATTACGGTAGATGGAGCCCAAAGTTATGGACTGAATGAACTCAATGGACATGTGTGGACCCTCTACAGATGTTCTACAGGGATGGTCCATAGACTACGGGAATGATGAATGATATCTACGTATGTCATCAAAGGATGGGGAGGCGGGTGGTGGTTATTGAGGTCATATTGGATAGTATGAGACCTGAGCATGACATAAATGGTATGGAATAAGGGGTGGATACTGTCATGGTTTTAGCTGGGATAGTTGATTTTCTTCACTGTAGCTAGCTTAGTGCTGTGTTTTAGACTTGGTATGTAAATAATGTTGATAACACCCTGGTGTTTTAGTTGTTGCTGGGTAGTGTTTACGCTAGTCAAGGACTTTCTAGCTTCCCATGCTCTGCCAGGTGCACAAGAAGCCGGGAGGGGAGGGGATACAACCAGGAGAGCTGATTCGAATTGGCCAGAGGGTATTCCATATCATGTGACGTCATGCCCAGTATATTAACTGGGGGAAATTGGCTGGGGGAGGCAGCGATCGCGGCTCGGGGACTGGCAGCGTCGGTCGGCGGGTGGTGAGCGGTTGCAGCACTTGTTGTTCAGTTTTGATTTTGGTTTTTTTTCTTTCCCTCTCCTTCTAGTGTTTCATCTCTCTCTCGCTCATTATTTTCCTTTTCATTATATTAGTATTATTGCTGTTTTATTCTAATTATTAAACTGTTCTTATCTCAACCCACGAGTTTTCTTACTTTGGCCCTTCCGATTCTCTCCCCCATCCCACAAGGGTGGGGGAGTGAGCGAGCGGCTGTGTGGTGCTTAGTTGCTGACCGGGGCTAAACCACAACAGGCTAACATTCAGGTGACACTTCAAATGTGAGCTTGCTTAATATGGCCACTTAAAACATCAGTAAAGATACATTTTAAATGCCATCAGTTTCTCTGTCAACCCATTAGTGGCATATTCTGTGCACTGAAACACAGTTTAAGATGGGTTACACTTATGCAGTAAGTGAATTAAATTAACTCTTGGCTAATGATTTCAGGGTGTAAAGACTAAAACATCTGGATAACTAGTGACTGTATTTTGGACCATGGCTGCACATGCAGTGTGAGCAGCACCTGGGACCCTAATCTGTCCATCAGCAGCTTCTGGCTTAGGCAACAGAGTTTTCTTACTTGTTAGCTCCTAGCCTGTCATGTCAGGTCACCTGGACCTGTGTATTTACTACTGCATGCACCACTGAGACCAAGATCTACCTCAGCCTGGTATACTGCCTGTCCCTTGACCCTAGAGCTATAAAGGGTTTTGAAACCTTTGGCTAAGGATACTGTAGCTCAAGCTCAAGACATGTTGCCAGATAAAACATAGGGCACAAGACCAAACTCAGACCCAGGCTAAGTGCTCTGCACAGCATCCCTGTAAAGCGAAATTTCAACCATAGGATGGGATAAAGTAGAGACTTCCAACTCTACCTTCAAGTAGATAGGTCTGTACTCCATCCTTACACAAAACCCTCTACACTGAGTGCATCCTATCTATAGAACCGATTCCTGACTAGAAACAGGAAAGGAGATTAAAAAATAGATCATTAGGAAAATAATGAAGAAATAAAACTACCCTAGTAGAACACAACAGAAACATATCTGAATTAATGTTGTGTGTAGATACAGTATATTTTCAAAGATCTCCCATATAGTTGCCAATAAAATTTGCACTTTCAAAAAGTGAAATTCATTCTTCAGGATATTTTTTAAATAATAAAATTCAAATTTGAGCTGGAATGCATACACAAGTGATGGGAGTGGTCTTTGAAAGAGAGCAGCATATATGAGCAGAACTACAGCTAGCTGACTGGCTACAGACCTGCCTCACCACAGCAATTTTGGACCAATGGTCTCTGCAATGCAAAAAAAAAAAATATATCTTCTCACAGAATGAGAAAGCATGGAAGAGACACCACACAGTAAATTTTCTCACCAACATCACAGAATTGCCCCCTTTCCACCAGCATTCACTCAGAGCACAAATACATGTAGATGATGGCCATGACCTATGCAACTCTCTCAATTCTGGCTTTATCCTAGCAAAGGAAGACAGGCATTTGTTCCCTTATGCAAGACAGCTATAAGAGAATCGGACTGTCCTTTAAAAATAAAGGATAAAGCTGCCTTTTTTTCCCCCCACTGGGGTGGAATAGGTGATTCTTTGACTCAGGGCTTCAAAAGGCCTTTTTGACGAGTAGGCCTTTTTGAACCTGAATTTAAATGCTTTTTGAGGAAACAAAAGTGATTTTACTAGACTTCTCACACTTCAGACTCTGCAGTCAAACCATGATAACCTTCAGAGGAATTCATTGAAAGATGCAGATACTGCAATGGGGACGACAAAACTGGGTAGGAATATTTTTTCCATGGTGCTTTTGTCTGATTTTTCAATCACTAGCCATGGCTATTAGCCTTTCTTATTTATACATTCTTCATTTCTAAATATTTCCTGTGAGCGAAATTTATCAGAAATCAGGTTCCAGTTTACATAGGGCTGAACAAAACATGCAGAGTTCGAATGCTATGATTAAAGCACTGTTTTTGAAATATTAAAAAACCCCAGCATGAGTAATTAAGCTTCTGATTCTATTGTGTCATTATCAAATACAAACACTGCAAATTCCTTACAATTTCTAAAGTACTGACTGTGGAACTTGATCTGCTATTAATAAAGTTTCCCAATCACCACATAGATCTAAGATACAAATGGCATTGGATGTAAAAATACATAAATAATTATAAAAGCCACTGTTCCTGTACATCTCAGTTCTCTTAGTGATATTCAGAAAAGTATCAAGTGTACCAAATTTAATTCCTGGCTCTTTGTATGCGCAGTAAAGATTTAGATAACAGATCTAGTTTAAATCAGCAATATATGGGCACTCATCTGCAGCCACTCTATAAATCATTCAATGAGATTCAGCTAGTTAGTGTTATAAATCTAAGACAGAAACTCCAAATAGCAGATAAGCAATTCACTCTTAGACTGTACAAGTGAGAGGCATAAGAGATTTCTGTCTATGCAAGTAGGTGTGGGTTTTTTTAAACTAAAAATAATGATTTGCATATTATTTTTGCTCAAATACAAGAGAAATTGGGGTTTTGGAAGGAGGATGGTCCACATTCAAAGGACTTCAGTATTGTCCTCCTCAGCACTGCAAAATCCTTCATAGTCCATAATCTAGCTCTGAAATGAAGCTGGAGTCCAAGATCCTATACACAGAATAAGGAAGAATCAGGGCCCATACTGCACTTCAGCTGAGATTTACACACTTAATACACCTCCAGCATAAACTTCATGTGACTGTAGCAGCTGAGAAAACATTTATACCAACCACCCGCATCTCAGAGTCAAAGCAAGGTGAAAGGCAGCAAGACTATCTTCAACATCACCCTGTGCAGCTTGCAGGAGTTAATTTACTGGAGCCCCCAGTTCTCTGACAAGGGTAGGTGGGGTCTTCCTGGATTACTTCTTGCAGTTTAGGCTTCAAATAGCACAAGAGCATTCTAGATTTCTAAGGTTTTTTTTTTAAAGCTGGTCCCACTTGTGTGAAGCTACTTATTGTGATTGGCTGCATTGTCCATGAATAATAATAATAGAAGTATCACTCACATAACATGAAAATACAGTTCTAAGTTCAAGGCATCTTACCTCCCAAGAACGACAAGGAATTGAAACTATGGCAAAATGAACTAGTAGACTGCCTAAATTTAGAAAATAACCTTCAGTAATTTTTAAATTGTAGATGATGTAAGTATGGAAGTATGATGATTGTAGATGATGGAAGTATTTTAGGCTCCAACAGTATGTCATGAAGATGATGTGTGTAGTATTTCCCTATTATACAGAGCTTGAAACTAAATGGATCACTGCTCCACAATCAAGACAAATACAAATGCTGAAAAGCAACAGTCCAGAAGGTTTCAGCATGAGAACCTAGGAAGTCATTTCCAATTTTTCCCCCCTTAGGGCACAGAAAACAAAACAAAGCAGAAACAGAAAATTACAAAAATGTATTTGGATAAGACATTTCTGTGTGCTTTACACTATTCACATCTAAAGAAGTCAACTTTGATATTGTAGTACTGCCGTATTTCACCTTCAAAGTCACCAGTTTTAAATAGTAGGCTTTGACATTCTTATGTGCTAATTAACAAGTGATAGAAGTCACAGAAGCTTAAGTTTACCATTTGTCAACTATTTTTACTCCTAACTCAAGGAATGTAGGATTGAAGCTTGCTGGCACAAATTCATTAGTAAAGATTAAAGTAGCAGTGACACGGCATATGCTTGCACCTTAGTTTAACATCAGCCATAAGTCTGTTCCCAAGAGTTGCAGAGTTAGGAATTGTTAGGAATATGTTCATTACAGTGTCTAACTCATTTAGCTTATGAATCTAAAGCAACTTACTTTTCTGACTTAGCAACATGAACATAAGATAAATTAACAATAATAAGCTATGAGCAGGCATAGCTGTGCATAAACTAAAAAGAACAGCTTATCTACAAGTATTGTAGCTATAACCTCCTAAATCAGTGGAAACACTGCAAGAAACAATATAGCACAGTTGGGGGTGGGGTGGGTTGGTTTTGTCTTTTTTTTTTTAAAGAAAATTTAGCATCTTAAACAAGTGAGGAAGCTGAAGAATAAGAAGTATTTTGATGCCTACTTTGACACATGACATGTCACAAGGCTGAAATCAAGCATTCCAAATGAGAAGACAATTGGGTGAGAATCAGAATGACAGCTAGTCAAAAAATTACTTGATTAAAAGTAAGATTAGGTAGTAGGTGCAGTCTTAACTTCAATCTGCTATATTTCTGTTAATAAGTGTGTTAAAAGCTTGTTTGCATAGGTGCACTTTGCATTTCATTGCTTCTCATTTCATTATACACTGCGATTCTGCATTGCCAAATATGGCATTTTATAGTTGAGGGGAGTTTTTTAATCCTCTAATTTAAAAGAGACATACAGAGAGCTCAGCTAGCTCTAGCACTAGCTCATGATTTATTTTACAAGCAGTTTCACACAGTTCTTTACTAAACAGACGTTCTTTGTGCTTTATTACAAGTTTGCTCCATTGAGTCATGCTCTCTGTGGGATGTTGCGTCTATATTTTATTTTACTCTAGCCATTAATTACCTTGTGGGCCTGTATCATGTCTCTCTCAGTCTCATTTATTATAACGGCGCCTGCTAGTGTTGCTCAAGTTAAGAGGCTGTCAGTATTTCCATTAGAAAACCCATCTCAGGGGTTTATAAGTCAGCTGTAAAACTTTACTCCTGGCTGATGGTTGGCATACATGGCCACAGCCAGAAGGGTTCTTTCTTTTCTTAACATTAAATTGAACTAGAAAAAAACCTCAGTGTTTTAAAGTCATAGAATCAGACATGAGTTTTGACACCTTGTTTTTTAAACACAGAAATGGCTTAATTTCTTTAAACCAAGTTTTGCAGGCTATTGGCTGATAATGTAAGTCAGTGCTTGCGAATTTTGTGGCTTTTAAAAGGATTCAAGCCATCCTTCCACCTTCTTTTCTATCCTTCAACTTCCATCCTCAACACCTTGCTTCCAACTAACAGGTACAGGGTCTGAGGATCTGCTCCTCTGTAGCTGCTGCTGTCTGAAACAGCTTTTGAGTATTCCTTCAGATACCTACCCTTCCATTTAAGTTCAACAACAAAGATAAATTTCTGTCTTCTGCCTATCTCTGTACAACCATCATGTTCACTTGCATTTATTAACTTTGCCTCCATTTTGAGCAGAACAGGGAGGAGGCAGCCCATGACACTTCCACACACCAACACCTAATTTCTTCTCAGTTTAGAATCAAAATGGGCACCCCAACAGCTTCTTTGTAAGGGCTTTGAGGCAAGCTAGTTTGACAGCTAGCACCCTGAAGTCCAAGCAGTCAAGGAGCTATTACAAGCTTCAGAGCCAGCGCATGCCAGTACCAGTGGTGGGTGTCTCAGCCAAGCCAGGAACTTAGCACTGTAGCATACAGATGTCTAGGGAAAACCTGTCTGGACTCCACCACAGATTTACAGAAATTAGACCTACAGAACAGATTGACTCTGCCTGACAACTCAGTAGGTCCCTGGATGACAAGAACTCCAACATAAAATTTAAAGCCAGTTCTTCCAGTTTATGCCAATAAATCAGTGAAGGATTTCAGTGTAAACTTTCAATTACAGACACTATTCAAAAAAAAAAACCACCCTTACAAGCTAAGTTGTATGAGTAGACCTTTGTACATAAAGCACAAGGCTCAGAAATTGGAGATGTGTTTTAAGCTCAGTGATGTCATCATGGGAAAGCATCTTTACAGCATAGAAAGGGTACATATTCACGACTATATATATAGTAGTACAAAAAATTGGAAGACAGTGTGGTCTGTTGTCTTAACTAAATAATATATGAAGATTTAGCCTAGGTCACTTCTTGCCAGATAGTTTGCTGAACTTACACCACAACTGGTTTTCACCTACTACACAAAGGAGCTTATGGAAGATAAGCCTGAGGTGTTTAGTATTAGCATGCTGATTGTAAGGCAGTCAACTATAGCCTATTATTATGTCTGATAAGTTTTAACAAATTCACATTCATCAATATTTATCTTTGTGAGTGATTTGTACTTCTATTGGAAAAACCTTCAAGAAAGTCCAGTTTGACCAAAGTTGATAATTTCACTTTGAGTTTTAAAGAGACCACAACATTTTTGCATCTGCTTCAACGCTTAGACAAAGCGCCAAGGAAGTCATCTCTGTATTGTTGTTCTTTTTAATCACCTAAACCAACAGCAAGGAGATGCACCATATCCTTAAGAATACTGTGACTGCACAAGGCTGTTAAAATCTCCATACATGGTTCAGACGTCCCTGCACTGCCCTTTCCCTCAAAAAACATTCGAGGGGGATAAAGCAGCTTATTATAGCAATTATAGAAATTCAAGAAGTTACAGAAGACTATACAAAGTCTTGATGCATCTGCATTTTATACACAGATTGATTAACTGCATAACAGTGGAAAAGAAGCCAGCTATCAACCACAGAGAGAGAATTGAATTAGTGCATTTATGAGCTAGAGGTAGGATAAAAGTGAACTCTACTTACTCCTTGCCCTGCTAAAGCAATGAGACTGATAAAGACATGAGCACCGCTAAATCAGCTGAAAAAAAATCCAGTTAAATAGAATTACTACCCCTACAAATCAGCAGCCCTTGCCATTAAGCTTTATTTGTCTTAAATTCCCTTAGATGCATCCTGATTAAACAAACTTCTTGGGTAGATGCTAGGTTGCTTATTTCTATGCTCTCAGTTAAGTAGCATAACTTTTGGAAATTCATTATCCTCATATTTTAACTGGTCAGAATATTCTGCTATATTTTTGTCATCTAAAGAGAATACAATTGCCAACCACTCCTCAGTTCTAATTTATACTATTAGTAAGGAAGAATATCTGTTTGTTACATGGAATAGAAGATGAGGTACACAGACAAGAGATCAATCTATAGAAAATAATCTAGTTTACCCAGCTGAAAGTACATATTAGACCCAGGGGAAAGGAAAATATTGCTAGGAAAAATGTGTCCTTCAAAGGCAAACCTAGACTTTTGTCTCAAAATATACAATCACATTAGATTAGGAAGTTCACCTTAAAGGGTTAGAGCTAGCCTAACTGAATCAAGCCTTTGTGACCCCCGCCTTTGTAAGTGTCCTTTCCAGATGCTCCTAAGAGCAGTATAGCTATCCACAGCCTCTCAGAGAATTATTTTCTCACCAGTTAAGATGTGGTGAGTTAAGACATTTTACATAACAATAAATCTGAGGGGGTTTTGTAACTGCAGAATCAGAACCGACTGTCACAAAACTGGCCATAGGTTTGAAAGATAGATCTGGAAGTTCCTGGTCCTCTGTTGTTCTAGGATTTGGATTTGGCTTTTAATTGCTGTTCTTGTGGGTTGCTTGGGGATTGCCTTAGAACATGTATACTTAAGTAACTGAAAAGATCCTACCTTCCCACATAAGAAGCTGTATTGACTCAAGTATCAGGCTAACAAATGCTTGCTCCAAGCCTAAATACATCATCATACACAGAAAATGAAGCCTCCCTAAGGATTTTAGTAAGACATCAGAGGAAAGTAGATAAAAGCAGGCTTGTCTTTCCCCGCTCCAAGACACAAATTTAAGAAATCATGCCCGTAGCTAAAACACAGGCAATAAATACTCCTGTCTTTGTGGCACTTTGCTTCATTGACTCTAGCTGCTCTGGACTTCTCAGACATAAACCCCAAGAATGGGACTGAACATGTGAACCTCATCTCAATATTGAATACTAAACAAATATTCACCTTATGAAGTCTCCTCACTCTTGTAGGCCTAATATTTTGTCATCATCAAATTAATTTCACTTCCCAGAAGGGAACAACTTTGTATACAGCTGGAGTTGATGTTTTCCTTTATAGCAATCTTGTCAACATTTTCCTGTTCCAGGACTACCCAAAGATCATTTGTTTCATGAACAATTTACTTATTGCTAAATGTGATCTTGTTCCACTGAAAGTGAGATCTTTTGGATTTTCTAAGAAAAAAAATTCAATTGTGTATGAGGGGAGAATATATTCAGAATATATTCAGCATAGACTGCTCCAAATGAAGACAGGAAGAGGAGTAAAAACTTGCTCATCCCTTTCCTCAGTGGTTCTTCCCAGAGCTGAGAAACCCAAAGAAATCTTTGGCTGAAAAATAAATATTCTGGCTTTGATGAGCTGGCCACTGGCAAGCTCCCCCAGGAGATACTGGCAAAAAATCCCAAGCTGTCCTAACAGGTTTTAGACACATAACACCTAGGTCACCTAGTATTGGACTACATGCCTTACGGGTGAATCCTCTGACTTTATAGGTATATTGGACCCCTGCAATTCACATCAAAATGTAGTTTCATTTTTCATAAGGATTTTAGGTTTTGACTGTGCTAGCCTTACAAAGTGAGCCTGGTTATGTAAATTAACAATCCATTCTCTTTGCATGTGTTTGAATTCAAAGAAAAAGATAAATCTTTACATAAGAACAATATAGGGCAAGCCTTTGATCCCTATTTCTTTGGTTGATTTCCATGTCTACTCCCAGCTCTTTCTCATGGGGATAAATGGTGTTTACTTATTTTTCTCTGCAAAGTTTACACTGGCATTAAAGATTCACTTAAGACAAGAAGTGGTAGCTCTTATCTAAGATCCATGCTCATATACAGTCCACAGAAAGCTTACTGCCCATAAATCAAACTGATACTTCCCATAACTCCTCTCCAGCTATTCTGCTGTCTTCTAATCCAAAGAGGAACTGTCAGTCATACTTATGGGTCAATTTTCAGTTTATTACTTTGGTTGACTAACAGGCTTCCTTGCTAGATCTGACCTATACTTGCCATTGTAAAATAATTATAAGTGATGCCTCAAAGTATTTTCTGCTGTGGGTTTATTAAAATTAAGTTCTCTCAGAAAAATGAGCAATGTGCCTGGCTGAAGACAAAACCTTCAATGAGGAGAGAAGCCTTCCCCAGCTACAGCTATCTATGGGTTATAGTCACCCTTCTACAATTTGTGTCTATTATTAAACAATAAAAACAGAGTATGCAAAGATTATATTGAAACGGTTGTCTCTGTTCCCCCTTATGAAATTCAGGAGGCAAATTGCCAAGTGATGTAAAGTTCTGATGTGCCAATATTCAGGTTTACTTGCTCTGGCCACTACTAGGATAACACACAAGTGTCAAACCATTGCCAGAAAAATAGTGCATTATCAACATGCCTTTATTTTGTGCACCTCACATGACTCTCCAAGTAGCTGCAGAAAAGGTGGTAGCATGCTGCTCTTCCTAGTGGTGATACCTGTAAGGAAGTCTGTGAAATTCATTCAGTTTAAGTGTCCTAAATAAACTTACCGTGTGATAGAAAAATAAGAGCAAAAATAGAGAAGGTATCTTGAAGGTTTTGAAAAAAAGTTATCTTCAATGGAAGATGTTACAATGCGCTTTGAAAAGCCCGAGACAGTGAGATACCTCCAACATGGGATTGCTTATCAACAACATTTTATTAAAGAGCATATTAAACATAAGAGAAGCCTGCTTGTTTATTTTTGTGAGCATTTTAAAAAGTGACATAGTTTAGAAGGATGAAAAGCCGTTGAACCCACAACCTCAAAAGCTTCAATAAGGAAAGCACATATTTATTGAAAGAAAAATATTTGTGTGCCTGAAGCTTACTTTTTAAAAGAACAGTTTTATAAAACACTGGAAGTTGCCTCTAGAAAGACATTTATCCAGGATGCATTAGATGGAGTTTCTGGAACAGGCTGCCCAGAGGGGTGGTGGTGTCACCATCCCTGGAGGAGTTAAAAAAAACCGCATAGACATGGCACTTCAGGGCGTGGTTTAGGGGACATGGTAGTGTTGGGTTGACAGTTGGACTTGATGATCCTAGAAGTCTTTTCCAACCTTAATGATTTTATGATTACAGAGCCATCCTTTGCATTGCTTTGATTTCACCGAGGTGTATCTTTTGGAAACACAACTGTCATCTCTGAAGCACTCTTTAGCAGGGATAGTGACAAATATATACCTAAGCCACTATTTGGCTGTTGCTAATAGGTGAATGGGGAGCGTGCAGGGCTGAAAGTCAAATCAGGTAGAATAGAAAGCCTGAACTTCTGCCATGGGAAAAGAGAAACTGATCAATTCAGAGGTGACAGGGGATCCAAAGATACTTAAAATTCAGAGCTGTTTTTCTTCCAATCTAATAGCAGATCCATCGCTTTTGGCTCAAAGTGGTTGACTCAAAGTTTCTTCATTTTAGACCTTTCATTTCACATGTGATACAAGTAGTAGCCAGGTGCTACCATTGGTCACAGCAAGCTGTGACGACAACCTTTTAACATGACACTAAGATATTGTCCACAGAGAAGAGAAGTCACTTGACTCAGTATCATTTTATAAAATGAGTGTATCTTGGCAGGATTAAAGTCCGGAAGCCATCCACAGACCTCTGCAAATAGTTCTAAATTCTTCACCTTCCCATTTCAGGAACAGGAACTAGACAGGTAACAGTCTTTACTGTCTATTCCTAGTCATTTAAAAATTAAATTTGCTCTTGCCACATCCAGTAAACCAATTACATTTAAATTAATTTAGACATAGCCACCAAGTATATTTGTAAATAATTAGTAACACATGTGTATTGCACCAGAAAAGCGCTGATGTTGCTTCAGCAGTTAGCCTTTTTACTGTCTCTTCTGATACAAATAAAAAAAGTTGTGTCTTAATAGGCTGATGCCAAAGGTTAGGCTTCTACATATCTTAGGTACACTGCCTGCCCATGGGACAAACTTGGAGCAGTGGGAGCACTGTGTATATGGATAGCTCTGGACTGGACTGTCAGGGTCCAGCAGGTCTACAAGCTCTGCCACAGCGCTAGGGCTGGCAGCAGCCCCAGAGATACTCATGGCAGCAAGCAGTGAGCTGGAAGGGGAGAAAAGAGGCAGCTACCTGTATTCAACAAGTGAGATTGATTCCACCAAATGCTGCTGACAAATACAGATGCACCCAAGTCTCATCCTCTTCAAGATGGGAGTAGCTTAGGGGGCACAACAGTGTCAAACAGCTAATTCTTCTAAGTTTAGATGTCTATTCCACAGAGAACATTCAAATATTTTTTTGTTCACTTATTTAATTCCTTTCGCTAGTACTAGAGAGCATGCGAAAGCATAGCCCTGTAGTGGATAATATCTGCAAGGTTCAATCCCACACACAAACTATTTTACGGGAGTACATGGATTGAAATGTGGAGCATTTGACTACTGGAATACGAGATTTCATTAAATGACTGCGTGAACAAGTTCTTCTCAAACATTTGCAGAAAGTGAATGGTAGAACAGTTGAATTAACTTCTCTAGAAATTTTCCACAAGCTTTACCCAGGGGTGTATATTATTCAAATGATGTACATAAAATAAAAACACAATTTTCTGATTTTCATACACTGATAAAATGCACTGGAAGGACAAATTCATTCTTTGTTGTTTTCAAAACCAGTACAAGATAATAAATATGTAAATGCTGACTCTAATTAATGAATGACAATTCAAACTGCAGACAAGCTGTTGCTTTTTAGGTATTATATTGATTGAATTCTCCACATCTTTCTTTTTTTTCTTTTAAGTGCACCATTATCCTCCAGCAAAATGTTTGATTTATGATACAGATACAATGGAAGTTTTAAGTTTTATCCCCAGATGTCTCAAAAAATCAAGACAAAGCAAGCTTCTAACTAGGAATGACACCAAATGTCAACATCCTGGCAGTTTATACAAGAAATGTACTCTCACATGGATAGTGCTGCAGAGGACCAGGGTAAAACAAAAGAAATAGGTCATCCACAGGGGGAAAAAGGCTACTTAGGGATGATTATATAATACATGTTTTGGTGGAACCTTAGTCATTCACACATGGCTGTTTTTCCAACCAAAATCAACATGCCTTTTCCCCACTTTGATTTGACCTTGTTCACTAGCGTATAGACTTCCTGATAAGCAACCGTAAGTCAACAATACAAGTTTCATTATTACCTACATTTTTCAATCAGACAAGATCAATGCACAGCCCAAATCTATGTTTGAGACCCTTGTAAGCTACAATAATCCTTCTGTACATGGAGGGGCTTGGAGGTGAAGCAGTATGATTTGGGACATCAGAATTTAAATAGTTAATTTCACACTACTGTGAGCCTGATCTTACAGAATATCATATCAGAGCTGACAGACACCTATTATTTTAACCTCACAGTTAATAGCATAGTACTTAAAGTCACTTGATAATTATTCAATGGCCAGGAAACTTTGCCTTGTTACTCAAAGGCCTAGCTGGTCATGATGCCCCACCTAGTTACAGGTAAACAGAAGCCTGTTGTACATGGGTAAGCAATCCTAGCAGATAAAATGCATGTTACAACTGCAAAACCCTCTGCACAAAACAACAAGTATTACATTTCAGCCCAGCTGCTGTACACACACTATCACACACTGTGCTAGCCATATTAGAGATGTCACAGCCCATACACACAAGGAAAATGAGCTCTTCTCTTAAGTCTGTGTGGTGTTTTCATATCTATAGATTAGCTTAGAGAAACCTGCATAGTCACCACCATAACTCTTGAGAGGACACCACACATCTCTGTAGAGCAGTCTCATTAATGTTCAGGGAGATGTTATTTAAACATTGAAGAACAAATCTATTGGATTGCCTGCTGATTTTACAGCAGAGAAATATCTAGATGCTCTCTAAAGGCTAAGTTTAGACTTTTAATAAAATTTTTATTTACATAGAAATACATAAAAATTTGATCTCCAAGTGGATCTGACAAATATTTTTTAGATATTGATGTGATGAAAAAAGCAGAGACATAATATAGAAAGCTGATCGAAGAAAAAATAATCACCACCTAATAGCGTCCTGTAAAATTGAATAAGTGAAGCCTTGCCAAATCTTTGAGACAATCAAGAGGGAAAAAACCACCAGTGTTATAGCAATGTCATAAAACTCTGTATTGACATTTCCAGAACAAGCATCTCAATATTTTCCCCCAAAGTATTTTTTTAATCATCTACTACTGCAGAAATAAGTCAACATTAAAATGAAATAATTCCTAGTCCAAAATTGCTTTTCCACTGGATTTGATTTGGAGTAGAACTTGGAACTCTGTGAGCTTATTTTAAAAGAAAAACAAGGGTTGTATCCTTTGCAAGGCACTCTAATCATACAGTCGAATTTAGAGAATACAGCTTAGTAACAGCCAAAAAGCAAACTGGCAGGAAAAAAAAAATCCATTAAATTGCTCAGGACAGTTGCTCTGGTGCAGATCCCTGCCTGACAGAGTATGCTAACTGGAGTCCGAGTCCCAGTCCCAGCACTTTGCTTACCACAGACTGATAAGGATTCACCACCTTTGCCAAGCATGGGGGATTCCCCTCCCAGCAGACCTGCAAAGCTCAGTGCCTATTTGCTCTCCACATATACTCTTAATACTTGAACTCTGTGTCCTTAATTGGACCTTTCCCCATCTTCTGACTGTATTGACTTCTCAGCAGAGTGCTAATCACTGCACACCAACCTACAAAGCCAAGCAGGAGAGGGAGCTCAGTGCTCTGCTGGTCCAGCAGAGAAGCAGCTCATGGCATCAGTCACAGCCCCAACCAGAAAGTGGCACTAGAAAAATTTACATTAGATGCAGGGTGGCATCTGAATGGGGAAAACCCCTTACAAGCTAAAGCTCTAGGAGAGCTTTATAAGCACTTGGAAAAGGGATGAAGTTTGCCCTTGCCATTGCTATTTCTCCAAAGGCAAAATTCTACAGAACAGAGGCTGACTAAAACTCCCAACTTCACTCTGTGGCTTCGGGCAAGCTTTTTGGACTGGATTAAGAGTCTGAACACATGGCTGTGATCAGAGGCTGTGCAGAGGGAGTATCTGTGCCTCAGGCAGCCCAGCATACTCCAGGTGAACAAAGAGCAGATCAGCCTCTGTCTCCATGCTTCAAATGGTGCAAAGTATGTCCCCACTAATGCTACTCATTCTGGTCCTGGGGCTAATGGCATAGACTGCTGTTTCTGCTTTTTCTGATCTTTGGAAAAGCTTGTGCCACTAAGGGCTGTAAGCCTTATACTTAAATCATGCAGAGATTGAGATTGTACTTAAGTACTGCAGCAATAAGTGCAGATGTTAAGTAGCAGGGATTGGTCTGCTGTGTCCAGAAAACCTATATTTAATCTGAGTGCAAACACTCAGTTTTATCAGTAATTCATCTTAGTTATTTAATTCCTTTCCCACTTTGAGATAACTTTAAGAAGTTAATACAATTCATAACAGAAGTGTTGTTCTTTTATCCAGCTTTGAACTGAGATGCCCACCTACCAGAATAAACCAGAGGTTAACTGGGTCCATTGAAAAGAGTGGGTCAAAAGCAAATCTCTGCCAGCATATATTACTGCTATGTAAAAATGCACTATAATTAGGTTTCTATATACACAGGTACCAAAAAGGGTGTCATTACACCTGCTCCTCCCAAAAAGCCTTGGTACTATTCACTAGTTAATTGTCCATTTCTGCTTTCCCAAAAATAAAGTGGTGGTTATAACAAGTAGTTTTCTTCAGTCCTTGGCTGCTTGACAAGGATTATTCAGTGCTTAAAAATGCAAGTTGAAGTGAATTAGCAGTTAAGCACCTTTTTTTAATTATTACTAATGTTGAAACATCTGTCTTAAGAGTCCCAGACTTTTTCAGAATAGTCAGATGCTGTTTCTTTACACTGCCTCAGAATTGCAGTGAAGGACTTGCGAGGGCAAGAGTGAAGGAATGAGAACTGCCCACACAGCAGGAGGGGATGAGCAATTTAATTTCTACTTGCAGACACAAGCTTCTATCTCCTTTGCTAAATACCAACCTTTACTGTAGAGAGGCAGTGAGCCACATCTATTCTTAGAGGACTTGTTCTGTGGTGGGCAGATGCAGGCTTTAACTTCAGAAGAGGGAGAAAGTAATAAATATTTAAAAACACCCACAGGTAGTCTGTGAATAGTAGTTAACGTCTGTTCAAGCTACAGAGGATGCTTCTGAGACACAAGGCCATAGGCAGGTTGCCCTTCATCACTTGCACAACTTCCATTTCAAACACAAGATGCTTCACTTATCTTCCCGCAGTTACACCTGCCAATATAATTTGTCTGTTTGGAATAGAGAAATAGCCCATCATCAATGCCTCATTAAGTATGAAGAGCTAAAACCTCTGTCACGAACCATTTGAAATGCAATTTCTCCTACTCTGGCAATAAGATTTAGATCTGCAAATTTGATGTCTTAAGATGTTAGAGATTTCCCTCCTAATAATTCACAGGAGCACAGCCGAACTAAGCCAGGCCAAAAGCCTTTGACATATCCCTAGTGGCACACCCTTTCAAGTTTATACTATACCCCAGCTGTATGCCATGTGACTGAGATAAAGCGAGTTAAACTTGGCAGCAAATGAGTGGGAAAACATTGCATGAAGTGCTTTTCAGAATCAGTTTGTTTATTTCACTTTTAATTTCTTTTTTTTGAGACAAGAGAAATGGTTTATATTTATAGGGCCTGGAAACTTAAGACTGAAGTGGCTGAGATTCAGATCTCATTTTGTGACACTGGGAATTGATGCCTGACAGTTGACAGTCTGACAGGCATAGGTAAACACCTAATACCATTTATCTCAGTTAGATTTGGTCACTTACATATTTTGGGAATCGGAGTTAGAGATGAGGCTTTAAACTGCCCTTGCTCAAGAGAGCAAGTAAGGCAAGAAATATTGCAAACTTTTTCTAAAATGTCACCAGGTTCACAGAGCTAAACAAATCTCTGAAATGGAAGGGAAGGGGCACACAGACAAGTTACACTGAAGGAAGCTGTAATGAGTTCAGGAGCTACTATAGCACAGCTGCAAGTGGCTGCTTACAGTCCTGTTCACCTAATGCTCAGGACCCAAACTCAAAACAATGGAAGCTACTGGGAAGGTGGAAACTTGTTAGTGGACTTAACACCTCTGACTTTTGTAAACTTGCCTGTAAGGCAACATGTACAATTTTGGTTTGGTACAGCTTTTAAACCATTGCTGATGAGTTTTATATACACAGTGGACTTCCTCAGGGCTATTTAGAGAGCAGAGGAATTTATATGCATGATTTGACCCCAGTAACATCCATGGAATAGAAATATTTCTTTCTAGAGACACTGACGTGTGTATATATCCTAATACAAAGCTTGGTAAAAAGGAGTCAGCTGACTACGTTGGCTATGCATGACCTTGCTTCCAGATATTGCAAAGCACAAAGAACAATGCTTAAATCAGAGTCCACGATGCCAGGCATTCACATGAAGACAATGAAAGAGGAAATTTCATAAATGAAGCTCCAATATGGCACATGCATAAAAGACCAGCTGATCAGGTACATACACTTCCATATCAAGAGAGACCACAGCATGCTGCAGGATCCCTGTGTCCTCCCTCAGGATGGATCTCCACCCACTCCTACAGCCATGCTTTCTCCTTTATAAGATCCCAATATGCACTCAAACCCCAACTCCTCTTCCACCCACTTGGCATGAAGTCTACCAGTCCCAAACCAAATAAGCAAAACACAGAGGGAAAGCAGAGGACATTCTGCCTCCCTGCAAAGCAGCCTAGCCTTGGCCTGCAGAACAAGATCATTAAAACAAGAAAGCCAAGAGCCTCCAAACCAGGAACCCCCTACCACTAACCAAGGAAGCCATTGCACGGGCCACACCCACCGCATCTTTGTGCGGCACACTGTGGAAGGAATTGGTGCAAGCTATTATGAGGGACCAAAAAAAAAAGTCTTACCTATTCCTCCACTAGGAATGTCTGGCTATACCCAAAAGTTTTTCCTGTGTTCGCAAGGCACTAAATGTTTCAGAATTAAATACAAGCAATCTAAGAGACTTTGCATTCAGGTGATGCAAAATATTGCACAGATTATAAGCCAGTGAAAAGCATGCCTTACCTCTAGTTTTATTAAATCATAGGTCAATTTTTTGCAGCCTAATAACAAGACATTTACATAGTCCTTACAAAGTATAACATGAAACTACCATTATTCTGGTTGCGATTCATGCATATTGAAAACCTCTTTCGAAACATTGCTGTTTTGCCTGTGGACTGCAAGAATCTGTTCTTCCAGTCAAGCATATTAAGATAAGACTGAGTGCTACTCTGGTACCAGTTTTTCCCCAAAATATGCCAATGCCCATACTTAGGAGGTATACTCCTTTGCTTGGAATAACGTAACTTCTGAATTGTAGCACATATACTACTAAAAAAGCAGAAGGATGAAAATTCAGTGGTTGAGTGACTGCTTTATTCTTCCAAGTCATCACAAGAGAGAAGACTATTCAATGGGTAAGTCTGTCAGTGCCTAAGGTTATTATATCATCTGGTTTTGGTAGAGTCTCAAACCTAAACCATCCTGTCCTTGTGATGACTATGTCCCATAGCACAGAAAGATGACTACAGATGTCAGAAAAGTGTGCTATAAGCATATATGCATCATATGGATAATGTAGTTCTGAGTGCTGTAGAACAGAAATTAACACAGTGTTTTCCAAAGCTTCTTTTCCTTCTAGTGTGTTGGAGGTTATAGGAGAGAAATAAGACAAAAATTAAAGTGTTTGTCACCTGCATTTTAACATTTTGCTGTAAAATGATAATGTGACATTTTTCTGAAGTTTGAAGCTGTGCAATAGCTTGCTAGAATTATGTGGGAAAATACAATAATCTGGAAAAAAGCCTTGGAGGTATTTCCTTTATTGCAACAAATGTGTTTCTTAATTTTCAGAGCACTGATTGTTAGAAAAGGAAGGGGGGAGGGAGGCAGGAGAATAAAAAGCAACTTTGAGTTCACTGCCATCACCAAATGCAGAAAACCATGTTTTTAATCTCATGAAACTTGCAGTGTAATTTTTTTCTTCCACATTGACTTCTCACCAAAATGACAGTAAGTGATGTTGACTCAAGATAACAAGCCATGGCACAAAGCATCTAACATACACAGAAAGAAAAACCCTGGAAAGAGTATAATAATGATAGTTCATCTTAATTCTGAGGCACTGGCGTTATTTGTGGATGGATCTCCATCCTTTCACCAAGCCACTCTGACATTTCTACTTCATTTTCATTCCCTTCCCTATGATCTTTCACTCACTCTAAACAAAGTGAAACATGGACTAAAAGGCTCCATCAGAAGCTGAATATATTGTAAAGTTTAGACCTGCCAATGTTAGCTCAGGTGATTGCCGAAAGTGGAGGGCTGCACAGCATCAGAGCTCTGCCAGCAATCTTACACACAGTATGTTAGGTCAGGACACCTACCTCTCCATAGGTGCAATCAGCACCCACAACATACTTCTCTACCTCAGTATGAGCAAGGACAAGGACTCCTTTGCTAAACCCAAGGACTCACAGGGACTGTGAGCATTTATTTGTTCTTATTCTACTATCGATACTAATGACAACAGCATAATGACATTTGTTCTTTAAAATATAAATGTGGAAATGAGATGCAAGAGCCCAAGTTCAAGTCTTCAAAGGCATTTAACCATAAAACTCCTAAAGAAGGCTCTGTAAGGTGGGACAGCTAATTTTGAGGAACTGGACCAATAAGGCTTTCATCTGAAGTAGAGGCTAAGTCCATAAGTGAATTTCCAGCTATGCTGACACCTTAAGACTTTTACCAAAAAGAGGTACTATTTACAAAAAAAAAACCACACAAAATAAATTTGAAAATTTCACAAGAACTAGGGTAGTTTCTTAATCTATTTTTCTCCTGCTAAAATTCTGAAATACTGCACCTCTAATAGCATCTGTTATCCCAAAGTACCTGAAAACCTATTTGATATATGCTTCTTCATGAACATCGTGGTTGGTTTTGCACAACACAGCAATACAAAATTAAGAGGAGAGTTTTGGTTGTAGAATGTCTTTCCCCAAACATAAGCAGCCCAGTCTTCAGAGTATAGAGCTACATAATCCTCTAAAGCTAAAAGATGTTCAGTAATGACTTCAACAAATAAATGTTATTTTGTTTTTTGCCTAAAATTGCATATCCTCCAGAGCAAAAAATAGTTCCCTATGGCTGAAGGAGACTGGTTCAGTACTGTAAATCAGGGACTTCTAAGCAACCTAGCAGTATTTTTTCCTCTATCCTTTACACAGTCTTTAAAGTCTCCCATCCGAGCACGGATCTAGGCAAGCCATGATTACAATAGCTTGTGAAATCTGTCATATCACAGAACAAGGTGGGAAGGAAGGCTGCAGATTTTCCTGACATGAAGCAACTGAGGGCATTAAAGGACTTTTCTGGGATTCCCAAGAACTCCCACAAGGACAAAGAGAACCTGCATGGGGACTATGGCTCCGTGTTTCCTGACAGTTAGGTAAATCTAGTAGAAAATACAGACCTGAAAAAAAAAATCACCACCCCACACCCCAAAAGCAAATCCAGCTCTCATTACATGCTTGCAGTAAAAATTAGCTGCACTCATATGCCAGCCAAAGATCTGAAAAATCAGGTTAAGATCAAGATGCAAGTTTTCCTCACCACTACCCTGAGTTAGTATACCAAAATATAATTAAATGATTTAGACAAACACAAAGTCAAATTTGTACTTCTTTCTCAGCAGATGAGAGAAATTACACTCAAAGCAGCTTGTTAAGCAGTAAGTAACATTTAAAAAAAGGCATTTAACAATCTGTTCCTTATACAACTCCTTTCCAGCCAAATTGCACCTATAAAGTTATAACAGATCTGCTTTGGAATCAAACAAACATGAGCTGCATATTTTTATTATGCATGAGGTGGTTAGCATATTACAATTCAATCAGTGCATATATACATAGTTTTCTTTCACTGCACTTTATAAGCACCCCAGCAAAACCTTTTTCTATGTTTACAGTATGAAATTACATTTAAGTCCGGTATGTCCAATGTCAGGAAGTTGGCATGCACAGAATAATGAGTTTTGCTCATCATCTTTGCATTGTCCTGTGCACCTAACTTTTCTGTGGGTTTCTGAATGCCCATTTTCTAAGCTTGCTTTAAGTTTCAAAATCAAATTTTTTTCCATGACAAGTTGGTGGTTTCCAAAGTTCTGTCACTCATCCAGTTCCATATACCAAGGGCAGGCTGGGCTTTACAACAGTATCATCCACCAGCTGAAAGCACAATGTCTCAGTGACAAAGAGGCACAAGGTACCACAGTAAGCCCTTCCACTCCAGCATTACAGTTGGCCTGGAAAAAGCAGCGATGACCAGAGAAAGCAGGGCTAAGAGCAGCTCTGCTGTTCAGTCCCATAGTCAAGCACTTTCATTAGGGCTCCTGTGAAATTTCTACCTTCAGAGACCAAAACCTTACTCAAAGTAGTTTGTTCTCTTTTAAGTGGAATCTACGTACCCAGAAAGAAAGAGACACCAATGCTTCCCACAGCAAATAGTTCTTACAGTCAATCCCTCATCAATGCATAAAATGCAAGGCAACCTGTGCCTGGGATTTTGGTTTACCCACAGGCAGCACTGAGGAGCACATTTGCATCACTTTGTGCTCAGTTATTAACACTATTGCTGGCTCTTTCCTTCATAAAGGATCAGTGTTACCAGTGTAGTGTAGAAAGTCATTTTGTCTCATGAATAATCAGTCAAAAATCTGTTCTGCTTTTCTACAAACAAAGCACATTAAGGATAAAAAATTCCTTCCCCCCATGTATGTTTTCAAAAAAGTTTTTGGTAAACTTCCCACTGCGTCCTGCATTCCAGTGGGAAACATTTCATTTGTGTTCACATGGACATGTATTTGTGCTTACCCATGTCAGGTGGGCAGTTGGAGAAGAACCATGGAATAGATCAGACTATTAAAAGCAAAGTGATCTTTGCATTACTGAAGCTTGTTGTCATGCATGTATTATCCAGCATAAATTATGAACTGCCAGTTCTGAAGCATCAGGTTACTGTTCTCATGTGCTCCCACATTAACTTGCAAGATAATCCTGGATGATCTGAAGACATGTTCTCCCTCCATGACCTTGTCCTTCCCTGTTACTCAGTATGTGACAGCACAGCTGTTTTTGAAAGTTAGGTAGAAAGAACACATGGATGTATGGGCAGAAGCACAGGTACTGTCTTCCTGGACAAGTATAGTATATGCTGAATTTCTTGCTTTTGTAACAGAAATGGTCTTTCAGAGTGGGCACCATCAACATCTTTTTCCTAAAATCAAAAGGCTTAAAGTATTATGAAAATATAAGTAAGAATGGAAGACTAGTCCTTTTCCCTGAAACTTAAGATATACTGTAATGCAAAGAAAGCTTTTTTACTCTTAAGCTACATTTGTAAAAGGCTTAGGGTATTCAGGATCACAAGATAGCAGTATTAGTTCTCTGCGTCTAGTTAAGTCATTATTCAGCCCCCCTCAGCATAGGAATACCAAGCCTGACAGGTGCTCCAGACAGGGAGATATCTAGCTGTTGAACACAGAAACATATATTCAACATTGTAAGTGAATTAAATCTAGGTCAAGTTTAGTTTCCTGGGGTTGTTGGAGGCACAAGGACTTCATGAATGTACTTAAGAAAATGAACAAGATATGAGGAAAAATCTGGGTTACTTTTGCTAAACTGCTTTTTCCTCTATCTGAAAGATGATTTGTACTTTTTCATTCTTTTGACTTGTCAGTTTAGATACGACTGGTCTAATATTAATTCATCATAGTTAGCAACACTTATCCTACTGGAGTGTCTGTTGAATTACAAGTAACAGGAGGAGTCAGTGTATTATCATGCTATTAATAAGAAAGGTTAAAATGGTTACAGCAAAAGTATGAGAGCCAGAATTTCACTGTTGCACTAAGTTCTGTGACAAATCATTACAGAAACTCACATGGTTCATAATTTCCCCACCCCCGTCCTTTTTTAAACTGTTCAGAGAAAGAGGATACAACACTAAGCTGAGGCATGTCTGCACAATTCTGGGCCACTCTACTTGAGTGTCACATCTATAAAATAGTAAACATGATAAATATCATTACATATCACTAGACATTTGATTAGGGTAGTAACCAGTGATGTGCATACAGTAAGTGAATTTTTAAATAGGCAGTATTGAGAATGCAATTCATGCATTCTATAATAATAAAATTACCAGTCTAGTTTTCCATAGTTTAGAATAAGCAACGTCTTCTGAGCTAGCCTACTGTGCATGGTAGAAAGTTAGAATTTGGAGAGAGCTCCCTAGGAGCACATCTTACATTTTCATATGTGCTGACACTGCTGAGGATGAAGTTCAGAGAAATAGCAACAAAAGGAAAGATGCAATGAGCTTGTTAAAATCTAGCTGGACATTGAAAAGATATAGAAAGCCTATCAATCTGACATTTACAAATGCCACTGGGCAATATTTTTCCAAAGATATTTTTTTACTTTGGAAAGAGTTTAAAATTAATGTGTATACCACAATTAACATTAATTAATATTTGTCATCGGTGTTTGAAGGTTTATGACTGACTAAAACTACTTACCTGATTTCTTAGCTGAAAGTAGAAGCTAAGATGTACAAGATAAGGGTGTGCAAAGAGGAAAATTTGACAAAAGCCAATGAAAAACTAAAAAAGAGACAAACACATCACACAAAGAAAGGGGTGGAGAAAAAGAACCAGTTACTTCTCTCCCTGGAAAAAAAAGGAGGGGTTTGTCAGGAAACCAGTCTTTATGCCCAAGAAGTAAATAGAAATCTTTCATTCTCAGGCAGCTGCTTTCCCAGGACTGGATGCATGGGAGACATCTCCCACAAAACTTCTCCACTGGGACTCCCATTTCAGGTTCCCTTTCCCTTACATCTCAGTATCTGAGGCAAGGAAAAAAATATCAAATTCTAGTAAGAGATAAGAAAACATAGGACACTGTTTCCTGATCTAGCAGTCTGTGTCCCTGCTAATCACATCTGGATGATTCATTTCTTGCTCACTGAATACCAGGAGTGGAGTTTTCAGTACTCCATTATTTGGCAGCACTGTTTTAAACTGTTCGTCCTGTATGAAGCTTTTCCAGTTTCACCACCTACAGGTCTGAGAACAGGTATTACACAAAAATAGTCAATCACCTATTTCTCTTGATTCAGAAAACAAGGATGTTGCTGTGGAATATGTCAGTGGCCTCTTGCTCTGCTGTTTGTCCTACAATATTGACCATCACATCCATATGAAAAAGCCCTCAAACAAGAGCTGAGAGAAATAGAACATAAAGAAATGCAGAAACTTATCAGTAGTGTCATCACTCCCTGTTCCTACACAATGTCCTCATTCATCTGGACATTGAGCACACACTCAAGAACATCCCTACACATCTTAACATTTAAATACATACTTAAACACTACAAACGACCCTCAATTAAATTTTGAAGGTAATACAGATGCCAGGTTAGTATTTTTAAGATTAAACAGCATTATATAATTAATCAGAGTTATCATAATTCACACCTATAAGCTTATACTAGCATCTTCAAAACACTGCCAGTTTTGATCCTCCAAAGGATCCCTATCTTGATCCTCTAAGAAGTTAAAAAAGGCAAAGGTCATATACAGATTAATTAACACTGTTGTCTGAAAGTCTATATTAAGCCCAAGATAAGGGCAGTTCAACAGAATGCAACTACTTAAGTGAGCACCAGTTTTGTTTTAAATCAATACTCAATTAAATATTTCCTGCAGTCTTAGCCATTAATTGCTTCACAGTAGAACAAATAACATTTTAACTGCCTGTAGGCTGGTAACAAACCTGTTTCCTTATTTTGTAATTGTTTCTTTTCCTGGCACCCTCACACTTTTCTTGCTCCTGTCCAAACACATTCAAGGAATGGAGCGATAATACAATAATGTACATACAGAGGTAGAAAATGCATCTTTTGACCACAAAAAATGTATTGGCATAAATAATAGCAAGTAGGAAAAAAGGTATCTTAAAAAGTGATAACTTTGATCAAAAACACGTCTCTAATGTTTTTGTCCTTTATCTGTGAAAGAATCTCAATCTTTTTTCAGATTTAGGAAGAGAATTATCCAGTTCTCATAACCAGCAGATTATGAGACTATTTAAGCTTCTTTTATATGTATAATTTGTAATTAAACTAGGATGATATCAATAATATTAACCTCAAACTATTAAAAAGAGGGAGCAATGAATGTTTATCATCAGCCAGAAAGTATCCAAAGTTTCCAATGTCCGAATCAGGAAAGAAATTTCTTGTTTGCATATTATTCCTGCAACTCACAGAACAGCAGAAGAATACACAATGCTGGACTTCATTCACATCATATGAAAAGCATTAAAACATCTGCTCTGCCTAAAATGAAAGGACTCATTTTTCATTTAGAAACTTCATGTGCTCCCTATGTCATAACATCACCTGTACAAACCTCTGCCATTACTTCATTTCTGCAGAAAACTCACATGGATGCTTTAATTTCCTCTTTCCCAGAGTGGTGAAATACCCTCCTTTGTTGCTTTCTCTCTTCCAGCGTGCTGCTCAGGCTTCAGAAACATAGGGGCTAAAGGACTACATCAGCTCCCACTTTCAAAAGGCTCCATTGCCCCCTCACTTGTTGAGATTAGTTTGCTCACAGGTTGTAAAGCCTGAATAGACTTGTTTGCAAGAACATCAGCTTTTGTACTGAATCATTTACCTACCCCACCCCCATCCCTCTCTGAAAATCCGCATTCTGGCCTTCTGCAGCCTTTATCTAGAATAGCCTTTCCACAACTCTTCACTTGACTTAATTACATCAATAAAAGAATTGCAAACTACTTTTAAAAAAACCCCACACACTACTGCTGTTTCTTATGTAGTCCATAACATGTAGCAGGAGATGATTAGGATTGATGGCATGATTCTACATTATAAAGGGTAACTAACCCTGGTAATAAAGAGTACAGTATGCTGTTTAAATCAGTTTTATTAAAAGCGATGATAAACGGTAGAACTAACTCATGCAACAAATTAGGGACCTTAATCTGATGCTCAAGACCAGGACTTCAACAGGTAAACTGCCACCGATATTTTCAGAGTCTCAGTGAAGACTGAGAACCCTGAAAACACAGCTTATCCTATTTTATCAGTTAAAAATAGACTACAATTTATCACACTGTGTTGCAAGTGCAAGCTGCAGCACATGTGAAATTCTTGTCTTCAAGCACTCCTAATTAGGACTTAAGGTTTCCCTGCAGCTGACATTCTTAAAAGTAAAGTAAAAGTTTACATATCTACAAAATATTCTTCCATTAGTAACCACCAAGTAATTTCCACACAAACATCTAATGAGAAGTCACCAACACTGATCTCAGAGGGATGAGCTAACATAACATTTTTCCAGACCAGCCTAATTTAATTTGCTTAAACCAATTTTTATGTGTTTACCTAGTCCTGCCCTATGCCCTGCCCTAGCCCCAATCACATCCAAGATGAGAAAGGAAAATTTCAGATCAAAAAACTTGTTGGGAAAACAGAATGTTTTCAGTAACTGAAGAAAGTAGAATCCAAATTTAAATTGGAACCTCACTTTATTAAACTTTCCAGAACCGATAAGCAAGCATTCTCTTAACCATCTGATCTGTAAAATGTAGCTAACTCTTCATAACTCTTACCTTCAGGCAGCTTTAAAAATACTTATATAGAATAGAAATTTTATAGAATTATTTAAGCCATTTCAGAGAATGGAAAAATTGTTTTTAAATTACCATTGTAAGCACATCACGTACTGTGCCATCTAAAATAAAAGTGACAGGCTGATATATAATGAAAGATAAGAAAAATACTTAGCACAAAGCGCATACAAGTTGCTTTAAAAGTAGTTAGAAGTAGGTATTTTGCAAAAGTGCTTTACCTTTTCAATTTTTAGGTTTATCTTCCAATGACTATGTATGAGAAATATACACAATTTAAAGTGATTTTGATGTACAGGATGTAAAAGAATTATAGTAAATCTGGGAAGAAGTTTCCATATAAAGCAATTACAAGGAAGAAAGAATTATACCTGGCTTGCTTAAAGAAAAAACAATGGTTTTAACAGAACATCATAGTTGCTGAGTGAATGCATCCTTGTGTAAAATTTAACTGGACAGACATTGAGACTAGATCTCTCTGAAACCAAAAAGTAGGTACAGCTTGGGCAGCAAAAGCTTCCCATCAGCACAATTCAAGCTCCTTCTTGGGAAAGCACAGACAATGTGCCACATAGGCAGATCTCTTCAGGCCAGAGCAGTGGCGCAGACAGCTTTTCCCTCTGGAAGACTATGGATCAAAATGCTTACACAAATACTTCAGGTTCAAATATAGTAGAAGTTTGTTTCCAATAATATATGTGTAATTCCAAATTAAGTTCATTTCCTTCAAAGGTTCTCAAAACCCATTAAAAGGGATTCTCAATAAGCTGTTATCATCAAAACCACATTTATAAATATTTTCTATGCTATATTTGTTTTAACAATTGTTTAAAAAAACCAGTAAATTATTGTATAGCTACCTGGCTATCCTACTGAAGCATTAAGAAGTCTTAATACTGTATTCCAATGAGCTTAAAGCAACGATTCTGACAAAGTAAAGCAACAGTCTAATTCTATTGAAGGAAACTTTAAATGCTGGGGGGGGTGGGAGGTGTGTGTGTGTGTGTTTGGTTTTTTACGTTAAACAAAATAAACTAAAAATCCTGAAATTAGAAAAAAGTGATTTTGTTATTTCAGTCTAAACAAACATCTTAATTTTCACCGTCAAAACACGTTGTTTTGATGTGAATTGCCACAGAAAGCTTTATTTCAGTACTTTCCACATTTCTGTGGCACAGCAGTGCCTCCCAGGAGCTGTGGTCTGGAAGCCCTGCTCTTTGAAGTGAACCAGGCTCTTTGCTTGCACCACATCTCCCACAAAACATTTTCTACTTCACAGCTCCTAAAAAGTAACAGTTTTGCTCCAAGGCCATAGTTGCAATAAAAGGTACAGCTTAGATGAGAGGGACCTCTTATGTCCCAGTGTTAATATGCACCCTATCTGGGCACCACAGAGTATAGTTTAACTCTGTTTTGCAGAACATCTTTCTAGAAAAAAGAAAAATCATTCAAAGAGAAAATTGCCAAGCAAATTCATTCTTTCTGCAAACACACTTTTGCTGGTTGAAAAGATATTTGTCATGTTGTCACCTGTATTATACTTAAGCACTTCTCCCTCAGGATAAATCATAGAATGTCCTGAGTTGGAAGGGACCCACAAGGATCAAGTGCAATTCCAAGACTAAGGGGAGACCACATTGCAATCTACAGCTTCCTCACAAGGGGAGGAGGAGGGACAGGCGCTGATCTCTTTTCTCTGGTGACCAATGATAGGACCCAAGGGAAGGGCAGGAAGAGGTACCAGGGGAGGTTTAGGTTGGATATTAGGAAAAGGTTCTTCACCCAGAGGGTGGTGGAGCACTGGAACAGGCTCCCCAGGGAGGCAGTCACGGCGCCAAGCCCGGTGGTATTCAAGAAGCACTTAGACAATGCCCTCAGATAGGCCTGCAGCTTGGACATCATAGCCACATTGTAAAGAATTTCTTCTATTTAAGAGTTATGCAAGTGAAAACCGTTCATCATAAAATAATGTTAGTTGTGGGGTTTTTTTTAAGACTAGAAGAAAACTATTCTGATTAGATTGTATGCATTACATGCTTAGGCTAAAGTATTGCCCAGAACACAATCTAGATAACTATAAATAATATACAAGCTGAGGCAAAAAGATTTCTTGATAATCACTGTCCCGGCCCTTCACAGGAAGATGAATTAAAATTACTCTTTGTATAAAGCTTGTTGGATATCTGCTGGTGTCATGATAGCTCCTTCTAGTCTTTTAGATCCCCTGTGACAACTTTAGAGATGAGCTTCCTCCACCCTTTGCTACCCCTTCCAGCAAGCTGACCACATCAAATCAAATATTTAGGCTCTCTCAGAATTTGGGTCATCATTTTAGTCCTTGTCACCTACATCCCACTTTCCAGTATGCCCGATTCTGTTCAGTGATGGTCCTTAATGGTTTATCTGTCAGTTAGCTACATGCTAGATCTTTAGACAATGGGCTCATACTGGCTGTAGGATGCATACATTATCATCACACATCCTGGCTTTTATTGCCAGGATGGAAAGGTGATTTTTCTCAAGAGATTCTCCAGCCCAACATAACTGTCTGGCCCATGTGACTCCAGTCTGCAGCAAGAGTGTAACAGCTCTGCTGTGGGACAGAGACATTACTTCAGTTCTCTTCACATTTGTCTCATGGGTGTGATTGCCCTCTGACACACTCCCTCTGATCAAGGGCCTGGTTTAATAGCATTTTACAGCTAGTTTTCATAGATAAAGGAGAAGAAGAATCAGATCCCAGTGGCAGGTGTCTAATGAAAAAACTAAGTCTGTAAGATATTTCTGCAATACATTTTACCAAGTTAGAACAAAGAGTCTATAAGAAAAGTTAGGACAGATTTGCCATGAACACCAAGGAGAACAGGGCATAAAATCTTTCTATTAAGAAACTAGAGTTCAGGGTTTAAAAATTAGCAATGCTTACGCATACTGTAGGGATTTCCATCTAACTAGCCACTGGACCAATTACTACTTCAACTTCAAAAGGACTAATTATCACTCCAACTTCAAAAGCCACAGTGTATTCCTACAAGGTGCATCTATACAACATGCTACTTATTGAGATAAGCTCATTAGGGAGAAACACCTCCAGTAGTTTTCTGGATGGTCCCACAAGGGACAGCAGTCACAGCGTGTTAATAGAACATATCCATGAAGCACAAGCAGGACCATGCACAAGACTTGATCTAAAAAAAGCCAAGCAACTCTTAGAGGTCAACATCCTAGCTGTCTTTGCATTGACATGTCTTAAACATCCCTCAGACCAGACAATTCTGCCTCATGCTGAATATCGTAAACCTCAAAGCCTGCCACCCATAATCAGCCTTGACTCTGGACACTGTAGAATAAATTGACTAGATCAAATGAAGGTCATATTTACATCTCAACTTCACACAAGTTAATAGAAATAGATAAATGCTAAGTTACAAAATATATTAAAGCAATTTAAATCAGTGACAATACCCACTTTAAAATCCTGCCCAAGCCTGATACAAAGTCCAGCCTTAAGGCATCACCAGCAGCTATGTTTCTAAATGGTAGCAGTTAAGGGCTTTTCGGCTATAATTATTCTGGGGACCAATGGCTACATTTTATATGGCCCCAGTTTTGACACCTTACCTGGTGACCTTCCAGGAACTTGGGAACTCTCTACCTGACATTTTTTTCCTTAACAAAGTGAATGTTACAACAAACCTACTAACCAACCCAGTGATCTTCCACTCCCCCTCCAGCTTGTGAAACCTATCCCATAACAGTACTCACCTCTCCCCATCATTTTGCCATGTAGCCCAGAAATGAGAAAGCACAGCCCTCTGATGTTACTCCTGCTGTCTGGAACACAGACACACCACCTAAGTTGATAGGCTTCCTCTGAAGCTTTATGTACTCCTTCATTTACATCCACAGCCAGGAACCATCAGCCCAGTTTACTGATCATTTCATCTAGCCAATTAAAAAACAGAGAACATGTACCCTTTTAATTACTTAAAGCTACACAGGTGCACAACACTAGTGGATTTAGTCCTCACTTCAGCCATGGGTGGGAGAGGATAATTAGTCCATGGCTGATCACCAGAGTTCATCACTGCTGCTAGAGAGCACACAGGAATCGTTCATTTAGTTTAATTACGCTAGGAATCTTACCACTGGTCGAAAGCTTTTAATTAAACTTAAAAAAAAAAAAAAAAAAAAAAAAAGATTTCTACATCCTATCTGAACTTCTGATGCCAGGTGTGTTTCTGCTTTTCAAATAGCAAAATTCAATGGAAGTGTTAAAACACAAAATCACTAATTGCAGTCCTCTATGTCACTGTTCATCTTCACACCTCCATAAAGTTCTGATCAAAAACTTACAGGAAACCAGTGTTTAGCCTGCAGCTTGTCCAGGAAAAGGACACACAAAGGAACTGACCTCCTAGACTGTCTTTATTGTCTTTACCCCTTAAAGCTCGCAAGTTTCAGAACATATTAGTTCCTTCTGGAGTGACAGACAAGCTTTGTCAGGCTGTTGAGACCTTGATGTTGCCCACAAACACCCCAGGTTCTGGCTGTCAGTGGTTATTTGTTAGAGCCAGCAGTCATCCTGCAGTTGTTTGGATGGGATACTCTGGATGCTCTTCTAAGTAACCTTTCACTGGTACATTCACAATTACTTCTTAAGAAGAACAGTGGTATCTGTTCCGTACAGAAGGAAAGGATAGATTGGGCAATGCTGTAAATGCTTATCATTTTTTTCTTCACCAATTGCTAAAACAAATTCTTTTAAAGGACAATTTAAAGAAAACAGCAACAAGAATAACTCTTAAAATTGTGGGCACAACACCAGTTTGGAAATGCCACCTTTTCTCTAGTCTTTCTTTCACTGCTTTAAAGTTCATTGATTTCACAGTTACATGGAGAGTCAAACTAGGAGACGTTCCTCATGGAAACATTTTACCTGTTCTTGTAACTTATGCTAGCTAATGTAAATAAAATTGAGGAAAAAAAATAAGAAAAGAAAAAAATAAAACCACAGTTTCTCCCCTCATGTATATACTTCACATTTTTAAAATGTTTGTACCATGTCCTTCAAGCTTTAACTTTTCCACTAGTGTGGACTTCTTATATAGCTAAATTTCAGGTTACATGTATAAGGATAGTTAAGTGTCATCAATGAACTGTTGGTAAGTGTCTTGCTTTTGACTTGTGAATGCAACAATTTCAATACTTCTTTTATTTTTGGAGCATTGATAAGCCACTGATTACATTCTCTTCACCTAAACTGGGAAAATCCATCCTTGTTTTGTAGACACAGTCAAGGGAAAGAAGTCCTTTCTCTTTCCAAATAATTTGTTTAATGATAAGAAGCAATCTGAAAATCATTTTGGACCTTTTTTTTTTTTTTCCCGTGGAAAATCTGTTGAGGATGTTAAAATGTTCTTTCTTCTAGACGTCCTATTTTTTCCATTCTGGATGGAAGCCACCTATTCACCAGGACAGCGCTTAGGATCCAGCAGTCATTGAACTTTGTTTACCCACAAAAGTAGGAGAATAAATTACATATAAATAAATCTAGGCTATATGGTGACACAAAGCACTTGGAGTGGATTAGTTAAGAGCAAATATGTCCAAATAAAGGTTGAAGTAAATTTTTGCTTGTGAAGAAGCTGCAGACAGCAAATAATAAATGTATCTCATAGGCTGAAAATAAATAAATTTGAGTGGAAGATAATGGGAAGGAAGGTTTCCTACAGGCAGCCTGAGGAATGTTAGTGTCAATAAATAGTAACATATTTCCATGCTGTAACATCTATTAATACTCCCCCAGGAAGTCAGGCATGATAAATTAACATTCCCCTTTTCTAGAAAACTCTGAGAGGACTCAGTAAAACTCAGATCATCTGAAACCAGTGCCCTTTGTTACACAGTTCCTGTTTAAATTAAGATAAAAACAATACCTAAGTCTGGACTTTTACTAAATGCATTAATACTTTCTTTAGGTGATTAGGTCACATGAAAGGATAATAGCTGAGAAATACAATGTATATAAAAGAACACCAAAAGAGACTAAAAATATGGTGTTCTATGGCAAGAAGGAACCAACCAAACCAAAACATAATAAATACAATACAATATATAAAACAAAAAACAACCCAAAGTTGTATCACTCTTCATGATGAAGAAGAGTTTCTCTACAATAAAATGGGACTCTGGCGTCTTTGGCCATGTATTAGTTTGGGTAATTACATAGTGCCTCACTATAGCCCCTGGAATCTCTGTTCACTAGAAGGTCATTCACTTTTGTATCGAAGAGTTGTCATGTTTTATCCTGCAGAAAGCCGCATTTCAACAGGGATGAATAGTATTTGTGTATTGCTTGCAAATCATTTTGAGTTTTTAAAGCTTCACAGGGCTACCTGGTCATTTGTTCCTTATAAAAGATACAAGGAAGATATATGAGGAAAGATATACTTTCTTTGCTCAGGGATCATGTGGGAAATGTCCCCTCCACCGCAATGACTATTGCTATATAATGGTGAAATAACAAGTTAGTTATTCATTCTTATGAAGGACTTATGTTAAAGCTGCCAGTTAAACCTTGAAATCCCCTAAATGGGAAAGGTTTGGAAACTGTCCAATGTTCTTTGGTTTTTTTAAATCATTTCCTCAGTGATCTTTCTAATATAGCTTGTGGTAAATTAATACAAATAACATAGCCTCAGGGTTCCAGTAGTTTCATTACAGTCCATGACACACCAGATCACCTGCAGCAAGAGCAAACACATTGTTGCAATTTTCTTTTTTAAATAAGCCCTTACTGTTCAACAACAAAAACAGCAAAAATCTTGCTATCCTGTATTTTGCAGAAAGACTGGATTCTGATGCTCTCACTCCTGCCAAGAACTCCTTCCTGCACAAACATTTACTCTGACTTAAATGTGGCTATGCAAACCCTTGAACCAGTAGGCAAACTTGAACTCTGACATGTAAAGAAACCCCACTCAAGTCAATTGCCATTCTTAAATGGAAGCATAGGCATAAATTGCATGTTGAATTTTGCTTAAGATGATAGTCAAGACTGAAGAAATTCATTAGAATTTTATTTGGAAGAATCTAACCAGCCAGAAGGAAAAATAATCTTACTGTTTAACTGTGTTTAAGATGAATAATTTGGTATCCAAAGGCAATGCACCTGCATCTGGTTCTGACAAAATACTGTAACAGAATGAAACCCATTTCCGATCTCTTAACTATCCTTTGAAAATATCATTGCAATTCCAAATTTGAATAGTTTCACAAAGTTCTACAACATAATTCTTCTCTCAAGGACATAACTTTGAAGGGGAAAACAGTAAAATAAAAAATTATGGAGACTTCCAAAGACTGTTAGTTAAAGTAACAAAATCTGAGCAATGCATTGGTCATACGTAATAAATAATTATGCAAAACTCAGGAAAAGTACATGAAAGTAGACACAGTCCTTGTCTCAAAGGCTATTGAACACACAAGCCAAAACCCATATAATTTGGTATTAGTAGAATTTCCCTGTGCTCCAGATTTCCCTTACAAATGCAGCACGGTTGATTTATAACTAGTATTTTCATGGAAAATAGAATGAGGCAAGTGCATCCCCCTTTTCAGACAGGTGCAATAGAGAGGTACCCCCATCATGGCAACCTTCAGGCCACCGCAGAATGAGAAGGCAGCCTCGAGGCATGTTCTCCTGACTGACCTCAGGCTGAAGGAGCCAGTGTGAAAACATTTTCAAGGTGGGTGGATCCACCTTTGTAAAAATCAAAAAGAATAATGCAAAAGGCAACAATAGTAGTCAATGTTTTTATAAGCCAGTGTTCTTTTGGTAGCATGATTTTTTTTCCTGAGGAAAACACTTGCATTTTTGCCACAGCAGCATGGTTAATAAAACTAGTCTCTCACAAAAGCTCCACAAGCCCAAGTCTTCCTTGCCTTGCTCAGTGCACAGTGGCCCATACCTCTGCCAAATGCTGCCACAGGAGATGTAAGAGACAAATCACAGGCTTGGTGACTACTTGCAGTTTACCAGGGCACAGCAAGACATGAGGCAGGAGAAATTCAGCCCCTGAATCTCTGCTTAGGTCCCAAAAGAGGCACTTCCAACTACTGCAACTTTTAAAATGAAGCTATTCCATCCTCTGGCCTTGAGACCTAACCCAATGGTTTTCCCTTCTCTGCAGTCAGAGCACCCTGCTTCTTATCCCCTTAATGCCTTAAATGCTCCCCTAGCAAACAGCATATACCAAGGGGTCCTTAATTTCCACAACGCCTGTACTAGCAGCAATACCAGAACCAAGGATGATAGCATATGTACTCTGTTTCTGAGTCACATGCTATTTCTTTCTCTGAGTTTTGACCTTCAAGCTCCCCATTAAAACTGTTGCTTTTGGCAGAAGCAAAAGCTCTTGACCACAAAATAAGAAGGAGGAGGGAGAGGAGTGAGCAGTGATGAAATGGAAAAAATCAGGCATCTGACCAGAATTTAGACTGTTGGAAGAATAACATTTCCAAGTTATTTTTCCCACCAGAAATGAGGGAGAGAAAGGCCATGACAGTTTTTGAAACTGAGAGCTGCAGGAATGCTGGGATTTGTGGTTAAAAAAAATGAAAAAAACAACAGTACTCATGTTTTGACCATCGCTCTCTAAACTTTGTATAAAAAGGAGAAGTGTTATTCCTTCAGGGATACTGAGGGGACAAAGTGATATCATGAAACAAGTCTGCCAGATGACTTTCCTTTATGCCTTCCCCTTCCCCTCCTCATCCTGCCACCCACCTCCAGTTCTTGTCGCAGCCAGGCAAGCACCTCCAAACAGCACGGAGCCAGCCCAGGACCCTAACCCCTGCCCAGTGCCTTCCCTGCTCACCAGGATTTCCCCCAGTAGGAGGGCCTTCTTCCGCAAGTAAAATACATAGCTCTAGGTAATGCCTTATTCCAGCCTTGTCATTTCCTGACTGCACCTAATTCAAAGACAAGAGTCTCAAGGATGATCTTGTAAAGATTGTGTTTTACCTATCATGGCCCAAATACAAAGGGGGACATCAGTCAATGCCTCATTGTTATAGTCAGATGGGTTTGTATCTCTCAGAGGAGAAAGTCAGGAAAGAGGAAGGGAGTCAGATCATAAAAGCATGATTTTTAAAAGATCGCTGGTTTACTGTAGCAGTCATCAGCCTGTTTTGCTAACCTCATTTGCTGCTGCTGTGGTCTTACAGCCAGTTCTCCTCTGCTTGTGCCCTGCAGCACACGCCCACTGCGTGGGATGAAGTGTACATGCGTGTGTGTGAGCGCACATGCGCATGTAGCTTCGCCTTTTGCACCACTGGGGCAAGGCATGGTAGCAGAAATCTGTTCTTTCATTTTCAAGTGGTGTGGGGCTGGGATATTTAGCAAAAAAAAAAAAAAAAAAAAGCTACCAGCTAAGGAGGAGCATCAGAAAGAAGACCTTTGGAAAGGAACAGGCCATGCACTTCTTTTGAGTCTGAAACTGCCTGAAGTTAACAGCTCACATAAGAAGAATAAATTGGCAGTGCTGTAATTGAATTTTTATGGAAATAAACAGGTGGCAGATTTACTATGGCTGCGGGGATAGCAGGGGGTGAAATGCTGCAGCCACATTAACCTGTTTAATTTAATAGCCTCTCTACTCCAAGAGAAAAAAAAAAAAAGATACTGTGCAGTTAGTTCAGTCAGCTGGATGCCAAATGTAAATAACTACAATTACCCTACTATGCCCATGTGCTGGATGGGAAAGGGGCTTTGTGCCAACTCTCGCTTAGTTGTCATGTTTATTAATTAAGCTCCAGGAAGTTTAAAAAACCGAAAAGTTTTCAGGAAAAATCAAGACACACAGGAGGAGCATGCATATGGCAGCAAGCGCAGGGTTTACCTGGGTCCCCTCTGCTGTGTCTGCTACTTAAACACAGCACCACAGCCTCACTGTCAGAGAGATGTGACCGAGTCGGTAGCTTTGTGCCAGGCTACCGCCTACCAGTCTATTTAATAGCAACCTTTAATGCTCACAGGGAAACTGCATCAAATTAGCACAGGGAATCCAAAACCATTATGTATTTATAATCAATGTAATTGTATGGGGAGGGCTGGAAATATTAGATTTAGTTTCTTTCCCCTTAACTGCTGATGCAAAACAAAAATAGGCTGAGGTATTAGTAGTGCTATATTTGCATCCTGGCATGTTAGAGGTATATGAAAGAAATGCTGCAATAATATTCGAAGAGGGCTCCAGGGCAGCCCTATAAAATTACACATTAAGGGAATGGGGAAGCTGCACAATTAGGCAGCCACCAGCCAAAAATGGGTTCCAGGGCTCTGCCCCTTATGCATATGGATGATGATACAGTCTTTAAGTATATGATTGGTCTTTAACGGTGAAATACAATAACAAGACACTTCCTGGTGCACTGCTCTCAGTAAGTTTGTGTAACACCCTACACCTGTGGGTAAGTAGCCATTAAATACTTTATACATAGTACTTCTTTTAATTCAAGCAAATGGATGTACTTCTCCAGAAAATTGCTCTGTTAAAGAAAGGGAGTCACATTCTCTGTTAGTATATACTGGCATTGGCTTTAATACAGCTACAGCAATTTACATGCATTGAAGATCTGGTCCAAGTGATCATGTAATTAAAGACCGCAATGCAATTGCATCTCATTAGTATGGCTGAGATAAAGCTTTAATTTTGTTACTACCTGCCTTCTGAGCAAAATATCTGGGTGTTTAACATACACTTACTGTTAGTCTTTATGTAATTTCCTAGCTATCTTAAGAAGAGTATGACTGAAAACAAGAAGGTCCCATAATCTGAAACACTTCAGCAAGACATGACTGGAAAAATGCCCATTGATCCATGTCTCATTCACTATGCTCTGTGCAATATACAGACTGCACACACGAGAATCCTTCCTTATTCCTCACTAATCTTCAGTAAATTATTGCCTTTTCTCATTTATTCATGGACAAAAAAAACAAACCCTGTCTTCCCCTCTGAACATTTAACAGTGGCTGCTCAACTTACTAGACATCTTCCAAACCCTTCTCAGCATACCATTTTGCTATGCCTGCCACTCTAAATGACCTAAAAAGGTCAGGAGAACAGTAAAAATGGAAAGGAGTTTTTAAAGAAAAATGTCTTTTTAAACACAACAGGTAACGTTTGGCTTGGGAAACTGAAGTCCATTTTTCTATTGTTCTAGGTATTCTTTAAATCCTAAGAAGAAAAGCAGGAGCTTGTGCTCCTGGTTCCATTTTAAAATTGTACTTCCTGAAAGAATACTGATTTTGAGTAGTTATGGTGTTAAAAGTATAAGACAAATGCAGAACAAGGACCAGGTTTTCTGCCCCAACGATGTATCTAAGCAAACGGTAAATTTAAACACCAGTAAGGATTGCATGTTGCAAACTGTAACTGCCAGAATACAGCTCATTCTTAAACATTATTACTGACCTTCCTCTTAGCTGTGATCTATCTTAAATATTGCAATACCCGATTAGGGTATGCAAAAGATACAAGGTAATGAGTCTGTAAGCTGATGGTATAAAAAAAAAAAAAAAAAAAATCTGTCAGAGAGATCAGTCTTATCTCCTTTGCTTCTCTGAACAGTCTTCAGCCTGATCTGTGTGAAGTCACCGAGGCTGCATCCCTGGTCCTGAGAGTCAGTTCACCCCTCAATAAATGCTAGTATCACCTTTCATGGTGAGACCCCCCTCCCCAGAAGGAGCATAAAGCACGGCAGAACAGAAACACCTGATTCCTTCTGTATATTCCTTTATAAAAAGGCAAATCACCGCCGCAGCGACATTTTGGAGGCACACGCAGGAATGCCCAGAGGAGCTGGAATTTGCCGCTGAGTTGATGCTACCACCTAGTGGGTGTTGCTGGGAGAACGGAGCCACGCAGGGAAGGAAAAGCAGCTCCGATGAGTCCAGCTATTCAGCAATATCCTCGCAACTCTATAACAAGCCTGCAATTTGACTGAAACCACAGTGAGAAGGGTAAAAAAAAACGGGCTACAGATTAGCAGTCTCCTGGTGTTCGCTCGTACTCAGGGAGGTCTCCAACCCAGCAGTAACACTTGCTGGAAAATGTTTTCTTTGAGCAGAAAGCAAGACAGGACTCTTTAAAATCAGTCAGTACTCTGTCATCCACTGATAGCAAAGGATGATCCATGTTCTGTGTCTTTGGACTATGAGAAACAGCCTCAGCTCTGCAAACTGAAAACTCAGTTTTTCTTAGCACTTGAAGCTGCCACTAAAATTCTGAAACATTATTGCTGCAATTGCAAATGAAAACAATATAAAGTCACCTTATTGACATCAAATATGAATTAATTTTTTAAAAATAAATAAATAAATAAAGATAATTTTTCTCTCTTTTTTTTTTTTTTTTTTTCCCTGAAGTTCTGTTAAACTTCAGGAGGGTTGCTGTTCTGGAAGAAATATCTTCAGGCTGCTCAGTCCTTCACACCACTAGGATTTAGCACGCAAGGAGAAGACGTTTTTATGGATAAATATGCAAAATACTGCACTGATGGGGACTTTCTTCCTCAAAAACCTGTGCCTAAACTGGCCACTACAAGCCATAAATGCAGGAAAATTATGTTGCTCCTCACAGTGGTATAGGATAATGAAAGTGTTGAAAGTAGAAAAATATGATACAGGTATAGAAGTGTCTTGGGAGTCTGAAGATATCATAAACCACTCACGCTTTTCTCTTTTTACTATCAGAACCCCATAATGCCTACATAGTGTTTTATCACCAGTTTTTCCTCAGTTGGTTCTTTATATGTAATGGATACAAATAACTTTTACAGGTAGTGGAGTAGTATTCAGTTATGTAGTACTGGTAACCTAAATACTCAGATTTTATTCCTCTTCAGCAGAACTGGTTTTTTTTAATCCAGGTTACTCTTTGGCACACATGCAAGAGAAGTTAATGTTAAAAATTAAAAATTAAAGATAACCAAATAGCTACTAAAATAAATTCTGAATTATTTCCCCCTGACAGGATGATAAATATTCCAAGGAACCCAGTTCTACATATGTACAGGAATTTTACAGCTGTTCTGATATGCATTCAACAATGCAAGTGTTGAAACCCACTGCAAAAACAAAGGCCAAAGAATTTTTTTGTGTATATCTTCTCATGAAATTCCTCAAATCTTTTTGCATCTTTTGTGCTGTTGTCTCATCTTTTTCTGGCTGGCTTTTTTATTGCTGTTTCTGTATTTGGTTATTGTCACGCAAGCATCTCATGTTTTTTTCCCAAAGCAGTATTTTCAGTCCAGAACAATGTATGCAACATATATTTAGATCTTTTGATACTGATTCTTGCTTTTGTTTTGGGGTTCTGGTTTTTATTTTGTTACTTCCACAGTGGCTTCTTTACAGCATTATGGTTCAAAACATGCCACAATCTCACTTTTAGAAATACATCATCATGTTTACATTTTTATGGGTGCATGAGCTCCATAGAATATTCTTGATTCTTCCATTGCAGGAGTGCTAAAAAGCCTGTGCTTTTGGTTTCACAGAGTTTTATGTAAAATGTTCCTTCAACTCTAATCTGAATGAGTGTGATATCCTTGAATTTTACTATTCCCAAGCACATAAGGGATCTCACCCTAGTGAAATTCTATCTGAACTTGAGTTTAATCTGAATTCACATCACTTCTATCCAGACTCCTTTTTTCTTTCCAGATACAGTAGTCTGAAGTTTAAACCAAGTGAAACTCAGCTCACATCCAACCTAACATCAGTACACAGTCATCTGCAATGGTTGGGAAGGTTTTATAATGGTGAAACAAGCACAACTTCACTTATACCTGTAAGCTGTATGATAACTTGAATAGCAGGCCAGAATAAGTCCCATGACTCTGAAACTTATTTCACAGTCCAAGTCTGAACCATCACAATTGAAGCACCACTGCGATTTGCATGTTTCCATTTGTTTGCAAATATACCACATTGTTTTTCTATTAGACCAACCCAGGTGTGTGAATACGGACATGTTAACTCGAAGGGCCCAGAATTCCTGCTTATGAAAATCAGTTGACATCAGTGGAATTGGTTAATTGACATCATTTAACCATCTGGCCCTCTGGCATTTTCTATCAAATACAGCTAGAATAACAATTGAGTAGCTAAGCATAAACTAACAGATAGTGAACATATGCAAAACAGTTGTACATTTTGTAATTCGAAAGTAAGCTATAGATTTTCCAGATGAGACTTAGCTCTCCTTCTGGCACTAAGAGTGCCTTCACCTGAAATTTAGATGCTGAAAATACTGAGCGATAACCTGCCTGTTGGTATTATGGAGAACTATTGCAGGCTGGACACACACAGACCTACCCAGCATCTGTGCCATGGCAAATCCCCTGGAGCATTCACCAGCAGGCATTTCCCTCACCTCCTAGAGACAAGCTGAATTTCTCCTGCTGAAGTGGCTCCACTTGCAAAAACTGATTCAATATTAAATCAGTGAGGAACCCCAGCTCTGTGCTCAGGGAGTTAGCATCTCTCTTTCTCACCGTAGTGGTAGAAACCAAAATCCCCTCAAGCCCTCAGAGAGCTTGGAGTGACATTGGTGGCCTCTTCAATATTCACTGGACTTTCCTGTTTGTTTGCTTGTTTGGAGGGGGGAGGTGTTGACCAGCCTTTGCTCCTACCTCCTAGCCAGCCTTCACAGCTGTGCACCCTGAACATACACAGAGACCTTTCCCTCCCTCTTTTCTGAGTAAAACATCTAAACCCTTCTCTTCCTTTCAGCTGGTCAGGCTAAACAGCTCCCTACTCAACATGCTGGCTTTAACAAAACCTAGACTTAGTCCTTTAAGATATATCTACAAAGCTCGACGGTGGTATTCAAATCTGCGTGGGTATCAGAAAAACCAGCCATGTTAGCACAGCACCCATTGATAACGGGGCTGGACTGTGTGTGCCCAGGGAGGCTGCTGATCTAACACAGCCGTCCTCCCTCCCGTACTCCACCCAGCTATCTGAGCAATGCAAACTGCCTCTTCTTCTTCATCGCCCCTCGGTCTGCAGGTTTCCTATTGCAGCACTAAGCCTACTTGGGAATCTAATCTTAGTTTTTCTGTGGCTAGAACAGGCTTATTCGCATGTTGACGTGGCACCAAGAAAACTGGAATATTTGTTCTCTTTTGGGGATCCTCATACTCCTATCACCCTCTAAAATTCATTCCACGTGTCTGCCGAAGCTGTTTGTCTCTGCTTCAACAATCACACCAAAATAATACAGTCGTTGCCCAGATGCCAGTAGCTGCCATCTTCTCAGTAGGAAAAAAAGGATCTTTGATCTGAGCTAGTTATTCATCCTGCCCCACGCCTACTACTACTGTTAAAATACATAACACATTGGAGGGAGATTGTGCTATATTTCATGAACACTCATTGCTGGCGCTAAGGGACATACCCATCTGTTATTTGCTCTCAGTTTTGCTTACTGGTAAAACAGGAAAGACAGCTTGCTGATGGGCTCTTTGAAGCAAAAGGCTTCTCTTTTTTACAATTAAAGTCTATAAATTATTTTTTCAGTAAATGGTATGCAGCCTACCTCAAATCAAAATTACTTCTACTAAATTAAAATTAAATATTCTGTACATTTTTTTGTATCACATGACTTTGAGTGATGGAACCTTACAGCGGTGTGATGCTCCTTAAAATATATTGAATTGGACTTTTTCCCAGCACAATCTAGCTTTGTACTATCTGGGTTTCAAACATATGCTCTAGTGTGTCTTTCAGCTATGCTGTCATATAAAAATGTGTGAGGGAGTTAGTGTGTTCTGGCTCAGGGACCCAAGGGGGAATTAAGGGCAGAAGTCAGGCAGGAGTCCATAGCTGCCTGCAGGACTGAGGCTATGACAGATACTGGGCTACGTCCTTGCAAGGGTTCTCTCTGCTCATTTTTATGGCTATCATAGATCCCAAGAACATCCCAGTACTAAAGACAAACAGCCTGCTAACACACTGGGAGTGACTTAGCTATTGGACACACCAAACAAACCCCTTCCAGTGGTTACTGCTTCCACCAGAACTGTTGGAAGTTATCCACCACTTTGGGCTCTCTCAACGCAGCTAGGGCCACTGGAGTAGAGAAGGTTCTGTCAGAGCAGGTCCGTGCATGGACTTGGGTCTTGCCATGATGAGCAGGCACTCCTATCAGTTTGGTTCTAGGCATCTTGCTGACCTTTCCTATGCCACATTTCTGCTCCTGAGGGTGTAGATCTCTACTGTGCAGAGAACAAACATAAAGGCATAAAATTGATGCCAGGAATACACTTCCCCAAAAAACCATTAAAAACACCCTGGTTTTTGTTGTGCTTCTACTCTGCATGTGCTCAGACACTTCAGTTACTTCATGCTTTTTCAAAAAGGCAGTATCTGAAGATTTCAGCATTTAAACAGGGATGGTTTTCACCTCCAGGAACAAGTTATCAGGGATAAAGCACACCTTATGCATGCCAGAACTGTGTTTTCAGAGTGAGAACCAGTCCCTCCTTTTTGTTACTCAGAGCAATCACTGCATTACCAACCACCATCAATCAGTGCATCAGCTCAGATTTAATACCCAAAAGTATTAAAAGTCCCCTAGAAAGCTTCCAGTTTTGCCAAACAAACCCATAACCTGGCAGCGATCCATCTATTGCACAGTACCTGTGCCACCCTTCAATCCCTGTCAGTGGACTGCTGGCCAGGCACTAGGTTCCTCTTCACTCAGCACAGGAACATTTGGCAGTGACAGTTCTGAGGAATGGGAGCTGCTCAAAGGAAAGGGACACCAGCGACAGATGATATACTGTTTCTTTTGATATATAGTTCAAAGCAATGTTTAAAGCTTTGTGATGGAAAGTTAATTTTCTGACATTATAATGCCTGCTGGTATTATACAACCAGGGAACATAAGAAGAGTGATCCTCTATGATTCACAGTCAATGAGTTCTGAGCTTTCCAGATTTAGATGCACTATCTAACGAAGTGCAACAGTTAGCAGCGTACTCTGTGCATTTCTCAAGATGTATGAGAACAACTCGTTGTTCTGACAAGGTCATTTCTGCTGCTTGGACCAATTAAACCTCTTAAAGAGAAAAAAATAGATTGTCCATTAGCACAGAAAATTCAGCTGTAGATTCAAGATATTTCAAAGTACCTGCATAGTTCAGAATAAGTAACCTTATAATATTGGAACAGATTTGCTAATACAAACATCTCTGCACAACCATTTTCATTTTGCTAAATGTGATCAATGTACAGAATGCCTATAATAGAGTCCTATGGGTGTGCAACCTCTACATATGTGATACCCAAATAACTAGGCCAGCAATCTTTCCCCGTTCTTCTTCCCCATGTATCTCCCCATTGTTCACAGCAATCTACAACATAGAAGCCAAATCTGAGGAGGAGTGTTCACTGGTAAATTCCTATTGCTTTGGGAGGCTGGAGGTCTGCATAAGCTGAGTTACCATGCCACAGGTGTCATCTTAAAATATCCTAGAAAAACATTCAAGGAAGAATATCGATGCTCTCTGGTTGTATTGCTATTCTACCTTTCCTATACCAATAAGCCCTCAGAGAAGGCTGACAAGTACTGTCTTACTAACACCAGTCGAGTGTTTTGAGATTCTCAATGAAAAGTGTTGCTGAAATGCAAGTATCACAAGCAGCGAGAGTTTTGAGCCACTGGAGGTTGGCCACCAGACCAGCTGGGCAAGCATGGCCCCCTAGCACAGCCCGGGCAGCTGAGTCTGCTGAGGACCTTTGCTGTGCTTCATGGAGGGGCAGGCATCACAGCTGCAGTGTGCAAGTTCACCTGGCTTATGCTTAAAAGGTGACTTAAGGTGGAAGGCAAATGCAACGTCAAGTGCGCTCACTCCTTACGTGCCTCTGGCTACAGGAATTGGTTTGCCTGAAACACACTGTATGGGTGGGTCACCTGGGCTCGGATGGACTTTGCGGGATACACCGGTATGTACAAAGGGTAACCTCACAGTGGAAAAATCTCAGCTGTGTTACTGCTTTGCCTGCAGCAATCATTGTTATCTCTTCTGTAAGCATATCTGTCATTGTTGCAGCTGAACATAATTACAACAGCAATTTGTCTACACATTGAAAAAAATGTGTAGTTTGCAATGGTGTGACCCTGCTGTCACAGACTGTCTTGGCTCCTTTATTCTCCTCCATACAGCATCTTTGCCACATATTTGGGTTTTTTTTCCTCTTGGGTAGAATAAAGAAAAAAAAGCACATAACAAAACCTCTACCAGTCCTGAGGCCCTTAATCTTTACTCAGGCAAACATGCCTTTAAATCTCAACTGATATCTGTCTCTGTTCAGAGGGACCGGTCCCAAAAGGACAGGTCTGGTTTGTCCCCATAGACTTCCCCGTTCAGGTCAACCCTGGGCATTGACCTTCACCTGGGAGCATTGGAAGAATAGCACAGATACACCCACTTGCTATGAAGAAGACCGTCGCCATTGACCAGGAGGTCTCCCTTCCTCCTCCAAGCAGCAGTGACCTTCCTCTTGAGACTTTTTGGGGCCATGGCACATGGTTCCTCTCCCCAGAGGCAGAAAGGTCCACCTCTCTCTTGCAGTCCCACAGCATTTCTGAGGCACCAGGATAGAAACAGGGCTTAGGTAATATCAGGTCATGAAACCTCATGTCATGTGGAAAGGGGAATCTCCTATGCCCTTTTCCATGCTTAAGAAAATTAAAGGAGAAGAAGGAAAGACATGCACATGCACGATAGAAGTAAAAAAAAGTCAATTAAAAAGTAGGCAGAAATACCTATACTTGTGCATTATTTATGATAGATTAACAAATGCTTTTCATCTCTGGTCATCTAATACATCCAATCTTTGAAATATACCTACTTTTTAGCAGGGCCTGTTGCAATAGCACGAGGGGCAATGGTTTTAAACTAAAAGAAGGGAGATTTACATTGGACATAAGGAAGAAATTTTTTTACAGTGAGGGTGGTGAAACACTGGAACAGGATGCCCAAGGAGGTGGTAGATGCTCCATCTCTGGAAACATTCAAGGTCAGGTTGGACAGGGATCTGAGCAACCTGATCTAGTTGGGGATGTCCCTGATCACTGCAGGGGGGTTGGACTAGGTGACCTTTAAAGATCCCTTCCAACCCAAACTGTTCTATGATTCTATGATTCTGTATGTGTGTGTTTGTGTGTATATATATATATATATATATATATATATACTTCCTGGTATAATCAGTTCATTTGTTAGCCTGTTTTTATGCTGTCGAGAGCCTTCTGGGAGAAATACTAGGGATTTCCTGGATAGTCGAATTTTCCATTCCTTCCTTTCAAATAAGGTCTATGGATTATTTATCCATTCCCTTCAAGTGTGAACACATTCTGTCATACGTTATTACATGGAGCTCCTTAGGGACTATATAATGCAATTAGATTCCCTTCTGTCACCTTCTTTCTAGGCCTGGAGATATTGTATTCTCCAAACCTCTTCTCATCCGTAACATATTCATTTAATTCCCCACAGTACACTTTTTGCCCTTTTCTGCACTTCTTACAGCATTTAAGTACCATCTTCAAACTTTTGTTATGAGACTAGCCAACAAAACAGCACACAGGAATTAGTCCAATTTTTGGAGATGTTGTAGAGATGTTTTCTTTTCTTTGACTCATAACAGAGCTCTTCCTGGTATCCTGGCAGCTCAATCCTTTGAGAAAAGGAGCCTCAAAAGCAAGCCATTTCTAAAAGAGAGTTACAGCTTGTTGCTTTCTCTGGTGCACTTCAGTCATTTTCAGGGCTGTACTGAGTATCCTGGGTTATATGATTTCCTTTTGCTCAAGCACGTCATCAGCATCTCGATTCTGTTCTGGTAGTGTAACAGTCAGCACACGAACAGTGCAAGCAATGAATTTCAAAATAGATATGCTGGGAGCTAAAGGGCATTTTCTTAGTTTTCAAAGTGTCGTCACAAAGTGTTGAAACCTTGAATACCTATCAGAAAGAGTGCTATATCTGCTTTGGAAAGGAAGGTTATAATTTGTAACAGCAAGACTTTCTATTCTAAAAAAAAAAAAAATAAAACTGAGGGAACAAAATATCAATCCCTCATCAAGCAATCCCCTGGAGAAATCATCTATCTCCTTACAAGCAATACCACTTACAAGTGAAGCATTCTCCACTTTTCTTTCTCAAATGAATTTTGTGCTCAATAAAAGCATGAACATGTGATTACATTATGCTTCTCACAGTTATCAGTGCCTGACTATATTTAGTCCACTTCTAAACACTGTCAAGTTTACATTTTCCCTAGTGTTAAATAGACTATTTTGTGCAATTTGTTTCTTCTGCACAATAATCAGCAGACTGGTATGGGTCACTCCTGTACTGTCATTAACAGCGGACTGGAACCAGGCTGTGCCTTGCTGGAGCAAAGCCAGACCAGAGAATTGTCTTAATAAATGCCAAAGCTTGTCCAAGAGAATAGCCCAAACAGAGACAGCCAGAAAGTTTCCAGCAAAATAAGTTTCCATTGAAAAGCGTCAGGTTCCTCAAACACAAAATAATAAATAGAAACATGATGATTTTGATGAGAGGGGCCCTGAGAAATGTGACTGGTTTCCAGCCAGGCAGAGCAACCCTCCGGAACACAGGGTCTGTCCTGGAAGCATCTTTGCTCTCAGGAGCCTAGCAGTTATTCCATGATTCAAAGCCTAGAATCAGATCCCACTTGCAGGCTGTCACAGGTAAGGGGCTCCATGAATTTCTCAAGGAGTTTTTTCCCTAGTTTTCCCTAGTTTTTTCACTGGAAGTTTCACACACATACTTCTTTTTTCCCTAAAAATAATAAAAAAAAAAAAATCCAAAGCACCGGGGGTTCCGAATACCCCAGGATTGTGAAAAGAAATCTCTGTTTTCCAATAGCTCTGTTGTCCAATATTGACTTCTTCAGAGAGCTCACAGTAAGTTTGAAATACAGGTCTACACAATGCAACTTCAGGGTGAGCATATGCTTTAAAATGTAATTGCTTTTGTTTCCCTACAGGTAGAGGAAAAACACACTAATAATGGTGTAGTGTGCCCACTCATATGTGTTTCTGATATTTCTTTCTCTTTTGATGGAATGCACTATGTTTTAAAATTTTCACTGGAGTCATCAGCAACACTGTACAGCCTCTTAGTACGGGAAGTAGGCGCCTTGAAGAGTTAGCTTGGATTTAATGGTGGGTTTAATGGTCTAGCCAGTGTACTTCTCTTCTTAATCCAAGCATCATTACGACTTGCCTGTGTGAAATGTCATGAAGATCCAAAACAGATGAATCAGTACTACATCTGCAAAATGAGTACAGCATTGAACTCTGGTCTTCTCACTAGTGTAGTGCAGTGCAACTGTAGAAATGACTTATGAGGCAATTCCTCTGTATTAATTTAGATGACATGCTCTCCCCCTCAAAAATAACTTAGGCATTCTTCTTCCCATGCCCCAGGTACATTTTGCTGAGTCAGCCTTTAGATAGGTCTTTATTTCAATGCTATAAATTTCAACAACTGGTGATAATATATATACTTTTTCTTGCTTAGGAGCACCAGGAGTTTAAGGTCTACATTTCTCTAACCCTGGAGCTGGCTTTGATCATTATAGTGGTGCCTGGGGGTAAAAGTAATTAATTGTTCCTGACCAATATTTTTCCATAAAGACTATTCACCATTTGTATGTATAAACATACATGTGTCTGTGTTAGAAAAAGGCTCTTAAACAAGCAAAAAATTCGAGAGATGTGAAAATTTGCCTTATAGTTGGAGGCACAGTGGTGGTGCTGATAGCCATATTTACAAATGAAACTACTCTTTTAGTTGTGAGATCCAAATATGTCTTAACTATTCCATTAGCAGTAGCACCTGGGTTTTTTTTAGAACATCACTTATATATGACAAATCCTAAAAGTAAGATTTAATTCTACTATTATCCTGAGTCTGATAGGGGCCTGGGTTGCTATTTCTGCCTTTTCAATCCTCTTATTTGCTGGCTACATTGCCTGGCATGTGTGGTGTCATGCCACGCAGCGGGAGAGGTTTTCTTTCCCCTGGAGCACTGCAAACACTGTCTAAAGGTTCACAGACTCTTAGTGGTAATAATTTCTAATGTCCTCAGATCCCTGTCCTACTCACACACTCCATATCAGCCTGTAAGCCAGATTTTATGTCTAGACAGATTTTTATATCCTGTTGGCTTGGCAAGGACAAAAAGATGGGGGCTTTAGCTCTCTATTGTGTGGAGTACAAAGTGGTCCCCAGGCTTAGACGGGCATTCTACCTGGCAAAATGCTGTGCCATAGGGACATAGGACACTGGTGTTTGTGTACATATACATACACACACGTATACATAGGACCTAATCTCAGTCTTTCTCTGTTTTTATCTCTGGCTTCTCTCCAGTGTCACTTCCTGTGGTTCATTATTATTTTTGCCTGTGATTCACTTACCACAAGTCTTATGTTGATTATTGGGTATCAGAGTGATTTGCGACCTGTGGAGGCTGGTGACAAGTGGAATAGATGTTTTGTAGACCCTTCTAACCCAGACATCAATAGTACTGTTGTCTGTGATAGTGATCAGATGATTCCCGCATTTCTAACATATTTGAGTAAATGTTAAATGCATCCTGCCCCTTCCTTCCCTTTGTTTTTTCCTCTTAAAATGTCGTTTGTAGAGTTAGACTTGTAAGACAGAAAAATATCTGAAAATATCTGATTTAAGGCTAAATTTACCTTTGCTCATGAATATCTATCCTGCAGAGGAAAGAACTGTAACACCTTGAAGGAAACACTATAGTGCCTTGGAGGAAAGAGTGTGAATCAAAACACACATTTTGAAGAAAATACATACCCAGTTTCACATAAGATATCTGAAGGTGTGGATGGGTATGTTGAATTACATTTAACTTCATCATAGACAAAACTTTGTTTGTCTGTAAATATAATGAAGGAGCACTGATTCAGCTCAAAGGTTGCAAATGCCCCTCTATATTGTATCTCAAGCCCTGCAGGTGGGGTTGCTTGCTTGTTCCGAACCCCACCACTGGAAATATCCCCTAAGTGTAGAAGTCTATAGTTAGTGTCTAAAGTTAATCTCTGTGATTATTCCAAGGCTTCAGCCTAAAGTAGAAGCTTCAGACAATTGCAGACAACTGAAATTAGGATGTTGTACTGGAAACCATTCCTTCATTCAGCATTATGTTTCTTCCTCTCTAGTAGTTCCAATTTAATTTCTCTCTAAACTATTCACTTCTCTTCCAATGCGAGTTATCAGTATGCTTTTTTGATGTCGAAGGTTGACCACAAGCCAGGCTGTACTGGTAAGACTGAAGGCAGTAACTCAGGGAAGTGATTGTTCTCTTTTTACACTTCTGAGACCACCCTTGGAGCAGCATGCCCAGCTTTGGGCTCCCCAATACCAGTAGGACATGGACATACTGGAGCAAGTCCAGCAGACGGCTATGAAGATGGTTGGGGGTCTGTGAGGAGAAGCTGAGGGAGCCACTCAGTGTGGAGAAGGCAAGAAGTCCTCAGCTGTCCAGTGGGTGGTTTTATGGAGGAGAAAGCCAGACGCTTCCTGGAGGAAGAAAAGTGAAAGGACAAGAGGCAAAAGGCAACAGTTGTACCAAGGAAGAGAATTTCACCATGAGGGTGGTCAAATTCTGGAGCAGGCTACCCAGAAAGGCTGTGCCATCTCTGTCCTTAGAAGCATTCAAAACCCCACTGGGCATGGCCCTGAGCAGCCTCATCCACCATAGAATTTGCCCAGCTTAGATAAGGAAGCTGGACCAAACAATCTGAAGAGGTCACTTCCAACCCAATTTTTTCTGTGATTCTGCTCTGCAAATCTAGAAGTCCTACAAAGAAATGGAACAACGTGTGAATCAACAGGCAGAGGTATAATAAAAGGGAGGAAACCAGGGCAATATTAATCCTGAGCTGAATTCCTCTGCCATTAGAGATGGTAAACTATTTCATAGACATAACTAGGAAAATGTCCAGTTCCTGAGGCCCATTTATAAAATGCACTGACATTGAAAGAAGTCTTCCAGAACAACATCCTTCCCTCTCTCACAAAATGTGCTTGGATTTTTTGATGACATTTCACAGAGGGACAGCCAGCCCTGAGAGAGCTGATTAATTCCACTCCCTATCCACTGGGGGTAGGTTAAAAGCTGGAATGCAGGCATCTAGCCTAGCAATACCAATTATAAAAGTAAGATGACTAATGAGATGAGTAATGGAGGATATCATGGCTTAAAATTTCACCTTTCCCAGAGATGAAAGGTTGAGGGAGACACTTGCATTTATACTCTAATTCCTCCCATATAGGGACCAGATGGCTTTTAGAATTGATTCCATTGATTTTCTTTTTTTTTTCTTTTATATTTGACATTCCAGCAAGAGAGCTCTTCTTTCATAGCAGCTGTGTGACTTAGCTTTGCATAGTCCTACAATGGTTCTTCCTTCCCTTTCCTTTTCCTAATCTGTGCTTTTTTTTGATAACCAAAAAGCCAATTTTGCAAAGTTTAAATGTACCAGCAGTGCGAAAGGGAAACATTATTCTTTTGCTTGTTATTAACATGGTTTGTCACTTATGCTAAACAAAATTTCTGCCCTCAGAAAAAAGGTTATACGTAAGAGACACAAGTGGTGGCTTACCATAGAGCATGTTAAAATGTTTTGCTTTCTAATAGGCCCACAGTCTGTCCAATATTGTGTGTCTAAGTCACACCTGGAAAAGCACTTAAGCATATACCTATTTATAGGTGGCAGAAGTAGTTTGCTAACTAGGGATGGACTACTCAGCTAGGGACTGCATTTGCAAATTGCATATTTTTCAGCAAATCTGAGTATTATAAGAGGAATCATCCGAATAGCATGCATATGGTGCAGAAACTGCCATACCACCAGAAAGGAAATATACAGAGCGGTAAGGATAATCACTATTATTAGTATTTTAATCAATGGAAATGACGAGTAACTGGTAATAATGTACCCCAGTGTTTTGATTTGAAAGTTTGTTTTTTGAGATTAGGAGTTTCACAAAAGTTTGCACTATAAAGGGCAACATTTTAAGAAGGAAGGCAGGCTTAATGCTGTGTTTTAAAGAGCTGTCAACATCAGGATATTTCAACAGTTCAGGCTCGTCCAAGCATGATTTTGCAGGGTGTCATGAGGTAGCACTGCTGGATCCCATGCCAGGAGGACTCCTGCTCCCTGTGAATCTGTGACAGGTCCTTGCAGCAGTACTGACTGCGCGCAGGTCTGCTACTAAGGGTCTCTCCAAGTGGAATGACAGTGTTGGAAAAGCAAGGTATTTTACTCTCTGCTTTAGACTCTTTGTCTATTGACAGATATTGAGGTGAATATGTAGCTTCCAAAAAATGTAGCATCTGCGTCAGTGTCAGGCTCTCCTGAAAAGGGAGGTTTCCTTACACTGTTTTACAAGCTTTGCAGCAGAGATTGTAGCAATAAACAAGTTTGTTTCACAAGGAACTCTGGCCTTAGTATTCCCAACTTGCCTCTGACAAGAAGACAGCTTGCAAGACTGTAACATCTGCTGCCTCCTAGAAATGGGACAATGATATTAGCTCAGCTGCGCTGCACAGGCAGGATGCTTGCATCCGTGGAAATGTTGAGATCTGACCACAGGGAGTGCACTGACCTCCCGAGTCACTTAGAAACCTTTGAGAGTCTTGCACATTGGGTCAGATCCACCATTCCCACAGGTCCTTTTTTGCCTCAGTGGAACCCATGACAAATGTGTTCACACTTTTTACTTCACAAAGCGAGACAGTGCATGGAGAGTGTCAGTTGTCTTTGCTAGGTGACTCAGAGTCTTCAGATCTCCGGTCAAGAGGTCTATCTCTCAGTTTGGAAGTGTTTTTTATGTTTTCAATATATTAATCTGAGTTACTTTTTTCTCTGAGGTACTCAGTTTAATTACTTGAACTTATAGGCCTTCTGCTAATAACTTCATCTGACTATGGAGTGTGAACAACAATGGTAAAGACAGAGAGTAGTCTTATAGTAAAAAAGCTTTTGAAAAATTGAAGTTGAATTTATGCTAATATAGCTATAAATAAACAGAACTAGTCTATGACATCTCTACAGAGAAAAATAACACAGCAGGGGTACTTCTTACGGCCTTTCTCACACCTCTTTTTGCGATTATTCAATGACTTCAACTTCATGCACTTCAGAGAAGTGCAGTGATGCCTAGTTGCCATGGCAGTACTAAAAAACTGTTTCAAATTCATCATGATTGTAGTCTCTTGCCTGTACAATTTTTTTTCTCCTGGTATTGGCAGCCACAAGAGGCACAGTCCTGATCCATGCACTGGTGATGGGAAATGGAAAGTATATACCCTGTATGAGTGCAAGACGTGAACCCTCATATGGGCCAAGATCTTGTCTCTATTCCACACCTCCAGGAACCATTTCTGTTTTCAGTAGTGTAAGGCAGACCAAAAACAACTGGCAGATACTTTGAAGAAAGGAGTTTTTCTCACAGGCCACCCCTCCTTGCTCCCCTCCACTTATGGGCATTGCCTAACATACCTGACAAAATCACAGAATCACAGAATGAGAGAACAGTTTGGGTTGGAAGGGATCTTTAAAGGTCATCTGGTCCAACCCCCCTGCAGTGAGCAGGGACATCTTCAACTAGATCAGGTTGCTCAGAGCCCCATCCAGCCTGACCTTGAATATTTCCAGGGATGGAGCATCTACCACCTATCTGGGCAACCTGTTCCAGTGTTTCACCACCCCCATCATAACCAATTTCTTCCTTATATGTAGTCTGAATCTACCCTCTTTTAGTTTAAAAACCATTACCCCTTGTCCTATCGCAACAGGCCCTGCTAAAAAGTCTGTCCCCATCTTTCCTATAGTTCCCCTTTAAGTATTGAAAGGCTGCAATGAGGTCTCCCTGCAGCCTTCTCTTCTCCAGGCTGAACAGCCCCAACTCCCTCAGCGTTTCTTCATAGGAGAGGTGCTCCAGCCCTCGGATCATTTTTGTAAAGAAAAGGAGAAATCATCCTCCTTCCTGACAGCAATGACTTTATTTGCAGTTGACATTTATCCAGGATTTAGACATCACACCTATCTGTCACCTTCTCCAGCCACCCTCTGCTCTCTTTTGGAAACATGAAACCTTTCACTTGTACTGCCCTTTCTGACTTGCAGATGGAGCTTTGACTGCAGCTGAACTTAGAAAAGTCTCTGTTACCCATTAACTTTTTCTTTCTATAGCTATATTGCAGTTCAGCCACTGAAGTCTGATCCAACTACAGCATCAGGAACTGAAGAACCAAGAGGGCAAATTCAAAGCATCATACAGGCAGCTTCGCTACATAAATATGTACGTGTGTGTGTGTCTGTGTGCACACATGAGAGAGTGCACGTACACACACGCACACACACGCCCCAATTGCTAAATTACACTTTTTTCTAACTTCAGTCCGAGACAAATGAAATCACCCCCCCAAAAAAAATAATGAAGGCCAAATTGATCTCCTAAGTGGATCAATAGAAACGTAACTAAAATAGATAGGGGAGTTTATCAGACCTGATGTAGTAAAACACTAATAAGATCACTTCCAATTCACACATATAGGACTAAATTTTCAGCATAAATTGATCTCCTTGCCAAGGATGAATGGGAACCTTTAGTAACAGATTAGTGCTGTAAAACATTCTTTTTCTATACAAACAGTAGATTTTCCTCTTATCCTTACTGATTGCCTGTTTTTAATGCTGCCTTTCCTCTGCACAAAACAGTAGATTTCTCTCTGAAGTGCTTATTTGTTTCAGAAAACAAATTACCGGTTCATCATCTGCACCATTTTGCACTGAATGGTACCTGAGAGGAAGAGTATGGGAGTGAAAATCACTTATAGCCGTGAATGTAAAAGCATTCCTCTCAGAGCCCTTGTTGCTACCTCTGCCAGCAGTGACCACATAAGGGGTTTGGATGAAGTGGAGCAGCCTCAGGAGAAGGGACAGAGAGTCCCCAGCAACACTGCAGGAGAGGAAGATCTGAATTGGGGGTTCCCAACACTGGTGCTGACCACTGGATATTTGGCATCTTCTTTAAATTTTTGGGTTTGAGGTTTTCTGCAAGAAAGAAAAAAACTAGTTTTTCCCTAAGTCCTTGACTATGAAATCTGCAAAAGGCAGGTCACTTTCTCTGCCCCAGTGACAGGCACCAAGCCACCTTTTGGAGTGGGGCTGAGGCACCCCCTTCTCTGCATTCCCCCTGGCTAGCGAGATGCTTTCCTCCCTCAGCACGTTATCATGGCTGCTTACCCAGGTGTATGTACTGCTAGTTGGATGGATAATCTCATTGGCCTTATCACTACTACTTCAAAGAGTGGGATTTAGCTCATCTATTTTCAGCTGCCCTAAAGTCCGATGTGTAGCTTATGTTCTTTTACAGCCTAAGGCTATTCTCCATGGTCAATGGGGAAAAACAGGCTGCTCCAGAGGGAGTGATGAGAAAACCCACCATACTCAAACGGCTGTGAGCTGAGATGTGTCAAAGAGTATCGGTGTGAAAGGCAGCAAAGTCCAAAGTTACTGGAGAGACAAGAAAGTACAACTCCACTAAAAGCAAAAGGCCAGCAGATAGAAATGCCTCCCACATACACCAGAATAACTAACATCACCTCCTGGAAGGACCAGTTTCTCTCCAGTGATTACAGAGATCTTCAACCCTTACACTGACTAAATGTTTAGTTTTCAGATGGTTAAAGGCACGTGAAGTGAATGCAGCTTTGAAGATCCAGCATCCAGATCTGTGAAGTTAGCTCTTAATCTGATCCTATTTTTTTTTTCTGGAAGGCTGTTCGTGCAGTTGGAATATAGCTTGTTTGCTGCAGGTTGATCCATTTAAAGGAGTAAAAAATGAGGGGCAAGAGTAAGCACTCCCTTTCCCATTTTTAGTTGTATACATGTAAATAAATGTATCCAAAAAGGAGACAGCCCTTGCCCATGTTTACCTTTCTCTGTCTGACTCCTAAAATATAGAGAAAATAAAAGGAATTGCCAAGAGAAATCTTCTTGTGCTATAGGACATGGTGGGGGGATGGGGTGGGGAAGACACAATGAAGTATGTAGATGAAAAAACAAACCTGAGTTTTGACTATGCAAAGTTTTGGTAACGTTAAGAGGTACTCTCTGTACCAGCAACTTCTGACCCATTGTGCATAGTATACAGAGTTTTGTTGTAAGACAGTCTGAAGCTAGCGTACTGTCTGTGAAGTGATACCAATCATTTTGATACAGAGACATTCAGTAAGGAGTTTGGTATGCTCTGGGGTTAGAGGATCCAGAACACTTTCAGCACCACAGAGGGAAGATGGCTGAATATTTATGTCCTGAGGTATCACATTTAGAACAACTTACAGGGAAAATAGGGATGAAATTATAACACAGCATAATAACAGGCTTTTCCTAATTTTTTTTATAAAGCGATATTTAACAGGATCATTCATGCTTTTTAATTGTAGAACCAGCTATTTATCATTAAGAAAATTGAATTCATAGATAAATACATTCATAAAAGTATTCTACCGAGGTAATAATCTCTTTGTAAGGGAACTCTGGAGCAGCATACAAGAACAAACACTGCCTACTAAGGAAAGCAGAACAATACTGAAGATTTCTGACAGTAAGACAACTGGAGACCAAATGCAAGACTCTCAGCATTACCAATTACTACAAATAAACTTAATGAAAACCAGACAGAACTGAAGAAAGATAAGACTTCCTGGACCAGAACTTCAGAACACGAATTGCTGTCTGAAAGAAGCATCTTGAATATGGCGTATTATAATAGATGAGAAAACCAACTGAAGCGGAGTTACAATCAATTTTTGAAATAACAGAAACATAAATAAAAGAGCAGCAGTATCATGATACCCATCGGACCTGTATTTTGTTAATGAGCAGTAAAGGATTTCTGCAAAATAGGCTGTTAATGTAAAATCCATAACTGTGCCTAGGCTTCAGATAGCTGTCTCTGGAATGATAGCTCCTGGGCTGCTCCTAGCATTGCCAAGAATACAAGAATATAAACTGCATCCAGAGTGCAGACAATAAAAACAAAGCTTTTTTTTTTGCTTTTTTTTTTATGAACAAAATCTTTTAGTAATGGACTTGAATTACAGGCTTTGCAGCAAAAATTTCGAAGCACTTTTGGAACCCAATGAGCAATATGCACACTGTTCAGAGGAAAAAAAATAAATGTACTGCTCCAGATAAAGTCCATAACTTCTAAATTAAGGCTTCCAGAATTTCCTCTTAAGTCTGAAAACTGAGCTCGACATGTATCATATTAGATGCTTCAAAACACAGACAACTAAAATCCATTGCTCTCTTTTAATATATTTTTTTATTATTTCAAAGGCATAATTGTAACTGAAGCACTTTGTGCATGCCCTTTCCATTATCATTTGAACTGAAAAGTTTGGAATAGGTGCCCTAGCAGAACAGAAACAATATTATGTGCCTGCCTTAACCAATCACAGTTGTTTTATGGATATAATTCCTCAATTGTAGACTAAAGAATGCAAAACAGTATTTCTCGAATATGCTTAAATATCAGATGACTCTCAGGGAACCACAATTTGTTAATTGATACAATGTTAGCAGAAAAAGGAGCTGCAACTATCAAAATAATCATTAAAAACATTGTCCATGTATTAGTAACAAACCACATCAAGAAATATATTTGTATTAGATGTACGCGCATTGAGGGCAGGATGGCGGGGCCACAAATCTTACCAGACTAAATTTTCATGGTGAAGAAAGGCAGGACAGAAGCAACTTCAAAAAAGCAGTACTGCGGGGAGATTTACCCCCCCACCCAGGGAAGGCAGTGCACTTTTACAAGTGAAGAGAGAGGTGATTTGTGCACCACTTCAGAAGCACCTGCAGAGGAATATGCTGGGTGCCTGACTGGGGAGCAACCGTCTTGGGCCGTGTGTCACTTTTGTCATCTGATCAGCAGGATTTGTGTGAGTACCTGCTGAAGGTTCATGTCCCTCCAGCCCACCTGTGAGGACATTGCTTATTTCTTCACCTCTTGCCTGAACGTTTCACAAGATGAAGTTTCTGACTCTGGTCACAGCTGTGGGCAGAGAGACCTGCTGCGGATGGGCATTTTGTGAAGTTTTGCCCAGCCATTTCAGAGTCTGAAGAGGAACATTTTGGAGAGAACTCATTAACGCTTGGTTATTTCTTTAAAGCATTTTGCATATGGTACAGCTATCTGTTAGGTGTCTCTCCCTTAGCCAAGGCCAAAATAGCATCTGTTACACAATTCATTAAAAAGCATTGCTGCCTCTCATGAAATTTGGAAATATGTGGTTTGTCCTGATGATTAGTTCTGACCTGGAAGAAAATTAAAGAAACCAAAATGGAAAAAAAAACCCAACCCAAAACCCCAAACTACTATTCTTTAAACTACACAGTAACAGCACAAAGAAAAATGGCTATCTACCTTTCTTCCTAGATAGGTTCAAAAAGGGAGAGAGAGCACGTTTTTTTGAGGCCGTGTTCCTCCCAGTTATTAAACACCCTAGTCCAGATGCAGTCACTGGCTCAAGGAGTCCTTTTCCCCCCAGGCCACTGAAAGGTAAGTCAGAGAAGATATGCCTGTCACTCTTTCTGATACGTTTTTGTTCTCAGAAGAAAAAACACAGGCAGGGACAAGACACTAGATTATATGGACCTTTGCTCCCAGCCAATACAGCAACTTTTATATTCACAGACCTATATCATCCATTTATATTATTTAAAAAAAAAAAGGAAGCGAAAAAAAAGGCTAGGTTGCACAGAATACAAAGAAACTCCTGGGTCTCAATTTCTTGCTTGTTTCGGTCCCACCTGGTGGCTGGAGGTTCTTGGGACACACACATAGAGCCGAACCAGGCCTCATGGTGGAAGTCAACCAAACTCAAATACATTTGTTGCCTGAACATAAATAGCTGAAAATTACAGAAGGCAAATCAGAGATCTTGAAAGGTTTATATGAATGTTCATTCTGTATTCATACAAATGAATGCCACAACAGCTTTTACCTCTTTTCAGCTCAGTCTTAGTCAATATAACTTGTCCCAGGCATCTCTCACCTGCTCTCAGGTTTCAGCCATCAGCCATCAGTTTTCTTTGGCAAATAGAGAGGGGTCTGTCTCTCTGGTATCCTACTTTAGAAGGACTTTAAGCCTGTAGTTGTCTCTTCAAATCGCCATGCCTTGAAATTCATGGGGACAAAAACATGCCCATTCTTTCTTACAGGCAATGACTCTGTCAGTGCATTGCCCTGATCCTCAGTTTAGTCTGTCTCCCTACTGTTCACTTTCTTCTTTTCTCCAGCCTCCTAAAATAAGCCAGCTTTTGCAACTGCCCTCAGGAAATCAGGCTTTTTTCTTTTTTTTTTTTTTTCTTTTTTTTTTTTTTTTTTTGAGATGTGCTTGCCTCTCCAGGGAATTGAATTAATTATTGCCCACGGAGTCAGGAGCACAGAAATACTCACAACGCTGGCAGCACTGATATGTTCGGTTTTGGGGCCTATTTCTTTTATACAACCTATTGTAGCTCAGTATAAAAGACTTTATGGTTTGCAAGGTTCCAGTAGCTTACATTTGTCACAAACACCGGTGTCTGGGTGGGCTCTCAAAAGCTGCCTGTTTTTCCCCAGACTTTGCTTTCATTAAATTCAACAGTGCCCCGGGTATGGCAAGAGCAGGAACCAAGCGGTGTAAGTCACAGGCTGCCTCTCCACAGGGGCTGATGGCTTTCCCAGGCACATTGCTTCTACTGATGCTCTGGAGCTCATGCTTCCCATTTCCTCCACCCAGCCACAGAAAAACCACTCCAGCCAAATTTCTCCACGGTGTCAGCACCTGAAACATTGGCACTGGAGGTGCTCAGGACATGAGACATAAATATTGGAGCAGCGTCCCAAAATTGCAGCATCACACCTCCTGCTGCAGCACTCACTCCTTCCCCACAGCCGGTGGCCAACAGCTCAATATTAGTACACAGAGCATTGCTGTTATGCACTGCTTCCACCCGTAATGCTTTATTCCCTCTCTCACAGACATTCATGCATACACACCTATCCACTTTTACTAGAGCGAAAAGGTTTTATATAAGTCTGGAGGATTGGGTTTTATTTTTAAAATGTTTGCAGTAGTACTTCCGAAGCACCCCTATCATCTGGCAGAAAAGGGAATTTAATGTAAAACCATATTTCAGTCGCTCTCCCAACACTGCTGCTTCCTCTACAGAAATTGTTTTATTGAATCTGATTTTTTTGAAATAAATTTGGTATTCATGAAAGAGCTCAGATTGATAGCTTGGAAAGCGATGGCCACATTTCCACGCAGAACCCAGGGAGCAAAACTGATTTCAAACCCGCTGCAATAGTTGCTTGAAGAAGCTCCATTTTTGAAGGGATTCAGCTGGGGTTTTGATTCTAATCTGCAGAGAAACGTTTCACTCATGTGCACAACATCATGCAAGACAGTGTTCCCACTGACACCCAGACTTCTTCCCAGGCTCATTTTAAAGGTTTGTCGCCTGGATTGGACGGTGTCGGACAGCAGGCTCCACATTTGGTGCCTTTGGGAGGCAGCATAATGACAGACAATGACCAAAAATATGGTCAAACAGTGATTCAAACAACCGATCCAACATCAAAAAGCTGATTTATTACCTGACAGATTCAATCTTCTCTTTCATCAGTTTAGTTAGAAAGAAGGGAAATGGTTGTATTTTAAGAGCAATGTTGAAAAATATTGTACGGATGAAAAATGAAGTAGAAAACTTTTTCTTTCTTAAAGTATTGGAAAAGACCACCCAAAACCTTACACTAGTGGTTACATCCCCCAAAGGACTTCAAAGTTTGCAGCAGCATTTGTACCTATCCAAGAGCTATGTTCACATGACCCAATATGCACAGCCACAATTAAAAAAAAAAAAAATCTGTGTTATGTTTTTCCAGTAGGTCCCTTTTATTATCTTTTGCATTTCCATCTAGCTTTGTTCCAAGTTTCAAATAACAAGCCTTCACTTTACACACAGCTGAAGTGTTTGGCAAACCAGGGGCTGGTATGATACCTTACCAATAAAGATGTTCCACGCGTAAGGAAAAGAGGGTCCATTTTATTTTGTCTCATTTATATTGGGGAAAAATAGATTCTGAAGTACTGCAGATTTATTACAGAGAGCTTGAAAGAACCTCCTAATTATTATTCACTGCTTTACAGATCATTGTTAAAAGTGTTAATTTCAATTATCTAAATGTTTTTCTGGCTTGTATGTCATTTGCAATAAAATTACTAGGGCCAGATTTACTGATGTACACCATTTGCTGTGTGCAATTCCAACCTCGGGTTTACGACTGCTTTGTGTTGCTGGAGTGGTGCACTGAGCTTTCTAATGATTCTGGCTTATTGCCTTTTCCCCACATATTCTATATCAATTTATTATTCCATGGTGGATGGTTATATGCTTTCTGCAATTTACTTTAGAAATAGTATTAAAAATTAAGTTGACATGTATTAAATAATACTTTATTGATTTTCTTAAACTTGCAACACAGGAATGCACCTCTGCATCGCTAGCCCTAAACCATACATACATATATATGTATATACAGAAAACCATATGTATAATATAAGAGAAAGCCAGACAAAAGCTGTGTGAGCTGAAATCTCAAATGACATCTTGAAAAATTGTGAGGAAAAAACCACCCCATCGTACTGCCCCAGTCTGTGTGTTGTATGAGGGCACATTCATAACATGAATGAAATGCGATTTCCCCATGAGGGCAGCTTCCAAACGAGCCACACTGTTACAATGGCTACACAAACCGCTCAGCAATGAGCCCAGGGAGGGGAGACGGCCACATGCTGCTCCCCCTCACCCCCTCTGCACAGGGAAGTTGCTGGGTTTAAGACTGTATTTCGAGCACAGAGTTTTGGTGCAGACATCTATCATCAAGAGCCAAACAGCATCAAATCAAATCTGAATCTGCAGGACTAGATTGTTTCTGATACCCAATTAGACAGGGTTTTTCTAAAGCAGGAGTAAGGGGAGTGTTTGGGTTACCACCTAACCTTTTGACTAACATATAATGATTTCATTTCTAAAAGTCGCAACTCTAAGCAAGTGCGGAGACTAGGTATTTTATTACCCACATGTGTCTGCTTTAGATAAAGACTCTACATATCCATTTTGGAAAGGATTTTGAAAACAATTTTTGTTTAAAATATGGGTAAAGGAATAAAAATGGGTCAAGGTGTATTCAATACAAGACATAATTATTAGCATGAGCTACAGCCTGAAGCATTTTAGAGTACACATGCCGCTAGATATATATGACACTGGTGCAGCACTGTATGCTGTCTTCTAAGCGAGTGTGCTTTTCATCATCCAGATGCCTTTGTATGATCTAAAGTAGGGCTGCATGAGACTTGCAGTCAAATGCAGTGCTGTCAGAAAGGTATGATTAATCATCTCTGCCAAGCTGACAGTGTAGGATCTGATTTATCCTGCCTCTGGCTCATATATTTATTATAAAATCAAAGGTAGCTAGAGTTTAGCATCAGTACAAAGTGCTGGAGTTTTGTTCAATAGTGAGCTATTGCATGTGGAACAAGCATCAAATCTCCTGGCATTTAATGATTCATTTTAAATATATCTGGCACATGAATTAGCAAACAGAGCTGTGAAATACTAACAGCAGCCAAAAGTAATTTATGAATATTGAATTGCACTGTGCAGTATGTCAAGTGAAAATACAGCAAGAACTCCCTTAAAAGCTTCTTTGCCTGTCCCAGCTTTCTGGTAATCAGAACACCTGAGAGAACCGCACTGAATGTAATGCTCCAAATCTCCAAATTAAAAAAAAAAAAAAAAAAACCAAACCCAAAAACAACCTTAAGAGAAATAAGAAAACAAAGCCAGAAAACCTGAAATGTCCCCCTAGAAATGGATAACATATATTTTTAATGAAGTTGTTGGTAATTGAAAATATGCAAGTAATTAAGTATACATAGATGGTTAATCATAAAATTCATTGCTGTGCACATAGTCTTTCAGTTTGTCCAAATCTATCAATATCCCCACAGAGTTTTCATAACCTCTAGCAGGGTTTGTCATGTGTCCAAATTTCCTAACGCAAGTTGGCTGTGTCAGGACCTCTAATGGGGTTTTGGAGTGCAAGTGCAAGGATACTATTAAAACACTGCAGCACATCTGAGGTACCCTAGAGGAGCTGAGTATTTGATGTGATAAGCTTTAAGATCCTCCGGTTGCAATCTGCAAACAAAACTATACAAGCCTATAAGGGAGGAGCTGCTTGGAAAGGCTTTAGGTCCTTATGTGACCATAACTTGTGATCATGTTACTGTTTAAAAGTACTGTTACAGCCTGGAAAACTGGTTTTCTGTGACATGACAGTTTTCAGATGAGGAAAAATATGAGGCTTAAAAAAATCGAAAGTGGATGGGCAAGAATAGCACCCAGCTTAAAATTAAATACAGATGTCTCAAAAAGCTGGCTTGCAGAGGAGACACTGAAAGGAAATGCTTTCAGTGAAAAGTTATTTGTAACCTTCAGTCAGGGTGAATGTTGGAGAAAGCACTGGGGGAATGGTAAGAATCATCATCTGCCTAGGAGTTCATATTTATACCTTGAAGATTTTCCTCATTTTCTCCCAGAAATTTTGCGAAGTGTGGCAGAATGCACACATATGCACAGTCTAAAACACCTCAGGCTTTGCACACACTGCGTCTTGGGCTGTGTCACAAGACCTTTTGAAAGCCCCCATCTGTATTAAACCAGAGATCCTGCCTGGATGCTTTTAAACAGCTTGATACATAGGTACCGTGAAAGCTCAAGTTCTCGTGAAGATTTACTCATTCATCTGTACAAGTCTGTCTACTATGCTATGCATATTCATTTATTAGTATCCTTAGAAATCAGCTGGATGTCATAATTAAGATGAGCCAGCATTGCTAGCAGCAAATTATACATGTACTTTAGATCCAATTACACTGTAATGACTGAGTGGCAAAGAGATATTGGCAGCTAAAACTGCATCAAATGGCTTCCTTGAGGCAGAGCCAACAGTACGGGGTAAAATTAGAAAAGTGTCCCATAACATTTAAACTTCTCATAACAAACAGAGAGGGGGAAAAAAACCCCTACCAAAATTCTTAGGTAACAATTTTATAAAACATTGAAAGTACAAGTATGAGTGGTGATTGCAAAAGGCAGCTACTTTATAAAAACCCAGGACTCCAGCTCCCCTTGAACAGAACAAGCTCTGGGCTCAGCAAGGCGCCTGTCTGCAGCTACGGTCACCTGTTAACCTCCAAAGCACTGACTCTAGATGGTGAGGTGCACCCCAAAGGAAGGGATGGGATTTCCCTTTTGAAGGAGATCCAGCTGAATTCATAGGAGCACAAAAAGGCCTGCAGAAAAGCTCAGCAGTGGGAAAGTTTTGTAGCTTGTGTTGTGAGAAGAGAATGAGCTACAGAAGCATAAAGGTGACTGTAGCCACAGCACTTTTATAACCACATTGGATCACAATCAATATGATATTTAGAAAATATCAAAGCTTTAGTTTAGATCACAACACTGTAGACATTCCTGTTACAGGCACTGTAAAGAGGATCCAAACTCTCTCGTGATTAAGTCAAGCCTTTGTTGAAAAAGGTGTTTTATCCATTTGGGTCTTTGCACTTCAAGGAAAAAAATATTTCAAAAGTCCCTTTCAGTAAAAAGGAAACAAGAAAGCAAATGTAAACAGAATTGGTGTGTCAATTGTAGACATGCTCTCCAGCAGTTCCTTGGCAAAAAGACAATAAGAGAAATTAAAATAAATATGGACTAACATGCAAGAAAAATATATAGGCTTCTGAAGGCAAGCAGGATATTCAACATCAGTTTGCCAAGTCTCAAGGAGTCACCAGTAGGTGGTGAAGGCAAGGAGACTTTCCTGAGTTACTCCAGACTCATCACCACAGAGAACTGGATAAAAGAGTGCAGGGGGGATGTCCGAGGGGAAAAAAAAAAACATAACTGCCACCTTTTTCAGAGAAGAGCTCCTATCTGGGCACAGGGTTATCTCAACCCCGCCGTCTCCCTTTGGCAGACACAGCCTTCCCTGGGCACTGATCCTGCTGGAGGGAGAGCCAGGCAGAGGGGGAGTCCGCAGCACCTTAGGCGGGATACAAGCTGGCATGGGCACAACTGCACTTTCTTAGGATGGTTGTCTTCACTACTGTTATGGGGCTTGCACAAAAACCACCTTTATAGACTGTATATAGAGTGTGATTAAGTTTAAGAGAGCAAGCCAGTTCAAATGCCTGAAGGTCCAGTGATGTTCTTGAACTGGCATTTGTTACCGGCCTTATCTGTGCCAGTGGCCGTACGGACACTGCAGTCACTGCAGAAAAGACCCCAGTCTTAGGAAGCAGCCCTATAACCAAACAGGGGTTAACACACATTGTCCTGCACGTCCCCCTGACCACTTCTTTCTAGGTTCAAAATGCCGTACTTCGTAATTCGCATCCTTTACAGACATAAATACACTTTTTGCACTGGGTTTCAGTGAATCCCCTGCTACAGGCTCTGCTATATGAGCCATCTGTGCTCAGCTGGTCATTAAACACAATGTTGGATAGGTATGTTGGAAAAACGAAATATCTACTTCCTCCTAAGGAAAGATCAACACCCATTTTTCTGAGACCTATATTGATTAAAACCTGTCTGGATCCTGCTATATGTCTAATGCTTGAACCAAAAATTCTGGAGGTAATGAATCTTATGGAAAGTCCTTTTCATCTTGTTGCATCAACACAATTAGCTACCTACCTTGTGGATATAGATAACTTCTATCTTTTTCTGTAGAATAATGTTTGAAAAATATTCTTAAATTGAAGTCTGATTTTCCTCTGAAAATCAAAAAGCAGGAGCATATGCATTCAGCCAAAGAGTTATATATACATAGTCAAAGGCAGATGAACTTCTTGCAAGCAAAATTTTTGGTTTGGTTTTAATTAAAATTGGAAAATCTGGAAAATGTAGCATGTTCTAGTCAAAAGAAACCTCTATTGCATTTTGAATTGAAAATAAGTAATTCTTAGGGTGTAATTGAGATCCTCAGTACCAATCAGTTTAGAACATAAAGGCTTTTAGTAATTTTATTATACCAGCTGCAGTAACTTAGGGTTCTTTTCACTCCCACTCAGCTAACATGTTAAGCATGCCTAAACTAGTCATCCCATCTCCTCCTTCAAGAAAAACAGAGCTATGAGCAGTTCCACAGATCAATTCATCTCACCTATCTTAAATACTTGTCATAGCATGGGATGCATCACATCCTGGGGCAGTTTAGTTTTCTCAGGCTTGTTTTTCTTTAAGCCAGCTTGGTCCTTAGTTTATGATGTCAATCAGATGCATGTTTATATCAAATCAGATTAAATGCCTTTGTTACTGTATGCCAGCATTAAAAGACAATGTTTGAAATGCACAAGTGAGAGTAAAAATAAGCAACAATTTTTGTATAAAGAGAAAAACGTACCAAAAATGTAAAAATGTGGCTTAAAAGTTATGACAGTTGCTTCGTTTTGAATGGCTTTTCCAAAAGTACTTAGAAGTTTTCTCATAAAAATATAACTTGAATACATGTTATGGCAATATGTACAAATGCATATGTATACACACTCCTATGAGATATTAGATGTTTAGCTGCCGAAGCCGCAGCTCTGAGCTACCTACCTCTCTCCACTGTGGAAAGGCTCCAGAGCCAGCTCCTAAAACACTGTGATTGATGAAGCAGTATTTTAAGGCAGACCAAAATCAATGCAGGTTAACTTAAAACACTACACGGCAAACTGCTGCAGCCCAGGAGCTGATTGACAAGGCAAGGAGCTGGGGACAGGCATCACGCTAAAGCATCTTTGCTCCTCAGCCACAGTCAGAGGCTGCGGTGTCCCTGGGAAGGTGCTGCCCATCAGCAGCGTGTCGGCACTACTGCTCCGCAAACCCCACACCATCGTGACAAAATAGCACCCCTAAGACTGTGCAGCTGCCAGTCACGCCAAAGACCTCAGTGTATTTTGTCTTGTACCAGAAATGTCCATGTACAACAAGGCAAAAAGAGCACAATACCTATGAAAATCTCCATAGGGTGGATGTGGAAGTATTTCACATGACATACAGAGTTCAGATTTTATCAGAGCGCAGGCACATAATTTAAAAAATGAGATTCTCTCTCACCCACGTCGAGTCCTGTCCAGACAAGGAATATTGCTGATGCAGGGGAGGAAGAGGGGACCCTCTGGCTCCCACCTGACTGAAAAGCTGAGGCAGTCTCCTGGGCTGGGAGGGGATGGCAGGGACAGATCTGCAGCATGTAGCACCAGAGAAAAGGTTGGCCGTGCTGTGCCCATGCAGAGCTGGGAGCAGAAGAAATCAAAACATGCCCCTCTGATAAAATTATGCCTTAGGCCACATAGCAGTCCAGATCAGGAGGGGCAAAGATAGGTCAGCATTTTCAGAGGCTTCAGATGTTGAACTGTTTCTCTAAGAGGTGTTGTACTAGGCCTTGTCAGTATTTGCTTCTCACATAAAATGTTCTTTTCTGTTGCCTTTGGTGACACTTCTGCCTATACCCCAGAAGAGCAACAGATTCAAAGAAGGAAAACAGCAGCACCCACCTAAACAAAAAGAAAGAAATGTTTTTGATGGAGTCCAGTTGATAAAAAGGTGCAAAGGGCAAGGAAAAAAAAAAAAAAAAGAAAAAAAACCAAAAACAATTAAGTATCACTAAAGTTCTCCACAGAAGTAGTCTCACTGGCCTGACCACCTCAGGCCAATGAGGAATAGGAATAATAAGGAAAATTATATATAAAGTTTATCCTTTGTTCTAGAAGAATTTCCTTTATGACTCTGAAGACTTTTTAAAAAGAGTTTAAGACTTTTTAGAAAGCCTTAAAAAATAACTCAGTGCTTTAAAAAAATTTTGTAACCTGTCTTTCCTCCATTCGTGAGGATATGCTTTAATTCCATGTGTAATACAAGTCCTTGATACTGACTTTTATAACACAATGGAAAACAAATTACAATATTTTGTATTGTGATTGTACGTGCTAAAGAATCTCAAACTGAAATTAGAATCCCTGTGCATTTTCAAAAAAATAGTTTTTGATTTTGCAGGTAATTTTTCTTTCTTCCTAAAATATACAACTTCGCAATCAATGAGTCATAGGATTTCCCTTGGGAAAATTAACCCCTTACATGAAATAAACCTAGTAAAATGTGGTCATTGAATCAGGCTTCAGAAACATTTCTAAACTTCAAAGTCCGTGACAGGAAAATAAAGCAATATTCAGTTATATTTACAGAGCCCATTTATTTCTACAAGTTAACACTGTCTACATTTAAACTTTCAAGTAATGTAGCACAATAGGAGTGAATGCGTGGAATGAAACAGTTGGTGCTGAAAACCTGGCATCCACACTATCAATGGTCAGGAGGTTTTGCTTTGGACTAGCTCCGGTGGGAGCTCAGCATCCATTAGCGGAGGAGTGTGTTAGGTGCGCTCCTGGAGGGCGTCAGGCAGTTTATTTTTATTAGAGAGAAATGTAGTTTGCATACTCTGAAGATGCTCCCCGATGACACAGGCCAGACCCTGGTGAACTGGGATGGCAGGAGATGGCCTCAAAAGCAGAATTCTGACCCAAATGTAAATACTAGTTAAACATATGCACTGTCAACATAAAAATCTCTCTTAAAATGATTGCCTAAAAAAGTTTCAAATAACACTTCAAGTTACTGTAAGCAGAAAACATTAAAAGAAAAAATTGTTCACAAAATGTTTTCTGTGTCTTAAATTACTGCTCTTCTGCATAATCCGTTACTCCGATTTCCCTATTTCTATGAAATTCCACCATAGAAATACAAGAATGGAAAACATGTATAAATTTTAAGACATTTTACTGTACACGCCTAAAACGTTAGCTATTCTGAATATATACAACACATGGACAATACACAGTCTCCCTTTACTGTAGTGGTCTGGCTACTAGTTGTGCTTTTCTCCCAATTTAGGAAGTTTAATGTTGCTTATTTCCATAAAAGTTTTCATGAAACATATGACTTGCTGATAGAAAACAGCTCAAAAAGTAGTGCATTCAATACTTAAGCATTATATTCTTAACAGAGTAATAACAAACCTTAATCTTAAGGTTGAGTAGTCTTCAACTAACAATACAAAACTGAATTTCTAAGCCTTAAAATATTTCTTTATCTACAACTATCTTTTAAAAAAAGGGCAAAACTTCAGCTCACATTTGAGCCAAATCTCAGCTCAAACATCATCCTGAAGATGAATTGCATTTGGTTTTATCAGTTTTGATGGCCTTTCTCTGTTTCTGCTGAGATAAAACCAGGAAGACGACATTGGCAGAACACCTGTTCCTTGGTGTTTCAAAGCCCAGTTAATTGGAGTGTGCTTGAATGAAAAGCCCGCAGATTAGACACATATCCTACTCAAATCAACAAATCTGTTGTAGCTTGCCTTATACCTTATTCATAAAATGGTATTGCGTTTATTGCCATGTCTATAGAGTATTCCCACCAGTAACTATTATTTGTTTCTGCCCACCAACAATGATATAAAAATTTAAAATCTGGTTGGCCTGACTGATAACTGCAGGTCCATATGCTTCCAGATAGAAAATATTCATACAGCAGCGGAAGTTGCATTCAAATGTTTTGACTCATTTGAAGGCGATTATTCAGTTGCTGTATTTCCTGTACATATGTACACAAAGAAACATTGGTAAAAACAGTAATCACTTCCAGACTGGTAGAAATTTTAACATGTATGAAATTACTGCTCCCAGGCTAAAATCTTCCTGCTCCGCTGGCAGAAATATTAGTTGTCAGATGATGTTCCTATCGGCTAGGGTGTAACACCTCTGGAAGGAAGAAACCTTGAACTCGCCACCACAAATGTGTGGAAACCGCTGTGCTTCTGCATCAGTGTGCTGGTGCTCCCAGCAAGCCAAAAGAAGTCAAAATCAGGCTGCCAAAGGGAATGACAGGAAGAACATTAGTAAGTGAAACTCAGCAGCTTCATCTCACCCTTTCTCTGGTTAGAGTTGGGTTCTTCAGGGACAGCAAGCAGGATACGTTCTTCACAGTACACCTGACTATTATTTACACATTGCTTAAACCTATTGTCAGTGATAATGCAACCAAAATCCTAGTTTGATGAACGTACGGTTTGTTACAAAAGAAATAGTGAAGAGATGAGTTCCCTCATAGCAAAAGTTCTTGCTTTCTACATATAAACAAACCACATGAAAAAAAAAAGTAACATCGTAAAATACAGTTCTGGTAACTGACTCGCTCAGTATCCATCTCAGCTGTGACTTGTTCCTGCAGTGTGCAGAACGTTAGGTAGGGGGAGAAATCTCCCTACCCTCTTCCTCAGGTTGAAATGAAACACCAAGCCAAAAGCTGTACATGAAGATCATGATTTCTGGTCTTCCTCTGATGGGATGACTTCCAAGAGGATTTGCAATGTTACAGTTACCCTGTCTGCAAAGATAAAAGCATACACATGGGAAATTTTGGTGGGGTTGGAGAAGGTAGAAGCAGCCAGGAAAATTTTCTTAGCTGCTCTACAGCCTACTTGCACATACGGTTCACAAAGGTCATATATACCAGGTGCATATATCATTTAAATGTCTGATTCAGCTAATTCTGTTTTGTGTTTTTTTTCTTTTAAACTCTGTTTTCTTTGTCTCTGATCCAAGGCTATGCATATACAATAATAATGGAAGGCTATAGAGTTACAGACTTGTTCAATAAAGGTCTGCATGCATTTAAAGGCTATCTTAAAGCATGACTACTCTGCACAACTGCTTAGTTTTAACAAAGCTGCAATGTTGAAAAAAAAGTCTGAAAGAGTTCAAACAGGTTAATTCAGCTGTGCCAAGACCTGCCTAAGCAAAAGAGAAAAAAATAAAAAATAAAATAAAAGGAAACAATGATTACAAACCTTCACAGGTCTAAGAGTCTCATGCATCCAAAACAACTTCACACTTGTCTTTTTGTCACTCTGAATATTTATTTCCCTCTGGTGTTTTTGGCAGTTTTCTTTTTAGGGTACTGATTCATAAATGGCACAGTTCATTTACATATAGAATAGTAAAAGAGCATTCTCTTACCACTCCTTTCACTTGTAACTTTTTTTTAGTAGCCCATTTTGAAAAAGCAGGAGTTGTTGTAAGAGAAAGTTCTGATTTGCCTTGTCTAGCATGACATGTCGGCATTTACACCTGTGTAAAGCGAGGAGGGTAAAAGAGCACGACTCACAGAAGATACAAACTGAAACTACTTTCCTGCTCTTGTGTCTAAGGCAGACCCTACCATCTTTTGCTCTTCTCTCTGGAGGTCACCAGTTCAGTGCAAAGCCAGGTTGCCCTTAGACTATAAACTGATGGGGTCAGAGAGGCTGCGAATCAACAGGGACTGCATTTTCTTCCCGTCTCCCTCCCCTACCCGCAAGCAGGGACTTCAGAGCTGGGCTGAGCATTGCTGGGGTGAAGGGCAGGAGGAAAGCCAGCAGCAGAGAACCAGCAGGGCTTTGCCCCTGCCGTCCCACCCCTGCCAGGTTTGAGGCTGAGCTAAGGAAGAAGAAATAAAACAGAATTTCTGTCAAGTTGAGCAGTGGTGTAACAGCTCTTGGAAAAGGGCACGGCAGCAGAGGGAAAGCCTGGGCACCTCGAGAGCTGGCTATGATTTTAATATCCTGTTCGACAAACTGGACAGAGCTACCTGCAGCAAGACCTTGCCCTCACTGTGGAGGGAGGCAGCTGCCACTCTTCCATTTCCGTGAGGTAGTTTTGCTCTGTGCTGGGATGAAGCCATGGAGGAGCAATCAGACAAGTTGGGGGGTGGGGGGGGGGGTGGGGGGGGGTGCTTTCCTGGGTTTTTTTGGTTGTAATATACTCAGGATAAGACAGTGTAAGGAGTATTTTCCTCAAAATAGTGTTCCAATCTGTCTCCAGTCAGTATCTCTATATTGTCTGCTTTCAGCAGTACCTGGAGTTACAGGACTAGCTTCACGTTTGTAACAAGATAACTTAACATATCACAGCAGTAAACATGACTTACCCCCACCGCCACCACTTTAAACCTTAATTTTCCCTTTCAAGAGGAGAATTCACTGCAAATAGGTCCCAGGGGACAACCTTTATAAAAAACCCAGACCTGGTATCTATATAAAGTATCACATAAAGTTTGGGTGGGGAAAGAAATCAGTAATTTACTGCATATGTATAAGACTGGACATGAAATCTCTGATAGCAAAATGCTGAGATGATTTCCTGCAGATCCCAACATCACAAACTCAACAAAGAGAAGCAATCAGAACATATAACACTACGTCCTGAGTGAGCTAGTGTCATCCTCTGGTGTTTGTAAATAACCCTGAAAGAGACGTTTTGTTATATAAACAGATGTCTTTTCCAGCATGGGCTCAGGCTATGAAGAAAGCAGGATTCAACTTTTAAGCTCCTCACAATTTTTCAATCCACTGTAAAGAAATAGGTGTTTTAAATATGAGTCTAAGGTTGGGTTTTCAACTGACGAAGCCCAAATGGAAGCGTTCTGGTGCTGGTGTCGCATGCTTTTACACACAGATCTGTTTCATGGATTTGCTAGGCTTGACTCTTTTCATTTTCACATTAGTTCTACAAAAGCAAGAAAGCGGAGGTCAAATGAAGCCTGTACTAGCTGAAAATGATTTGTCCCAGCACATCTGGTGCTATAGCAAAATTTCTTTGGAAGAGGAGAGAACAAAATGCTCTCAACTGCAAAATACCACCCAGACCCTATTAACCCAGCAAACTGTGAAGTTACCTTTTGTTCAATACAGCAATTGGGTAAGGAGAATGGGCAATGTAAATGCCATTAAGGACAGTCAAAATGTACAGAACAAAGATGTTCAGCCTTGGAGAGGCTTTTCTGGGTAACCCATTCGAGGGCTCTGCTACTGTAACCAGCCTGAAACCCCTTTCATAAACGTACTCATCTTCAGGCTGGGTCTTTTATCCCACTGCTCATTCTGGCTGTTCAGCATCCCTCTCCTCTGATTCTTACAAAACCTATTCTGGACACCCAGTCTAATCCTATGTGGGGCTGGTCTGTACCCATGTGTTTTCACACCAGTGCTGTCCTTTACTTAAATAGCACATTTCACATTGGGTTTATGAGCAGCAGTCATCTCTCATCTCTAAAGCATGTCTGGGTAGCCAAACAAGTCAGGTTCCCCAACAACAAGGTGACTTTGCAAATGGGTAGAGAGAGCCCCACACCACCCTATTCATGTGCTGAGCTGCGCAGAAGCAGCAGCCTGTGAATAGTCTTGTTAGCAGGATGCTATGTTGAGACTAACAGGCTTTGACTCTTACCCCTGTGGTACTACAGGAAATGCTTTGTTGAAGTCTAAGTAGATTGGATCTAACACGTTCTCCTTTGTCTAGAAAAATCAGTTATCTTCTCAAAAGGAAGTTGCCCAGTTAATCTGGCAAAAATCTACCTCTTAAATGATAATTACATCTTCTCAGGTTGTCCATTTACCTCGTGTCTGGAGTTGCTCTTTCATGCCTATGTACACCTAATGCATATTGTTTCAAGGTTAGAATATCAATCTTGCAGCTGCCCAATGACTTTTCTTTCCTGTATCTCACAGAGGTACCTTAAGTGAATTTATCCTCATTCAATGCCTTTGAAAAATGTTCTCAGGCTATACAATGGAGCTCCCTTAACACACACAAAATAATGCCAGTTTAATGACTCCACACAGAAGGTTTATTGCTTCTTCAGGAAGAAAAAAAAAATCTCTTTATTTAACAAGTAAATCTCCACTCTGCTCTACCCCAAAACTGTCAGCATCAGTTTTCTGTCATTACTGTTGTTATTTTGGGAAAAATAATTACAAAGCAAACAAGGTGTTTCACCCACTGACTGGCATCCGCTGCTTTCCCCTCCCCAGTACACTGTGTCCATCCATAGGTATTACACAGGCACCAGGCCTTCTTTCTAGGAGGATAATTTCGTGTTATCTGAAAAGCTAGAATATTCACCTTCTTTGTCACAGCTGGCAGAAAAAGCTTCACATCTACCCAGTCTACCTTAAAAAGAATATTTTTTCTCTCACCCAAGTAATGCAGTTCAACACTGGCATCCTGTGGCCAGAGATTCAAGTAACTGTATTCCACAACCTCTGAGACTACACAGAAAATGCCAAAAATCTCCTGGATTTGATAAGGGAAAATTTCCTAGTCCCTAAATGTCAAGGCTGAAAAATTATAAACAGATAAAAACCCCAAGTATTTAATAGAATGTCCTTTTGCATACAACTGTTTTCATTTGCACTGGCGCTTTCTACATATTCCCAGGATATCACAAGTAATTTATAACTTTATGGATATAAAATTAAGAAGACCAGAGCGTGCTAGCCTTAAACTAACATCTTTTTCTGTAAATACTTTCTGCCCTATTGTCTATGGACTTCCCACTATGAATTGAGACGGAAAATTTGTAGATCGTACAACAGATAGGATATAAAACCTATATTTATAGAGAGAAAATACACATAAAAGGTTATAGTATAACAACATACATATAAAACCCCCATTCTTTTATTGTGAGCAGGTCATTTTAAATCATCCCTTAAGACTGAAGCACAGAAGACAATATGTATTTTTCATTCAGCACCTATACAAAGAAACTACTTTTAGCTAAAAACTTTCATGGGTTGAGTTTTTCTTTTGCAGCAGAAGAGATTTTCTTTCAATTTTGTTTAATAAATTATCCATCATTCCTCAAACATTTTGCCTATATTCTTATTTCATGTTTTGAAAATTACGTCCACTTTGGAAACCTTCTATCATGCTCAGTAACAAAAAAGAGAAGAATGGGGAGCTGTGATAAATGATGCTGACTTCTTTCTAATTGAAATTCTCCAAACAACCCTTCTCCAACATATCAGAACTTCCACAAATGTTTTCATAAACTTTCAGAAAAGGTATAACAAGATTCTCAGTGTGTTTCAGGTGTAAAATACTACAGCCAAGTCACTCAGAAGTCATTTTTCATGAAGCACAGAAACAATTTCCACAGAGGTGTGTCAGGCACAGTATATTTTGCTATCATTTTGTTGGGAGCCACTACTAAGGACAATATCCCCATACCAAGGCCGACAGAGTCTGTCCCATTCCAAATACTCCAGACGCATGGACTAATCAGGGATCACTGAGCCCATCCTGTCATCATAACTGTGATTAAGTTTCCAAACCGATTCTCCTAGGAGTGAGATACTTTCTCTATTAGCATAGGTCAACAGCCAAGGGAGGGAGATGGGTGATTTAAAAGGAATCAGATGTTTGTAAGGGAGGGAGTAGAGAAGGAGGTAGGGGGAGAGACATCCAGTCATTTAAAGTCAATCACTAGCTGAAGAATAGGCTTGCTGTAAACCTATCTCATCAGTTAACGGACATTGCTTGTAACCAGCAGAACAATGCTGTGGCATGTGCCAAAAAGTAACTTGCATTGTCATCCCCAGCTCCGAGCAGCCAAGAGGACTGATTGGAAGGATTTCACAACACAGGAAGCCCTGAGAAATTCCCGGAGTCAGCACAAAGGAGAGGAGTCCCCCCTGGGACTTACCTACGAGCTTTCTGAACCACTTTGGCTTCTTGTCCCATACAATAAAGAGGTAGTAGGCAGGAACTCCAGTCAGGGTTATTGCAAATCCAATCCCTGTACTCACTGGATCAGAGTAAAGTGACAGTGCAACCATGAAGAGGCAGGTGAAGGAAAACAATGCTGGAATAAATAGAGGCACCTGAAACATAACCACACAAAGAACCATTACTTTACATTGACCTTGTTATTGAAAGACTATGGCATTTAATGTTGCATGAAACATAAATTGGATAAAACCCAGCACTACAGGATAGTTCTGGAGAAATATGGGTATCTAGAACATGCATACAAAATGTGAGTACTGCAGAAACCAAGCTACGCAGAGTGCTATGCAGTAAGCACCATAGAAGTCTTTTAATTACATACTAAAACACTACAGTGTTTTACATCCCTTAAAATGTAAGGGCTGTAAATGTTACATTGTGAAAGTCCTTTCTCTATTCCTCCAGTAGATAAGTAAGCAGCACTAACTGCAGTAAAGATTTCCTCTTTGATAATGACCTATTAGAAAACATTTTAAAACACAACCAGGAGCTCAAGTCACCTTTTAAAACTATTAAGAACATATTGATTTTCTTCCTAAGGTAAAAATTAAAATCTGGCAGGAAGAGAGCAAATTAAACACCAATTTGACTAGTGATAAAGATATTTGATAATATTATGCAACTGATAGCTACTGAAAAAGCACTTTCTGACTGTATGACTGATAGCATTACCAGTGTTAGTGTTGAAAGTATAAAAAAATAACAATATCTATTTAATTCTCTCAATTTTCAAGAACACCACTACAATCAGTGTGTTAGCACCTCTCTGAAGGAAACGCCTACAGGCACGGCTTGAAAGATGTTCAGTGTAACGGAGAATTGGAGAATTCCTTGGAGATTATTCTCTTCCTTTCATGCCTTGAAGCATTACTGTTCCTCTTTTGTACACTATCAAAGCATTTTTTTTTAATCAAAGCAAAATAGGTTGTGCTGTTGACCTTATTTACAGCTATACCTAGAAGAATGCAACAGCGCACATTCTTAGTTCTTCACAAAATAGGCTTCTTGGCAATATATAAATAGGGATAGAGTCCTCCATTTTTTTCGTGATGGATGTTATCTTTCTGGATACACAATGGGACAACTTACTTTGTAAGAGATTACTTAAAATAGGCAAGAAGAGTGGCAGAACAAAGGCCAAAACATCTACTGTTCAATGGGCCAGACTAGTAGCATTTTCTTTCTGGGTTCACAGTAACTGTGTCTACAAATCCAATATCATAATAGCAGCACTATTAACTTATTTGCACATCAAATTGGCATATTTGATATTGGATAGGCAATGAAATAAATGTTTAATATTAATGCTTATGCTTGACATGAATTCTGGTGGCAAAATTATTCAGGCCTTTACCAAAGGAGACGTTAAATAGAGGACTGGCTGAAAATCAGGTTGGCACATGTAACCCCAATATTTGCAGTCTGAACCCTATGTGACTACACAGGACTAGAGGTATTTTCACACAGCTTGCATCATGCTGCCTCAACACAACAGACAGGCAAAACTGAGCAAACACCTTCACTTCGGCACAGCAGCTTCCGTCGCTGCCCCGTAAGCACCAGGGAATAGGCAAGAATTGTCTTTCAGGAGGGACTGCAGCTGGGGTAGTGCTGGGGAGCTTGCAGGAAAACATTTGGAGACCCTTCAGTGCAAAAGACTATCTTCTATTAACCCTGTTTTTCTTGTAAAAGAGGTTAGCTTTCTACATCAAAAAATGCTCCTTTACTGTCTGTCTACAAAATAGATAGGAGGAAGAAGGATTCAGGTAAAACAGTAGAGAGCGGAGGTTACCTTGAAAGGACGAGGCATATCAGGACGTTTATATCTGAGATAAATCAACCCAGCAACTACTAGTCCAATAAAAAGCCACCTGGCAAAACTGAGGAAATTCAGGAGGCTGTAGAGATCCCCGGTGAATAACATTATCATTGTGAGAGGATGCTGCAAAAGAAATTCAGAGCATAAGAGGGGTTTAGTGGATTGATCTCTATTACTTTACGGCAGTGATGTCAAATTTTTCCACAGGGACAAGCACAGCCTTGTGCAGAGACACCTGAGGGCCACAGATTTTGGTTCTGCCATTCTCATGCCAATCAGGTATGTGATTGATACCTAGCTGTCTGCTGAGATCACGTTCGATCGATATATAACTGTCCTGGGTGGCCACACATGATCAATACATATCTGTCCCCTGTGACCCAGACAAATACACAGGCACACAGCCCACTGCATCACCAAGATGCTTGAGCATCCTGGGCACCATTTTCATGGGACCAGACAAATATATTAGCCCACTGCAATTTTACTCGCTCATCACTTATGCAAATGATAAGAGCAGTTAAATTTTGGTCACATCTGATCATATGAAAGCAGAGGTTTCTAGGTGTCTTGTGGAAGGAATAAGTCTTACAGTGCCCCAGACTGCAACAGGGGACCTTAGCAAAGAGGGCATGGTAAGGGGCTGCTACACACCATGGGATGCCAGCTGGGCACACCAGGTTGTCACCAGCTTGTATTTGCATGATGCCTTTCAGGCTTGTGGGGTGTAGACTTATTGCACATCAGAAATGCAAACATTTCTAAGCAAGGAGAAGCATTTAGCTGTCACTCAGGTGGCTACTGAACAGCAAGAAGAAGAGAGGACACTAGAATAAATACATTTCCTCATTTAAAAGCTGTTCTGAGACACAAGATTTCTGTGAGGCAGGAAAACATATATAAACTAGAGTGTTGCACCTTGGGTTAGATGACTAGTGTAGGCTACAGGGATCTATATCAGGGGAATCTCTGGACAAAAGCAGAATATTTGCAGCTTGGATCAACTCTGGAGGGTAGTCTGCACTTCCCGCATGAGACATCCTATGCCCATAATGACACAGTCTTTGCATTCAGGGATGAAGGAATGAGTCAGCTTCACTGTAGCCCTTATTGTTCAGCAAGAGGGAAGATCCTGGCGATGACAGCCTCTCTAGGCTTATAATGAGGCAAGAGGTGAAATCAACTGCAGATGCAGTAAAATGCTGGGCTAAATCCTTAAGTAAGGAAAACCAACTTGTATTAATTATCTAGACTCACAGCGTCTTTTTTTTTTTTTAAGCAGTGAAGACAGCATGGATTTGAACCAGAAGGATCAATATTTCAAACATGAGTCTCTGGCTTCCAACCTCTAATGACTTACAAAGTGCTTGGTTCTTTACACACAGAAATTAAGCAAACTCCTCCTCTGTAAAGGTCAAAGGAAATTTTGTGACTGAATTATGTTAGGCAAGATTTATTCTATATAGACTCAGAATCTGAAAGTTTAAAATCTCAGTTATAAGCATGATAATGCAAGAAAGGGACATGGACAGTGAAGAAGAGCTATCAATAAAAAAATATAAAGTAGGGTTACAATCAGATTGCATGATTTCTTGGAATTGCTACACACATATCTATCAAACACCAGGGCACACATACATAACAGATTTCTTAATTCCTAAAAATGCTTTTTTTATTTAACAAGCCTCAAACACTGAACGTGCTCATTTTCTCAGTTTCTCCTCAAGAGCTCCTTCCTTTCTTACAGTGTGAAGACCTTGGCAGGAGAAATAAAGTAGGAAAATGCCAAAGTGCAGACTATTGATGCAGAACATATCCTGCAACTACTCTCATTACAATAAGGTAAGAAAAAAATTACGAACTCTGAAGGAAAGCCATCTCCGTATGAGAATCTGACTTTTTCAAAGGAAATCAATGCACTGGTGTAACAGGACCAGATGCAATAGCAGAAAACATCTTTCAGAAAAAAACAATATGTTAATACATCTTGTGCATTTCATTCCACAGAAAACAGTCAATGCAATTTAACTGGAAGGTATGACTACTTCAGCGCAAAGAAATAAAATGCAAAGTAAATGCTTATGTAAAATGAATTCCATTAAAACTTTTCACCATAATCACATTGCTTAATTTTCAGAATTTGGATGGCTACAGTTGTACACGCACATATAAAATTCAACAATTGAGCCGGCAGTTCAGAAGTGAGCTTATAGGTGCCTATAGCAAAAACTCATTTAAATTCCAGCACAAGCGTCTGATCTTACTAGCGTACACTCATAGATGCACACACGTCTTTTGCTGCAGCTAGAACTCCCCACAGATGCAGAGGTCTGTCCAGAGACATTGCAGTCATTGGTCCCAAAAGAGGGGCTGAACACCCATGGTTATGAAGCCTGCAAATTAAGTGGAAATCTTCTTGGCACTATGCAAACTGAGGTTTGAGGTCAGTATTTTGACATTTTGTCCTAACATTTTACCATACAAATTAGTCTGCAATGTAAACACATGGTCAACATTTAGCTCTGCTGCTATTTTAGAAGTCAGTAACAGGATTTCCACTATAATACTGGTGTTTTTCTTAGACAATTCACAGACTATTGCCCAGGCACACGTTCTCTCATTTTTTTAATCACTGCTACACTGCACTGCTGAGGGTTCCCCTTCCATTATCTTAGTGCATAATTGTTTGCATTTTTCACTATAAGGTGGTATAATGAGCCTTTAGGGTGCTCCCAGATGCTGGTGTTTAGCTGCACTTTCAGTTAAATGAATCCTTTTTTTGTTTGTTTGTTTAACTGGAATTTGTGTCTCTGAAAGGGAACTAGCTCATCACCAGCAGGTCCTCGGAAATAAAGGGCAATAAGACATGAATTAGGCTGCAGTGATAGGCAGTCAACTGCTACCGACAAGATAGCAAGGAGATGATAGAATAAGAACAACTCCCAAATCTCATTCCTCTCTTTACTGTCCTCTGCCCTGCCCAAAGCCCACGTACACATTAATAAATGAGACTCAAGCAGTGCCCAAATTTGGTTCGAAACCTCCAGAGCAAGCCTGTAATATGAATTTTTGTGCAGGAACATTTGTTTGTATGATTTACCAAAACAATGACAGCTGGCAGAGGAGTGTGCTTGCGGACATGAATCATGGAGAGAATTTCCGGAAGGTGACCCTCGCGGGATGCAACGAAGAACATCCTGGTAGGAAATAAATGTGGACAGACTTTAAATGTGCTCATTACTGTGACTAGGCAAAGTGGCTCATGAAAGTCACAGAGCACAGCGGCACTTCTTAGGCTTGTTTGGGGTACTCTGAATGAAAAGACTAGCAGGAGAAGCCCATACGCAGAAATCAAAGTCATCTCTGAACATGTCCCCTCCTTTCACCATGATCAGTGTTTGGAATTAATTAATATTTTCCCTCCAATTTCCCTCCTTCACGTGAAACAAAGCAGCCACTAATTAAGTGCTTGCTCAGAGGGACCCATTTCCAAACCATTCAAAGGGTTTTAACAAGAAGATACTAAAAAGCCCCACACCTGGTAAACGTTATGGTAATTTTTAATTTCCTGCTACAGGAATGAATCCTACTCTCCCTTCCCCTTGCTTCCTCACTTTCAGTGGCTATCCCATGCCCTTCGCCCCCAGTAATATAAGCGCTGCTCACCTGGAGACCGCAAAAATGCCACCATTCATAGATCCAAAGCAGGACAGAGCAACAAATACTGGTACAGCTAAAGAAAAGTTTCCCATTAGTCGTTCAGCAAAGGTCTGTTAGAGGAGAGAGAAACATACAGTGATTTTTCATAAAACATGAAAGTAATTTTACTCTATTAACAAATTATTAATAAACATTGCAAGTTTTATATACAGCCCTTTTCAGCATCCCTCACTGAAAGTTGTGCTGTGCATTTGTTACCTCCTGTTTTGTGACACCAAGGCTACTGCAGATGAGTTCTCCCACCCTTACTCCTGACTGCATGTGGAAGATTGCCAGTTGAGGCAATGCTGCGGAGGTGGAATCAGGCCCTGATTTATGTCAGTTTAGACCATTATGACTCAAAAAAAAAGAAGACCCAGTCTGAATGGATCAAGGTCTGATTTGCATACCTAATATTTTTTTTTTCCTACAGCCTTCATTTTACTTAGCCAATGTTGCCCAGTGGTTCTAGGTTACCAGAAGAGTCTTAGTTGGAGCTTTGAGTACCACAGGAGACACGCACAATTCTCTTCAGGTCTGCAAAATGTTTTGTTTCTAAATCTCCCATGAGCTACAGAATTTGGTCATTTTTTTAAAAGTCACATCAATTGAAATAGCCACAGGCAGTGTCACTACTGGAAAGTAAACGGAAATTTTTATTTCCTCATTGAAAGTCAAATACCATAAATATAAAAATCAGTGTCGTTACCACAATTCGGCAAGAACAATCAAAGCAGTATTTCCAAGCCAGGTTGCCTTGCAATTCCTTCCCAAATGAACTCCAGTATTCACAGCAACCCCCCTTCTAAGTACTCAGGACGCACGTTGTGCAGAGGCAGCGTTACCGCTTTTTGCTACAAAAAATAGTGCAGAGCTCCCACTTCTACAAATATCTGTGTTTCCTGCTTCCCAGGAGTTCAGCCTACAATTTAGCAAAGAATTTTTTAAGCATGTACTTGGATATAAAATTTAAGTCCTATTGACTTTGTTATATCAGGTCAATAAATACAGTCGAACATTACATTACAAATGCTATCGATGGCCTTAAGTACAATCCCACTCGTCAGTCAAAAATCAGACTAAGTTCACCGGGATGCTAATACGTGGTGTAAAAGAGGAGCCCATAGAAAAGCCTGAATGGATGTGTCCCCCAGTTTTTTTCCCCTGTAAATAAGAATATATCAACAAACATAACTGCAGCAGGGATATAGCTTTGTATTTTTCTTCTGTAACTTACCACTGCTACAGCTTTTGAAAGCAGCAATTCCCCAGCACTGATTGTAGTGAAATAAGCCACGTTTGTTAACACATAGCCAACTGTGACGATAATCATTGAAATGCATATTGCGAGGGGTATGTTTCTGAAATACACAAGGTAGCTCATTATTTTGCAATCTGGTTGCTATTCCCTGAACATGAAACAAATAACATGAGAAGAAGCCACTAATGATGGTGAATGCACATTTGGTGATCCCGAAATATCATAATTAGAAACTACCAGTAAAAAATAACACAGGTAAACAAAACCAGCTAGACAAAACAAATAGGTTTATAATGAAGAGGTGAGAAACCATTTGAGTCCTTTGGGGATGCCAAGAGGTTGTGGTCCCCATGCTTCCCGCACAAGAAGTATGGTCCATTTGAGCTGCTTACCCATATAGACTTTCAAGCTGAGCCCAATAGGAAGGCAGCAGGTATCAGTGCTTGAACCAGGAATAAGGCAAATGACAGATGCAGGTGATTCAGCTCTCTATTAGGAGAATAATCCAGTGACATCTCCAAAACACCTACTGGCACTCAATGACTGCCCACCTCGTGGTGGTTTGACATCTTCCCCTGGATGCCAAAATGTCTAGCATGTGAAATTCTGCCCTCTCCTTCTCTGTGCAATTCTTCCCTCACACACCTCACCATATTTCAATTATCTTGCCCACTATTCAAGGATACGTGAGTGCAGAATATGACCCAGAAATAGGTACAGCACGGATTTGTACTGTTAGCACAGCACAAATAGTACTGAACAGTATAAAATCCCTGACATCTTAGCCAAAAACCAGAACAATAACACACAAATAAATAATAATGCCAAATTTTTATGTAGCATGTCATCCCAGTCAGCAAAACAGAAAAGCAGAAGTATTTCTATTTTAAAGAGGAACTGAAGTACAGTGAATTTGTCCGAAGCCACATTGCAGACAAATGTTCAAGTTAGGAACAAAACCCAGATGCTTCAAATGTTACTCTAGTTCTTTCCACTTGATACCATTGCTTGATATCATTGATATCTGCATCACACCAAGAAGAGACTCAGATCTGAGACCAATGTTTGGTCCTTTAATTCCAAGACTGAGAGTTGCAGTTGGAAAAACACAGTCCTCCTGGGGAGAGCTGAGAGCTCCTGCTTCATGGCCAGTTCCCTCCAGCTGTCTATATTAAGATTGCTTTTGAAGAGATGCAAAGGTTGCCACATTTAGAGAACTTTGTTGTGAAGGTTACCCCATCAGGTGGGAGAAAGAAGAGACAGAATGAGGAATTCTGGTGTCCCAGAAGAGACCACAAGCACAGTCCTAAAGGGCTATCACAATTACCTCAAAGGAAAAGGTGTTTTGAAAATCGACACAAAGATTCATCATTTTAGTTTTGTTTTTTTTTTTCTCAAAGAAACACAGCTGAGACAGCATTTAAGGATCCTCCTCACTACCAGACCTTATTTCTCAAAGCAATCCTTGACATCGCTATGCCTGTATAGAGCTGAAAAGAAGCTCTGAAACGAGACTAAATAAATAAATAAAGCAGGACAGTATCGCTGTTGCATATCTTGCCCATCATGATGTCAAATACTGTCATTAACCTAGACACACAGGTAGGTGAGAGGATCACGCCGTATTGTAGCACCAAATCTGGGTAGACACGATGATACTGCATTAACCCACTGCTACTTCACGCACACACTCTCAGCAGAAGAAGCTGGAAGGAGGGGAGTCAGTCAGCTTGTACAATGTGCTTGCTGATGGTGAAGGCAATGGCAAGGACCAGAGCAAACAGCCCAGAATACAAATGCTGTATTGCTGGAAAAACCACAAAGTTACTGACTCAAGAAATAATGCAGAACTGAGTGTTGATAATATGTCTGTGCAAAAAATATTTTTGTCGGCTAGTTGCCAGATATTTTGCAACCAGTTTGGTTAAGTTTCCTACCTGACCTGGGTGTAAATTCAAGTCAGTCCACTTAGCATCTGATTCAAGGTAGGTATACATGGTTTCAAAGTCTCTCAGAACAGAGATTTCAATTATATCTTCTGCATCACAGATGAATGTTTCAACCACAAAGCTATTGGATAAATCAACACTTACTCCAACCTTAAAAAAAAACGTTTCCAGCCAAAGATAGCAAATTTGTACTATTTTCACAAATACCATTTGAATGACTGGAACCACATCGTTAAACCTAAACTATATTTGTCCATTCTAACTCTTACCACCTGCTTGTTGTATTCGCTTCTAATTTAAATACCAGTCTAATTTCCTCTGAAAAAAAATGGCAGTTCAAAACTAAGGGGGGAAAAAAATCATGCTTCTAAATATGACCATTGTCTTAGCACTGTGGGTCCTGCCTTGTTATGCTGAAGAGCACTAACCCTCTTGAATGGTAATACCACCAACAAGAAAACCCTCAGGAGAAGAATAAAACCCAAAAAACAAGCCAGAACTAGTCAGCAAACACTATTCATTAAAAAGCCGGCAGATCATAACTCACGCCTCGAGCAGCACAAGGGATGCTGTGACTTCTAAGCTCCTGAGTCCTCATCTTCCAAGCAAAGCAAGCACTCAGGTTGCACCTTCTTTTGTCTCCCGGCAGGAGCAGACCTTCAGAGGGCTGCTGTACGTTCACACACAGCCCCTCCAAGTGCTGCTTCTTAGGCACTGCTTTCGGTGACAGATTTAGACAAAAATGAAAGGCCAGTTTCAAGATTTCAGGAATGAGTAATAGAGTATGGTTCATTTCTCACTGACACCTCAGTTCAGATTTACACTTGGTCCTCAAATCATCTGAAAGCACAGATTGGTATGAACCATATGTAAAACCTCTAAGTGAGAGCTTTAATCATGTCTTTTCTATCCATCGAATTTAAAAGGCAGTTCTCAATTTGCAACAAGATACTATTATCAAACTCTCTGCTATGAACTACAGCCACTGCACTGGAATAAAAACTGCAATGCCATTAGCATTAAAGGTTACCTCCTTTTCTTGGAGGATCACTGTACTGATTTTCTTTTATTTTAGATATTCTCCTAGACTTCCAAATCTTCTCTCCAAATCAGGAAAAATTATACCTAAGTTCTATTCTCTGTTAAATTACCTCTATCAATGCAGATTTCACCTTTTCATTTCTGTATCCTATGAAACAAACACAGCACAGGGTGTTAGCACACCGATAAGCCATGTTTCTGATATAATGCAAATTCACAACTGCCACACAGGAAGCTGAGAGTTTTGGACTAGAGGGAGTCAGAAAATTCAAGACAAAATTATCTTTCACTTTAAGACTTTGATTCTTTGAAGCTAAAACTTTTGATGGGAAACTTGATCATTTCAGTATGACATTTCCTAGGAAAAAAAAATAATCTTAGAACCAAAACAGAAATCTCGTCCAACCAGTAAAGACCTCAGAATGGCCAATGGCTTAAAAACCATAGCACTGTATATGCTCAGATACATCATTTTATTTAAAGCATGCCTAGGGCTTGAACTTGCATTGAAGTGGCTACTGGTTACTGTAGGGCAGTGCTTTCCTTTTGCATTTCATCTCAGAGTGAAATCTCAACAGATTTCAAAATCAAGAAAAACTATTTTCAAGTCAGCTGTGTTTCTGAGTAGGCATCTTTGGGTGCTGACTTTAGACCCAATCCTATATGATGATTTGGAAGTATCTTGTGCGTTACTGCCAAGACGATACTCAAGCAGGCTGCTCCTCAGGTAGAAGGGGATGCCACTGCTAGCAAAGTCTTTTGCAATATTCATCTCTTCTCCCAGAGCTTTGAAGAAAAACAGTATCAAAAGGGGAAAAAAAAATCTGAGGAAACCGATGAATCAGGAAAATATTGACAGTATAATTAAAAACTCTTTATAAAATCAGATGAGAGACATTAGGGTAGCTTCTAAGCATCTGAATGTTGATGAAAACTGAATTGAATCCCCACACATTTTAAGATTTACCCATCCCTAGCTACTGTTCAAAGCCAAATCTTCCCCTTCTGCCCTATATAGAAAGCAATATAATGAAGAATCACAACAGCTTAAACAAAAAGCATATCTACCTTGCACTTCACAGAAGAAAAGTCATTGAGGAGTCTACCATCACAGAGAAATTCAGCATTAGTAATACAGCTAGTCCATCCTGTGGCTATACAGGGCTGAAATGCATTGCCAAGATATGCTGTATACGTCTTGGAAGCAAATTTCCTCCTAGAGCCTGTAAAGGGCCCTGGAGCCAGGGCACAGGGTTCAGTTAATCAGGATATCCACTGGGTTTTGAACTTGACCTTCGGTGTTGCAGAATCATAGATCTTCTGATAATCTGCTCTGGTACTGCACTACTTCCTACAGATATTTTTGAGAGAAAAAACAGAGCAGACCGGGGCGGGGGGGGGGGGGGGGGGGGGGGCGGCGAGAAAAAGAAAGCCAGAGCAAGAACCTGGGGATAAGAACAACGTCAATAAATCAGCCAAGGGACATTCCCACAAGTCTACAGCTTGCATCCCAGCTTAATGACAACTTTTATAACAACAGTGAGTGTTAAGAGCTGTGACCACTGCAGGCTGTTCTTTCTATGAAACGACAAGCACACAGTCAAATATGCCCCACCAAGTCAACTGAGTTCACAAGGATGAAACACATTGTCACCACATCCTTTGTTGTTTAGAGGCCATGCCAAAATAATTTCCTTGCACCCAATTCAAAGCCAGGATTTACAAATGCTCAGTCTGAGTCAACTGTCCTGGAAAAAGCCAGTGGGACCCAGCTGGGAAACATAAATAAGAAGGTCTAAACAAATAATTTAATTACTGGTAAAGTTAGGTGAGATAAACTACACCTTTACTGTTCTATGGAAATTGTGAAAGATACTTTCTGTTACATTTAAATAAGTAAATAAATAAATGAAAAACAAACCACAAAGGAAAAAAGAAGAGAGAAAAAGTCCTAATTTCTTCACATGATTTCCAGGCAAGGATTTACTTGGGTTTTGTGAGCATGAGCCTGTATATGCTGTATTTCTTTAGCTGAAAATTTACCACCACAGGAGTTTCAAGATCCTTTTCAAAAGTTCCCTTGTGCAATAATTTATTCACCATTTGTAATCTGTTAAGCAATTTTCCAAATGAACTGTTTCCAGATTTTGGCACTCTTAAAAAAAAATCTAATCATCCATTGCGCTGTCCATAGGGCCAAGGCTTGGCAGAAGAAATCACAAGTGCAAATTTATCCAAATAACCTGACACTGGAAAAAAATAACCAAATGCAATACAGAAAGCAGCAAGAGAGCCCTAGTAATTTAATATTCCCAGGACTTCAGTACAAGACCAGAAGATGTATAGGCTTGGCTTAGTAAGTGCCGCATTCCAGAGCCCAGCCTATATCTCTTGCCATTCTGGGTAGTCATTCTGTGAGCTGTAGCAACCCTGAACCCTGGACAGCAAAACAGTATGTTTTGGTATAAACTTACTTATTTCCAATGCATGCTTTTCATGTGAAAAGCAGCCTACTAGACGGCCCATTACACTGAAGGGATCAAATGGTTCTCACCATTTCAACGTGTGAAAAAATTACAATCTCACCCATCTGTTAGGAGAAAAGGAGATTGCAAAACTTAATGGAGGCCACCTCCCAGTACAGAATCAAAGCCAGCAAGAGAGAGGCAAAAGGGATGGGAATCATCACAGCACCTCTCGAATCCACACATTTGTAAATGCTAATACAGGTCTCAGCAATGACTGACTTTAGCAACGAGCTATTGTTATTTTGTTTATTGTAGCAAAGGGTCTCCTCAGCAGATCACCACTTCTCCCCCTTCACTGCCTCCCAATATGTTCCAGCCTTATGTTCCAATCGGAGCTGCTGCTTGTGGGCTTGCAGCTCAGACACTACTAAATTACGTGACTTCTCTTCATCTTCTTTTGATTGTGATTTTCCAGAGGAGAAATGAAAAAAAAAAAAAAAAAAAAAAAAAGGAAAGACTAGCTATTAAGCTGTGCTCTCATTTATGCCACCCCACACTCCATGGATGTTACTGCTGGAGTGAGCATTAAAGGGTTCCCTTCTCCATTTCGATGCACTGGTTCTGTACCTCTGACATCTGCAGAGACACAGCAGCACAACACTGGGATAACAGAGTGAAGAATCAGGCTGCAGTCTGCATTTAAAGACCTTCTCACTTTCTATGACCTAGCAGGAGAAGAAAAGAGCTTCTGCTGTGCCTAATTACTTGCTTTCTTACTGGTGTTTGACTTCACTGGTTTGGATTATAATTGGTTACAGTTCATAAAAGGGGTCTTCTATGACTGACTGACTTTAAAGGGTCGAACTGCATTACAAGTGTGCTGGGAAGGGCAGTAGATTTTATTCACTTCTCAAATGTTTTCAATACCCTTTCCATCAGGCTTTCCTAAAAAGTGAATTAGCATAAATATTCTCTTGGATAAAACTTAAGACTTAGAAAGGTACCAATTGCACAGGATTACTCTGATCGCCATAACACCTCCTTCTAAGCAAACCCTCCCAGCTGAAGTGTCAAGCAGAAGCAGATCTGTCAACGGCCCTGGAGAGACTGAGGATAATTGTTATGCCTGCAAGATTATTTGCTTTATTTTAATAGAGATTTGAACCTGGCTGCGGTCACATCATGTACCAACTCAGGTTGGCAAGCCAGATCTCACCAGAGAGCCATATTCATTTACATCACGGCCCAAGCCCTAACTTGTCAAGCCAATGCTTTTTGTGAAACACCTTTCTTTGAAGACTGGAATGGATTCCTCTGAAACTTGGACTACCACCTAGAGAATCCTCTTGCATTCAAGCAGGATCTGAATTTTTTCACATGGAGTGGATAGCGTTCCTGGAATTCCCAACGAAAACTAAGCCCAGGCAGCAGATATTAAATATGACAGCCAAGTCCATAAAGGACTTTCAAGGTTACAATACTAAATATTAGTCACACTGACTCTGCTTAGCCATGCATGTTTCTTGTACAGTAAGCGCGTGAGCCCTCTTAGGAGCCAGAAAGCGAGCACAAGAGGCAGTACACAGAGCTGCTGAAATAATATGAAATGCAAGTAAAATGGGGCCATAATTTTTAAAAATATCTCTTTAAAAAAAGAAATGGAACACAGACTTGAAACGTGATATAAATCGTCCCCTGTGACTTCTCAGTCAACTCTTTGATAAACCATTTCCTTATGTCCTTCAAGTGCCAATATCCAACATCTTCACATTACCCCATTTGCAAACTTATTGTACAGAGTTTATGACTGTTTCCAAGAGACGTATGAATAACCAGACCTGGCTTTTATTTTGCACTGTAACTTGACCCCAAGTCACATCCCTCCCAAGGGCCTAAAGATACCAAGGACCTAAGCTGGCTTTTCTTTCCCTTTGTAGTAATCAGGCCTAGCCACCTCTGCACGGAGCTGGGCTTGCCCCGGGAACTCAGGCATGCTTGTCTTCAGAGAGCCTGGGAGGCTTAACTGGAGAAAAGTCAGGTGGCCTGGAAATGTGGGCAGCAGCTGAGCAGGATCTCAGCAAAGGATCTGCATTTAGCATTTCAGAACCTAAAATTACAGTGAAGATGCTTGCATGAAGATGTTCATTTATCTAGAGTATTGCAGTTAAGGTGTGGTTTAGGTTGGACCTGTAATTAAAACAGCGTCTACCACTCTCTTTCACAAAAGCTTGCCTTTTAAAAAGCAGCAGAGTCTAAATTCAGAGGATTCAAATATAAATATATTGTCATCCCTGGGTTTGATGAATGACTTCCATGCTTCTACATGGATCAGCATTTTGACATCCTCCCTTTATTTCATTTGTGGGAAACTTTTATGTACTCTAGGAAGTTTGTGACCTTTTCCACCAGAGATGCAAAAACTCAGATTTGACTTTTATTGCCTAGCTCCTGCTCAACCAGGAGATGAAGGGAGCACCTCTGCTCTTTCACAAGCTCCAGCATTTTATTTTCTTTCTGAGGCCTATTTGCTGGAAGTGCTTACAGCACTGCCGGTAGTGTAGATTATGGTGAGAAACAATAGTAAATCACTTGCTTGGATGCAAGGAAGCTATAACCACAAACCTGACATGGGGTTGTAAAAACAAAACACCTGCCTGCACCAAGCTCATATATGGAATTGAAGGAGAACGGGGCAGAGGCATGATTCAAAACACTTCCTCCAAGCTGCCTTATCTAGCATGGGATTGCAGGTCTAACTTCCTCTTAACTGCTCCGCACAGATACGTATCTCACTGCCAGACGTGAAATAAATGTAAAAAGATGGGTGTGGTGTAATTGTGTATTAAAAGTAGTTTTATTTGTTACAAGAGGCTCTCCTGGGAATTTGAAATTGCTAATTGCCTGAGCACCTTATTTAAGAACAGGGTCTACTTTCCCCAGGCAGAATCACTCTTTGTAGGAAAGATGGAGTCTTCTGAAGTTCCCTGCGGACTCACAAGCAGGCAGAGTGGCTATCCTCACGGCCACTTTCCCATGAAGCACAAAGACAGCAGTCGGGAGAGCACTGGCAGTAGTTGGGGGGAATATTTAGCATTATAAACAAGGGAACCTGAGGTGAGAAATGATCAGGACTCATAGCTGGGAGACCTTAGCCAGCAGACTGCAGCTACCACATAACAATAATGTCCTGGCCAGGGAAAGAGATTCCAGTGGTTACAAAAGGAATCCCACTAAAAACCATGCTGTCTGTCACAGCACCCTTCCCATGCTACCACAGGTACCTGAGCATTTACAGGCAGCAGAGCAGGGGTGGAAGTGGAGCCCTGCCTTGATCTGTATGTACTTCTACTGTCTATACTGAGGACACATGTTTCTGATTTATGGCACAGCAAATGGAAAAGCGACACTTTGAGTAATGCAAGGGAGCAGGCTGGCGAGGCTGCTATCATTCCCAAAATGAGCTGCTCACGTTCAGAGCCTGGGAACAAACAGCCTGAATACAAAACACTTCACTCAGCTCCGGCGGAGGGTACAGGAGAGAACGCCGCCCCTTCGGCCCCACAGCTGAACTTTTTAGGAAGCATCGCTGGTAGCATGTTAACGACTCCTTATGGGAACAAGGGAAGACAAATGCTTAGGTGAATAGAGGGATGGAGGGAGGAGCATGTGTCTCTGTGTGTGTGTGCATAAAAGGAGTCAGATTTTTCATACTTGTTAAATTCCTTGACATTTAATTTTGAGCAGGAGAGTTTCCACAATGCCAAGGATCATAAAGGAACAATTTGCTGCTGTATGTTACCATTGATATTTCAGCATGAATGAAAATTGCACCATTCGGTGATGAAAAGAGCAGCTACTTGTAATAAGGAGCACCATGGAAACTGAAATATCATTTACCAAGAAAGGCTGCTCTTCTGACGGAATTCAAAATGAGAAAAATGGTAACTGCGGGTGCCTTGAAGCATTAGCATTTTAAAAGAAATGATAGGATTTAAATGAAATTAAAAGGAGATACCTTAACAATACTGCACTGCCATGAAGGGGGCTGTCTGGTAGATGAATAGTTTTCTCTGCAGAAAGCAAGGAAATTAGACTCTTGCTAAGGACAGCCTTGCACACTGGCTACAGATGTGGGACAGCCCATATAGCACACTGAAATAACTCTGTAAGAAATTATTAAGTTCTGACACAGAAGAGAAATCCAGAAAACTCCAAGTGTGAGCTGAAATATGCCTTTGTAGCGTGCAGTAACTGGAGGCGCTTGAATGGAGTTCATACCGGTGTATCAACTTTTTCTATTTTATTACCTTCAGTGCTTTGAGAAAGGAAATATCAGTAAGCTGAAATTCTCTATCACTAAAACTTCATAATATTTGAAATACAATCACATGCATAGGAGGAGAACGCATCTTTTTTTTTTAAGCAGCTATGAAGTGGTGTAATGAAGAGAAACATACAAAATTTTCAAAATCACCAATAAGGCTGGATATTCCTTTTTCTGTGTCCAAGCTGAGAAATCTTACACATAACCCATAGACAGTTAGTACTGAAACCCTTCTGCAAATCAAGTTCCTTCCAGTTTGGACAGTGATGTGAAATAGCCAGAATTATTAATCTTTTTCAATGGTCTTGGAAAGTTTGGTCAATGAGACTTAGGATTTTAAGGCTGACACATCTTTGTAATTGCATACTCTTCAGTGTACCCTCTCTCAGCAATGTGCTGCCCTTCCTAGCAAAATCTTAAAGTGATAATGACGGTTTATACAGAAACTTACTGCACTGACTCTTATTCTGACTCAAAATCAAACTGTTAAAAACCATGTACTGGTGCCATCAAAAAGCCCTACATCCTGGCACTCCATAGCACGCTGTCCAGTACCGGCCTCCCTGATGTCTGCATCTGAAAGTAAGCCTAGAGAAAACACCAGCTCTGTGGAACAGGATGAATTTATGTGTTAGTTTAGCAAAAGTGCTTGCAAGGCTTGTTTCAGTAACCAAAATAAGCACAAAGCAGATGGCAGGATTTGGGCCACTGTAGGGGAAATTGTTTTCTTACGAGCAGAGAAAATATGTAATGCATTACCCTTCAGGGTAGTTCCCCTAGGACAGCATCCAGACTCCAACAATGGTCAACGCCACGCCCAGGTGGCCTACAGTTGAGACCTACTTGTGTCTGCGATAGCCTGCAACTAAGAAAAAGACTCTTCCATGGCCTTCACAAGTGCCAAACAAGAACCCCAAAGTGATTCTGCTTATTTTTCACATCTATGGAAATATTTTGTCCTTAGACCCACAAGAAGCTCATCCTCTAATGAATTTTTGCCCAAGGAAAAGGAATTTCATGGTCTTCTATGCTCTTTGTGGATCAGTCTTTACTTTTATCGGGTTTTCCTTAGCAGCTAGTTTTTTCCTGTAATAAACAGATATGAAAAAATAGAAGCACCTGTCGTTCCTTCACTGTAGGATGAATCTAATTGTTCTTTTCTCCAAAATAACCCCACACCGAAGTTAAACTCCTTGTCAGACCAGAGTGCTCCTATTCTTTATCCATTCTCATGATCTACAGAGGAGGTCTCTCTGTTGCTGTTAAATCTTTTAAAATTATAATATCAAAACAACTCTTCTAAGGGACATTTCATTCCATCATGCTTCAAAAAATTAAATACTGTTATTATATAGTCCATTTTTTGCAATGAACAGAATGTAATGACAAGGTAAAGATGCAAATAACAGTACTTGCTCAACAACAAGTGTTACAAGTGAATGAGGATTGACATAATAGACCACAGCAGTGCAGCTTGTAAAATGCAGATTATTCACTTCACAGCTCCTCTGGAGCCATTATAATCTTATATAAATCCTCTTAGTTTACAGTTCATGGATATAGGCTGTACTGTAATTTAAATGATTGAAAACCCTTATGGGTTGTTAGTTAACAATATCCTTTTCTTAAATAAAATATCACTGTTACTGTGTATTTAAAATTCCAACACACTCACAGCCCAATATCAAAGTATAGGCTACACTGTAAGCGACCTGCTTCCAGAACATCAGTAAACCCATAAGCGCACACATAAAACAGCTCCCATGCAGGGAAGGGATGTGCAGGGGAACAGGAATCTGAGCACTTGCTGGCTAAGAAGAACCAACAGCCTCCTCTAATGGGAATTCTGCAATTGCACAGAAAGGGATATGCTCATCTACAGGAAAGATGCACAAAGCCAAATTGTCTTGTTTTGATATGACTATTGCATATCTTAAATATAAGTCAGCAATTTCACTACTTATAAAAGCTGAACAATCAAATAAGACAACTCCATTGAATGTCTCATCCAAAAAAGACTGTGCCAAAGTTGAGTAAGTTATTCTGCTGGCTGAACCAAGTGGAATATATTCCTTTCCTTGTGTATGATAATACCATTGCTATTGATATTTTGACCATGCTGTTCTAAAGGATAAGTACTCTTGATGACATGGCACGTGTTAATAAATGTTTGCGAAGTTATAAAATTCCAATCCGATGCACGAGTACAATAAAGAACATAATACCTTTGCAATTTTAGTAGTCCCTTCCTTTCTTTGTGTTTTATTCTCCCATTTATATTTTATACCAGTAAAAAACTCTATCTCATTCTCTCTGTCAGCTAGTTGCCAGCATCAGCCTATAGAAGTTTCAGGAGGTGCTCTCGTAAAAGGTTACTGTTAATGGCATGCAAGATGCTGCTACAGCTTCTGGTGTAATACCACACTCACCTAATGCTGGCTTAGCGCTCTTCACTTTGTCATTTTTGAGGCTCAGCATTAAAGGGAAAAGGAAACAAAAGGGGCACGAAAAGGCTCATCCTCTTCTGCAGCCAGGAAAGGATGCACCATGGTACAGATCAGAACATCACACTGTGAATTAAACTAGCAGTCTCTGTCATATATAACTACCCATAGGTAGTGGGTGTTGTCTTGCTTTTAAAAATAACATGAAAACTGGCTCTGAGACTCCCCTTTTTTCTATATACAGGATGTAACCAACGCTGACAGTACCCATGAGCAAAGACTGCTCTACACCTATGCAATTTCATAAGGAATTTCTTGGCTTCTGCTGGGTTTTACAGGGAGATTTCAGTGCTATTTGAAACCCAGATTTAAATCTCAGATCAAAACATTAAGGCGAGTGCTCAGAATCGCCTCTCCCATGGTTAATGCCATTAGTAAATAAGGAAATAAAATCACCAGCGTCAGAGGAAACCAGGTTCCTGTTTTAAAGTGAGAAGGGGAAAACCTGGGAGAGGTTTGCTCACACTGCAGAGCAGCATCAACACCAAAAGTTGTATAAACCATGCGTGCTTTCTTTCACAAAAAGCGTAACCCCCAGAGGGCCCAAGATGATAAATGTGGAGGCCGTGGGAGAGTCACAGTGACAGTGCTCTGTATAAAAATGCAGGCTCTGAACTACCTCACGTGGACACATGCTTCGTCACCTTACTCAGCTGTTAGCCCAAAGCATAGTCTGGCAGCGATGCAGTCAGGGTTTTCAGGCATTGCATTAGATCACAAAGAGGCAATACATCATAGTTAAATGAAAAACTGCCTCTCAAGCCAGTAATTCTTACGTAGACAACGTGTTTGCTGATTTGGCCCAGCACGTTTGGCATGAAGGACTGGGTGCCGTGGCTGATGTTGTAAGTGTGTAGATATGGCTTTATCTGATCCCTACTTGGAAATTTTTTTTTTTTTTCCTCATGTGGGTACAACTGATCTAATGAGTTTATTCACTTTTCTGTCTACCATTAACGGCCTGCTGTCTCGCCTCTTCTCCAGTAAATTCAGTCAGGCTACCTGCTTATGAACCACCAAAAAAGGATTAAAATGTCTAGCGAGAGCCTGGGACCTTCACTGTGGCCAAGAGAAGAACTAGCTTAGGCCTGAGAGACCCATGATCTCTCCAGTAAAATACAGTATGTCTTACAGCTCTGGACCTTTAGCAGTACATCAGTCTTGCAAGAGCTTTTTATTCCTGCAATGCATATTCTGCTGAGTAGCTCGGGGTTCCCATATAGAGGATACTGTCACCCTTCTGTACCGGTACTGCTATGTCTCTCAGTTCAAGAGAAATAGATGTTAAAATAGTCTCACACGTATTTCAGGTGGTGAAAGTGAAGGAAAATGCAGGGCAGTGGAAACTTTGAAGGTTACATTGTTTTGTTGTTACATTGCTGGTAAAGCAGATTAGGATTTTGCCAGCTACCCCGGGGAGACTCTGAATAAATGTTTGTTTTGCTTTCTTAGCAGGGCTGATTCATAGTAACAATGATTCACATAAACAAACAAAGGAAAAAAAAAAAAGGAAAGCAAACACACCTTGCACTCAGCAGGTTATCACATCAGCAAGCAAACCAAGCCACAAGGGCTGGAAAGGAGCAACTCACTCTGTAGCGATGCGACGCTGCGCAAGGCAAAGGAAACAGCCACCGCAGACACAGCTGGGGCGGCCATCACCCCGAGCAGAGGCCAGCACATAGGCTTACCGCTCCCTTATGCCTCAGAGCCACCAAAGCTCTGTGAAGCTTGGAACCAGAGGTGCTGCAAGACTCTCCGCGACAGCCAGATGGCTCCCACAAACTTGCAGGGCGCTCGGCACCTCGGGGAGACACCTCCACCGCTGGAGGAGGGCCGGAAGCTCCAGCTGGGTGCCCTGAACTTCCTCGAAAGAGGTGCCACGGGCTTGGCAGAGGATGAGAAACCTGGTTAAGGGTTTGCCTCTTAAGCGTCCAGTTCCGTGTAGATGTTTGCCTCTTCTGTGTATGTGCCGGGCAATAACTTCACCCACACCCAGTCACAACACCTTATTTCATCAGCACTAAATTGACAAAGTCAGTCACTTGTAAAAATCAAAATGTTGAAATACCCTCCTCCCCTGCAGGAGGGATTAGCCCAGACCCCCTTTCTCCACTACTCTTGGATCAGAACAATTAAGGCTACGCACCACGGCAGCTCACGCACCTGCTTGTCCACTTGTCCCACCTGTCAGCCCGCAGGAACCTCTCCCATCCAGCAGACACCTCTACTTCAGCGGAAGCCTGCCCACATGATGGATTTTTCAGAACTACAAGCAATCTTCAGAAAGTTTTGAGTGTTTCCAGAATTCTGAGAGATTTCGTTCAGTCATTTTCATTTCAATTTGGGCCTTTTACCTTAAACCACAGAGTCTACCTAAACAGAAACAAGCATATCAAAGCAATGGCTTCTGAAGTATTGCCTTAATGTAGATGCTGCCTTAGCAGGGAGACCATCATGCAGGCAGCCTGCTCTCCCATCCTGCCTTACCCTCCTCCCTCCTAACAGCACACACAAGAACAGCACCACTACTAACCCTGTGTCCTGGATATATCAGCGTGATATTGTGGCCTCTGCCTTTGCAATTTATCTTTTCCCCGATCTTTTTCCTTCCATCCTCCAGCTATGTTTGCTGAATATCTTTGATTTTCCAGGTAGCTGACTACCTTCCCTATTTCTGTGCTAACATCTTTGCAATATCATTATTACATTCTTGAGACATAAAAGGAATTGGAATCAGATCCTGTATCACACAATTAGGAGACAAAGAATAGTGATAGCGCTATTCATTTCAATACACATATCCACAGCTAAAACCCAGCTCAGCAATACTGATCTAACCCTGCATCTACAGCATTTATTTTTGTTCTTCCATTTTTCCACTCACTCTTCCTTAAACACCCATGCCAGGCATGCGCTATAAGTTAGCTTTGACTGTATGAAATAATGAATCATACTACAAAAATTAAACAGAACAAGTAGATAGAAAAAGACAACTACACTTTTTTTTTTTTTTTTTTTTTTTAGTATTCCCTCAAAGCTTAGGTAGGAAATCTGCATTTCCTACTCCTGAATATTTCCGTGGCCATCAGTTCGACTTTTGTGTGAGTAAGAGCATTTTATACAAGGAATATAAATGTTAGAGCAGGTAATTATACAAGTGACCTTGCCTTACTTCATTCGATGGTGAATTATTAGTCTCCTCAACTGTAATTTTATGAGACATCCTTATTGTCTTAATTAATGATCAAGGTACATCTTTGAAACCTTTACAGACGCTGTAGATTACATCAGGCTCTTTTCTAATTTGCACATATTGACTGGCATATCAGTTTAAACCCTGTCACAGGTAGTTCTTCACTGCAGTCAATTTCTAAACAGAACATCACTTTTTTTTTTTTAACATTAAAATAGAAAGATAATAAAGTGGAAGTAGGAGATAGAAAGACTGGAAGTCAGCTGAACCAATTCAAATGGTAAATTGGTGTATAGAAAGCAGCTGCCAATGACAAAGAAACCAGTGCCTGAAAACTGCACCCGATGATCATCTCCCTTCTCTCAGTGTGGAATTGCACCACAGGACTCAGCACTGATATAAGCACCAAAACACACTGGGGGTGGGGAGGTGGAGAGAAGACACTGCACAAGAGAAAAGGAAAAAGAAATAATAACATATGTTGAATGTGTGTCACATACACATTCCTGAACTTTATAGATTGTGATAGTATCCATTAGGTCAGTCCCTAAGTAAATGCGTAAGGAGAACATGCAACCTCTGGAAAACAGTATGCACACAGAGCAGCTACCTCCAACTGCCTGCAGAGGTAAGGAAGAGGAATAGTGCCCAATGAAATCTGCAGCCTTTTTGTTATCCCTGCTGCTGAAGCCTTTGCTCTCTGTGATCCCTATTCCAGATGACAGGTGAATTCATGCAGTGAGTCATCCTCCCAGCCCCTCCGCTGTCTGCATATATTGCTCTGGTGAATTCAAAGCACCGCTCAGGCACAAAGTGCATGTGTCAAAGACAAGGCAGGGGATTCAGGTTTGCAGAGTGCCTTTCTGTGTACATCTGGATCACTCCAGACTCAAACTGCATTGCACATCATATTTTCCAGCTGTGCTGTCTTTTTTCTCTCTCTTATGACACAGCACTGCTGTTGAGGAGGGCTCGCTGCACCTGTAGTGCAAAGAACACCTAGGTGTGGTAGGAGGAATTTGTGTTCAACAGCCTAGAATGGGGAAAATAAGAACCAAAGGACTGAATCTGCATCCTCAGTTAATTATGAGATAGCATATATGGTAGCTAGTGTGCTGGAACTCTAGAAAACTGCAGGGCCAAAGAAAAGTCTGTGCTGCAAGAGCACAGGGAAACCCACATTATCAAATCCAAAAATCTAGTTCAGTGTAATTGAAGTTAAAAAAAAGAACCCAACTACTTGGATTTTAATTTGGGTTACCAATTTCAGTTCCATCCTGACTTTTTCCCTGTTTTAACTCAAGCTGCTAACACAGTTAAAATCACAGTTTCCCTTATTCACTCCAGCTGGTTGGAAATATTTTGTGGATTCAGTGACCCTCACCAAATCCTATCACAAATCACAGACAGGCCCCAAGTATGGCTCACAAGCAAGCTGCAGCCCTTTAAAGATTTGCATGTCTCACACATGGCTTATTTAATTACATCCATCCTCGGCAGAACCAACAGATTGTCAAGGTTAGGGCATTTACAGCGCATCTCATGGCGGGTAGGATGGAGAGGGGAGAGAGGAGGAGGAGAAGCTGGGGCCAGAACTCAGCTGAATCTGCCACAGCATCTGCTGCTCCAGCATGGACTTTTCCTTCAAGAACCTTTTATTTGTAACTCAAAGTTCCACTCACTGACATGCAGGACTGTGCAGCAGCAAAAGCAAAAAAGTAAAAGTAAGCAACAGTAAAAATACTTACCAGAAGGAAGTCTGGTGGCATTTTATAAAATCTTATTATTCCTTATTGATTTATTGGCATCCCCATTAGGAATTAGGAGGCATTGCAAAAAAATCTGACTACTATACTTCTTCAATATTTCAATACTTCTCCCCCCACCAAGCTTTGTAATTGAGTTTGAGGCAGCTTGCATTCAAAACATCACCTAAAATTAACTGAGATCAGGTGCAAAATGAAGTAATAATTACTCCTTCCTACCAGCAAGTTGTATTTATGAAGCACATCAAGTCACAGCTAACGCCTGCATTGCCTCCCACATATTTTGTTAAGCAATTCTCAGCCTGATGTGGTACCTATAGTCTTCAAGTGACACAGTTTGGGAAACCCCTGTGTACCAAACTATAGGACAATTAAAGTCTCTCAAAATAGGAGTTTTAGTGAAAAAAGATTATAAATAAGAGCAAAGCAACTCGGAACATTTGGATCCCACTCATAAGAGGATTTCCAGCCTGAAGCAAGAGAAGCAGCAGCATCCTTTAATTTTTTTTTTTTTTTTTTTTTTTTTTGTGAAGTGCAAAAAATTAGTGGCTATACTGGGATTTCGGAAATCTGAAATCAAAAACATACATCCAAGACTGAAATAATTTGTTTCAGAAATGAATTATCAGTCACTTATAAAAAACTGTAATGAATGAGTTACCAATGTGAGGCATGCAAGCAGTAAGTAGTTAATAAGGTTAGTGAGAGAGCAAAAGTAAAGGAAAGCTCATTTTATCAAGAACAGTTTCATGCTGGTGAGCCAGCTCCCCTTTGAGCTAGTAATTGTGTTTGAGAGGGAGAAATAGACACAGGAATGCTACTGAATTACACTGTCAATTAAATGTTTTTTTCACACAGTTTACAAATAGCAAAACCCATGCTTGGTTTTGTTTAAGTATATTTGATCTAGTAAATTACTTTGTTTTCTTTATTTGGGAGATTCAGCTCCCCATTAAAGGATTTTGTAGTTCTGAAGATGTGATTGTGAATCTGTCATTTTATCCTGCACACAGGGCACAATTAAACTGTGGAAATTGATGTTGGCTTTTGCTTTACCTATTAAACTGTCTTTATCTGAACCCACAAGTTTTCTTACTTTTACTCTTCCGATTTTCTCCCCCGTGCCACCGGGGAGGGGGGTGAGTGAGCAAGCTGTGTGGTGCTTAGTTGCCGACTGGGGCTAAACCACAACAAGACGTCATCTTCTGAGATGTTTAGCAGATAACTGAGGGAATTTAGTAGCCTGTTATGCTGTTAGATACAGTAAAATTCAGAAAGAATAATATTTCTATTGAAGTGACACATAAAAATAGCTGTGGGGAGGGTAATTAGAACATCCTCATTCTATAATTGAGAATAAATATTCAAATAGAAAAATAACCCAAGACACAAATAATATATATTAAGAAAAAATGCAAATGCTCACTTAACTGACCCAACCTTCCCTTTAAAATAGTCTGATTAATTCATATGACCAAATGGGCTTTGCAGAATATTTGAAAGATTAGTATTTGTCTCTCTTGATTATCTTCAGATAAAATATCTCAATGTAATCCTATAATTTCTGCACTGAATTTTTTGCACTGTAGCCTGACATGGAGAAAATGAATTGGAGTTAAATGTATCCTTTATGAGTTAGCAGAACAGCAAAACGCAAGGAAGATTTCAAAATCCAGGTACAGAGCTATTCTGCTTATATCTAGGCAGAATACCTGCATCCAGTGTCCGACTTAAAAGGAAGGAACTCTATTTATGCCCACTACTTTATGAGAAAGGCTTGTCCAAATTTTATTTAAAAAAGAGATTGTGTCCCCAAGGGGAACGCTCCCAGGTGCTAGTTACTTGCATAGAGACCTACACAGGCTTCCTTGTTCCACTGATACCATATGAACATTTACAGGACTGGGACCTACAGAAGCCACACCCAGGGTTTAATAAATCTGCTAAAGCCTTCAGTTCAAGGAGCACACACTTAGATTTTTAAATCCAAATAAACTTTTTTGGTTCCCTGTAGCACATAGCTTACCCTCGACCTTGGAAGGATATAAATACTCTAAAAACAAAGCCAGGAGGTGATACCTCCCACTCCATAAAGTGGATAGAGGAAGGAAGGGAAGGAGAGAAAGGAGGGAAACAGGATGAGAAGAAAGGAAGTAACCCACCCTCCATTTTTACAGCAAGTTTGTGCCTAAGCCAGTCCTCCTGAGTCCCATTTCAGTGCTTCAACTACATTGTCTGTCTTTCCTGAATAGAAAGCAGTGATGAGGTGTGTTTGAAATGACAGACAGCATAGCTGCAGGGAGATAAACTTCTGACCTTATTCATTTTCTGGTGCCTAAGATAATCCATATCAATATTAATATTCCTCTTCAGAGTAGAGCTTGTCATTAAATTATAAAATAACAAAAATGAACAAAGAAGAAGAGAGGTAGAAATGGCAGAGGCTTGTGTCCTCTCAATTAACGTTAAAAGTATTTGTCATTGTTATGATTACTAGGAATAACTAGTCAGGGTCTAGATTGGTTGTGAGCAACAGTGCAATCCAAATTTCTGGTTGATTTTGGAAGGGGGGTGCATCCGAATGTGAAGTGCCAAAAATCAGATGGCTACAAATAACTAGGGAGCTGGAAGAGTTTTAGTGTCTTAGTCACCGTTCCACTCCCACCTATCCGCATCTCTATGATGCTTTGACACCCTGAAAAAAACACTCTAATACCACATTTTTCTCCCTCAGTCCTCATAGATGCAAAGTGTGACTTTAAACATTAATTAATACAAATGGGTGGTACCTATTAGATTAATTAGACATGACACTCACATTATTTAAACCCAATATAAAAACAGATTATATCAAGCATTCTGAAATCCTGATTTTACCAAATGTCTGAGGACATCAAGCCTTGGTGACTTGCTATATCTCTACTGCTTCTCAGTTCCTTAGAAAAGAAGGAATAAATGAAGTGAGAACAACTCTGGAAAAATCTAATAGACAAACTGACTAATCTCAGACCCCAAGGTCATAGCAAAGCAATTCATTTCTTGGCTTTTCAACAGCACAAGACATGATTTATCAATCTGAGACCAAGCTTATAAACACTATACATCTCAATAATATGTTCTTTGCACTGTGTAACTTTTTAAACAATGATAGATTGCCTGGGCTGGACCAAAGTTATTTTACAAACAGAAACAGAATATTTGCAAATGAAATGACCCAATAAGGGAAGGGAAAAAAAATAGAAAAGGAAAAAAAAAAAGAAGAAAGGATTATGCCAAATAGCAGCTATACTTAACTGCAACTGCAAAAGAATCTAACTTTTTGCTGTAAAATATTTTTCAGAATCCATGTCCTTTAAAAACCTCCCACCTATCATTTTATACAAATGAAATTGAAGACCACTAAAGGAAAAATATTTCCTAAATTCAACAACACTAAAAAAAATTCACCCTGCCAAAGAAATAATATGATTTTGAGTTAAAGGAGTACTGTGACTCAATACCTTTAAGTTGCCCACTTGATCACTGACTTCCTTGAAGTCATTAAGGAATTCAAGTCTTAGTTTTCCTTCCCTTAAAGTGAAATATTTTCTTTCTCTTCCAACAAGAGCCTAATCTTTATAACATGAAGCATTTGGGCTTATCATCTGCTCATACTGAGGACGTAGAACATAATTTTTTTAAAGCAGGATTCTCTTTAGCCAGCATCTGACACAATCTGGCTCTGACTTTGATGAGGCTCTGAAGACACTGCTGTAATGTAAAACCACTCCTGTGTTATTTTCTAATCTGGCATCCGTCAAAACTCCTGACAAACTAGGGCACTGATCCTGGGCTCTACTCTGCCTGTGAAGGGAGGAGGGAAGTGCCGTTCGGGCATAAGCTGCCTTTATTTAGGGTCTTGATTGAAAAAGCTTGGTCTGTTTCTTGAGAGTACAGAGAGGATGCTCGAGAATACAGATGAGCTCAAAGACTATGTATAAGAAATGAGTTTGAAAGTTCAACATGCTTGATTTCCAGTCCTCTAAATTTACTGCTCCAGGCAACATGACTCCTGTCAATTTTCAGGTGACAAATTCCCTCCCAGAGACCCGGCTGTTCCTTCATTCACTTATTATTTAGACAATACAATACAACCTCAGTTTGAGCAGGGCTGATCCTTATAATGTAAGAAAATCAAAAAGATCAAAGCAGCACATGACGTGGCTGCATGAGGTTATTGTAGTGAAGCTCTGCTTCAAGGATTATTCAGATATTTCATTTCAAACAGAAATCGCTATTGACCCAGCACACCTACGCAACGCATAATTTTCAAAAGTAAAAGAAATTTATTATTACACTTCAATGTTGCTCCACATATTCTTAATAATAAAATTATTTCAGGCATTGTACATTAAAGCAGCTGAACCCTGCAACCACAGCTCCTTGTAAAACAAACATCAACTTCATGTTGCTTCAGGTCCTACTAATAGTGTATGAGGGAAGCACTTTAACAAAGAGGAATAAAGAAATGAGTCCAGGCTTAAAAATGAGACATCAAAAGGGGGCTTAGCAGGAGACAGAAACAGCTACTTTTACACCTTATGATAACTGGGGTTATAATAATATCCTTTTTCTTATACAAAAGAAGGGACTGTGACATTTCCAAAGTGAGAATTCAGCACTACTTCCAAAAATCTGTTAAAAAAGTAACAGCATTCACTTTCATATTTTTTTCTTCCTTTTACCATTTTCCTTTCTATAATTTAAAGGGCGCTTCCCCTCCACTTGGTTCATTTCCACTGTCTCTGTGTCAGCTCTCTCTGTCTAGGATTTCATATTGCCTAGGTATCTGAGCGCCTCAGGCCCATAGTATTTATCCTATTTATAGAACTAAATCTGTGATTTATTGTGCCTGGGCAGACTGCTGCACCTACACAGACTCCCACAGCCTTCAGGAACCCTTTCAGCCTGTACAAACAGCCACTCCGCTGGAGCACAAAGGTGGCTTTCAGCTGGGCAAGGTCATGAGCATCCCCCCTTCCCCTGCCTCTCTCCTATATTTCCAATGGCACTCGCTGTACTCCAGCAAGCCTTCCTGGTGCCGCACGCACCGCAGCAAACAAAGCAAGCCCTATCTGGAAAACTTTAATGTCTAAAAGCAGGTGTTTCCACCTGCCTGTGCACTTCAGGATATATTCTAGGGCCCTGACCTGTCTCACCCTCCACAATACCACAAGAGTGGAGAAGGAGTTCAGGACTCACCACGTAAAAAGGGGCTTAAAGCCAGGTCTCCACAAATGCGGGCCCTTGGCAGCTCTGCTGCAACTCCTGTCTCTGATAGAGCACTTCTGCCTTCTCCCTGCTGTAGCTGTGCTCTCCTCCCCACAACTTTTTTGGTACACTTCACTGCAGGTTTGCAGCAGGCTGGTTAACGTGGGGACAGTGCTGATCATTCATCTCGGCACCAGCTGTCAGTTACTTTAAAAGCTGCTGCACACCTGGAAATACGCAACTGTGACTGATTCCCAGGCAAATATTTACCTTGGCATGCACAGTGCAGAAGGCATCACCATGTTCACCACTGTTTCTGTAAGTAATTTGCATCCCTAACCATTGACAAACATTACAAATTGCACACCTGGAGCTGTTGTTACAGACTCCAAGTGGATCAAGCCTATTCTTCCCTCTTCCCTTTTAAAAGCAGCTACATAATACCTTCACAGAACAATATGCATTCTTTAGCATAAGGCATACAACCAGAATGAAAGGGAAGACAGCATTTTAAGTAGTAATAATAATAATAACATCAACTGCCTACAACAGCAGCATGATTAGTAGCTCACCTAATGCCTACCCTGAGTTTGGTGGGAGCTGAGACAGTTGCCCCTGGGATTAGTCCACACTGTTCCCTTGCCCTATATCTTTGGCAACAGTGGTGGAGCAGGTCCCCATTCAGCAGGATGTCTTTCCAACAGAACCATTCACAGGTGGCAACTGGATAAAAAAAATATTCCAACTGTTTCATTTAATTGTTTGTTTCAAATTAACAGAGTCCAGAATCCCCATTTACAGTTGGTGCAAAGGTCTCCATCAGCACAGCATGTAGCAATCCACTTGCCCTGCCATCACCTGCCACTTATTTAGCAATGTTTAAAATCCCAATCTCTTCTATTGTATTTGTGTACCTGTGCATGGAGATTATGATCCCAGGCACCCTGCTGTAAACACTGGGCATCTTCCATTCTCATCCTCTCAAAGTGCAACCCCAAGAAGAGTAATGCAGGGAAGTTTTAACAGCTTTGCAACAGCATTGCACATGTAACACTGAGCTGGTTTTTTCCAGAGCCGTCCTGGAATACACCAAAACAGCCATGCTTCGTGGCTTTTCTCCAGTCCTGTATCCCTACTAGCAGCACAATTAACCTCAGCAGCTCTCCAAGGGTAACCTGGAGAACAGAGAAGCTGTCTTAAGATGGGGGCAGAAAAGAATGTCTCCCTGCCTCACATCCCAACTGCAATGAAGAAAATCCCCAAATCTAACCCACACCACTTTCCTTAGCTTGATACAACAAGCTTCAATGGGTGTTAAAAAAAAAGGAACTATGCCTTTCTGTCCTACACAGCAGAGAGCAACGTGTTCAAAGATATGCACTCCTCTAAGACCGCAAGAAAACAAAGTCAACATAAACCAAAATAGCTGTAACGAAAATTAGCAATATTTTCAGTTAATCACCATACAGTTAAGAGGACTGCAGAGACACATAAGTGTATGAAAAGTCCCAAAGGGTGGTAGGCATGTGCATGTTTAAAGACATCACACAGTATTGATGGTAACCACATGATAATTTACAAATTATATTGCTTCTAGCAAATGCTTCTGATCATATCACTAAGACTCTGGCTCCTAACCCATCTCCCCAGAATTTCCTGAAGCAGTCGAGGTCACGGACCAGAATCATGTTACTCCTTTGTCTAGTTTCACATTTCTTTTCAAGTCAGTCTGCCATGCAATGATTTTTCAAAAGTAAAAATACATGTTTTTTTTTAAATGTCTGCCTCCCCAACTTTACAAAGCGCACAGCTCCTTGGTATTTAAACCCAGATTTGCTACTAGATCATCTAGCCTGAGTTCCTGTGTGTCCCAGGCCTGGGAAGCATTAGCCAGCTGCTCTCCACTGAGCCAAATGACTTGTGTTTTATTAATGCACAGATTTTAAAAAGGTGTTCTGTCTGAACTGAAGACTACCAATGAAAAACCCAGTTTTACGCAGGTATCTGTGGTAATGATTAGTCAACCACCTTGTTAAATATTAATGCTGTGTCTTCTACCTGCATTTGTCTGGTTTTGGCTTCCAGTCATACCTTCCTCAGTACACATATACTGATCACATTAAAAAGCCTGTTAACACCCAAGACCCCTCAAAGGCATCGAAACAATGGAAATCTGCCAGTCTTTCTGCCATCCTCATGTTTCATCATCAATTTCTTTATAATTGTTTTCAGGTGTCTGATGAAAATTCCGAACACCAGGATTGGTTCAGACTTTGAGGAAACCACTAAAAAACTTCCACATGCTCCCTACCGATGGCTGTTTGTTTTTTTTTTTTTAATTATTATTTCTTTACACGTCTCAGATATGTAGCTTATATTCTCTGAGTGTACAGTGCTGGGGGTCTTTTTAAACAGTAAGTTATTTGGTACCCAGCCAGGTATCTTATTTTAAAAACCTAAGCAAATTATATCTAGCCATTAATTTATAATCAAGTAAATTGTTAATTTCCTCAAAGAACACAATTTGATTTGACAAGGCATATTTTCTTTAATTTTTAGAAAAGGTTAACATTGTTTTATTACTGGTTGCAGGTACCAAAACACATCTACCAAAATAGATCTGCCAAATCAAACTCTCTGTAACAGGACAGCTTTTCTTTCCGTATTTTACAGACAGGCACTGTGAGAGTATTCATCTCTGGTTTGAAACAGACTCCCACCAATATCCTCTGTTAGGCTTAATTGGATCGGATGCTGTGCTATGTGTATTCAAGATCCTGCAACTCTGAGACATCTAAAACAAGTAGAACTAAAGTATTTGATTAATATTTAAACATAGCAAAACTGCCAAATATTGCAGCAGATAAGTTTCTTGGGCAAGATTTCCCTGACAGGATAGCATCAACTTCCACTGAAAGGAGCCACTGATAGTTACTTGTATCCTGAGGGGGAGGAATCAGAGCCCTGGAGATCTACTTAGCTTTCTGCTTTCTGTGCACATAAAGGCAGAATACATAACAAGGTCACGACAGGCCAAAAATAGCAAATCTTCAAACAGTTGCAATTCAAATAGATACCAGATCTGCTGGAAAGCAAGCAACTTGACCAGCATGCAGAATTTCTGAAGATCACTACCATATATAGCATTTTAAATTTTATGACCATTTTTCAAAAGTCAAGAAAAACATTAGATACATACTTTTCAGGGTTTTCCACTTCTTCAGTAACAAAATTGAGGTAAAACCTAGAAAAGAGTTATAAAATATATTATAAGGGCTTGGTAGATTTTGGTTCTGTATTTCTTTCCCAAAGAATCAAGAAGACGCTTTTAGTTAAACACTGCTGTTAATTATAGTAGACTTTGCAGAGCCATGTTTGGGTTAAGGAGAGTGTGAGATTTAACCTTCCCTCATCCCCACATGCATGAAGGCAATTCTTAGAAAAGACAGCAAAGCAGGAAAAAGACAAAAGCTATGTAATGTTAGTGTGGAATGAAATTAATTTTTTTCCCTGGCATACTAGGCAAATTATGGTTTACTCTAATCCTGTACATAAACGCACACACCCCCTCAAGCCTCATATTCCCTTTGTGGCTGTAGCCTTTTACAGTTGCAGGTTATATTGGCAAAATTTCTCATCAGGGTGCTCAGTAAGGACTTCTTAACAATAAAAATGAATGAAGCCTCAAAAAAAAAAAAACCCTCCTAAAACCAGGATTTTGACACTGGTGTGTCGTATATGATCACAAACCCAGGCTGCTAATCCTGCATGCTCTCGCACAACCTCCGGTACAGTTTGCACTCTGGTTGTATTCCAGCAGCGTGCAAGAGACAGCTACGTACGGGAATTCATAGGAACTAGTCACCAGGCACAGCCCTGCATACAAAGCAACCGTAAGCCTCAAGGTCACTGAACCCTCTGTTCCGCATTTATTAGCGCTAGGTCTGTGCATCGCTGGATCACACAGATGTGCCTGGCTCAGATATGGGCACAAAGTCACATCCTGGCTAAATAAACACAGCAGTCAATACAGTGCTTTGCTGGCTTTCTACTTTTAGGACAGATACAGGAAGACAAGTGATATCTGACCCAATAGTGCTACAGTGAATAAACAAATGGCACCTGAACTGGTGGAAATTCTGGGAACTTTTCTCCATCACAAGTCTTGGACCAGAACTGGATTAGCAGAACAAGTTAGTGCTGGCTCACGGTTTTAAAAAGTGTGATTTTGTGACCAACTATAAAATGCTGTAAAACTACATTTGTCATCTTATACAACAACCTCAGCACTTGTTTCTAAACTTGCTCGTGCACGGAGTACAAAAGAAGGGGTTGGAATAGTTCAAAGGAAAGGTGGCTTCTGATGAGTAAGACATTCAGCTGCTTCTTTCTGGTTTTAGTCCTGCTTCTAGACAGAAGTAATTTGGCAGACCTGCATCAGTCCTTTTATTGATGCAAAGACATGTTTCCTTGCATTCTTTTCTCTACTTGTCCTTTTTCACCCATCATTTTATATACCCAATGGTCTACACTTGTTCTTCGCAGGATGAACCCACATGTATAAGCGATACTACCTTTGTTTTGTTTCTTTAAAGCTGTATCATTAAAAGTTAATAGTCTTATAGGTTATGCATAAAATTCTGCCTGTGTCCTGGGACACACACAACACCAACACTTACAACACTCCTTCACATTCAGCTTATTGGATTGATTTAGCCCCATGAAACTGATAGTGCAAGGGTATTGACACTCCACTTAATGGTCTGCTCTTCTGTGCTCTGAGGCAATCAATTTGAGCTGGTGACAAAGATAAATAAGCAGCTGGGAAGAACTACTAGCCAAATTAGGTCTTTTCCTGCTAATTTCTTTTATAAGTGGCAAATAAGGACCTTGAAAAATAAAAGTCAGAAGGTGTAAAGGAAAAGCAGACATGACTTTTATTGTAGGGGTTTGGAAAATGGAAAGAAATGAGAAAGAAGCAACAGAATAACAGCACTTTTGATGTAGCATTTTATAGTAAACAAACTCTGCCTTGGTGATGAATAATATTAAAGAGCTTTTAAAATTGCCTTCATACAAAAACATAAAGTTAGGTTAATATTTTAAAAGTGAGACACCATCAGATGTATGGATATGAGACAGAGGCGGTTATATGCGAGAGAAGGAAGAAGGTAGAGACTGTCTGCATAATGAGTTCAATTTCTTTGAGGCTTCAAAATGCCAGGCTCTTTTCTTATATATCTATCACAGATAAAGGCTTTGGACTCTCTTGGGTTCCCCCCCACCATTTAATATAAAATTTCTGTTCAGTACCTCAACGCACATGTTTATAATGCTCCTGCAGCCGGGGAGTTACGGACAGGCAGAGAACTCAAATGCTCAGCCCATTGTCCCTCTGAATTAAATAAATAAAACCCTTATCTCTCAGCCCTCACCCTTTGTGCAAGGTAAAGAACTTGGCTGCCTGTGAGGCTATGGAAAGGAAAGGGAAGACCTGCAGACAAAGCTATCTCAAAATAAGCCCACTCCAAGCATTGTAGTCTCCCCCCGCCCGCCCACTGCTGCTGCAAAAGCATGTTGGCACTGTGCTCTGTGGAGCCCTCGCTAAGCATGAATAAATCGTAAGGCAGATTCGAAGAGCGGCAGCAGCTTTCAAACCAGCTGCTATGTACTTTGGTGGGGGACAGGGAAAGATCTTGAAAGAAAGTTCTGAGCAGGATACTTGAAGGCAGATTCTCATACCTTTGCTCAGAGTCAATAGCACTTGACTTCTATGGAAGCCAGCTGCACTTCTTGTTAAGTGAGGTCTAATTCTCTTGGACGAAGAGGCATAAGAATCTAGTTTTTTACCTTATCTTGTGGTCTACAATGATGTTATCGTGGTTTGCTTCTTATTCTTCAAATACTGTTTTTACAAAGCAAAGGCTGAAGTCCACACAAGTGGGATGGAGATCCACAACTTTGTAACAGCTCATAGATTTTTCGTGTAATTACAGACTTGTTCAACAAAAATTAAAGCTTCATTATCCCTTTTCTCCGTTTATCAAAATACCTAAATCAAATGTAAAAACATTCCTTTCTTGCTGCCTTTATCTCTAGTCTTAAGAACAGAAATAAAAGTCTGATATTTTTAGTGTACAGGGCATGTTTACCTATTGTACACTGGAGAAGAAAAATCCTCCCTTTGTAGAGCTGCTTGCAGAATAACTACTGAGGCATATGGAACAGTGGTGAGATCTACCCTTACTACATGATGTAGTCCGGCAAAAGATGTGGAACGTGCTACTCATTTCTTCATACAAATAAATGTCTTTGTTAGAGGCTATGGGTGTCTGTTTTCAGGACAAATACTTTAGATTTCAACAACTTACCAGCCTGAATAGGCATACATTCCTGAATAGAAAGCAAGTGGTAATCCCATAATACTGGCATCATTCCCTGCAAAGGCATTTTTAAAGTGCTGTGTTTCTCCTGCAACATCAACAAAAACAATATTGAAAAATAAGCTCTTTCGTCACTTACTACTTTAAAACAAATAAATATATCACACCATGGAACATTTAATCACCCAACAGTTCACTGACTTCAAGTTCTGCCCTTGACCTTAATTTCTGACCCAGACCTTGCAGCTCAAGTCTGCCAGCAATTGTAAAAGGTTTTGTGGCGTCCCCAGTCATGCAATAGCAGAATTTGACCTATTAGTTTTTTTCAAAGCATTCTGAGCTTGATGACACTGCACTGTCATCTCCAGCAGTGACTTACATCAACATGAAAGAGCAGAATGAGCTCTGTAGTTTTTGCTGTGGAAAATTTCACTTGTTTAACATTTTAATCAGAGGGAACATTGCTAGCATTTCACTTACAACATTTTTAAGGTAAACAAACCCAATATCTTAAACATTTCTACCACTGAAAAATTTAGTAACTCCCTACTACATCGTAGTCAGTACTGTATTAATACTACACTAAGTAAGAATCACCTATCTATAAATGCAAACATGTAACAGTTGTGTTATTCTCTTATTCATTTACAAGGTGCACTATTGTTTGTAAGACCTCCCCACAATATCCCAAATTTCCTGAGAAGCAATGATCCTTCACAGAAAAGGAGCAGGAATAAACAAAATTCAGACTTAAATTAGCAATGGGTCAAATCCTCTACCCTTTAGTCAGTTTTTACTGAGCCCTCAGTCAAAATTCCCACTGAAGCAGAGGCTTTTTGGGTAAAGAGCGAGCTGTGGCCAGAGGAAGGTCCCAGAGGGGAATCAGGGACGCTATCTGAGCTACTTAAGGGCAGCAAACTTCTTCCAAAACTGGGTCTGGCCTGCTTCAAAAGTCTAGGAAAAATGGGGTGGATGGGAACAGAGAGAAATTTTGCACATGAAAGGAGGTGAGGAAAGAGGCATTGCAACTGCCAGAAAGGAAGTGAAAAACATGAAAACAGGAACAGTGAATCAGCAGAGTGCTACACAGGAAAACTTTTATTTCAGAGTCTAATGCTAACCACAGAGAGCCGCCTGTCCCTGAGAAACTGAGCTCACCGCAGAGCCTAATGCTGCGCTGTTGACTCAGATGGGAGGCTTTGTGAAGCATCATAAAAGAGTGTCCCCAGGGACAGAGCCAACAACTGTGATAATTTTTTGTTAGATAAAATCTGCCACCAATTCATTAAAAAGTGCTCTGACCCTCTGTGCTGAATGGCTCCCTGTGCTTTGTGTAGTTATTGTCTGGCGTTATTGTTAACAAGAGTGAGCTGGGGCTTGTCACTATCTCACACCCGCTGCTGATAGGGCTGTAATGGAAAAGCCTCTTCAGGTAGCTGAGCATATGTCACTGAAAAGGGTTTCTCTGCCAGCATGGCTTTACCCAAACGACTTCCAGAGAGCCACGGAAAGGCCTCTGCAGTCGTGAGCCAGATGCTGCTGAGGAGAACAAAGGTGTGTTTCCACACTCCTTGCTTATGCAGCAACATTGATAAAGTCTGTAGAGTAATTCTGGCCCTCCAAACAATTCTGCTTTCCTTTCCTACACTTGGGTTAGCACCAGACTATTGCCTTTTAGCTGTATGCTCTGTTTTTTCACTTGGAAGAAGTAAAGCATGCATGCAGCATGAGAATCCAGTACTTGCAGGCAGGAAGCCCATGAAAGCAATAGCTAACTGCAGATTCTCTTGCCAGTACAGCACCTTTAACTTCGCAATTTACATCACCAGGGTGGTAGAACAGCATCCATGATACTGTTTCTTTCACACAGTCCCCAATTCTGAGCCCCCTTTGCCACCACATACCCAATACCAAACAGGACTAGACACTAACTCAGTTAAATGAGACATATTCTGCCTGGACTAGGCATGTGCTTTGGGGAGGGGTATACTCACCTGTCATTGAAACCCATCCTGCCCTTTTCACAAAGTTCATGCCAAAGGCAAATCAAAGAGAAGAACAACCCCATTGCTCTTTTGAAAACTGAGTCTGATCTGACTAGACTCATTGGCATGCTGAAGGAAATACCAGTTCATCCCAGTGTAGTTCCACTTCTAATCAATTACATGACAGCACAGAGCTTCAGTTAAACAAGCACAGACTAATTAAGAGATTTTGCTGCTATAAGCATTATTTGGTGAAGGCAGATGGGGAAAGACTAGGGAGGGTAAAGATAAAAGCACTTTAAAAGCATTTACTTTTCATTTCATACCTTTAATTAGCTGGATAACTCCAGGGACTATAATTATCAGAATTGCTACAAGCTTGCAAAAGGTAAGGAAAATCTGAATGCGGGCACTCCAGCTGACACTCGTGCTATTCAGGACCATCACCAGCGCTGCAAGGGATAAAACAGAAGTTAGAGAGAAATACTCATGCCACTGAAATCGCCACAAAACTCTGCCGGCAGAGAGGCCACACACACAATAGATCCTGATGCATTATAGGAAACACACCCCGATAACCTTCTCCAGCTGCTGCCCTCACACAAAACACTTGAGCTGAGCCCCCTCTGTCTGACCCACTGTGCGGCCCATCCGTCTCTCTGTTCTCTGCCTGGCTCCCTCTGCACCAAATTACAGCTTCGTTTACCCAAAATCGTTAGCTGTTGGTAGATGATGGGTTGGCAGGACCCTGCCTTGGATGAAAGAAATTAACTGCCCAACCCTCATCACTCCAGATTTCTGTATCAGTGCCGGTTTGAGTAGATATTTGCATTTTCAGAAATCAATAACAATTAATAATTGCATTAAACTTTCTCACCCCCATTTATGCCCCAGATAAATTTGTCACTCACTACCTTATTTACCCCTGCTCCTCTTTTCCACTTTGTGTCCTCCCTTATTGCCATACCACTAGAGATGCAGAAGGGCCAGAGTGCAAGTAACATGCCTGTCCCTGCTGGGAATTGGTGAAGAAACAGAGACCTTTTACTTCTTGAAAACAAAGTCCAAGTCTGCACCTTACCAACACACAGAGAGATAAGTGAGAAGGGCTTTTATATCCTGCTTGCTCAGCTCGCATCTCCTTCTGGCTCAGGTAGAGCATCTTCTGGCTTTTACTGCAGCACTGACCAACAAGAGTGCAGTAGGTCTTATCATTTCAGTGCCAGTTATTCTAGCTTATTTAAACAATTACCCTGGCAAAACAGAATCAATAAAGGAGTTCCAATATTAAAAAGAAAAAAAATTTACCCAGAGAACAGAAAATGTGAGTCATTTCACTACATAAAAAGTCCCTTTCCCACTCTGCTGTAGGGAAAAGCAGACATAGTCAAACAAGCTTGCTCACTCATCTTTTCTCTTTCTTGCCATCATATGGAGCTAATGAATTAGCTCCTCATCACAGTCCTCCCGTACCTCAAACTCTCTCAAAAGCACCAGTTTGTCTGTATCAACAGCCATATCACACATCTTGGGACGCATAAAAATACAAGTTGCTATCTCCCACCAGTCTGGGAGCTAGTTTGTATGAGCTAACATTGTAACTCTGGCAGGGTACAAGCTTTCTGGCAGCAAAACCCACTGATTTATCCCAAGTTTTTTATACAGATTCTGTTCACTAGCAAGGCCAAAAAAATATATCATAAAAAATTCTTATCAGTTCAAACCAAAAGTAGTTTTGGTTTAATGGAAAAGGGAGAAAATTCCAAGTAATCTGGATTCCAATCTATTTTTTAGATATTTTTAATAAAAATTCCCAAACACAATATAAAAAGTATTTTCTGGAATCTTTATTTGGGAAAGAGAGGGCCCCACTCCCAAATGAACAATTTACCAAAGTCAACATAAACTCACAGCAACACTTAATGTTAATTTCTCACCGAAAAAAGATCTTAAAAATCAAAGTGTTTTTCCAGTTCTGTATTTCACCGTATTTCAGAACCGAGGTGTTCTTTTCTAAGTCATAGAAGAAATCACTTAGACTTCTGGAAAGTATCACTTAAGATCCAAATACTTATTTTTTTGCTTTACCTATATATATACACACACCTATATATATACACCTCTACCTATACTATATATAACCTATACCTATACTATACCAAGTATACCTATACTTGGCAGGAAACAGGAAATCCCTGGGGCCTGACTCATTGCCCTATTTTCCCAAAAATACCCTGACATATCTTCACTTATTTAAATATTGAAAGATCCCTTTGGCTGAATATTAGCACTGATTGAGGCTCCCTCTCTTTTCCTAGGGCTTGATTACCAGGAAGATTAACAACTGTCATTTAAGCAAAATATATTTAAAATATTCATTTGACGAAGAGTGTTTAAGTTATTAAGAATATCCAGTGCCATAAACAAGCACTGGCTTATTTCAAGTTTCCTAGAAAGTTCAGGATATTGTACTTTTCTTTCCCAGAAGACAAAGCCCAAGGAGAGACCAGGCCACAAGAAAATGCCAAGGAAGAGTTTTTATGTGTAAGAAAGTATCTGCAATTTGACATCCAGTTTATTCAGAGTTCAAGCTGACTGCAGCAATCAGTCTGTTACCTTATACAGGTCAGAATAGGTAATGTGAGCATCATTCCTGCAGAGAGCCCTCCTCGAGGTTTTCTAATGCATTGGTTCCACCTTCCTGATGCACATATGAGAATGCCACTGGATGGCAAACTAGTACAAACACTAATGTCAGCTCACACGGAAAGGCATAACCTTCCTTGCTGGCCAGCCACACATAAATCACAAGCCCCAAATCTGTATAAGAGGTCCACTGGCTTGCAAGAAAAATATGCAGGCTGGTATTTTCATGAAGACAGCCTGCTTGTGAGCAGCCTGTGTTAAAACCTTCTCCATCCCCAACTGTGAGTTCAAGCCAGCTAAATGTTTCATCTGAGGCTTTCTAATCAAATAGTGAAAGCAAAATGGACACTGCAACAACCTTCATTTAATAGGGAAGCTGAAGGGATGCTACACCTGCAGTCAGCCCAGTGCACGTGCTATTAATTTTGATGGTCCTCTATAAGAGTAAGTCTCTTGCAGAGTTGGACGACTGCACAAATATAGTAGTTCAGGTTGCAGGGCTGAGACTTAAGTACTTAGAAGATTTGAGATCAATTTGGTATTTTTTGGAATTTCATTTTATTGGAATTAATAGGCTACAAGAATTTACAGTCGTCTTATAAAATTTAGTCTTAGCAGTTCTATGTGCCCAACAGACACACAGGGATGTGGGGCTTATACTGCTACCATGTATCAGCACCATACTGGTTGTGTTAGCAACGGGATAGTGAAAGGCAACAGAGAAGAGGAGTCATGAAGAAAGCTGCCAAAGAGCAGGAAAAGAATATGACAACTGTGCCAGGATTCAAGAAGGAAATTATATCCTGGGACTACATCCATTATTCAACACCTCTCTTCTGTGAATAGGGCCTTTTGGAGATACTTCAAGTAAGTGGTGTAGACACTCTGATACAAGATCACAGCAAAGAGCAGAAGGAAGCGGCAACTCCCCAGACAAAAGGACAGTGAAAGGAGGACTCATCTCTAACTTTGCTAACCAAAAGTCAGGCATCTAGTGAGGCTGCACCCTCAATGAAGAGACAGTTACCTCCAGAGGATGAATAACACGTCTTTCAGATACCTATCTCAGATGAGATTAGTTGCCTTTAGGAAGTGTCTCTTTCCATCTTTCTCCACTAAGTCTATGGGGAGCATAGACAATTAGCTTAAACTAAACATCTAACTAAAAGCAAGATGAACCCTAACCGAGGGGAGTATGGAGGGAGAACAAAATGGGGTTCATGAACAATCAAACACAATGGTAACACCAATCGTGTTGCTTTTCACTATCACTTTCCCTCACACAGCCACAGCTACAGATAGATAACAAAATCTAACGGGAGAAGCAGCGGTAAGCATTACATCCTGGCCTACTTTTCAAGAATATAGTTACCGTTGCCTCAGCAGGAAACCAAGGAAACTGCCCTCCCTTAACTTGTCAGGCATTCACTTGTCAGGGTCAAGGCATTCACACAAAGCAAAAGATACCCTCAATTTGCAGATGCATCAATTAAAATGAAGTCACAGGAGGCACAAAAGCACCCATCAGAGCAGCTTTTGCTATCTCTGCCAGCCAAGAGATGTCTTAATTTAAACTTCTTGTCTGAAAACTGTCAGCAGTAGAGAGCAACATCTGTAACATCTGCCATGATGGGCATGGGGGGGAAGCAACTAACTATAGACTCATATACACACCAAATTCATGCCAATAAAGTTTTGGGTTGGAGTATTTGCCAGCAAGCACTAATAGATCTGTACAGCTGACCTTGGTTTTCAAGCACAATATTGCCTCTAACAGCCATGGTTTGAGGTATTTGTGGTTTTTTGGCAGACCTCCAAAAAAAGGAGGCAATTATACATTATTGCAGCATAAAATGCCTAAAATATGCATGAATGAGTGTAAAAACTTTAAAAACATGTGCAAGTTGGTAACCTGCTTTCAGTCTCACGGTTTTTAATAGCTGAAACCTGTTTATCTGCTTTCTGATAGGGTGAAAAGATTAGAACAAGCTCAGTTATGATTGCATATCTATTCAGGTTACATATTGATAGTACAGTTCAATACCTTTACACAGTATAATTTAACCCTTCCTGTTACAAATATACTTAAGCTTACCATTAGGAGAAGAATTAAAAGATACAAATAAAGAAATATATGAATATAAGGGGTTTTTTGCACTATCACCATGCTTTGCAATAGAGTGTTTCTTCACTAGAAGAAACAATAAATATGGAGTTGTCTACCAGCTTTCACTTAAAGAGAAAAATGAATTTTTAACTCTTTCACTTAAAAAGACCATCTTCAGCATCAGAACAAAGGTGGACTGCATCCTTTCTGCTTTGTATTCTGGGGCTGTTGTGTCCAACTCAAGCAAAGCTGGGCATTTAGAAGGCCTCGTCTCCTGTTTGCATTTTCTTCAGCTGTCCTTCCCTATGCTGGGGCACATCCAGGCTCTCTCTCCTCTTCCTGGCCACTTATTTTCATAAAAATTGTAGTAAGTAGGTATCTTTGAGATGTCTGCTCTTCTCTCAGGTACAGTTAAATTAACTGAGTTTAGAAAAAGTTTATGGCAGACTGACAGATAGATGAAAATATGCATATCCAGTATTTGCCTAGGTTTTTCTTCTCACGGAGATTCGCTTGAGAAATACCAAGTGAATTAAAGTGATTTCTAAGTTTGAAAAGAACAGGCAGCCTTTGCTTCAGAGGTTCAGAAAGCGGGGTATCTGAAGAGAACTCTTCACTCAAGCATCATTCTCTCTACTGAGCCAGTGAAGTGTTTGGACTTTTTGGTTGGTTGTTTTTATTTAAAAAAAAAATAAAATAAAATTTAAAAAAATGAAAGCATTATATTGCAGAACAGAAAATTTGCTTCTACAGATTGCTCAAAATTGCTCAGAACAGATGTGATTTTGAGGGGAATTTTGTGCCCAGCACATGTTTTTTTTCCCTATAAATAATAAACCAAGAATGAGGTTTTTTAAAGGTCACCATCTCCAGTAGCTCCATTTTAGCTCTCATCTAATCTACATCTTCTCTGCAGTACCATCGTTCCTTTTTCACCACAGAGGCACTGAGTGGAATGGTGGGGAGCAGAATGGGCTGTAGCCCCTCTACGAAAAGTACCTGTTTGCAGCTCGTAGAGAAGCAGCAGTATTTGCCACTCCTCATCATAAACCTGGTTGCATCCATCTCAGGCAACCTTTTAATAATACCCTTAAATTGCAGAAACAGAGGTTTAGGTGGGAAAAAAAAAATGAGAAAAGCTGTCTTGTGACAAGGATAGAAAAAACTGGGTTACTGTATTAGGTGAGGCTTTAATACACTCCCTCACTGGAGGTTTTAAGACCAGTTTAGACAAACATCTGTCAGAAATTGTTTAGATACACTGACTTTGGGGGCAGGGGATCAGCTGGAGATTTTTCAAAATCATTTCCTGCCCTTTCTAGTATGATCAGAAATGACAAGGTAAAACTACAGAACAAAGTCTCACCCAAGGACAGAGTTTAATGGTGCTTCCCTCTACCTTTCCCTCTGTGCAATAAAGACAGATACACAGTGAGCACTCTGTCATGAGGCACAGGAGGGAGAAAGGACCAGGAGTGGATAAGAAGACAAAAGGCACGTCAGTTCACTTTCTGATTAACTTAAAATTTTCAGTGCAAGCAAACACTACCTTTGGCACCATTAAGTTGGATTATAAGATCTTCAGGGCTCCAAAGTGTCTGTTCAGCTCAACAACACCTTAATCTTACCCATCACTCTGCCTACGTGCATAATACAAAACATTCAAAACAATTACCACCACAACAGCTAATTCTTACCATACAAGTATAAGAGTCATACACCCTGGGATCCCTGAGCTTAAGTGTAGCATGTGATCAAACCCAACTACAAATGAAACTCCACTGTAGAGCATACTGCAAACAATAAAGATAAAGCCTCAGTTGGACATGTCACTGTTTTCCTCAGCATTGTCCCATTCACCATTGCAAACTTTCTGCAAGAATCCCTTCTTTCGGTGAAATGACAGCTCATCCTATCTGCGCTGTACAGACCCACACTCACCATAGGAGCAGTATGCTGCGAACTCCTCTCTCCCTTTAGGCTGTAATTATTTCAGCATAACTCCACGCCCCCTGCAATGCTACTTCTTTGTTTAATTACTTTGCAAAGCCCTGGCTTATCACACAGATTTTCAATTAAATTAAAAGCAATAAAAACCTATTTCAAATTGTTCACTTATTGTGCTTGAATCACATGCACTTAAGAAAATGCTTTGATGGAGTCCTCACTTAACATTCCTTCTGTCTCAGTGACCTTGAAGTTACCGAACATCTGTTTCACCCTTATCTTGCACTGAAGTATTTTAGACAGATGTAGCTATAAAAAGTCATTGACCTCAAAATTCAAGCCCTTAATTCAATTACTCCTATGAAACCTATAGTTTGTGCATAATTAAGTTAGAAAGAAATGTGGTCACATACTGATTTTTTTAACACTCCTAGCAGAAGGGAACTTATATCAAGAGAGCTCCTACAAAAACCCACAGTAACCTGGAGACTGGAAATTTCAGTTTCAATTCAACCTCTTACCCCAAAGAAAGAAAAAGTCATCTGAACCTATTATTGTGCAAAACTGAAGGGGCCTCCTGTGTGCCTTTGATCATTTTGCATGTCTTAACTCCTTTTTCCGGTCCTTTTATTTCTGATATGTGCACTGACCAAATTGAAAGGAACAGTCTGTTACTAATTACTCAGGTCTACTCTGCACTCTCCTCCCAATCACAGCTGAATGTGAATGTGTATGCACGTGTGCAAGGAGCATCGTCACCAGTGACCAGACAGGAGTGGAAACAAGCCTCTAGCACTACAGGCACACGGCTCTAGAGTCCCATTCTCATCACGATTTGTGCCTTCCCATTTCATGCAGCCTCTCACACCAGCCCAGGTACACTGCAAAGCTCCTGGTCTCTGAGTAGCCTCCCTCTTTCCGCTGGCATTTATTGGTTCTCTGTAGCCATAAACGGTCCCTTTTACACTAATTGCAAAGGTAGCAAGAGTAGGACTAGCTGCTGGTAACAGACATGCATTTTCACCAAGCTGTACACCTTGCTCCCAAAGGCATCAGTCAGGTTCCAGCTTCCTGAACCACAAGTGCCTCAAGAAGTTTTATCACTATGAAGGACAGAGTGGGACTAGGGAAGATGATCTCATGTTGCCTGTGCTCCGCTCAAGAGAACTACATTTCTTCATGGCATCATACTTGGCACTCGACTGCCTCCTAAAACAGAGGTAGAGCAAAGCACTTAAAATCAGGTAATCACTCTTCCATATCTCTGGCAGTGGCTCACCATCTCTTAGGGACTGAAATTGCTTCCACAAAAGTAATGAGAGTTCTGCCATTAATTCAAGTGGCAACAGAATCAGCCTTGGCAATAGATTTTCCCTGCCATTAATAAAGTCTGCTATTCTTTTTACTACTGCGTATGTTCACAAACACACATACCCAGGCAAAAAGTCACGCTGATGCCCTTGTCATTGGATGCACAGTCATTTCGTAATGATTCACATCAAACAACTACCTGTTCAGTGTGCGATTACTTTTTTTTTTTTTACAATTTACATCATCTTTACCCTTCCCTGAAACCTAAAATTGGATACTTACTGATGCCAACAGCTGTAATAAGTTTAATCGCAAGTTCTGGGATTTCACACTGCATAAAGAAAGGTTCCAAAATGTAACGTCCAAATGCCAACGATATCACTGCTGTGGCAGCAGGGCTAGAGTAAAAACAACAACAACAACAAAAAATCACAAAATTAATCTGCAATAGTACATAGATTATATTCTTATGGGATCATGCTGGAACTTTACTATCACAGAACTGTGAACCGTACTTAATTTTGGTCCCTCTTTGTAACTATGCTGCCATGTACCATGATTTCTGAACGTAGCAGGAAAACATGAGCAGTTTAGGTTTGATCAGCGGTTCTGATCTTGACAGCAACATTTCTTACCAGGATTGCTCTTACAACTTCCATGTTGTGAAGCAGCCCTTTACAGAAAGGAAAGGTATCAATAGAAATCTTCATTCACTCGCTTGAAGTTAACGTGGCCAGAATTAGATTACATGGGCAAAACCCTGAGTAGAAGTTGTTGACTGAATTTTAGTGGCCAGGTATATTTCACCCCTCAGAGACACAAGCAAATTAATTTCAATCAAGCTGAGAATTCTGCTTTACTAAGCATCCAAAACCAACCCAAGTCTGTTAATAAAATCTGAGACAATGCAAGAAATGAATGAAAGTGGGATGTCCTAAAATGCAAACAGAACTTGTTCCTTTTATTGACTAACAACTTTCTAACACTGCAAGTGAGAGCAAAAAATCCTCAAAGTACAGAAAACACCTACCATGAAACAAAAAAATGTGAAGAAAGGCAGGCATGCAGTTGTTGCATTTACAGATTTGGAATACTCATGATACTCATACAGCCTTTCTCTTTAAGACAAGCTAAATGTTTGCCAGAAACCTTAGCAGTGACACATATTAACAGTAAATTACCCTGTGCCTCTGATCAGACACTGTCTGCATATTACAGGTCCAGTGGTCTGTTCACGTTTGGTTTGGGAGGACACTTTCACCCTTCTTAGGACAGCTAGTGGCATCTGTGCTTCAATCACACACAGTAAGGGCAAAAGGGCAAATGATTCTGCCTCAAAGGATTTTCAAGTTAAGCAAGAGTCCATGCAAATTTCTTGTGAAAAAACCTACAGCATTTAATAAAACAATGCCTCATCTTACAGAATTTTAATAAAAATATAGTTGCTAAAAATGCTATGGAACAGGGTAAAAATTCTGCAGAGGAGTTATTATTCTCCATCAAACAATAAAGGAATTTTCCACAACAGAGTTTCACCCTTAAAACAAAACCCACTTTCTTAGCTTTATGACTCAACCAAAATGTCACACATTGTGTTGGACCAAACTGCAGAGGAGCACATAAAAGAAGTATCTTCCTCAGAAAGTTTCTGCATGGACAAGCGAGGGCTGCTGCTTATGTGCTCCCCACGCACGAGGACTGTTCCTTTCAATGGCCAACAATCAGCTTTGCAACTTTTGCCTTCAGTCAGGGACCAAATATCCTCTGCGCTGGATTTACACATAGATTTACTGACTTCTCCTTGGTGCGATATTTACAATTTACATAAGATGATCATCAGGTTTATGGCTTTTAAATACTGCAGCCTGCCAAAAGTAGTTTGAAGTGTCCTGGATCAGATGAAAGATAAGATCTTGGAGCTTTTGGAGACTTTTTTCCTCAGTCCCAGCTCCTTTTTCCAAAACTTGGATTTTTCCCTCTCATTTTAAGAAAGGCTGCTATCCACGCCACTATGTTTTTAAAAGCATAGCTGGTAAATTATACCTCTAATAAATAGCTATCTCTCTCATTGTCCCAACGTTTGGAGGGAGATGTTGCTGGCAGTGTAGTTGATCGACAGAGGTGGAAGTTGAAGGAATGGGGCATTTTCCTTTTGACTGCAATCCTAAAGACAGACCGGCAGTCCCCTAACAGCTGTGCGCTCAGGAACAGACAGAAAGTGCATTAGCAGCTTTCATTGAAGGGCAAGGAGCACAAAAAGCCACCAGGCAAGGAGCAGGTATAGCGCCCCAGCACATACCACCAAGCGAGTGAGTCACTCCCTTGGCAGTGCACTCTCACCCGACCTGTGTTTAGCAACCAACATAGTTAAGCACTACAAACAATGCATTCACATGGTCGTCTTCTTTTGTTTGAACACTAGCCTTTTTCTTTTTTTTTTTATTAAAGGTATGTAATATACCCACAACCTGACTTCTGGGGAGAAGAAAAGTTCTTACTTGTACTGGATGAGGAGCAGCGCAGTGTAAGGCACTTCTAAACAGCAGGTGATGCTGGCACAGTTTAATCAGTATATGGGCAGAGTTTAAATGTGTCCTAGACTGTAAAATAGTGGCTAAAAAGATATAGCAGAACAGGAAATATTTATTTTGGTTGCGGCTGCTCCACCAACCCATGGGTGTGATAATTCTGCAATCTTTCAGAGGAAAAAAACAGCTTAGCTGAGAAGAGTGTATGCAATTTCATCTACTGAAAGAAACCTAGACACATACTAGGTCTCAAGCTTCTTTGATAGCAGCAGCCAATTAGTTTACCAATGCAGGAGCCAGATATAAAACTCTACACAGGGTTTCAGCAGCACTGCTCTGATCATCACAAGTTATAACAAGTACACCTCTCCTGCTGCCTCTCAGATTTCATGATTAAAGAATCCAGTGATATTCTTTCCCATGCAAGATGATTATTTTCTGGGTGTGGGGCAGATCATGATGACTAAGAGTGTTTTCATGACACTCCTGGGACACTATCATGTATAAAAAAATTATAATTTTGCAAGGAGAGGAGTTTATGAAGCCTGGTTTCTTGTGGGTATTTGTGCCTAGGTTAATAAGGTCCTCCTGCCTGGTAAGGTGCAGGTTAAGAGGGGGATTTCCAACACTACTCTCTTCTGTTCATTCTGCGATGTGCAATGATACAGCTATGTTCACAGCACTGTGCTTCTCACAGTGAAAACATAGGTCTGTTTCCTCTCTCTGGTTTTCCTTCTTGGCAAAAATTCAATACGGTTAAGACATCTGCTTTTTCACAACATTTGATGGAAATTATGCAGTTAATTTGAAAGTTACGTATGAGTGGGGAGGATGTAAGGGACCGTCTGACATACACAATGATTTCCTCCGGAAACAAGATAAGGATTTACAGATTCATAATGATTCAACACTCTTGGTGCTTTTAAACTCGACAGTCTATGCTAGAACTTGTCAATATTATGTAAACATAGTTGTGATTTGAGATGAGGCTTGTGCTTTTGTGACTAATTTGCTGATGGCGGAAGAGAGGGAAAAGGAGTGCTAACTAGCCTGAGGCAGGAATGGAGCATTCCCGAAGTAATTTTGCATAAGTGAGTTGTGCTGTTCTACATGTAACAAGCTCTCCAGCCTCAGCAATACTGGGAAAAAAAAAAAAAAAAAATAAGCAAAGGGCCACATTTGAGTTTGATATAAAGATCCATTTACATTAGGAAAATTTATTTGATATGATTCAATGATTCAGCATCTTCACATTGTAATTCACCTATACAGTGTCAAGGGCTGCATGAGTCATAGGCTTACACATCAAAACAATACTTTGGACATTTTACATATATAAGGATGTAATGTTGCTTTATTTGGCCAGTGAGCGCTTTTCATAGTAATCAAGAGTTAAGTTCTCCAACACCCCACAAAAACAATGGGGACCTGAACTGATATATAAAGAATACATGGTGTCTTCAAATCTGAAAACTACTGGGCAATAGCTTCCCTAGGAGTTATTCCTGTATCCACAGAAAATAGCAACTGCTCGTAAAGCTAGTACCAAGACTGAGAAAAACATAAAGGTGACTTTCCTCTTCCACTATACTATATATGGGCATAGATATTAGCATTATTAGTGACATTAATGGATACAGTAAGCTTAACAAAAATAAAGCAAGTAGCTGAGTTTGAGTTTTCTTAGAATCTGTTTTTTCCCCCCATATATGCACATATGTCTTTTTGAATGTTTCGATGCTGATGAGCAAAATAGTGTTGTTAAATTGTCTGAAGCAACCACACTAAAACAGTTGAGCTCATTGATCAAGATATATTTGATTTGTTTTGCACATCGTGTATTGGAGATTTTTCTTTATGACTGAAAATCATATTGCCATCAGAAAAGAAACACAGAAAAGCCACAATACACTTACCGAATGATGAGTAATTCAACCCAGACTCTCACAAAAGCAGGTAATGGGCCAAAGGCCTCCAGGATATAGGTGTAGTGACCGCCAGATTTCTTAATGCATGTTCCTAGTTCAGCATAGCAGAGGGCACCTGTGAGAATTAAACTATGGTATCACAAGAGATATCCAAAAATACCTTTCAAAACATTTATAAGCTAAACAATGGAGTTGCTGTGGTATCACAACTACTTTTGATATATTTTAAGAATTTTTTTCAAGCAATTTTGTAAGTTTTAGTTGATTCAGCTAGACCTGCAGTTAACCAAACTGTACATATATCGGATTTACATGTAAGCTACTGAACAAACTATTTGCTATCAACATGATTCTTTACTCATCCATATCTTGTGAAGAGGGACAACAAAACGCTGTGTCACACCAGCTACCCCAGCTCCCCAGCCAGCCTGACTGCACCAGCAAGTAAAAGCCTTCTAACACATTTGCTTGTTATCAAATGATGATCACCTCCTTTCAGCCTCAGAGATGCCTGGCTCAGCCTTTGAAGAAAAGCCTGAAAACTGTATTCCACCTCCTCAGCTGTAGGCAAAGCAATCGTCTGGCCAAAATATGGAAGCAGGAATTGCAGATTAAGAATTTTCCTCAATCGTACTCCCAACACCTTACATACAAAATTCAGGGGATGGCTTAGCCCTGGCTTTTCAGCACTGGTACGGTACTGTTGTGTAATACTAATGCAATGAAAGCTCAGTTCATTTCTGCATTGCCTTAAATACAGACCACTTCATGTTTTCATAGCAGGAGGCTCATTTCATCCTTTGATGGATTTACACTGACTAAAATAAAACCCAAATCATCATCACATTGCTGCATTAGTTCATGCAGAAGTGGTTCAGGCCCCTCTGGAGCAAGTGCTAGTAGCATTCCCAGCAAGTAGCAGCTCTCAGAGAGCTCTCCAAGGCTGCTGCTGGCACAACGTGCAGCCTCTGCCGTTATGGAGCAGGCAACAGCACGCTGCAACTATGAGGACCTGCATGAAGCCTTCTTCACCCATGCACCATCTGCTACTGTTGCTTAATGAGCCATCACCAGTCACAAAGCCAGCGGATTCTCAGCTCCACAGGTTGACCACATCAGTAGAGAAGCGCACCACATCAGATAAATGTAGACAGCCCTTTTATAGAAGAGTCTGAGAAGCCAGATGAAAACAGTAATAAAGTTTGTAAACACCGCATCGCATAGAGTTAAGATCAGCAACATATATGATCTCATTTCGGCTCTGTTCCCTGCGTGCTTTTATATCGCAGCACTTTAAGATGCAAATTACAGTTGTCAAAACCACACAACAAAGCTGTACCACATTATGACAAATTCCATCTTTGTTCATTTTCTTTGTTTGGAGCTTTGCAAAAATGTGGCAGCTTTTATCTGCTATTCTTCAGCTTACCTGAAAATGTACTTAAAGGAATTCTTAGAGACACATTAAAAAAATCCTATCGATAGGTTTTCTCTTGCCAGCCTTTTCTATTGAGGTTCAGCATGAAATGAAATTGTGTTTCAATACGTGATATGCACACAGCCTCAGCAAGACCTTAAGTGTTTTCTGTATGTGATTTTATTATAATTAAGCCATGCAGGGAATTAAAAACACCCATGGCATAAAAAAATATGAAAAAATAACTGTAACAGGTCCATTCAGCGAAAGAGACAGTATCTTCTGCTGGGCTAAATTACACAGTACTTCATATCTTGAGATCTGGAAAATGACCTAGAAAATCCATCTGATAAAAAGAGATTTTTTTTTTTTTTTTTTTTTTTTTGTACAGCCAGAAAATTACTACTATTAAAGTTATAGCCAAAAATGCAATGCTTAAGCAAATTCTGTTCTGACTAAAACCAAAGACCAAGGTCTTCTGACAGGGTTACAAATTGTATCTGAAATATTTATTTAAAGGAAAATTTTGGTTAGAGGCAGGAGTTCCGCATTTGTACCACAGATTATGCTGCACATTATACCAATACATTTAACATTTGACCAAAACGGGTCCTAACTTCCTTGCACTGTCTGTTTGGCTTGGGTGGGCTTAGCCTGTAAACAGTCCATGTTTCTTTTAAGCTCAGAGCCAATTTACACAGGGTGGCATTTGCATGTTCCACCTATTAAGAAGACACGTGTTAGTCTGTGTTTGTCCTCTTTACCTCCTGCCAGAAAACAAGTCGTTTCTGTTTTAAATAAAGCCAATATTCATGTTAGTTCTTCAGCTTCTTTGAGATTAACTCATTAAGTAGGTCAATGGACCCTCTGTCCGGCAGAGCCCAGGGTGGGGTTTTCCAATCTGAATGGGGGTTTTGTGTACAGAACAAATAAACTGCCATTCTTTAGAACTTAATACTCTTCAAAAATACACAAAATTTGTAAAAACTGTCACGATAGGCAGGCCAGCAGTAAAACTCGCATCACAAATTTGTTTCTATCACACTGGTTTTTGCAGCGCAATCTTTCAAAGCAACATCGTGAGCAAGCAATGAAGTAAAGAGCAGTAATACAGGACTGGGGAGAGGGTTTATTAGTGTTATTATTTTGCTCCCTTTTGTGCCAATACAGCTTACATCCAGTGGGAATTACACCTCTCAGACCTTGCTCTAGCCTCTAGGGAACTAAGTCAAGCTGTCTAAACATTTCACTGGTGTTTGAGCGGAATGACCCACATCCCCAGCTGCCAGGGGCCTTACAAGCAAACTGTAAACTACCTCTTACAGCCAGAAGAACATTATACATACAGCACATTATATGGCATAAAATGGACATTTACTTTTCCTGTTCCTTTAGGGACCCACAAGAAACAATAATTCATGCTTCCAGTCTTTACTGACCAGGTCTGTGGGGACAGGGGTTGGATAGCTCTGCACCCTCCACGCAACCTATCATGCAGCAAAAACCTCCTGTAGCCCTATTGGTCCTCAGGCTCCACACTGTGCCTTGCTATCCAATGGCAAATTCCGACAAACAACAGCAATAATCCACCAGCCGCCCCTCTGCACCAATTAGAAACTTTTAAGGGACTTACCAAAGAGCGAAAGGATACCACACACTGTCCAGAGAGTCAAGGACATGCCCACACTGCCCGTGTTCTTCAGGATGCCTTTGGGAGAGATGAAGATGCCAGCTCCAATAATAGTGCCAATTATGATGGATATCCCCCTCAAAAGTGTCACCTTCTTCTTCAGCACAACTTTTCCCTCCTGGGCTGGCTGTCCGCTGTCCATAGAGGGCAACCTGCCATTAGCTTGCCCCTGCAAGTAGCTTCCATTAGAGACCGTGGTTACAGCAGCTTTCCTAAACATGCTACAGTGCCACCAGCACACCGACGGCAAGAACAGGCAAAAAAGTTTGCAGCAGAATCTCAAGGTTTTTTTCCTCTCTGTATAGCCAACTGCTTAGTCTCTTCCTCTACCCTCTCTTATCTTTCGAGCTGCTCCTACGCACAGGTAGCAAGCTCCTAAAGTGTATTTGAGCCTTTACTGCGATCCGAGCGCTGCTCAGGAACACCTGCGCTTTCACACTGCGAGCTGGTACTGCCCTATCATTGGAAACCAGCTCAGCTTCCGCGTGGACTTGTATTTAAGCTCTTGTCATACCAAGTTACTCCAGCTGAATGATGATGCAAATTCTCCAGGTTTGCATCAGCCATTTGAGAAACCTCTGGCATTACTCAGCATTTCTTTTTTTTTTTTTTTTTTCCCTTTTTAAACGGTAGGGGCATGTTGCACAACCGACCTGAGGGTGGTGGGAAGAACAAAGCACTCACAAGCAAACTGAGCCAATCAAGCTAAGCACATCATCCTCGACACCCCGAGACACACTCCCAAATTTTTGTAAAGCAACTCGGAGCTAGAAACAAAAGCCTGCCTAAACACAAAGCTCGTCAGAGCGCAAGGGGAAAAGAAATCAAACAGGATACGTCATCCCTGGGTCTAATCCAATTTCTTTCTTGAAAAACTCCTCTTAACGAAAGTTAAGTTTGTGGAGCTTAACTTCTTGTGTCACAGTTGATCAGCCTCTCTCACATCCATGTTACTTACCTGGAAATCTCTATAGGGACCTGTACATACCTAAAGAACACATACAACCCCCTTGCTACCCCGAGTTGCCTAGCAACACACCCAAATCAGCTTAATGAAAACCCGGGGTGATTTCCACAGTAGAGTACATGCAGTGTGTTTTGTGTTTGTGTGAGCAACGCCGCAACAACACTTCCCCTTAAGAAATACTATTAACGTTTACAGTCACCTCGCCTGTGTGGTCTGGCAGGAGGAGGACAACACCCCAGAGCATGGGATCTCCAGCAGCTCAGGAATCAGAAAGGGGTTTGGTTTTTTTTTTGTTGTCGTAGAGCTTCCCTGACCAGATAAACAGGTAATCAAACGTATAAATACTTTGTTTCACAACCTGACCATTGAATTCAAACCTGAGAAATTAAACTGTTTAAAAGAGGAGCATTCTCATAAAACGGCAAAAATCAATAGCCTTCAAGTACTTGTAACCTAATCGAGGGACAGCCTGTGCAATATATGCCAAAGGGGAAAAATCCTTCATAGCATAACTATTGCAGCTGCTCGTGGCTTCAGATTAGATCAGTGCAAAGAGAAATGATTACTGCAGTTACTGCTCTTACAGTTACTGCTTAATTAGGACCTAGGATTGGGGCGGGGGGGGAAGATAGCAGTTAAAATATTTTATCATTTGAAAAGCAGGCACTGAGCTCAGAGCTCTACTGTGTTTTCAAATTTATGCGAGAAAGAGGAGATCCTGGAGTATCAACATACAGCAGCTGTAAAACTTCAGTGATTTTAAAGCCTCATATTTTCAGTTATAACTCACCTGTAATAATTTGCACTGAGATAAAAAGAAGGCATAAAAAAAAGCTTATCTGGTTGAAATGCACACAGGTAAAATCCAAAGTGATTGTGGCTTTTGACTACATAACTGGGAGTGCTTGCCTATTTTCTGAACACATCCTGCTTCTCCCTCCATCTGCTGATGTGCGCAGCAGCTGATCCCTCACTTCTCTGTACAGCTCACGCTCCAGTTGCCACTGCACCATGTGCCCAACCTTTTGGGGAAGCGATTGCCCCTCCAGCGCGTGCCATAAGCGACTGCACAGACCAACTGTGGGCAGGACCTCCCCTGGTCACCGCACAGTCTAAACCAGGCCAATTTTCATGGCACCAGTTACCTGCAAAGCCACGAGTGGGTGGTGTGTTATGCAGAGTTATTTTCCCCTGATATACATTTCATAGGCTGCCCCACAACAAGATTATAAATGCCTGAAGTAACTAACTAGATGAAATCAAACTAGGAAAAAGCATTAACCACACAACTGGGTTGGGCTGATGACCTTTATTTTAGTTTTCAAAGGCTGTTTAATGAAGAAACACATGACATCTTAAAACATCTAATACTTTAAGATAATCATTCTTAACTAATGCTTACCCTTTATTTAGACAGGAAGATGGTTCCAAGGTGAAACCAAAAGCTCAGTAACCTCCCAGACGATCCCAAGGCAGCTCCCAGCAATCAGCTGTCTGCATCAGCTATTCAGTAAAAACACTGGACAGTATAATGGCTTTCAAATTTCATTCGACCACTAGCCAGAATAATGCATGTTTGCCTGTTAGACATAGCTATTAATGCTCTCCCATGCAGGGAAAAGGGTGCTTGCTTCTTCTGTGGTATAGCGATAACACGCATGCAAAGCTTAGGACCACATGAAATTCCCAGTGAAATTTCTGGATGCAGAAAACTCTTTTTCTTAAATACTGGCAGCTTGCTAGTGATCACGCTATTTGTAGCCTTCCCAGGGAGTACTGTTGTGTACACTGCTTCTCAATGCTATCTGCTAAAAATAAACAAAAACAATAAGAGCACTTTTTTCTCCTTTGAGTTCAAGCCTTACTTCCAATTATCAGTTCCACCCAGGATAGGGAATGCTTCTTTGGTGTTGGGAGATTATTTCTTATATTCTGCAAGTTTCATGAGAATTCGCCATCACCTGAGCCCAGTCCCGAAGAGGACACGAAGCTGGAAAAGGCCCATTACTGTCTGCTGCCCCCCGCTATACATTATACTCACAAAATCTGTTCTGATTATTTGTAGCCCACCAGCCACTTTCATTTGAATTATTCATCACAGAGCAAGGACTGCGGTATCACTATGCAACTGCAACACACAGTGCTTCGTGTCTTTCCAGAGAGCTCTTCTAAAAGTGCAGGGCTTAACCTGTCCAACACTCAGAACCACCCTGTTCTTCCATAAAAATCCACTCTGGAAACAGAACAAAAAGGTACAAGGCACAACTTTCTTTAGAGTGATGAAATTATTTGAAGCAACGTTTCTAAAAACAATGCGCTGAAAATAAACCTTCAACCTCTAATGGCAGCTGGCTCTGTACACAACTTTTTATTGTTTCTCTCTGTTTGGCTTTTTTTTCCCCAATTCATAGACATTTTCTCCTGAAAAAACATTTTAAAGCATAACCAAGATCAACACTGTGAAATGGTTTCCTTTTGAATCTCACCATCAGCCCTGAATCACCTCTCCACTGCCTGTTTCAAACAGAAATCCCTACCGGCCAAGCCTGCAAGTCCTATGCCCACACGCTGCAAAGAGCTAAACCACTAGCCAAAGTATTCAGCTCCCCGTGCTGGTTGCCTGCTGCCATCGGTGGGCTCTGGAAACCAGGACTGGCTGTCCTGCTGGGACCTTTCACGGTGTGTGTAACATAACCTTTCTGTCAGCTGCACTGCACTGCTCCAGCAAATAAAATACTTGAGCATCATAGGGAATAATAATACTACAGTGTTTCACAGGCTGAGCATGCCTGATCTAAAGACACCCCCATTTTTCACACTAGTAGAGCTTGTGCCAAATACCTGGACACAGCTGTATCTCTGATTCCAAAGAAGCTACAATATTGATATTTCCCTTGGGGAATGTTACAAAAAACACACACAGGCAGAGCATTCCCTTTATGGGAATGCTGCAACACACAGAGAGCAAAGTGAAGGACCCAAAATTCAAGCCTGGACTTGAGTTTCCACTTCTCAAGCCCACAAAACCTCCTTAATTTCTAGGTGTAGTAAGCATACCTCGACAGTCCTTCCGGGCATTTGTATATCAGCTTATTTCATCGAGCAAATCCAGAGAGTCACAAGCCAAGCCTCCAGGACACAAATTGCCACACTAACTGGAGACATGGGAATAAAAAAGGAAGCATATCAAGACTGAAGAGGCGAGGAAAGCCCCAAACTCTTTTGTGTGGGTGGCATGGCATGAAAAAGCTCTTTAGAAAATGGATCTGAGTCTTCTCCGTATAATGCCGAGCTGTTTGTGAGCCTCGGAAAACAGCCCTGTAGGAAGGCAGTAGTCTGGTTTCAAATGTCAAAGGAGGGCAAAATACCTAGAAGTATTTGTTTCATGTAGATAATCTAGCATTGAAAAGTTTTGACTGGGGATTTTCTCCTCGTTTTGTAGTGTTGAGAAATATTTTAACTAGCATTTGGGGGGTGGGGGGAATCTGTAAGCAATTTAAGAACTACAGTGTCATTGATAATTAAGTGAGAATAATATCATCGTGAAGTATACAAAAATCTCAGTAGATTGGGATAGGTTTTTAGGTTATAATGCAAACCTACAACTGTGAGAAGACAAAAAAAATGTGTTATTGTCTCTATTAGAGGTCAAAGCTTTAGTTAAAAATGGAATTACTGAGAATGCTGCGGGGAGTGTTATTTTGTAGTCAGAGACTCACAAATTACTTGCTTAATTATTTTGCATTCCACTTTGTGCCAGATACAAAGAAGATATTTAGAAGAAAAACAAAAAAATGAAAAGGAATGAAATACACATCCAGCTCAGAGGCTTTAACAATAAGACAAAATCCTATAAAAAATCCAAAAGCAATTCAAATATTATTTCTTGTATTTTCAGTAAAAAGCTTCCAGCAAAATGCCTATGCAGTCAGCAAATAGAAATCTGGTTCCAAGAAGACTGCAGACAGCAATAGCTGTTTAGAAGGCAAATACTTAAAGTTTCCCAGTCTCCAATTTGCTGATAGCTGCCAGTCAATTTTCAGCCGGAAAAAAAAAATTTTTTCAGAAATCCCTCCTATTTTTCTCACTATTAAAGCTTTATTTCAAAAGGCATGATGATTTCAGCTGAACGGTTTGATGTTTTAAAATTTATTTTTTTTTTTAAGCAGACAAGAATCATTAGCACCTGGTACCAAGCAAGAAAGATCCACATGAGAGAAAGCCAATTCTTACTGAAGCCCTGTGTATGTGAAAACATGATTGTGTTTTATATCATCTCATTTTTCATATTCAGGATATATGCAATTATAACCTAAGCAGTGCTGTACATAAATATTATTCTTGAGTTTTCTGTGTTTGCATTTCTCATCAGCAGAATGAGAGAACAATCTTTAGCGTCACTGTGTTATTGTTCCCCAGCTTTTGGATGCAAACATTGAGATACCCCATGGCTTTCAAGAAATCAAGACCTCAGGGTAAATTTCCATCAAAACTGCACGTGCCAGATACCTGGCACAATGGCAAGACTGCTGTTGGCTTCAGGGAGTCAGGACTTTACTTGAGCTGTCTCAGACTAGGCTGGGCATGTGAACAGAATTAACCAGCACTTCTGAAAAAAATTAGGATTTCTTAAGAAATCAAGATAGAGACAGAAGTAGCACTGAGAACGTTTTCTTTCTTAGCTCACTTCTCCATTTTCCTGACAAGAATTCTTCACATGAGATAAAAAGCTTATAATGTGAAGAAATCACACAACAGCTGCCTAGATTATCAAACTTAGGCTTGGTTATTTAATTTCTCCCTATTTGCTTTTATTGTATTTTTCAATGGATTTATACAGCATCATGCATACAAGAAACAGGATCCTAGGGCATTTGCCTCACATCTCTCTTTGGCCAGGCACTGTACTTTCCATGAATCATGTTTTTCCACTACGAATCACTATGAATCAAATTTTTCTTTTTTTAAAAGGGTTAATGATACTTATCCCCACTCACAGGTGTGACAGACAGATTCAGCCACTGAATTCTGTTACCAAAATAATCTATCCAAAATCTTGGAAAGTGGAATTTCAAGAACTCAAGCAAAGTTTTAATTTACTGACCACTCTATGGGGAAATCTTTCAGATCACTTGTCTTAATCTGAACTCCAGTTCCTTATTCTCACCCTTAACAGAAAGTCACCCTTCTTTCCTGTCAGGTTTAGCAAGCTCATTCCCCTCATGTTGCACACAACTTAGACTAGATGGAGCATACATTCAAAGTTATTGGATTTTTCTGAAACAGAAAACTACACTCTTACCCAAGAATAATTGTAATGGGATTTTTAGTTCCCTTCTCATTCCTCTCTCAATTGCCAGATGCAGCAATAGTTGCATATATGGATTTCTCTTTTGGTTCATTTAATGCAGCTTTCTGTCTGGAGACCAAACAAGTCTTGGCTGTGGCCTTTTGCAGGTCATGAACGCAATAAGGTCAGGCTCCGGTCAATAAACTGCCAGGTGGTTAGGGCTTCTTTAGCATCAGCAGCAAACAGCACATGTGCATTGAGAGAGATGAACAGAAGCATCTCAATGAAGGGTTGAAACGGTGACAAAGTTTACCACAAGAAGGGATTAAACTGCAGAAAAGCAAAAGCACGTGTGTGCAGAAATGCTTCACTGGTGATTGGTGGTCAATCATTCACACTGTCATCATAATTTAGCATTGAAATGCAGCCTATGGATCCTACAGGGAATCATTTTATTGGCATCTAAGTGCACATACTATGTCTTCTTGAAGTATTAAAAACTCCATCAGAAAGGGCACTCGTTTGGAGTACCGCCAAGGCATTTCTGCAGTGCTCCATATATTATTCCCACATTTCAGCAGAGAGGAGCATCTTAGTGCTGAGGTCAGCCTCTGTTTCTTCTTTGAAAGCAAAGTTCCTCTTTTCCACATTCACAATACATTCTTCAGAGACACTCTCTATTCAAGTGTAGTAATTTTATCACGTTTTGTGACATCTAGTAAGAAGGTTATGAAGCCAATATACAGCAGACGCATGCAAAGCGCATGGGCATGATGATGGTGTCTCTGTCTTGCCTACTCTAGACTTCAAAATTTTGTGCAAAACAGCTACCACACCAGAAATCTGCCTCTTCCCTCTCACCACATTTGCAGGGAGGTACAGGTTATCTAGAGCCTCAGAATTCAAGTCTCCAGGACAACAAAAAGTAGTGACGTGGATTTCTAAGTACATTTCAAATTCATGTTTCACATATAAGCTTACAACCCCCTCTGTGTATAATGCACCAGTTCTAGCCTTTTTCCATCCCTCCCACATTTAATCTATTCCAAAGATTAAGAGAGAAAGCTCTTCTACCAAATGCTTCCACTTTTACCATAGGCTCTTTTACAACAAAACAGACACTAATTACAGTGTTGTATTTTTCTTTGTTTGTATCTTGCTTGCACTTCAAGGAGGAGAGTTGAGAGGACTTTATAAGAATGCACTTTGAGGACTCCTGCCTTAAAATAAATTTATATAATCGGTATTGCTCACACTTTTCCAGAGGGTCCAAGCCCCGCATTGTAGGGAGGGTGACAGAGAGGGGCAAAACGGGACGAAACACTCCCACTCCTCTCACACACACACTCTGCTGAAATTTGGGACCAATACATTGAGTAGAAAATGTATTTAGTCAGCTGTGTCTATAGCAAAAGCAAATCCTGCCCACTGCATAACCTGTCACGCACAGAAGGGACCATCCCCTTAAGAATACAATCCTGAGTATATAGATATATCCATTACAGGGTACCTCATCAGCTTTATGAGTCACAGTACAAATTGTACTTGAGTAAAAACAGTACATGAAGTTAACTATGGTCATTTTCAAGTAGCAAAATACGTCCCTGTAAAACATACTCTTCCTGCATACAGAAGGCTCAAAGCAGGAGTACAGAAAGATGATGCTCTGGAAATCATGTGAACACTTACTGGAGAACAGGTCAAAGTACCACAGAGATTTAAGTCAGGGGAAACTTGACCTGCTCCTGTATCAATTTCTATTCAGGTTACACAATGAAGGCTTTTATTTACTTTTAATTTAAACAAAAAATTGGAATAAATGTTTGTTTGGACAGGACTATAGTCTAAGCAGAGAGATCATGCTCAACATCTGAGTATATTTTTTATTAATAATTAATTAACTTCAATTTATTAAACCCTTTCAGAGAAACTAGGGAAAATATCCCAATTCGGTTTTCTGAAAACAACATAGATTTAAAGGCACCTCCTCAGACATGACAGTAAAGAGTTTGGTACATGAGAGAGGGATACCTTGCCATTAGTTGTTGCTTTATTTTAATTTTTCTTCTGTATTTCTTACCTTTTCTCCCACTTAAAGCACACTCTCTAAATTCTGAGCTAAAGTAGGAGCCATTCAGAACTTCCTCTTATTTTTCCATATTTTTCTACGCCAGCCTTGCACATTGGAGGACAACTTGACCGGCCAGCTGAGCCAGCCTTGTGTGTCCACACCAGTGCACAACCAAGAAGAAACCTCAGGGAGGAAAGAGCAGTTACCAGATCACCTTTTGGCATTGGTGCCATTTCTTAAGCTAGTCAGGGGGCTGTCACATCTGCTTCCCTCCAGTGCAGAGTCAACTCGACTCAGGGTACAAAGAGAGGCATTTCTGGTTTTCTCTAGACAACACAGGAAGAACAAGCAATATCGTTAAAATAGGAATTACTCTATAGCAGGTAATTTGGGAGTAATTCCACTGACTCTCCCCTTCCACTGCTCCTCCCCTTCCAAATGGGAAAGGCTTCATTGCTCCTTTATCACTAAGGAAGAACAGAAGAGGCACTAACAGTCAAAATACCAAAAAGTACCAACAGAGACTGTAGCCAGAGTAGAGAGTTTTTTGATGGGCTCTCCTCTTCATACAGACAGCCTTGCTAATCTTCACAGAATGGAGGGTATCACCATGAAGCACAGTGCAAAGGACTGAAAGGTCAAAGCAGTAAAGAATTTTATTTTATAGAACATATTTGCATTATATTTCTAACATTGCTTCTCCTGACAAAAGCTATTCTGAACACACTGGGCGACAAAATAGAAATCCAACCTCCCGGCAATTACTCTGTCAGAGAACTGGAAATGAGAAACGATGCTCTGAGCCACTGTCCATCTTCCCAACTCTCCCTTTATCTCCCCATGAAGGGTACAAAGCCCAGTTTTCCTGGAAGAGTTCCCTTTCCTCTTGTGTTCTGCATGGCACGCACATACAACCACGTATTTGGGAACCGATGCACCAACACAGCGGAGCCACAGTGACAGTCAAGTCTCTCCAAGATTTGGGAAAGCTTTTTACATACCCTATTTTAATTTTATCATGTGAGCTTATCCTACCCCAGCCTTATCTATCCAGATATACAAAATCCACCTCTGTAAACTTCAGGATCTCCTAATAAGTGAATTCACCTTGTTCAATCTGAAAATGAAGTAATTTTCCTACTCCAAACAATCCAATGTATCATCTGCTTACCCTGTACATTTTATTTTGATCTAAACAAACAATACAAATGCAATTTTCAATCACTTAGGCTAAAGACTGAAGCTAAAACTCCTCACCTCACATACACCAGGGGCAGAACTTCTTCCATCACCTCTTATGCTACGCTGAGCATAATATACTCGAATGACAAAAAAGATCACACTATGTCTTGTCAGAAAGAAAACTGCAACTCCTTGGGGTAAAGAGACCCATACATTTTTATTTCCTCTCGCATGGCCTTGCATTTACTTCCTCTTCTCCACTTCTAATAATTTCTGACTTGGGATGGCAGAGAGCAGATAGAAAGGTGGGGAGAAAAGCCAGGAATTGTGCCAACATCTGGTATGAAAAAGTTGTTCTTTTCTTTATTTTAGCTGTAAAATTTTGCATTCGTTTTCTTGCATTCCATCACTGTAGCTATCACCGACTTAGTTTGTAAGGGGAAATTGTCAGAGTATGCAAAAGTAATTCCAAAGCTAAAAAGCAGGAATGCTTCAGCCTCTGTATTCTGGATTTTCATATGTCTGTTGGCAGTTTCTGTAATTGAAGCAGCAGATTCAAAACTCAGCACCACAAAATATATAATGAGGTGTAACAGTACAAAAGTTTACTGGGTTAAAAGGAAACCGGCAACTATTTTGTTCAGCAAATAAAGCCTGAAAGTAAAAAAAAAAAAAACCAAAAAAACCAAACAAACAAAAAAAAAAAAACTGGGAACAAAACCAAATATGCATTGGTTTGGTATTTTTACTTGAAAATAAATGTCCAGGTGCTTAGCTATTGCCTAGAGAGTGAACATTTTGGCACGCCAGGGAGTATGCAAGCGTGAATGAAGGGACTTTTGGCTCCTTTCTCTGCAACCGGTTGACAGGCTACTCTCTGTGTGTATTTTAACAGAGCCTAGAGATTATACGCCCTTGCCCCTGTTCAGGTATGAAAAGGGCCAGCCATACCTGAGGCATTGCTATAAAGACTGCAAGACAGAAACAGCAGCCAAGATGGCAGGCAGTCACCAGCCCCACTCCAGCATGATCAGGGCAGAAGTTAAAAAAAAAACAACAAAAGCTTTATTTCAGTGATCACCTTGTAGTGTAGTTGTATCAACTTCGGATTCAGAATCTGCCTCTGCATAAACATTGACCTATTGGCAATATCTATTCTGTTGAGAAAGGGATACTTCTTTGCTCCAGACAAGACAGGTGTGCAGTTTAAACCTCTCAGTTACCAAAATCTCCTTCCTACCCAGCTGCCAGCTAAACTAGCCAGCTTTGCACAATAACCGGATGACCTGGACTTGATGATCTCAGAGGTCTCTTCCAACCTTAATGATTCTGTGATTCTATGAAGTGCAGTACATCATCCTTGGTATTTAAAATTAAGATGCTGCTTACAGTTATGCTCAGTACTTAACTTTATCTGCATGGCTATTCTGCTTCCATACTCCTCTTCTGAGTTGAAATTACAGAAGTTTATTTGCATTCAGGGCTCCTCAATATATTTTTTGGTTCTTTTTCTGTTCATCAGCAGGATATTTTTGTCTTCTAGAGTCTGACACCATCCTGAAGAGCAAAACATTATAAACAGATTACAAACAGTGTGCATGCAAATAAATTACATTTAAATTCATCAGTTAAATTATAATGCTCAATTAGAGAGCTAATTATGTTGAAAATGCAGTTGTGTGCATAAATTGATAGCCACTCCCCCAGCCTGCCTGGCTGCTTCTATTCATATATTGTCCCTTTATAAGTTTTATCTTTCAAATATCTCCTGGTGGAAGGTTTATCTAAGTGCAGCCATACACTGCTTTACAGTTACTTCACTTTGAAAAAAATAATTTCAAATACAATTCAACACTTGCACTGCATTTTACTACCTACCGTCAGAATTTTAGTGGCAGTAGGATTTTTGGACCAGATTCCCAGACTTCTCAGGGTCACATTCCCAAAGGGCTTTCCCTCTGTTTATGTCTCACTTTCCAGGATGCTTTTTAGTCACTCTCACTGCATCACTTTACAAGGAGAAAACAGAATTCTTTGAAAATTGACATGCATATGTGAATTTTACAGATGACCTTTTGAGTTAACAAAGAAGCTGTGCATTAAACCATAACTGACACACTTATATTTATAAAACACAGTATTAAAATTGCCATTGCACTCATTAATAGTAGATAGGACCTGGAAATCAAGTAGGAAGAAGTGTCTGTCAACATCAATTAATCAAAATTTGATTTAAGGATAATACCTTGGTATGACAAAATACATCCTCATACGTATTCATGACATCTCATCTCATCTCACAATCATAATGCAAAATAGATCTTTTTGGATATATTCTCCGTGTTTCACCCTTCAGTTTCTATATGTTTACAGTGTTTATTGGCAACCAACCTAACTGAAGCATTTATACATAGCAAAATCCAAGCTCTTATAATTGATGAGATCTGTGAAGAGCTAAATGACTTGTTTGGTGTTTCCAGACAGTTACATATCTCATTTCTTACAATATGAAAGGAATCATCAGAAAAGTTCATCAGTGTCATTGTGTTAAAAATATAGGCAAAATAAAGACAGTATGATACCACCAAAGAGATAAAAATGAACTCCACTTGAGCTCAACATACAGTAGCATTTCAGAGAGTCAGCTTTCTTTTCAGTTCTTACACTTAGATAATATAGAAAAATTAATGGTGGGGAAAAAAAACCCAAGCCTGACCATTTTCTTTCTTTTCTAGCTTTTTGGTCTTTCTTCTGAATTGTCAAAGATAAAAGTTTTATTTTAAGATCTAAAACCATTGTCATATATTTTCTCCATACTGTTAGGTCATATGAGCCATAATTATTTGTGAAAGTGTTCTCAGTCAGCCCATATTTCCTGATAATCCACTTAAGATACCTCCTAGTAAAGAAAAAACAACTGAAATAACCACATGTCTGTAGCTCTGGGCATATAGGGTAGCAAAATCCAACTCCTTGAGACATCTAAAATTAATCTGGATAAGTACTGCAAATGACAAAGTATGAACCAACTCCAACTTTGACAACAAAAGAGACAAAATGATCTCTTGTACTACTTTTTTTTTTTTTTTTAATTTTTTATCTCTACGGTCATTCAGAAGGGAAAGCCTTCATAATTATGCTCTGCTTTGTCCTTTCAGGACTCGTCATATCTTCTCTGAAATATCTCAGCTGAAATCAGGGAATTCCAGGACATGTTTTTTATGGTACTTGCTACAAATTATTAAATTCCACTTTGAAACTAAAAATTCTGTTTAAGCCTCTGTGGGGGTTTGACCGTGGCTGGACGCCAGGTGCCCACCAAGCTGCTCCATCACTCCCCCTCCTCAGCTGGACAGGGGAGAGAAAATATAACAAAAAGCTCATGGGTCAAGATAAGGACAGGGTGAGATCCCTCACCAGCTACTGTCATGGGCAAAACAGACTCAGCTTGGGGAAATTAGCTTAATTTATTACCAATCAAATCAGAGTAAGGTAATGAGAAATAAAACCAAATCTTAAAAACACCTTCCCCCCACCCTTCCCTTTTTCCCGGACTCTACTCATGAATTCTCTACCTCTTCCCCCCGAGCAGCGCAGGGGGACGAGAAACAGGGATTGTGGTCAGTTCATCACATGTCGTCTCTGCCGCTCCTTCCTCCCCAGGAGTAGGACTCCTCACACTCTTCCCCTGCTCCAGAGTGGGGTCCCTCCCACAGAAGACAGTCCTCCACAAAATTCTCCAACATGGGTCCTTCCCCCAGGCTGCAGTTCTTCACGAACTGCTCCAGCGTGGGTCTCTCTTACAGGGTGCAGTCCTTCAGGAACAGACTGCTCCAGCATGGGTCCCCCATGGGCTCACAAGTCCTGCAAGAAAACCTGCTCCAGCATGGGCTCCTTGCTCTCCATGGGTCCACAGGTCCTGCCAGGAGCCTTCTCCAGCACGGGCTTCCCATGGGGTCACAGGCTCCTTTGGGCACATCCACCTGCTCTGGCATGGGATCCTCCACGGGCTGCAGGTGGATATCTGCTCCACTGTTAACCTCCATGGGCTGCAGGGGGACAGCCTGCCTCACCACAGTCTTCACCAGGGGCTGCAGAGGAATCTCTGCTCCGGCACCAGGATCACCTCCTCCCTCCCGCCCTTCACCAACCTTGGCTGTCTGCAGGGTTGTTCCTCTCACATATTCTCACTCCTCTCTTTGGCTGCAGTTGCACAGGGTTTGGGGTTTTTTTTCCCCCCTTCTTAAATATGTTATCCCAGAGGCACTACCACCGACACTGATGGACTCCATGTTGGCCAGTGGGGGGTCCATCTTGGAGCTGGCTGGCATTGGCTGTATTGGACATAGAGATAGAATGTCCATATCGGACATTCTCTTTTCACAGAAGCTGCCCCTGTAGCCCCCCCAATACCAAAACCTTGCCACACAAACCCAATACAGTCTCTTTTCAAAAATACCATTAAAATCCACACATCAGTCTCTGACATGTCATTTTGAACCACTAGTCATGGTACAACAGATTATTTGAAATATATAGAAGCAGAGTTAGCATTTATCATTTGGTCCTAGATCTCTGATCAGTGCCAGTCTGCCAGCCTACAGAGCCAGAGTGTGACAGTAAGTGGGGCTAGAAACTGCTTAGAGATTTTTAAAGTTTCTTATGACTGTCACTAAGCTCGCTGCTCCACAACAGATTGAAAAATGAGAGAGGTTTTCCAGCTGAAGTCATGTGTGTGTTAAAGAGGATTAACATGAACAGCCAACTAGCAAATGCCAGTTTCTTTCTTTCCATTTTTTAATCCTCCTTTCTTTCTATGCTGCAATAAAACCTTTTTTTTTTTTTTTTTGCCTCCTATTTTATATATTTTCCCCCTCTTGGAATAATGGATAAAGGAAACTAGAAGTCATTTAACAAATGCATCTAGCACAGCCAAATTCTCTGCTACAGACTCCGAGGAAGCAGACTGCATCGTAAATCTCACTTGAAGCAGAGAGTATGAAATGACAGAACCACTGGAACAACTCAGGGTCACAACTGTTCATTTACACAATTCAGTTGTTGCACGCTTATCTCTGCATTCTCTCCTGTCCCTAGTGTGTATATCAACAAAACCTGTTCAGTCAGAAAAACACCTTTGAGTTAGCATCCAAAGCCATTGCAGACAGAAATAAAATAGAAATGCTTTGGGTGAATCACACTAAAAGGCAACCTTCAGAGCAACACCTCTACCAAGGCAGAACTCAGCATCGCTGCTTTTGGCCATTGTACAGCCTCATCCCATCAGCTGGCCAGCTTTCACCTACATCTTCAAAACATTAATGACATCACAGTTTGGCCCAGTTCTAGAATTACTCTTCACACACAGTAGGTTGGCTGAGCATGGCAAGAAAATTGGAGAAACAAACATTGTAACTAACAGATCTCACCATTTTTCCAGTTTTGAATAGTTTAATCAATTAATTTTATAATTCTTCATGTTGAAGATTTTCCATGATAATCTGATGTGTTCCCTTGGGGCACTCTCAACTAAAAGTTAAGGGAAAGAAAAAATACAAAGGTTTTTTTCTAGTAGGAAAAAAGTGAGACCAGAGGTCTGTGGTTAATACTGAGCCAGTATTATTCACCTTTCTCTTCTAGGAACATTTCTTTTCACAACAAAAGTCGTTTCTGGTTACCTCATTAACTGCTCAGTGCCACCACCACAGCAGTTCTTCAAGGCCTGGCAAATTTGGTTCCCCAAGAAACGCCATCCACCTGCAGGTCACGAAGAGTTGACTACAGCTGCAGTTCCGAGATTTCTTGACACAAAATCTGCATCTGAATTCCCACTATTTTAATTGCCAGAACACATCTCCACCATGAGTTTGCATAAGCTCTTTTCAGACATACTTCAACTCTGGAGAAAAAAAAGACGTTTCTTTTTGCTTGAAATTTTTTCTTCTGTTTTAGACCATCCATTCATATTAAGAAAAATCCTACATCACGCTCTTTAAATTCCTTGCTTTCTGTTTAGAGGGAAGTTTTCTAAGAGGTATTTTTCAACAATTTTAAGGAAACATATGAAAAAAGAAAAAAAAACCAACAAATCTTGATCTTCACTAATTATTATAGGAATTTTTTTCCATTAACATTGTTGAATATCATTCACAAAGCAATTTGACATCTGTATGCACTTAAACTATGAACATCTCAACATTTCCCTTTTAAATTCCTCAGGAAGCAGTGGTCAGATTTAAATGCCAAAGATGAGGAAAATAAATTTCTGAATGGGACCTCCGAGAGACAGATTATAGCACATTGTAACTATTACATTAAGTTTTCTCCAGGTGGAAAAAAAGCCAAAGGTAAAGGAGACCCTTGGGTCTCTTACACTGTTCATTTAGGTCAGAAACCTCTGTAGTGCTTAAATATTTCAAACTAATTCCCCCCAAAAAATCCCTCAAACAAGTATTATTTAAGTAAAACTCTCTCAAAGTACAAAGTTGGCTGAGTCAATCTGAGCTGTGGATAGGAAGAAGTGGTACGTTAGTACAGCGAGAGACTGATCTCACTACTTATAAACCAACAGACTAATGCTTTACTGCAATATCTTCCTCTAATGCCCTTTTGCAAGTGAACTTGATTTGGGCCAACTCTGCTCTCAGATATGCGTCCAAAAATGGGGTAATTTGGTTGTCAGTATAAAATAGGCATGATTTTTTCCACGGTAGTTGTTTCAGTTCTTATAATTCATATAGTCTTTGTTCAATTACCTTACACCAGATAGTCTATGTTTCAGACCTTAATGAGCACATCATACCCTTCAAGAGATACCCATTTGCTGTGTTTAAGGCATTAACTATTTGAACTCCAGAGATCTTAAACTCCTCCTTATTCAGGTAGAGTTCTAGACATAAAAAGCACCACTTCAGCAGATTATCAGTCATGAACTTTTTCAATATATATCCAAGAGCAAATTTAAAAAAAAAAAAAAAAAAAGGCATTCAGACATTTCATGGTTCAAAGTAAGTTTGGCAGATCCTCATTTTGAGACAAATAACATTTGTACACTGAAATTGGTAACTCCACAGTTACTCCCAGTGCATAGGTTACATGTGAAAAACAGAGAAACCAAATTAAAAGTAAGAAAAATTCAGCTTCATGTTCTCTTGGGAGGAGACAGAGATGAAGGTCCATAAGCAGTTTCTTGCATCCAGTTGTTCAAAAAATGTGCATTGGCTGCACGACAACCTGTCGTGAACCATCAAGAAAACGCTGAGCCTTATAATATAAACCATCTTCACTGTGAAAGTAACTCTACCAGCTGGCAGTAGTAATCAGGAACACAGTAAATTTATTTATCATACTACACAAGCTGCATGAAAGAAAAAGTGAAGCGATCGTTACATTTACTTTCTGCACAGCAGTGCAGAAAGAAATGCATGGCCAAGTCTATGTGATTTAACTACACTTATTCTAGAATCTCATCCAATGAAATAATCACTGAATAATCTCAGCATGTAACTGCAGAGACACTGATGATACTGATCATTTTATTTTTACATGGCTATCAAGCAATTTGTTTTGTTTTAAATAGAAAGCAGTCCACCCTCCTTTGTCTGTTGGGTTCAGTATACCCATTATTAATACCTAATTTGCTTCTATTGCTTTTTTCATAACTTTCGTCATAATCTGGTGCTTGTGGCATCACTGTTTGCTGTGAAAATCATTATGGATTAGTGAATTATAAACAGCAAAATGGGCTTATTTTAGAGTCCATGCCAGGTTTTCTAATGTAAAATTTTGTCAGTTTTCTCAAAACTTCCCCCATGTGAGTAACAAACAAGAGGGAATTTTTCACCTTGTTTTTAAAATGAGGAAAAAAAATTATAGCTTGCAAATTACTTTGGACCATGGAAGGATCCTGGGACTTCTGTTTTCACCACCTGCCACTTCCCCTTTCTTGTATTGACAGCTAACATCACAAGTCCCACACTCTACCCAGTGACTCCTCTGCTTAACTTTAATCTGCTAAGTAGTCCCATGTATTTCAGTACGATTTAGGCTGCAAACCATTGAAGGCAGGGATTGAGTCTTTAATTTACAAACGTAAACCAACCTGCACAACACAGATTCCTCAGACCACTCTGTACATGGGCACACACAGCCATCTTCTCACCCCAGGCATTCATGCTGCTGTGGCTACTCCAGTGCCACTGTCCATCCACTCCGGTTCATTGACATGGCAGGCATCTCTCCCATCTGCAGTATAAACACATCAACAAGATTTGGTCAGTTCTCAAAACCCAGCTGGAACCGATGCTATGGAAAATAAAGCCACATGGTACAACATGCTTCCTCTTCCAGCTCTACTGATGGACCAGAACCAAAGACTTCCTCATAACATGGGAAGCTGATCGTGATCATCACTGCTTCACTAAAATTGTTGCAATCAGCTATGTAAAGGCGGGTGACTACTAAAGCTTGTGTTAGCCTCTGTCTCTTCCCCCAAATATTGTTAGATGTGCAAAAGTGGCTCTTTAGACTGCCGTAATTCCTATACTTTTAGGAGGAATTCCTATTCTTTTGAGAAGACACTGTCTATACAACAACATTTGCCATTACAACTACACCCATTGGCAGTGGAGAGGAGAATAAATCACTTTATCAACCCAAATAAAAAGAGCAAAACCCCTGGTGTAGAAACAGGTTCACTAACAGCTGAGTACTTTTGCAGGCTTAGGTTATGTCATTTGTCTTTTTTTGTACTATGCAAATACTCTGCACCTCTGCTAGACAGCATCTCCACCTTCACCGTGTTAACATCGTGACATATGCTAACGTATGTTACCATAGCCATTCTAGTGCTGGCAAGGTCAGCATGAATGCTCAGAAACTCCTACATGTTTTCTCATTTGCATCTTTTTTACAAGGAATAGAAACCCCGCCTGGAGAAGGTGGATTCATTACAATACTTCTCCTTTTCTTCTTTCAGGTATGGGTCATCAGAGGCAGACAGAGGTTAGACTGGGCTCATAAAAAAACACAGAACATGCAGAGCGTGCTGCAAGAACTGTCTCGTTTTCACCCCTTGCCCTGTTCTAAGTTAATATGAAAACTATGCATGATTAATTTTTTTAAAATTGGAGAAGATGATGCATAAGGCATCCCTAATCAACTTGCTGGTGAGGTACATACAATTCTGCTGCAGTCCGGCATGGCATATAAGATACATAGAATTTTAATACAGCAATTACCACCTGCCACTTCAAGATAATGATTACCTACCAACCCATTTAAGGCATATGTGTATGTGCATCAACAAGAGGGATAAACTGTGAGCTCCTTCAGAAGGGGAAGCAGCAGAATGACATTTTTACCAGATGAACTACCCCATAATACTCAAGGAGGATAAAAGGAGTCATCTAGGTGAGGTAAAGTTACAGCAGAGCATATCTGCTACAAGGCCCCTTTACAACGCTCCAGGGTCAGATAATGGCGGCATAACAGAAACAAGAAACAGGAGCGCCCATCCACTAACAACACCTAGTGTTAAAGTAAAGCCAGTAGTCTGCCAAATATACTGGCATGGACATATCTTTGGGCAGACAAAATGTTGATAACTGAGGAAACAGCACTGGGAAAAGTGGAAACAGAGGGTTTGGAGTGCATGCCTATTACAGGGAAAAGAGGAACCTGAAGAATTTACATCATTTCCCCTTCCTGTGCTTGTCTTTCTGACCCGTCCCTGAGCTCCTCTGCTTTTCAGACATATAATCATTCTGGGCCATAGAAGGCACTCACAACAAAAGGTGGTGTAGTTTCTCTGTTTATCTAGCATTACACCGCCCAGCTTTAAACCAGTGCAGCCAGATGGAGAGTCAGAGGTCACTCGTTATTTTTAAGCTCCATCTCTCTAGGAAAAGCTTTTCCCATGGATGTTAACTATCAGTTGAAGTAATTCTGTATACTCTAGTGTATGTCAAGATATTATTATGTTAGACTCAATCTATGGCAAGCTTCTCTATAGCTACACAAAAGTAACACTATGTATTATTATGACATAGTGATGGACAAAATTTGGCAGAAAATCTTGTTTAAGCTGCCCTTGGATGGCAAAAAATATATTACCCATATAAGTATGGCTAGGCACAGTTTACTCATACTTGGGAGGAGCAGACCCTGGGAACATAAAAGGAATCACAGAAGAAAACTTATTGCTGCATGCCTCTGCCCCAGTCAAGCAAGGGAGCAGCTAGCTTTGAAAAACAGCCCAGATTTCTAATGACTTTCACAATAGTGCATAGATGTATTCAGAAAAACAAGAGATGACAGTAAGAAACATTGTAATGTATCAGAAAACTGCAGGGTTTTTACCCCTGTGGGTAGATGCTGAGATAATAAATTTGTTGCTGTTAGTCTCCTCAGTGTTTATTTTTAGAGTATGAACCCAACGTATGCACAAAATTCTACCAAAATATTCAATTCTTGGTACTTTAGAGAGGATATATATGTATACATAAACACACAACTCTACACTACTTAAGATTAGTAGGATGACAACCATTTGAGCTGTAGACAGCATGAAAATGCCTACACGAGAATTTTCACTAGAAATTTCCAAGCATGAGATTTGTCCTCCTCCTCTAGACAACTGCAAGACAGTCCTAAAACAGAAACAGAAGCTGGAAGGTAGATTCAGATTTTCAGAAAGATTTTTATAGGTTTTTCACATTCAAAGCAATAAATTAAGTTCAGTAATTAAGAAAAATAAAAGTTCTGTTATGGATTAAAAACTGAAAAAGAGTGCGTTTGAAGGCAGATCATTGAGTTATATTACACTCAATGGAATTGTAATAACACTAATGCTCTTTGCTGTGTTGATTGGAGAGGTGGGAAATGGGGTAAAACAAGTAAAAATTGCTGATGGGACAGAAGTAGTAAGAATTATGAGAAAAAAATCTAAAGTCATGATAATACTAAAGTATGGGGCAATATGGTGCCAGACGAAACTGAGTCTAAGCAAAGACCATTTATGAACAGAGATGTTTTATGAATTACTACAGTTGCGACATCTCAGTATAAAATAAATGAGAAAAAATATGCAGTTACTGAGGAAAAGCAATAGTGGGGACTTCTACTCAATCTATAAAAGAGATCAGAGGAAGAATATTCAATGACATGCTTTAGAATATCCTTCCTGAACATCTCCAAGAACATACTTTTTATTACCATTTGCAGCTCTATGAAGACCTGGAGCTCCATTTCTTCTCTACATCTAATGCTTTGATCTCATATATGCAATCACACGTTGTCCAGCTCCCAGCTTTGCAAAGAGTCCCTGGCTCTGTTTCTTTCAACAGTTCTGCTCACCAGCCCGCTGCTCTCAGAAAGTGCCACCAATTACATCAGAAGTCAATGCAAACATCACAGACTTCGGAGGAGTTACACAAGTACACATAAGATCTAAGACAACAGTGGTATGTGGGCAGCAAGTAGCACTTAGTTAAACAAACCTGTTGACCATTTTGACCATACAGCACAGCACATCTTCCCGAGTCATGTCACTTGTGCAGGGCTAGCAGGATTTTATGTTAAAAACGGACTTCTGTCTCATTTTCCCCTAAGGAGAGCATGTATGGCTCCGAATATCTAACAGAAACTGAGAAAACTCTAGCACATTATTCCTCAGGTTTTAACAGAATTACTTTGCAGAACAGATCTTCTGCTTAAAGCTTGGTTCTTCCTGTGTTTAAAGTCTACTTTAACAACAACACATAAAACAGGCCAGCAGGCAATATTTTCCATTTCAAGTCTACAGTTCAATGCATAGCTTCTGTACTGCTCCTGTGCTGAACACTCTCTATATGAATAAGTGTGGGAGACAGACATTTTATAAGGTTGGAGCATAACACGATACATGCCTCCATTCCTCACTGTCCCCTGACAGCTGCCTCATACTCAAGTCTTCTTTCTGGAAATTGCATATCACTGCATGTCATGAATGTCAGGTCAAAAAGATTTGAGGTCCGTGAGGAAGCATTTCGACCTGTTCCAGCTTTGCTGTTAGCACTTCTTTGTCCATCACACACTCAAGCATACTTAAAATCAAAATTAAGACGTTAAGGAATTATTCATCATCTTTATAGGTAAATAAACAATATTGTACATGGATTTTTTAGCTTTACCTCCACTTCATGTTAAGACTAATATTTTGTTTTTCATAGAAACCTCTCCACTAATTTATAGCATAGCAGGAGGAAATCTTAAGAACATTTAATTGTCACAGTCACATTCCCATCTTTTGATCTTTTGGTACTTAAAATTGCCTCCTCAAACCTAGTAGTATGCCAAAAGAAGAGGAGAATAATATCAGAATAAAATGCAAAGAAAGAGGATCAGCTTAGGCTGCAACTGAGGTCAAAACATTCAGCAACTCTAAAATTGCAATAACTATGGTAAGAAAAGATATGTAAAAATCCATCGTGCAAGGGAATCTTTAGCCACATATGAATGACCAGAGCAAAAGACTTAAGTGGTGTGGTCATCTTGCTGCTACGGCAGGGGATGCTAATGTTAGCTTTTTTTGCTGAATAAGAAACTGCTAAAGCACAACCTTTGTGATGAGGGTGTGACAGTAAGTACTTCTAATCCCATGTCCTGTGGATAGCTTTTGACAATAAAGTCTCCGATATGCTTGGCTGCACTTTGCTTGTTTGTTTGTTTGTTAACTATTATTATTTTTACTATCGCAGGCAGTGATTTTTTTGTGTTAACAGTGATATCAGGCAATACTGGCACCAGTATTTCTAGCTGTAGGACAACGGAGGACTGTAAAGCTATCTACATTCTGCTTCAATGTAGTGTTGAGATTAGTGCTAGACAGTTGACACCAGCAACGGCTTTAGCAAAGCCAAATAATTATACAGTTAGCTTTCCTTTAAAATACATTTCATAGCTGCTATAACCTGTTAATAACTTTCTGCAATGTGTGAAGTATCTCTGAAAGTCACACACTAGCCAAAATATGTCTGGTCGCCCTTTAATCCCACTGATAAGTTTCCAAAATGATGTTATAGTTCAATTACATTATTCTTCTGGTAATATAACAGAAGATGAGGGTGGGTATTAAGTCATTACTCGAGTCTGCAGTTGCACCTCAGTTTTAACATGCATTTTCAGCACTGATGCAAGGGAAAGATGGTGTCACTTTTATAATCCAACAAAGAAAGATGGAAAAATTCCAATTATTCCCAAATGCACAAAAATAGAGGAGGCTGTACAGGTCTGAAGTTTCTATTTAGCAGGCTTATAATAGAAGACAAAAATTGAAAAACCATAAAACTAAATGTAGCTTTATGTGAGTAAAAATTACTGCATAGATATACTAAAATCCCTATGGAGAATAAGAATTTTCCTAAAACAAAGGTGTCTCACTGGTCTAAATGGATGTGCTAGTCTCATACCTGCAGGAAAAAAGCAACCTCCATGTGTATTCATTGAACGGTTGATTTAACAAGTGAATCCCCATGAGTTTTCGTGGTTCTCAGAGACGGTAATTTGGACCCAGCAAGACTGCTGTTCTCACCGCAAAAATGAAAGCCTGTTGAAAATGAACAAGTATGTACGCCTTCTTTCATTTTGCAAGGCTGCAAACATGCTGATTGCAGCACAGGTTCAATTTCTGAAAAAACACTGCCTGCATACCTGAGGGATGTGGTGAGCCAAGAGATAACCTTCCTGTGTTCCACCATCCTGTTGTAGAGTTACCAATATCTCTGCACTATCACAGAGGCAGTTTTCTACCATGAAAATAAGAGAGAGGACAGTGTCTTATTAAGAGAGAAAACTGAAGCCATCTATTGTCTATACAAATGATCCAAGATCATCATCAGCTTTAGGAGCATATCCCCATCCCAAAGCTATCACCTAGGATTATTCCAAAAAGCACATCACAGGCATTACATAAAATAGCTGGTCTTTCAAAGGAACAATAAATTCAGAGTCCAGTTAGGAGCAATAGCAACTTTATAAAATCAACTGTGTCAGTGACAGCACCCTAATTAAATTACCACTCAGGTAATTGCTGTTCAATGATCAGCAGCTCCTGAGAACCCCCTGCTCCCCTCCCTTCCTACCCTCTCCATTTCCTCTGTGAAACTTGTCAATGCAGTCGCACACTCTTAAGAGATCATTGCATTTCAGGGGTGGTCAAAGTTAACTTTGTATAGCTCAGTCTTTCCATATGCTGTGGAGACTCAGTAAGTTAAAAAGCACCCCAATATGAGGTTTTTGTCTCAGAAGACACTGTAAACACTTGAAGGAATGACTTTATTATCTTTAGACTGTCCTGGGGACAACTTTTCTCTTTCTAAATTCCAAGCTTTTCAATAAAAGAAGAAAAATTCCCAATAGGATAACTTGCATCAAATTTTACTGTATGTTTTTCTTAATATTGCCTATCTTACTTTACAAATAACCTTTCCTGGGCTCCAGGCAGAAGAGCTTATGAGCTCCTAGCACATCCCAGTTCCAGTGGGCAGCACAGAACATTCATGTCTACATAGCCCCTCCTATCTAGCAACTAAACATCGCCATAGTCACACTAAAGAAAGGTACACAAAGTGAAAAAGTTTAATTGTAGCACCTAAAATCCAGGCTTGCTGATACTTTGCATTCTGCAGCTGCTTTCTTACAACTGCTGCTTTCTTTGTATTACATTTGTTTTGGTCTACCCAAGAGGCAAAAGTCCTTTCCTACATCAAAGCTATTCTGAGGTAAATCCATGGAAACCTGTGTGGACATAGCACCTCCTGATCTGAAATCACACTTAGGCCCAAAGTCAGGATTTAGAAACCTGGTGGTAAAATTTATGGCGGCACTTAAAAATGACACAGTCTAATTAAAATGAGAGATGCTAGGGCGGACTTTTTTTTCCTTTTTCTAGTTTCATGGCCAGACTTCTGCAGTAATTGAGGACTCATCTCATTATTATGATCTTCATCATAATTATTTTTCTTTGTTTAATGTTCAAACAAAGTTTGTTTCCATCTTCCATTTCATTTTACAGATTTTGATCTTACTAGCAGCCTGGAGAGCCTTGTTTAATTCTTCTACATGTTAGGACCAAAGAAGAGAGCTAATTAAAAAGAAAAACTGAGAAGTACAAAGAAGGTTCGGCGGGGGAGGGAGGGCAGGGAAGCAGCACAACAACAATAAATGCACACCTAATCAGGAGGCAGAATTATCGAGGTATTATTCCAAGTAGCATTCTCTTACCTGAGTAGTTCTGCCTTTCCTTACTAGGTCTGGAAGTGCATTTCTAACTGTATTTTCATAAGGCCCTCACACATCTAAATTTCCTGCGTGATGACTTTAGGCCACATTGTGCCTTGCAGGAGTCCCCATGATAAGAGTTCATCCAAAACCAGGACAGATTCCCCTCTTCCCCCCATTTTCACTGAAAAATTTCACCCAGCTTTACAGAATCTTGCAAGAATAAATCCTTATCATTTAAGGCACTACTGGAAATTAAGTGATGCATTAGGAGTTCGTATCCTCCATTCAATGCTGTACATTCATCTTGTCCTAAGGGGGAAAATGATGTTGTATCTAGGGAAGCAATACGTTTGCTGTTTTTATTTCAATATAAAATAACTAATTTGAAAATAGGCATAAATTTATATCTTTTCTCTAAAAATAAAATGGAATTATTTGCTTTGACTACACAAAGGCATAAATGATTGTGTTGGTCATGCACTTAAACCACTACCCTTCTGTGGCAGACAGCAGTTCTTGGTCAGTAGTTAACTATTGTATAGTTACTAAGGTAACTCACGATCTTTTTTCTGTGCCATAGCTTTTACATTTTTATCAGCTGTAGCAGCTGTCATTCTATAAGGCAGATTTGATATACCATGGAACCAAAGAGGCACTTGTTTTAACAACTTCTGGAAACCTCACTGTGATGTTTTTCTATTTATTCACTTACACTCATCGTAAGAAAAGCCACAGAACAATTTAAAGAGAGTATAGCCCCTCTTTGTGAGCTGAAAACCAATACCATATAAAAATCTTCTATTTATTACAGACATTATGAGTTCTGAGTAGGAATTATGCTACAGTTAAAATGTATCAACCCAGCTATCCTTCCGTTGTAATGGTGATAGCCAAATTGTTATCCCCAAATTTGGCCTTGCTGACTTTTTAAAACAAGTGCTAGCAGACATAAAGTAGTACTCTGCCAGTAAGGGAAGAGGAGACCAGAACCTGTTGTACTAAGGAGCTTAATAATGCAGAAGGTGGTCACTGTTAAGTTCTTACCAACTTAAGAGGAATTCACATGCCTAGACACTGATACCTAGTCCATTTGCAATGCTTTCAGGTTATCTTCCTGCCTCAGCTGATGTTCCAGCTTGGGCATGGGTATCCCATAGATCCTGTATCACATCTGCCAACCATACAGAGGTTATACGAGCGGGTATAGGTGTCTACTACAGTTAAGCACCTGAATCACATCTCTTTTATCTGTCTTTCACTGCCTGCAAACTGTAAGCTTGTAAAAACATTCCTTGTAGCAGTTCTGCTCCCAATACTGCATCATCCATCACAGTCCATTGGCACTGGGACACTCAATATTTTATCTTAGAAAAAGGTCAGATTTCCTCTTATTGCACTTGTATAATACAATATACCAAAAAGGCACACAGCATTTAAGCAGATGGAAGTTAGACTGCCCTTGAGATCGAGTATATTTAATTCTCAAATTTACGTATCAAATAGACAAGACTGGGACAGATTGCATTGCAAGAGGCTTCAGAACAAGACAAAATTTAAAGAATCAAATTGCAGCTTCCATGCCTATGGTCCACCTGCATCCAAACTCTATCAGAAGGAAATCCAGGCACCTGGACTAGCCAGAAGCTGTGGCACATTAGCCCAGGCATCTCAGAAGGGGATCTGTGACTCCAGGGCATGCTGCAGAGTTCCTCTGCAAGTTACCTAGATGCCACTGCTTATAACATTCAAACTGCACTTCCTCTCTAAAATTAACCCCTACTCTCACAATCAGAAGGAATAAGAAGAAAGAAAGATTAGAATTTAGAAAACAAACAGAACTATTCTCCCTAACTTTGGGGCTTTCAGGAGACTCTAGCAGAAATTACCAAAGACACTTGCTTTGAATTACAAAGAGCAACAGGGAGACAGACTTGTTAAGCTTTCAAAATTGCTTTCATTCCATTTACACCAAAGAAATCACACAGTGCTCAACACTTCTAATTTTCAATCACAGCTAGCCAACCTTGATCCCATGGTCTCTTGTTAATTTTTCCTTCTCGCAGTCCCAAGCAGCTATATTAGTTCACCATTTTAATGGCTTTCATCCTGCATGACTTAGATTCCAATGGCCAAACCGAGAACTTCTATTACAGGTATCACTTAAATTGGATTAAGGGCTTCAGACTGCTTCTGTTAACAGAGAACAGCCAATCATTTACTAGTGATATGCTTTTAGCTTGTATTTGAGACACTCCTGCTGTTTTGCACCTAAGAGGCCATTCAGCATTTTTAATATTACTCAGAGCCAAAAGGTCAATACATAAGAGCTGCATTATAACGTAAATATCACACAGTGCAAATTTTAGTCCACAGACACATCCTGAAACAGGGTACTCCTCAGCCTTTTTCTTTCGGTAGAGCTATTTGTGACCAATTCCATACACACACTTTCAAAAGAAAGTGAAGGGAAAAAGGTACCAAATATTCTTTTTACAGAATAAGGGTACATTCAGAAATAGCTATTGCAGTAATCAACACCTTATTGTCCTGCACGTATAGATGGTAACACACATGAAAATCAGGATTAGTACGTCAGGGTTTGTATCAAGTTATCTTTAATGGCCAATGCAAAGAGAGTAAGACTTGCCATACCTTGATGGTCTATTTCTTATATGAGTGTGGCTGTAGGCCTGGTTTACCTTATGGCACAAAATCATTTGCCATTAAAAAGCAGTATTATTATACTTTACAAGATGGCAAACTGAGAAAGGCCAACGCTTTCAAGCAAGACTTGACTTCAAGTAGGTGAATATTCATATTCACAGCTTTCTGCTCCTCAGGCTACTACTTCTCCTGGGTTTATGACCATTCTGAATTTCCCCAAAACATATATTTAACTGCCAACATTTAGGTTTAGATGACTAAGCTTTGACAGGTCACATAAGGTAGGCTTTGTAACATTCAACTGCAGATTGCACCATAGGCTCTGCTAATAGACAGCAGAGAAAAAGGCATTTTTAGGGCCAGGGTTGTCTGACCTGTTTCACATATCTACCTTCAGAATGAGATCAATCATGCCCCAGACATTCATCCTTTTTTCCAGTGACTGCAAATGGAGTCTAGCAATTTCCTGAGATGAAGACACACCATAGAGGTCTACATTTGAGCAAATGAATCCCAGCCAAAGAGGCAAAGGGCAAAGTCCCACTGTCCAGTGGAGGGCTGGGTGGAGATCCCTCAGTTGGTGGTGACCGAGCTGGTATACGGACTAAGAGCAGCAGAGTGCCACACAGCAAAATTAACCTGGGACCCAGGAGCAGCAGAGTGCTGCACTCAGGATAGTAAGTTCTGCTTTCCAGACAGCTCTGCTTGCAAAGCCACCTTCACAAGGAATGGTCCTCTATGTCAGGAAATAGTATCTTATTCCTATTTGTTAAATATAAACAATCCGATACTATTCAGCTTCAAGTGGGGCCCACTAATGCACTGTTTATAATGACTACTTGCTGTCAGAATGCTTTCAGGCATATATTCGAGGTTCAGTCATAGTTTAAATGTCTAGAAAAAAGACATTATTCATAATAATAAAAAATATGTGACAAGAAAATGTAAATAAATGCCTGTTGTACGCAGAATTGGACTTTTTCAAAACCGGTGCAAAGCCTGTATTTCAGTATCTCTGAATAGTTAAGGGTAAACAACAGTTTCATTTTTTTAAATGCCTAGTGCTTGACAGCTTGTTAACTTCACAGCCATAGATCATTATACTTCACTTCTAAAACAGAGGTCTGCAATCCTGCGTATCACTTTATGAAAATACAGGTGAGTTTACAAGACCTCACATTTAAAGTTTCCTGGAAGTGAATAAAAAAAAAAATTTAAAAAAAAATCCTGCCAAAAACCCCAACAACTGAAAACTTTCCTGCAATAAAAGTCCCTATAAACAAATACTGGAAAACAGCAAATCACCCTCTAACAGTACACAATTAAATAAAGTCTTTCAAATGAAAAAAGATTACTTAACCTATTGAGAAAGAAGCTGCTGTTATGCTTGGATGTGCTTTAAAAGGGAAACATTTTGTAACTGGTGACTTCAACAGAAAAGGTTTTGCTGATCTTCTCTCTCCAGCACTTACAAGCTTCGAGCTTCGTTTTTATCCGCTTTACATGCTAATGGGGGTAGGAACAACAGTTATTAAGAAGGGCTTACTTGAGGATATTTATTGGAGCAGCATGTGGTTTTCTTTTTGAAAAAGTACTTGAGTTTTGAAGTTAAAGTCATTAATAACTAGTGAACAAAAAGTCCGTTCTCTGTATTTGTTTCCTCTAGTTAGAGTGTGTCCATTTTCAGGGAATACATTTTGGATGTGACATCATGTAAAATCTAGACAGCACTCACTTTAATAATGTCTCCAAACTGTAACAAATTCATTGCAAGTTAAAATATCTTTGGAAGTTACTTAATAGCTCCAGCAGTTGTGTTGAGACTTTACTAAGAAAATTAACTTCAGAAGCTATTGAGCTAGAGATCCATGTCAGCAGTTTCCAGAACAAGTCTGGTCACTCCACAAACAGCACTACATCTATAGCAACTGTCAGTCCTATAAATTTAGCCTTGGGCATTATAACTCAATCATAAATGTCATATATCTTGTTCCCAGCACAATACAAAAAAGCATTGTGTGTGCTTGTTGTCTCCTGAGGAAGGACAGAATCATACTCCCATTTTAGAGCCTCAAGATCTGACACCTCACGTTGGCATATAATTCTCCACCCTTCAGACATCCAGTAGGATTAACTACTCATATGTGTAAGGATTAAATTTCAAGAAGTAATGAGAAATGAGACTGAGAATATGGGATGAGATGGAGAACAGGAAAACACATTAAACTTCCTGCCCATGGCCCGTGTGCTCAAGGGGGGCTGGCTGACTTCTCCTTCATTTTGCTGAGTTTCTTCTGCTCTCACAGAGAAGCTGGGGGTGACCACAGTTACACACTCGCATGCTCTTCTCTAAGCTTGAACCCTTAAGATATTAAATACCATAACAAAGCATAACATCTGCCCTGGAAAACAATCTTCACCTGGCAGAAGGGGTAATTTCACTGCTTTATAGACCTCTTGCACTTATAATTACCAGAGCTGCAGGAAATTAACACATGCCCTACAACACAAGTTACCCAACATGTCAGTGCTCAGCAAAACACTTTGGGCTAGGAACATTATAAACAAATAAATACATAGTACTATAGCAGCTTTATCTCAGCTACTTTAGAATTAATCAGACATTAGTTGTTTGTTTTGTTGACTACTCAGTCCTGGCCTTCACAGGACAGAGTAATTCAGTTCTGCCTACATGTCCATGAGTATCACAAGGAGAGGAATTGGAATAATATCTTCTATAGAAAAATCAAGCTCATTTAGAACTTGAAATTCTTTTTAGGTTAAGAAATTTCACTGTATTGCAACTGTTTCACATGTGGGGTTTTCTTTCTTACATGAATAATTTATGATAGAATAGTTTCCCTAAAAATGAATAAATCAATCACTCTTGCCCACATTTCTATGCTCTTCTCCATTTCTTTGAAATATGGATGATCAGCCTAGGATGTAGTTCAAAATGTGCAACATAAGGGCCATATTTTATAACAGGATCCATTCAAACCAAGCAAAATTTTTTTAAAAAAGATAGCAAATATTGATCTCTCTTTGTTGCTTCTATCTTAATTTCCTGAACTTACCCTTGAAGATTTATATACATAAAAGGTGAATAACTAGAAAATACAGCAGGTGACTATTGGAATTTTTCATTATTATTATTATTATTATTATTATTATTACGATAGGAAATATACCACAGCAAGTCTAAAGCATTAAGCACTTTCTGGATTTTCTTTTTCCTTGGGGAATGTCTTGCTCTAAAATACACAAAGGAGTTTGGTTTGCTTTTATATAAAAAGAGCAATGAATTCTACTTGTTTGGATCACTGATGACATATTACTGAATTTGATCATTTTGCTATTATTTATGTATCTGTTATTTGTCCATCAGTATCTTCAAGCAAACAGAGGTTAAATAATTTGACCTTAACAGAAGGGAAAAAAGGTGGTTGCCCAGTCAGGACTACATAGATACAAACATCCCAGTGAAAAATTTCCAAGCTTCCAAAAAAAGGGTTAGGTTAGTTTGAAGGGTGATCAGTGTTTTGACATACTTCTCCTTTTACCAATCTGACCATAATAAGGCACATACCAAGACTGCCACCTGAACGACACATTTTTGAGCTGGGCATGATATCTGCATGCAGAGAAAGCTCTCAGTCACTGAGTGACAGAAGCTATTGCAGTCACTCATCCTTAAAGAAAACATATTTTCTGTTAATACCTGCAAGTGCTCTGCTAACAGGAATTTCCAAAATCTGGATTATAATGGCTTCAACATGCTTTATTGATCTATTTTATTTCTTTATTGGAGTGCGGCTAGAAGCAAGATAATCTGTTTTATATAATGTCCTGACCTTCCCCTAAGCTTGGCAAAATCTCAGGCATAGCTGAAAGTATGGATGTCATGTAAAAAATAGATTTTGAAAAGGCTTTTGAAAAATCATTCTCCAGCTAAAGGTCACTGAACACTAGTTAAATTATATAAGGGGACTGGGAATTAAGATTATGCACCTTTGGCTGTTTTCCTGATTCACAGAATGTGAGAACAATTAATAATGCAAAGAGCTTACAGTATTTAATGATGCTGAGTGCTTAGCAGAAATACCCATGCTATTTCCAAGACACCACAACAAAGACTGAAACATCTGAAGGAGGTATGCTTTTCTGCCTGCACAGGATATCGTCTTGTTCCTTCACGATTTTTGAAAGGTCTACCCCACTCACAACTTCTTTCCTGAAGAAGAAGAGACAAACACAATCCAGATTCCTCCTGCTTAATTAACCTCTTGTATAAAGAACCCAAAGGTTTACATTCTGTCCTGAATTACACCTGAACTTTCAGTCAACTTCAAAAAAAGTGCCCAGGAGAGAAGCAAAGACCCCTTCCTGGATTAATAACAACTTAAAAGATATGAAAAGGAAGGGCCAGTTTTTACGGCAGAGGGAGGCTACCAGTGGAGTCTGTGCTACACTCCATTCTGCATCCCCAGCATCTACATAAACCAATAACCTGAGGAGACAGAAGACAGCAAAGTGCCAAACTCTGTCCGTGACACAAAATCACTGAGGTAAATCAAACCTAAGCTGGCTACAAAGAATGGCAAAATATTGCACATTAACATATTTCAACCCTGTTGCTTGATAAGTACTACATTGGCAAGTGCCTCGTTGTACACGTGGAAACAGTAATCCTCAGCAGGCGTGCGCAGTTGTGGCTCTAAACAAGGTAGTACCACCAGGATGTCCTGAAGTCACTGTAGGAAATGCTGGCTTAGCATCACAAGATAGAGAAAATGTTTGAAACCAGGAATTATTAGGAAGGAAATTGAGAACATGATGGAAAAGGCCGTCCAAGACAGAGGCACGTGGGCAGCCATCTGGGTGCCGGCAAGGCAGAGTCCGAGAGCAGGCTCTAGCAGACATGGTTAAAAGTCAAAGAGGGGAACCCAGCTCAACAGCCATCAGTGTGATGGCTCCATGCACCCTGCCTGGGTCTCAAACTCATGTACGTGCTTGTTAGAGAAAGAAGAGAGGCAGGAGCTGCAGAAGTCAATATATTGTTTTAACGCTTCCCTGAGGCACACGCTCAGAATAACAGATCTGAATGAGAAAAATGATGGAACATAAGAAATAACAAAGCTTCGAAGGTGAAACTGAAAACGTTTGGTTGACAACTTCACTTACACTTACAGGGGAAGATGAAAAACTAGGAAGCTGAAAAAATATAAAGCTGAACGTATGAAAACAGGAGTTGGGGAAGACTGGCTAGGAGAAAACAGGGCAGAAATGGACTTGGGACTGGCAACACCTTCCCTCTTCCTCACTCTCCTTCGAAGGCAGGTCGTAGTTGTGGATCTTAATCCCTTGTTACAGTGCAATTAGACATGTTGGGACATGCTGCGTAACAAGGGCTACGTGGAAAAGAAGTTCAGGGAAGTCTGCTAGGAGTCTAGTGAAGTTTGTCCATGGCTGTAGTGCCTTTTCCAACCTAAACCATATGGAAGCCCACAGGAGACACCATCTGCTTTACTTATCTTCATCCATTAATCTGAGGCAAAACAAGAGAGAGACACCCTGATTGGAAGGAAAGGAGTAAGGAAAGAATTGGAAGGAGTAAGAACACACCCAACACTGTACCTGACTAATGCAACACTAGCACTCACTTCAGAGAGATAGAAACAGATTAAATATCTGATGACCTTTATTCACATCTTGCTGTTTTTATTAAAAAAAAAAAATATCTATCTCTTTCTCTCTAAAATAAGATTTGGCACAAACCCATGCCAAGTGCCACATTAAATGGATACTTTCCTGACCTGTACATATTTACCTGATCAAATCTTTCTCACTCACTCTAGAAGCAGAATGATTCAAACTTGGGATAATTAAATTATCTAGTTAATAGTTTTAATTAACTAGAACCTACCAATTCCTCATTAATTTAGGGGGTCTGCAAATGGATGAAAAGAAAGTGAGCAGATGAAAATATAGAAGGGAAACATTTTATTTCAGAGAACTGGCAACTTCTTTTGAGGGATTTGAACAGATTTTTCCTAACTATCATGAAAGTGAATTTAGTGTATAACTAATCTGAATCTAGCCCTGTACTTCTACAGAGCCAAGTCAATCTTGGCTTATTATCAGCAGACTAAAAATGAGTGAAGAGATACATCAAGCCTAATATTTTCCCATTCTAAGTTATATATCTGATTCAGCATCTTAGAAGAACATGAATCTCATAACTGTAAAATAATGGGACGTGAAATGGCTATAGGTAAAGCATGGGGATTTTGGCAGAACGAAGTTTTGGAAAGTATAAGGATGTGTTTCACTGGGACTACTGGTTTGGGTTTTTTTTCCATATTCTGGGTATCTGCATTTTTATTTTTCCAGTGCTCAGAGTGAACAGGAGTTGAGAGGAGCTCCACTCCAGCTTTTACACTTTGGAGGGGGCTGAGGACCAGCAGTCCTACTCCTGTGTTTCTCACTAACTAATACATATAAATAAGAGGCAATGACTGGAAAACAATTAAAAAAAGATTACAAAAAGAACCAAGGAGAAAAATCTCAGTTTCTGATGCAACCTTTCATGACATGGCTTGTCCCGCTTACCCACGTATCCTCTGCTTTCTGATGTTCTCCCTCGTTATTCATCTCTGCTGAGTAAGTACTGCCAGAACATCCTGCAGTGAGGTTCCAATAAAACTAGTTTCTTCAGCATAAAAGACAAGAACAAGTGTCTGTCTTTTCTTTTTAATGGATTCAATGCCAGGAAGAAAGGCAGTACTATTTAAACAATGCTATTTTTGCCATCATAAGCAGAAACAGAAGAGGTTTGAGCCACATTATTACCAGCCTTGGCATGTACTCCCAAGGCAGGAGTGCATACCCTCTCCCAATTCTACACCTGCATGCCCCCCAAGCTATCTTTTACTCCTGAAATCTAGCTTCTGTACAGAGGACACCTGGATACGCCATAGTTGACCCCAGCATACAGTCTAGGTGTAGCTTAGGTAAAGCCCTGGAGCATGCCACCAGATAAATTTCATCAGGCAAATCAAATCCTTCCATCTTACTTGAATTTGGGGGGTTGGTCAAGAAAATACAAGCATAATTGACAACTTTCAGCAACTTCTGCTTTACTAAAAAATACTTTGGCTGTGACTGAAATTTCTGAGAAGCTGGCAAGACTTTCTAAATGATCGGCATTCCTCAGCCTGTGGTCTGCAAGACATCAGGAAATCATTCATAAATGGCAGTTATCATTTTTAATAAAACCACATAAGGACTCTGACAGATAAAAGCAAGCCACCAAACAAAGCAAAAACAGATTCAAATTACACCCAAATTTCTAAAGTTAACCATTTTGGCTACAATGTCCAGGACTGACCATGGATTTTTGTTCATGATAGATGGTCCTTAGATTGAGAACAACTGGGATACCCTAAAGGAGAGCACGCTGCTGACCAGGCTAACCCTGTGGTATTTGGATGGCTAACTGCTGCCTGCAGTGGCATAAGTACTGTCTTTAAGGTCTGAACAGGGAAAAGATTTCCTGAAACACATTAGAACACTGTAGTGGAACACAAGCAGAGAAAATGACTGAGCTTTGTAAAATTAAGTGCAGGTATTGACAAATCCAGTAAGGTGGAGAAGATGTCAGAAAAACTGAAAAAGCAGGAGGAAAAGCCGGCTGTTGGAGTTTCAAACTGCAGTCCTCCCTCTCCCCATGCTGAGCGCTGGAGAAAGCATTGCACAGCTGGGGCTCATCTGGTAGGAAGAGTTCGCTTTTGCCATAGGCCTGCGGCCATACGTCAAACAAAGCTAGAACTTTGATCCTTTAAAACCTCAATCCCGTTGAGAACAATGAGCAGCAACTCTCAGCCTGGGAAGGACATTTTAATCAAGGGCAACCTGTGACCACAGGACTCTGACAGACATGCAGCAGCAGATGAAAATTGGACAACTGAAGCTGCTACCACTCCCTGCCTTCCTCCCCACCTGCTTAACAGATGTTGCTGCCCCCAAGGCAGGGATGTCTGATCCACTCATGAATCAACTCCTAACTCACCTCCCTTTTCAGCCTGGCGTTTTAAGGTAACCTGACATCAAAGCTGGTTTACCACCAGTGGGGTGGAGCAGACAGCTATAGGCAGTAACAGCTTTAGCCACCTGATGCTACTTCACTGCTGCGTTCCTGACAAAGCTGCCGGCCCCGCTGAGTGGCCAGCCGTGCCCAAGGACCAGGATGGCAGTGGTCCTTCCTGGAAGCAAGCCTTGGCGGAGAGGGGTAGCTCAGCTCTCTCTGCCCAAGGAGACCGACTTGTGCCTTATTGGCAAATCTGCTCCAGGCTTCAAAAAGGACAGCAATTTGGGGAAGAATTCACAGGGGCAGGGAGACATAAGCTCTACAGAGCTGCTGAGCCCTTGCTTTAAGCACAAACTCGACCCTAAACACGTGTCCTTTTATACATTCTGTATATGTATATGTAGGTATATACATATACCTACAGTTCAGTGTTTTGGCGCATTTCTAAGACTAACCAGAAATAACAAATTTAATGCTTACTGACCTGTATCCACACATCAGTTGAGGCCCCATAAGCATCTTCTAGAGATGCATATTTTTGTGTAATATTTCTAGTCTAACTTCATAGGTTATTTAAATTACTATTTAAAATAACTACTTCAGTAGGAACATTTTTTTCCACGTTGCATTTGCATATATGTACACGAGGTCTTCAGCCGAAAGCTTGGGCAAATTTTACATGGTAATACGCCTTGGGAGAAAACGGAAACAGAAGTTAGGGAAAAACACCATACTCCTTTGCTCTGCCTATACTGACCACTATCTCTTCCTTCAGCACAGACCCTTCATTCAGAATCCTTCCCCTCTAAACCTTGCCCTTGGAGCTACATTTCTAACTAGCTCCCTTCAGAAGCCAGCCTGGACAGTTAGAGACAGCATACTACCAGAAAGAGTCAATAATAAAACGTAATTAAATTGGCAATCAGGGCGCTTTATATTTAAATCTAATTGACAAACTAAAAACACAGAAACAAAGGTTCGGGGATGTGGCTCTAACAGTGCCCATATAAATCCCAAATAAATCCTTACATCAATGCAAAAATATACATGCAATAATGTATAGAAAACACTTAACGAGAAGCTGTGCTTCGTCTCTGGAAAAGTTATCCAGGGTGGTTTTTGCAGCTTCTTCTCTGAGCCTTTTGACATTGGTAGCTCTTGTGACACCACCCTGTGTTAGGCTGGCCACTGCCTGGTGAAACATTTCAATGCACGAAACAGGGTTTACATGGGAACAAATAACAACTTCATTTGTGCCCTGCCTGAAAACTGCCCATGCTCTTAAGCAGGCAGGCTGGTACCATTTGCCCAGAATTTCTGATTCTAGGTCTGAGGAGGTGATAAGAGCTGTGGGCTCTTCACCAGTCACTGTCCAGAAGAAAAATGCTGGTCATGGTGGCAATAAAACCATTCAGGACCCACTTCTGCCTCAGTATGAATCCTGTACTGAGCTACAGAGTGTGCTGGTACACAAAAGTGCTTCCAAATTGTACATGAGCAGTACAGAAACTACAACCTACCCATTCATTTCAACAGCTGCATGTTCAGCAGGAAAAGGCCTGATTTCCTCATAACTCCACTCAAAATAATATCTTTTACACATAAAATTACAAGAGTTACTTTACACTTTGTTATTCCACCAGAAGAACTGAAAAATTAGTTTTTTAGATATCCCAGGCACTGTATCCCTGCTTAGCTTTAAAAGGAATATTCTGAAGGCAATATTTTGTTCTTTAGCTATATCTATCTAAACCAGGGCCAAAGAAGCAACCCTAGAAAAGACAGACATCCCAAAAAAGGAGGTAAACTTTCTTAGGGGAAGTAAACCCAAACACAATAAGGATATGGAAGTATGTGGAACTTAGACACAGGCAGCAAAAACCTGAGCAAGCTGAACTCAAATTCTGCTCCTTAAAGAGTTCCCTATCTGTTTGCCTGGGGACATAACATTAAGGACAATATTATTTATAACACACAATAAAAGCACAACTTTAGGTCCTTTTAAAAAGTTAGTGATATTGATCTTGGGTTCTTTATACAAGAAAATATCTGTTACTTTCCTAAACATTTACTGGATTACAGCTAAATTTATTTTTTCATATAAAATGAAAGTGTGTCTGGCACAATTTACTTTTTTATTTTTTTTTTATAATGCCATATTAAATCAGTCCAGAGACATAGACAACAGAGCGGTAAATATTTAAGACTACATCTTCTTTCCTACAACACTATTCTTTTCTTTCTCTATCAGATCTACTGTCAAATAACTCAGTTCCTCCTTTTATTCTCACTTTTCAAATGCTCTCAGCATCTCAGCTACACTAAGATCTTCAGATTTCATCGCAAAGATGAGCAGAAATCAAAGTCTGAGAGAGCATTTATGGCATGATCCAAAGTTACTGGAGTCAAAAAGAAATGCTCTCTTCCATTAGACTGGCTCAACATTAAGCTCCAAATATTTATTGCCACTTCTAGTGATCATATGCCAGAGCCTTCAATAACGTTCATGATAACGAAGTGTTTATTAGAAAATGGCGACAGCAAATGGGTGAAAATATGTCCAGATAGAAAATTTAATATTCATAACCCTTCTCCTATCTAGGGATTTCCAGAAGAGCAGAACAAATATTTCTCTCCATTCCTCTAAGAAAGAATCACAAAAGGCTTCAAACAAAGCTCAGGAGAAGCATTAGGAAAGTAACATCATCCAGCAGAGGTAGAATAAATCCTGCAATTATTATTCTGATCTGGAATTCCCAGCAGGTTGACAGCTACCTTGCAAGAAACACTGGTGAACATCAGACAATCATTATACACTTCCTTTGGAAAAAAAGCAAACCTTAATCATCCAGTTGTGTTTAGATATGACGGCACAAGACAAACGCTAGGTGCCATCCACAAACATTTCTCCAGAGAAAGCTTTTGTGTTCGCATTTCCCTGATCACATGTTGGGTCAAGCAGGGGGTTGTGTTGGTTGGTTGGTTAGTTGGTTATGGGCTCCTGCTGCTGTTTTGTTTCTCCTAGATCATGGACTTGCCTCATTTGAAGCTCTGATGCAAGCCACAGCACTGCTGCAAAGCTCAACATTTCAGGGATCTGCCTTTAGCTATAATTATAGGCTCACCTTTGTGCTCTGCACTTTGAAAGGTGGCAGTAGTTATAAATTACCACAGGTAGAAAAAACCTCACAAAACAACAGCAGCATTCCTGAAGGGGCACCAAACAAGCTACAAGTTTGTCCACTGACGTTTTCCTCCTGGATAACTCAGGCCAGGAGGTCAAAACAATGGCTGACTAACAAGACAGCACGCAGGGAAAAGGTTACCATTAATAATGCAACTTAAGAGCACTGTGTGGATAAGTAATGCAGGAAAAACATACCAAGACAACCGGTAGGATACAGGGGTCATGCAAGAAATGACTAGACACTAGTCAGAGGAGAGATTTTCTGAAAAGCATGCAATGTTGTTAGCTAAACATCCTTCCAAGTGTTCAGTAACTTCTGTTCCCTATGTATTTCCTTCCGAGGTACAAAATACAAATCTACTAATGTTCTTCCTTTATTATTAACATAAGTCAGTGCTTTGATGATCTTGCTAGGTGACTTTCCTTAAGGATTCCTGATTTGTGCAGTCAAAACAGACAATTCAGGAGAAAGAAAAAGAGAAAAGGAAGGGGAGCATGTGAATGGTGCTCTTCAGGCAGATCTGGAGTAGCAGATTCCCTGTCCATAACAATGACAGCACAAGCAGTGGTGGGTCAGTCAGGTGATGCCACCCATCCCATGCAGTCTTCCCTAACAGTTTCTCCAATCTACATGCTAATTCAACCTTTGGTCTAACAGATAGGTACTGATATTACTAAAAAGATTCATGAAGGATTTCTGAAGGAAGCTAAGGCCCACTAACCCAGTCAGCTTCAGAGCTAGCTGAGAAGGCTTCATATCCCACCATTTCCAGGCCTGTCCTGGTTTTGGCTGGGATAGAGTTAATTTTCTTCACAGTGGCTAGTATGGGGCAATGTTTTGAATTTGTGCTGAAAACAGTGTTGATAATGCTGAGATGTTTTAGTTGTTGCTAAGTAGTGCTTATACTGGTCAAGGACTTTTCCAGCTCCCCATGCTCTTCTGGGTGCACAAGAAGCTGGGAGGGAACACGGCTGGGACAGCTGACTCCAACTGACCCAAGGGATATCCCACACCATATGACATCATGCTCAGCATATAAAGCTGAGGGAAGGAGGAGGAAGGGAGGGATGTTTGGAGCGATGGCATTTGTCTTCCCAAGTAACCATTACTCTTGATGGAGCCCTGCTTTCCTGGAGATGGCTCAACACCTGCCTGCCCATGGGAAGTAGTGAAAGAATTCCTTGTTTTTCTTTGCTTGTGTGCGTGGCTTTTGCTTTACCTATTAAAATGCCTTTATCTCAACCCATGAGTTTCCTCACTTTTACTCTTCTGATTCTCTCCCCCATCCCACCAGCGGGGAGTGAGCGAGGAGCTGCGTGGTGGCTTGGTTACTGATTGGGGCTAAACCATGACACAAGTCCTGTACAAAACACATACAATTTCACAGCAGCATTCTCATAAACATTATTGGCACATTAACAACTTTGCATCTAATTTGGATATAGCCTGCATGTCTAGGTTTTCCTTCTATGAACACTGGGATGCACACCCTAGTAGTGGAAATCCAAAAGCTCCAAAAGCAAGCAGTGAGGCTGAAAAAATAAATGTACTCTTCTCTGGATATCATTGCACTTCAAATCCGATGAAGCAGAGACTTGGAAGTTGACCACTGGAATGGCGTAGATTCCCGATTTCCAAAACAACTTACATTAGCAGCGTTCTGACAAAGAAAATGCCTTCCTACAAGACACACATAATTTTAAGGTTCCAGGAGTGCATAATGCCAGGTATTAGTGAACTGCAAACCCATTCCATTTTCTTAAAGCTAAGTGTTCTGACTCTTCTCCTACATTACTGTAAACCAGGAATAACTTAAGCGAATTCCCATGAGTTACAGCAGTCTAAGGCTTATGTAAGTGGGAAGACAATCATGCTGTCTATACTCTATAAACTACAAGCAGGGCGAAGAGTTTACATAATGGGTTTATAAACAAAAGCCCTTCCTATCTATAATCCATGACCAGAAAAATGAATGCGTCCTACATTAAAAAAAGGAAATATGGCCCACCTTACAACCCCTCATATGAATAATAAACATGAGGTACAAAGCCAGCAATTGATATGAAGGAATTACAAGATAAAATGTGAACATTGTTCTCCTCTCTTGCAATAGCTTTGGAAGTGGTTTTGCAGTTTATTTGTATGCAGATGGTTCTTCTGGACAAGATGGCATGTGTATAAGAATATGTAATTGTAGTGAGAAAATGGAAACAGTGTGTAGGTAAGTTGCCTGTTTAGTAATCTTTATTGCTAAACAACCCCATCTCCTACCAATGGCAAAATGGAAAGCATTTTCAGAGTGTCCTTGCATTGTCTTTTGCCTGCTTAACAAAATATACTTGCAAAGAGGATTTCAGTCGCTGTCTTCAAGTACAACACAATAAAAATTATTTCAAAACTGCTCTTGGTGAGGTAGATAGGAAAAGCAGCCGCAGCATGGTATCCTTCCCTTGTGAGTTCTGTACAAGTAAGGGAGATAACAAAAGTTTCAGTTTCCTAATGCTCTTTCTAATCCTGATCCCAGTCTTGTGATTTCAGCCAATCCTCATTGCAAGCTACTGAACTGAAGACTTAATGGAACTATGAGTGGGGCTTACTAAAAATAAGTAAGTGTTACCTATTTCATCAAGAACTAGCACATGTGCTGTATTAGGTCAGAAGCCTATCGTAGCTATAATTGATGATGTCTGGAAGAACAAGTTTCTTCACTGCAATGTGTCTGAAGTGCAAGCATGAAAGCTGAAGAGAGGAACTGAACACAGTTTTTAAAAAATAAACCAATTAGAAGCAATTATACTTATTTTAAGGATATTACCACTTCAGAAATGATAACAAATTAATATGAATATGACAACATGCACAAATCAGTAAATTGTGTTGCTGCTTTATCTGCAACATCCCCCAGTCAATATGAAGAACAAGCTTTCCTGCATTTTATGTTATTTCTTTCTTCTCTGAAATGTCAGATGTTTTCCTCAAAAGCACAAGCACTATACTATGGAGACCAACAAGAAAACAGATTTACACTCCTATCCCAACTGATTCATTTCTAGAACAATTCAACCACATCCTGAGATCTTCAGAACTTCTAACAGTCTATATGCATCATTGGTTTTATACATAGCCCTAAAACCACTGAATGCTAAGCCAAAAAATTAAAATTATCTGGAGTAAGTGTTCTCAACCGGTGACGTTCCTGCTGCATTCCCTCTTCTGACGGTGCAATATCTGAAAAGAAAAGATGGAGGAAGAGGTGGTTCCAGCCAAGGAACTAGACAACACTAATCCACCACCCTTCAAGGAGAAGGAATAGTTTTGCATAAAGCTGGACCTCTTTCTAATCATGTGGCTATCTAATCTCTATACCAGAGACATACTAAGAGAACAAATGAGGGTGCAAATACAATGAGTTTTGCTAGACTTTGAGTGTAAGAGTTCCAACTACCTTGGAGCTAGAAACCCAAAGCAATGGGGAGGCCAAGGTATGGGCAAGTAAAAGTGGGTTTCCTGTGACTTAAAGACAGTCTGAAAAGCACACAGAGACATGGAGGCCACAGAACATCCAAGTCATTGCAGACATGACAATCTGATTTTGGACTGGCGTGCACTTTTCATCCTTTATTTGATGAACCAGTGAATTCAAGCTAGTGATAAAGCATACAATTCATGTCTCAAGTGCTGTTACACTGTCAGATTTTATTCACACTGTATGAATAATAAAACTGACAGAAATCAAAGTTTATCTGAGCATAAACAAGGAAATGATATGGTGCAAATTTGTGCAGCAATTCTAATGGGGCCAGTTGTCCAGTTCCTCTTCTCATACAAGCTGATATGCTTAAAAAAGCAAGAAAAAGAGATGCAGAGAGGATGAGCCAGTGAATGAATACTGAAGCACCTACCTCCAGAGCACCTAACCCAAACAAGAGTGTGACAGGGTACGATGGAGGCCTGCACTCCTTCACTAGTACACAGGTGTGCAAGCCAATGTAAGCAGTTGTTCCATGCTGGGGATCATGGAGTAGCGAGGGTAATTGGGGAAGGATTTGGTTCACATGGCAGCAGCCCTTAAGGCTCTTCAGGAAGGAGGGCAGTTCAGAACAGCCTTCACTGTCATCCTGATGCACGTGACTTGAGGATTAAGCTTCCATCTGGACTAAAGTAAAATGTCACCAGCACCAGCCTCTCTAAAACTTCCAGCAGTGCCAGCAGCAGCTGATAGTGCCCAGACAACCTGCACCACCAGTGGTGCTGCACATCTGCCAGCCTCGTCCTCCCTCCCTGACATGAAAGCTCATTTCCTCTCCTCTGTCCACCAACCACCAAACTGAAACAAAACTCTTGTAAAATGATGGACATGATGAGAAGGAGGCAACTGAAGTGACAAAGAGGATGAGTTCAAAGGAAACAAATGTTTATTACAGGAGGAGTTATCATCTCCCTTTGTCAAAGGGGAGAAGATACTGCTCATTTCACAGTCATCCCACCAGGGACAAACAGGCACTGAAGAAAATCCAGCTCCTATCCCTTCCAGTCCACTCACGTTTTACAAACTGGTATAAAGAGACAAAAGGATCAGAAGAAACTGTGGTCATGCCCAACACTGTTTTGCACAGTAGCCAACCCTGAATCATCCAAGACTCCTGCAAACCTCACATCAGGTACTTCAGCAAGAATTTTCTTTGAAAGGCAAATAAAGTAACTTTGCATAAGTGACTGATCAAAGAGGCATGCCGAGTTATTGTTCATGACACCTCCTTTTGTTAAGGTGACCTCCAAATGAAACATGGGCCTACAACTGGGTGATCAGAACACCTAAGCACACTGCTGAGTGTCAAATTATTCAGAACCTAAATGCATCTGTTTATCTGAAAGATTATCTTGTTTTACAACACATGAGCAATTGAAGGGCCAGAGTAATTGTTTCGCAAGCACAGGCACTTTTTGTTCCTGTAATCCACTAACCAGGAAGAGCCTCCAACCTGCACAACAAACAGAGCAGATTAAATTGTTAGCTGTCACACACAAGATAAAAGGGAGAAGTCATTTCTATGCCTCCAGTTGCACAGGCTGAACTCAGTTCCAGAACACAGACAGACTTGCCAATTCCTGACTTTATCAATTCATTAGTCAGCCTTTACCCCTTCTGAAACAATCCCTTTCCTCAAATGCCTTTAAAAATATCTTTCTCATGATGGATCCCTTTGTCTTGTGGTGTCTGGACACTGCAGAGGAATTAAGCTCATATTTTCAGGTTTTTCCCTGCAGAACAGCTGAGCCAAGAGATCCAAAACACACTACCCTCTTTTTCTAATAATAATAATAAAAAAAAAAGAAAGGGGTCTCCCCTCCACACGCCAGGGCTTCCAGCAAACTGCAAAGGTTTCTGATGAAATGTTGGCACTTGTCAACAGCTCATAATACTTCTCTGACGTGATGGAGGGAAACCAGTGGTACAGCAAATTTTGACACAAAAGCATCATTATGAATGACATTTACAATAAGCATTAAATTGGCTTATAGTTTTGTAATGTTTTTATATGAATCCATGATACAATTAAGACATAAGGAATTGATTTTTATGTATGACAGAGAAAAAGTGGAGAACTGTAGAGAATTGCATCTTTAAGAGTGTGGCATCAGCCAGTCAGAACCAGCCACAACAGATTTTTGTACCAAACCAGGTGCCTCTAATTCAGTTAATTGAATCATGCAACCAAATTCAAGCATAACCTATTGGGCTTGCTCTACCTCAAAAGGTAAATCTTGCAGCCTGAAATATCAGTTTTATAAATACAAAAATACTAATTAATGTTTTCCATTTAGACTAGCTCAGGAAGTTCCAGCACTGAGACAATATTTCAGCAGGTTTATCTGATTTACCTTTTTAAAAAAAAAAAATAATAATTCTATAGCTTACAAATAGACAAGGAAGTTTTGATTATCTTTAATTGAAACTAAAAGTACAGAACACCCCTGTTCATCTCCACTCACTAGAAGATTTCAGTCATCTGGAATCCCAACTCAGTCCCCTGTTTTGTGGCTATAGTTCATATCTGTAGGGTCCCCTGAACGTAAAAACTTCTCCAAACCTGTACTTTGCAGCTGAGCAAACCCAAAATAATGTAGAAAATCTAGCCCACACAAACACATAGAAAATAAAGTTGTAGAATAAACTTGTAGGACTTCCTTTGGGCCTAAGCCATTTTTATGCAATTAAGAGTTTGTATGTGTGCACAGGAGCAGCACTTCATCAAGAAACAAGCACAAGCCAAGGTAGTTGTGTTTGAAAACTTTAATTTCAAATTAAATTATAGGGGAAACTATTTGTTTATCTGTTGTCGTGGTTTAACCCCAGCCAGCAACTAAGCACCACACAGCCACTCGCTCACCTTCCCCCCACAACAGGATGGGGGGAGGAGAATTGGAAGGGCAAAAGTGAGAAAACTCATGGGTTGAGATAAGAACAGTTTAATAATCGAAACAATAATAATAATATTGTAATGAAAAGGAAAATAACAAAGAGAGAGAAATAAAACCCAGAAAGACAAGTGACGTAAATGAAAACAATTGCTCACCACCAACAGACCAACACCCAGCCAGTCCCCGAGCAGTGGCCCCCCCCACCAACCTCCCCTCTAGTTTTATTGTTGGGCATGACGTCATATGGTGTGGGATATCCCTTGGGTCAGTTGGGGTCAGCTGTCCCAGCCGTGTCCCCTCCCAGCCTCCTGTGCACCCCCAGCCACTCGCTGGTGGGGTGGGGTGAGAGGCAGAAAAGGCCTTAGCTCTCTGCAAGCCCTGCTCAGCAGTAACTAAAACATCCCTGTGTTATTAGCACTGTTCCCAGCACAAATCCAAAATATAGCCCCATACTAGCTACTATGAAGAAAATTAACTCTATCCCAGCCAAAACCTGCACATCTATCTATTCAGATGATCTCATTTCCTCCAAAAATCAGTGTTGTAAGATCTCTCCTCCTCTACTCTGCTTTCCTGGATTAGTGAAAGAAAGCAGTTCATGAAATACGCATGGACAACACCCATTAAGAATGTCAATTACTATATAGAAATGCGTCATTACTCTGACAAAGGAGATATACCTACATCTGTTATCCCATACCCTCCTGAATTTCCATTAGAGTCAATGTAAAGAAACAGGGCACAGGTCAGGTCAGAAGGAACTGAAAATGGATCAGGGGAATCGCATACTAAAAAAACACGTTTTTCTCCTTTGACTACACAGGGAGTTTTGGGTGACTGCCTCTGATTCAGGCATCGACCCCAGAGACATCTGAAGTCAGAAGAGACAAAGCCCAGCACAAGCGGTTTCCTGAGAGCACCTGTATGCACTCCATATGCAGGGACCTCATCTGACTGAGAGGAGGGATAGGCAAGTGGCTGAAGGAGAACCATGCCAGAAGGTGTTGCTGGAAGCCAGGACTTCTCTGATACCATCATAAATGTACACACAGAGAATATAAAACAAAAGAAAAACATCAGAATAACCAGAGGGAATAGTCTTGCCGAGAACTCCTAGCCTTGTCAGCTACATTTGACTCAAAAGATCACTCCCATCTTTTTCCACAAGGGCTGTATTATATTTACACTATATTCAGATTTTGGAGGGAAAGGCTCCATTACTAATCAAGTTTGTTTCACCTGTTCTCCAGCAAAGATGTCCTTCCTTCATAAATGTATGTTTATTATTTACCTCCACTTTTTAATGCAAAGTCAGTCCAAATGTGATTGAAATTTCATGTCCTTATTTTAAATGAAGGATATGTGTTATATATATATATATTAATGAGATCAGTACTAAACTGTGTCTATAGAATAATCTCACATAACTAGATATCCAACCAATCTAAATGGCCTCTCTAGAAATTCACTTCAAACTCAGAAGGGTATATAGTTCATAAATTTTAGTAGCTACTAAACTGTATATGCAAATGTCTTTGCAGGATGGGGACTTTAAACTATAAAGAAAGGGAGCAGTGATTCTATTTTCCAAGGGATTTAAAAAAAACAAAACAAAACAAAACAAAACAAACCACAAAAAAAAACAAAAAACCTCCACATATAATTAGATAATATTCAAGACCTGTATATTATTCTAAGCTATTCAGAATCCAGGTTTCTGAGGGAATACAGAACACTTCACATTTGTTTTAATCACCACTACAGATTCTACTTCCTAATAATTTGCCATAAAGGAATGGAAAGTAATTAAAGACAACTTTTAATACTGGGAGAGAAGAGAATAAAATTTAACAAAAGGTAAGCATTCTGAATGAACACTAAAAAGGGAAGAACAAACTTTTCTTCTATTTTAATTTAATTTAAAAGTTTTGTTGTTTTTTCCTTAAAAACATGACAGAAAAGAAAAATACTTTGAAAAAAATGATTGTTCTAACTATAGATAGTTATAATTCAAAGCCATTAAAAATCACAATGCAGTATTTAGCAAACTGCATTTAAGGTAGTGACTGTTCAGCTGGAGATTTACCGTACATAAAATTAAACACCCCCAACTTAACAATAGAATGCCTTTTACTGGTTTGCCTGGAGTGAAAGATTAGTTATTAGTTCCAGCCCAGTCTTTGCTGTGATCTCACCATAAACTCCTCAAAGAAAAACATATATTCTTTTTTTCCTGCTGAACGCACTCTTCCCTGTCTTGGGGCATTCATCTCCTGTTGCTGCTACTGCTGTTATCTACTGGAATGGTTTTCACACAGGTGGTACGTGTATTACCACACACAGGTCTGGCAGCAGTTTGACATGTAAGGTAGATATTTCCTACACCTTTCCTTCTTCGTTATGAAAGATCTGTAATAAAGTTTGTTCCCATACTATGATTTATGTGATCTAGAAAGCCAGGAAGTTTGACTGTAGGTTTGGGATGGCCCTAAATCACTCTTCAAAAAAAAAAAAAAAAAAATCTCTGTTTTAAAAGGCTACTCACAGGACTGTCCAGCTTCCTATTTCAATCTCATGAAATTCCCATTTAACTCTCATGCTCCAGGTGGTACCCCCTCACTGTAACACACCCTCCCCCATTTCCTCCCTCCTGAAATGGTAGGATGTATAAGTCTAATCTTAGCACATTAAATCTTCCAGCTATTTTATCTTCACCAGGACTTGACTGTTTTCAGTCATTCAAAAAACATTTGTCCTAATGAAGACTCAAGCCCTCTGGGAAATGAGGCCCAAATTTGCCCATTGCAGCTGTCATTCACTCGGGCACTCAGCACATACCATCACCTGAGACAGGTCCAGGTCATGAAGGAGAAGCAGAGAGCAGCCTATGAGTGCCAATTAGTGTTCAGATTCAAGCTGACTTAGCTTCAGTGGCGAGACACAGCCCAAATTTTTTGTGTACCAGCAATTTTCTGCTTTCTTCTGCCTATCCTCTAGCTATTACTGTGCTTCATTATTAATATCTTTTTTTTTTCCTCAACTCCAAATATAGCTACTGCTTCCTTAGGGTCCTTCCTTTTCTTACTTTTTGTATTACAGGCTAATGATCTGTCAACTAATATTAAATTATTTGCTCTTCTAATTGCCTATTTTCAAATAATAGATTGTGGAGTAAGGTGGCCACCTTAGCACTTTCCCTGTATATTTGAAAAGAAGAAAGAATTGATATATTAGAAATGAAAGGCTCAGACCCCAAGAGAACCCTAGTCCTACTTATCACTCACAAAAATATTTCATCTGCAATATTAAAATATTTTACAAAACTTCTGTAGTATTTATTTTTTCATCCCCTTCCAGTGTCAGTAACTTTCGTTTCGAAGCCTACGAGGTTTTCTCATTTTCAGATCAAACATCCAAAGCATCCTGAAAATTTAATACCACCATAATGCTGTATTTGAAAACAAACAGAAAAAAATATGATTCAATCCACTGATATTTTTTCCACCTTGGAAGAATTCTTCCTGTGTGCCAATAAAAAAAAACAAAACAAAACAACATCCAAGCCACAGACAGCTGAGAGGGTACCAGTTTGAGATCAGTTCTTCTATATGACACAGGGGCTACACAGATAATATAGTCAAGAACTCAAACTTTCCAAAAGTTAAAGACTCTCAGCTGATGAGGCTCTGCCTTTAAAGCAAGGAAAGTACAGAAAGCAGTGGTGCCAATAGGATGTACACATACAGGAAACAAGGTCCCCTACCTGTCTCCTCCAAATCTCATAATTATTTTCTTGAATGGATTTTTGCTCATATTTTCTTCAACTCTTCCTGGAATCTACAATGAATCAATTACACCAGTGGAGCACTCTGGTTACACTGAACCTCTGAATAGACTGAAGGTGGAAAAAGACAGGGGAAAACACTGACTAAAGACCTGCTGGCATCTCAGTAGAGACACATTGGAGGGAGCCAAATAAAGCTCCTCTCTTTCAGACCTCTCAAATTCACAAAACAAATTTGCTCCAACACTCCACCAAGAGCTTTATCCTCATTTCACAAATATGCTGCAGTCTGACAAGAACAGAACATGTCGGTTTGGAGAACAGAAAAATGAAACTCTGCATTGTAGCAGGGCACTTGCAGAGGCTGCAAGAAAATGGTATAACATCCGTTATAGTAAAGTTGTGGCATTAAAACCATTCACAACAGTATTCCTTCCTTTTTTGCTCAACCCTTATCTGTGAACTCGTGCTTTATCAAGTGAGCTGTCTCAACAGAGAAGAAAAATCAAGATTGGATGACACAGTTAAATCTTGTAACATCAAATATTCATGATTTCCTCAAGGAGATAATCAAACTTTGTAAAAACTTTTCACAGATTATTTAGTACAGAGTGATAGTTCTACCAAAATTATCTTCCTCGTAAAAAATAAAACTCTCTTTAAAGGCTAATATTACAGATGGATTAATGCAGAACATTGCTTAGCTTTCAACCATTTGTTTTAATTATTATACTCTAAAAAACTCAACAAAGATTCAAAGGATCCTCAAAGTTCTTAGCAATGTGCAACATCAAACACAGAAGGCCTGAGAAAATTTCAGCTATGCCTAATATTTATTTCTCAAGATAGGCAGAGAAATAAAATACAAAATAACCAGTTAGACCTTAAGGCAATGTAGGTAACCTAAAATCTGTAATGACTAAAAAAAAAATTTAAAAACACCACCTTAAATAACTTTCACATTAAAAAAATAGATAACTTTGATAACTTTATTTCCTTTTGAATGACAGTTAATTACTAACAAAAATATCTTCAGCTGTCAACAATTAACAATAACTGAATATTACTTCTCAAAAACAATCACAAGATACTTCATCACTAACCTAATAACATAATCAAGAGATGATGGAGAAACACTTGCATAAACCAGCCATTTCGTCCTTGAATCCATAAGCATGACAGATGACCACTACTACAGACTGCACGAGTGGCAAAAGATAATTGGACAGTACAGGTGCAATGTTATAATGAGACATGTAGCACAAACTCATTGGTGTGACACCTAATGCCAGGGTTTGTCATCTGCAAAGAAAGTGAATGCCTCTCTTGTTCTTTCATAAACATTTCCTTTTAACGATTTTTCTTGTTTTTTTTTTTTTTTCTTTCGTTGTTTTTTACATGCTTATAATCAAGAACATTAAGATCTGACTGTATTTGCTAACAGCACTGTTGGCCTCTTTGCATAAAGTTTGTGGGAGGGTGAGTTACACAAATATTCATTGCTATGTGTTTGCATTCCCAGTAGCATATAGCACTTTCCTAATCAAGGAAAGTGACCTATGGTCATACCTCATGACTTCAGTCTGAATCAAGGACTTATGGCTCTTCCACGGTACTTACTGGGAGTGAAACTATCAGTGAAAAATAAGTACATATTTTTAGACAATGCCTTGCTCACATGCTTAGACTTACATTTTCTAAGTGACTAACAATAAAACCAGACAGACCCTATAAAACATTACCTATTAAACTGAAAAAAGCACTTCCCATTCTGTTGGAAACTCCAAATTTGCTATAGTTACAGGGGAGTCAGAAAATCAGAGGTGCCAGTGGAAGAATAGGTTCCCTATCCATCTCCTCCAGCTCCCTTAGTTTTGGACTTTTTCATAGATTTCTTCCCTCCACACAAGCATTCTAGTCCATATTCTACACAGTTTTTGGGGAACACCCTTTTAGAGCACATTTCCTTTTAAGAAGGAAAGAGCTTGAAAATACAGTCCTTCAAAACAGAGGGAGCTACTGCAAAAAAGCAATGGCTAAAAATCATTTTAAAAAAATTCATTCCAGCCCAGCCTCAGTGAAGGGGGTTAGAATTTTACTAGAAATTAAGTGGCTCTAATATGAATTTGAGCTTTTGAGTTATCTGTAAAATGGGATGCCCATTCTGCCCGTGCATGTAATTAAAAAAAAAATAATTAAAAAATTTAGTTCTCTTTTCCTTCTCAGTGTGGGAACAGGGGAGAAAACTTCCCACGTGGCTCACTATAGCTGACTGCAATTAACAGCAACACCTTCAGGAATTTCAAACAGCGCTGAGAGGTCCGACTACTTGCACAACTCCCTGTGCCAAAGGAGACCAGCCGCACTGCGAGGCCACTGGCCACCAGGCGCAGCTGGGATCTGGCTGAGTGGATCAGCCGCCTTCTTACCAAGCGCACTGGGCAGAGTGTCAGGTAATCAGGAAAAGCAGTAGGCCACCATGCTCTGTCCCTGTATTTTTGCAACAGTTTTTCAAGTCACTTCATCCTTTCCCTGCGAGGCAAAGCCAGATGTAATACTGGTTTACTGCCATAGAGAATAATAAAAGAGATGCCATTAGTCTTTAATTTAAGGTTTACGACACAGAAAATTTTAATAGCAGTTAAATTAACTATTGACATTTATCACAATAATTTGTTCTGTAGCCTCTGACCTGCAAGACAACAGCAGGATAATAAAGGTTTTGAGACATGACTGAGCTGGGAGAAGAAACCATCAGTTATCAGATGCAAGGAAGCAGCCTGTCAAATGTGAGAATTCTTGTTTTACAGACAAAGAAAATCCAGTGGTGACTATCTTACCTTTGAGATATGTTCACACACAAGCAATCACATCAACTTTTGTATCCATTCATTTCACAGGTATATGCAAAATGAGGTCCTGAAAAGTCTTTTTAGAGGAAGAAAGCTAAATTGCTACTGACCATCATGGCATACAACACAGCCAGCATGACATCCTCACGAGAAAAATGTTTAAAAACTTTAAAGGTGATTTACAAATGTAAGCTTACCTTCAAAAATACCTACTATATGAAGCAATTATGTTTTAAACAAATTTTAGGTAGGGTAATATAAAAGAGATCTGAGACAATAAGAGAAAGAATCTTTTTTACTTAATGGTTTGTTCCAAGTATGTTGTGAAAAACTGGAATATTGTGGCTTTCCTTTCAAAATAATTTTTAACACTAGCTATTAATAAACACGTTGCAGGCAGGCAGGTCTATATTCATCCAATGTAATTTCACTGGATTTCACATCACGGGTAGGTAATTGTAAATGCATTTTTTAATATTAATAAAAGGATAATACCACAGCATATCACTGCTAAAAGCATCCATTCTGGAATTTGTTAATTAAAATGTTGGTATCGTATCAACATGACAGAGCTTGTGCAGCCCAGGAGCAAAAATATGCTAATAAATATTCTCCTCTTACCATACAACCCCTGTGGCTTTGCATTCCTGCAGGAAACTTCATCTGTTAGCATAACTCTGCACAGGACTTTGTACCCGGATCCTTGCCCAAAACTGTTCTGTAAAAGTATGGGCCCATCAAAGCTATTAGCATAAGCTGGCTTTAACATCACAGGGCACGATAACTATGGTATGTCAAGCCAAGCATTAGGTGACTTTTTCACAAAAACGTTTTCCCAAAGAATGGAAGCAAGAGAGACAGATTTTAGCACTGAATTCTGTGTTTAGGCACCAAGCAGTATTTAAATAAATATACTTTTTCCTAATTATACAATCATGTGGAGAGGGCGGAATGATGAAGGCAATCACACGGCCTTAATTAGACCAAATTCTACCAAATTTAAGAGAAGTTTTGCCTCTTGAAGAATTCAAGGCTCAGATATTTCCTCCTGCACCCAGCAGTTGATTATTTTTCCCTTGAAGCCTGATTAATTGCTCATATAATGTAACTTTTTTCCTGGCTTGTGTAACTGAACTCCTTTTCATGTGCGTCTCATCATTTTTATTACCTAACTGAGCTATTGGCAACAGCATCATCCTGCCTCAGCAATTTCTATAGATTAAATAAATGTTGCATGAAAATGCATTTCTCTTTATCTGTTTTAAATTTGTTGCCTTTTAATTTCAATATCCCTTTGTTCTTTTGTTATGAGAAAGAATAAAAGCTAAGCATTTGATTGAGTTTCTCCATACCAGTTCATATTTCATACACCACTAAGATCTTTTATTGTGTTCTCCTTCCTTAAGTAGGTCAGGCAAGCCTTATAAATATCTCTTTGCTTAGTAGCCCTCTGACTCTAATAATTTCCATTGTCCTTTGAATCTCTTCTATTTCTGCCATGTTCTTCTGCTGTAGTGCCACTAGAACTGAACGTAGCATTCAAGGTTAGGAGAAAGATAGGCTTCTGTTCAGATAATGCCAATTAAATATTTCCTGTATTATTTTGTGTCACTGCCTAATATATCCCACTACTTCACTTGCTGTGATTGTTATTGTAAACCCTGTCCCCACCCCTACTGAACTGACCCTAGGTGCCTCATAACCCTATGTCACATTTTCCATAAGTCAACGTATTTTAGTGAATTAAGTCCAGAGATGAAAACTTAACAACAAAACACTCCAGCTTGGACTGTCTTCTACAGCTCGTGCTTTACCACCCCACCCAAAGAGAGGCCATGGCTCTGACTGTAGTCCCTAGGCATCACCATACAAAGAACGGCAATTATTTCACCCTGGAGGCACTGTAAACCCAGACCCTGCCCAGGCAAGTGCTTTTACACATACATGTTCACAAGAACTAAGTTACACCTGTGTCCAGAAGCCTACTAGGATGAAGGTCATATTTATTTCTGTTTCACAATTTTGAACTACCTATTCCTATGCTCAGAACGCAGCATCTGGTCTATTTGCATCACTTCCTAAGGTACCGGTTATTTCTACTGTGTTGGCACCCGTTTCTCTTAACATATAGGTTACCTTTTTTACACTAGCAAGGCAAAAATGTTACCTATGATTATGGCTTCTCTGCCATAAATTATTTATCACTCTCTGTTTGCTTTGGGGGTAGGAAAAAAGGGTTGTTTACCTAATGAAGGCACAGCCTGTGATCATGTCAGTTGTTTTCAACACAGATTTATATTAAAAAAATTCCAATACTCTTACAGTATTGGAAAATGCAAAAGTATTTATAGTTTTATTTCAGAGTGTTTACTTTTAGGTTAAGACACTTTTCTCAGGGTGCTTCAATTTTTTATTTGTTTATGATTCATATCTTGTTTCCCACAGTGTGGTAGATTAATGACCTCTGCTAAACATATTATGATATAGAATTTACATTCAGCACACCACTACCCTTAAACCTGCTCCAGAGTTTAAGGCATAGCCTAAAGGGTCAGTAAGGCCTGTCTCGTATTGACCTCTAGCAGCGAGCCCAACGCTGAACTTGAGGATGGAAATGGTGTCAGCAGTAGCAGCTACCCCCCAGCCTGCCCACTGGCTTCACAGCTGGTCTCGTCTGGTACATGTGGGCTTGAAGTTCCTTGAGACTGGCCAGTTCTTAAAATGCCAGATTTTCTAAGCAATATTACAATAAAATTATTACATAAAAATATATATTTAAAAATTTTAAAACTTTTTTTTTTTTAATACCTCTCTTCAGGAGAGAATGGGGGGGGCAGTGGTGGTTACTCTGGTATTTTTGCTTATCAATATCTGAAAAGCAGCTAAGCCACTGCATTTCAGACACACCATCATCCATCTCAGAGATTCCACAGCTGAAGATGATCAGATGTTCATCATCTGATGACAGATCATTTGCAAAAGCAGGACCTTAGCTATGGAGCAATCTGCCAAGAGAGATCACACTTGGCTCTATTGCACATAATTCTCAAGACCAAAACCCACACACTGTTTTTGAGGAAACCTTCCCTAAAAATAGCAAGCTAAATATAACAAGAAAAAAAAGAGAAAAGGAAGTCATTGACCTCATTCCTTTATTACCTCTCATGGCCCTTCCTCACAGCTAGTTTTGTAATTTCAAATGCTTCAGTGAGAAATTCTTTTGAAACATCATGGACTGGATTAGATTTGTAACATAATGAAAAATGAAAGGCAGATACCTAAGGAGGAGAAAATGCAATTAGACACAGGTGCCCAGCAGCTGTCTGAGGAGTGAGGGGATATATAATTGGGGAAGTAGACACCAAGGCAACATCTAAACCCCTCCATCAGGATAAGATGTGGATGGCTTACTGTACCAAACTGGCACTTTTCTTCTCTCCTACACCCTCAATTTGCTCAGGTTTCAGGGACAGGAAATCAAGGCACTTGGATTAGCAATGAGCAGTGGCACTCCCTGGCCAGATCAGCAATGCACATGGTCAGGAAAGAGACAGAGATTTCAGAGTGCACCGGGGATCCACCATGTATGGGGTTTTCCCTCCTCCCTTAGATTACTTACAGTTTTGTTTTAGCCTAAGGTACTTGGAGGATACAGTCAGGTATGCGTCTAAGGCTATAGATCTCCAGCAGCAAAAGGATCAACAAACCTTTTAGAAGCAGCTCAGTGAGCAAGGACCAGAGTAAAGAGGAACCCAAGAAACAGCACGCAGGTCTGTATAGGGGCACTTTATTTATAGGAAAAAAGAACCACACTGATGAGCAGCATTTTTGGCCTTCTTCAAAAATTATGAAAAAGTGAAGCTAAACCATTAATAAAGGAACTGGTAGAATTCTTGATTTTTTTTTTGTTTGTTTGTTTGTTTGTTTTACTATCTTTTATTGGTTTTGTGCAGAACTTTTCCAATAGCTGTTCTGGAAAAGTCCTCAGATTGTTTTTTTAAGAATTTTGCTTTAAAATACAAAAGAAACTTTTTGAACTCTAGAACATTTTTTGTTTTGGAAAAAAAGAACTAAGTGTGTTGACCAGACAAGAAAGAAACAGAAGCCTTCTTGTGGTTCTCTACCTGCTGACTGTTGCTGGTTTTCTTTCATAAATATTCACAATCCACTAAAGTCCTCTTTGTAGATCCAAGAGAGGAATTCTGGGGTTTGTGTATGAAAAAGAAAAGAGATTTGGATACTACTGAGAACAGAAGAAGCCTATCACAGCTGCTGTCTATGGCAGCTGTCATCTTCACTTTTGTTTCTGGGAAAGAAAAAAAAAAGACATTTGCCTTTTGTGGAAATAACCATACGGTGGCCATCCAGAAACAAACAGATATCAAAGTGATGAAGCCTAGGTTTCTGGGGCAAGTTCACACTGTACTGCATTATAGACATCCAGGCAAGTGCTAAGTAACTTGATGCACCAAATGACACAACAAGAGCTGTATAGAGGTTTCCTTAAAATCGTATGAGCACAGAGAAATGGTGTTGATGAGCTGAACTAATTAGTTCTGGTTCAGCACTAGGCATACGTGCTTATAGTTCTTCAAGGAAACTCTGATCATTGGTGCATTGCATGAGGTAGTCACTTCCTAGAAAAGGGTTTGTGGGAGAAGGTGCACTAACGTGATTTACCAGGCAGTTTAATGGTTCTCACTGTTGCCGCTATGGGTTCTTCATCACTGGTTTCAGTGGGAGCCAGTTTACACAAATACTTGCAGCTTTTAATCAGCCCACCCTCCCTGGATCCATTTAGGACCAAACACTCTCAGCATGAGCAAATAAAAATTTAAAAAGAAATAGAAGATGGGAAGGACAACTCCAACTCAACCACCCTGCAGTAGCAACCACCAGGCAGGACATTTGTTTGAACAAACAATTGCAGTCATTTGGAAGATGAGATTTCATGTTGGCTGTCAGAAAGGAACTCTATAGAGCAGGCACTGGGAATACCCTCTAAATTGCTTCATTCACCATCAGGAAGAGAAAGTTCACAGCCTGTCCCTGAGCTGGTTGCCATGTAAGATATGCTGGGCAGGATGACCAGAAACTAGAAGTCAAGATACACAGAGAGGTAAGAAAACAAAAGCAAGAGAGAAAGCCAGCTCAGGAACCCAAAACAGACAGGGTCCACTGGACTTTCTCTGATCCTTGAATGCCACAAGAACATACAACCTAAAGAGATAAGATAATATATTTCTTAACACAACCTTATGGAGGATGTAGCCTGATTTGCTGAATGACACAGTGGAAATGGAGAGCCTTAGGTCATCCACCTTTACAAACCCAAATCAGTCTACTTTATAGCCCAAAGAGAATACAAATAGTAATGTGCAGTAATCACTTCTGCACAAACACCCCCATAACAAAATGTATAAATCTGTATTATTCATTTGTACTACAGAAATTAAGAGTATCTTACAATGTCATTGTAAGAAAACACTGTGATGCAATCAGTCTCTACCTGCTTTGCAATCAATAACTTTGCTCTGTTTTTTTGAACTGGCAGGAGACCATTACCTTGTGACAATATTCTTCCATTTACATCTCACCTCTTTGGAAACAGTAGAAACACTCCATTGGCCAGATTTTACCAGTAAATATTGATTTAAGATGAAAAAAATAAAAACCCCATAACCATCATCATTCAAGCCATCTAACTTGAGCAGAAGCGTACTTCTTGAAAGAGACTTATTTTAATGAAGAACAATATGACAGAGGAAAAAAAATCTTTTGGAGAGTTAAAGCATGCTTGCTGCTAAATAGCCTCTTTGTATAATTAGCATTGGCAAAGTGGCAAAACACAATCCAATTAAGTGAGTTAAGTTCATGTGATTAACATCAGACTGGCAGTATTGCTTTCATGGTTCATCAGTAGCTTTACTAATTAGGACATTGCTAAGCAGAGACATCTGACCTTGCCTCAGCCCATTCAGATTATGGTTTACCCTTCTGAACCCTGCATCAGCCTCACTGCTTCCTTCTTTCCTCTCTTTCCTTACTGGTGGACACTCTTCTGTGATATTCTGTTCCTTTTGAAAGTTGTCCAGTTATCAACCATCATCAAATAATTAGTGCCTCTCTACTCACTAACTGAAGAACAAAAAAAATGAAAAAAGATAAAAGAGCTTTTGACAGGGATATTTTTTCTGCTCATACTCTGAATTCACTACAATATTGAAATCAGTGCAGGCTGAGTAGAAAAGCAGCCAGGAAGCAATTTTTAAGTTTCGAGTAGCAAAAAATAGAAATTATCTTTGCTCACCAAATAGTAACCACGAGCGGAAATGGCATCGAGTGGAAATGGTGTCACAAATGTTCAACAGCAGTTCAGTAATAAGAACAGAGAGGTTACCACAGTATCTGTGATTCCAGTCTTGGCAGCATCCCTGACCCATGACAAAAGGACAAACCATAGTCACCGACTGATTTGCTTCATCTTCTGCACAGGCAGCTTCCTTTCCTGTGCTACTGTGGGTGTGACTGCAGCACTTGTTATCAAGGGCCAATTATTTCTGCTAAGTAGAAAAACAGAAAGAAGACTTTCTAGATACTGTCTTACACATTATAGCTTTGTGGTTAAGTGCCCTTAAAATGACAGCCAACAGAATAAAAGAGTTTGGAAAGTACACTCAACTTTGTGATGGTGATGAAGCAGTAACTGATAAACATAATATAGAAGCTCTAAGTATCAAGAGAAAATATTATCAATTTAAATTTTCTCTAAAGCAATTCGGCACATCACATGGTAGGTATCATAAACAGAATTGCTTCATATTATATAGAACTTATAACTTACAGAGCACAAAGAAATCCTATGTGAATCAGTTTTTCCATTTGACATCAGAATTCTTCTTTATGTACTTCCTAGCAATGACTGCTATGCCACAGAAATAAAAATACTGAATAAAAATTAACTATAGATCTTCAAGGATAAACCCCAGCAGCCCGATGCCACTTGCAACCAAAATGTGCCTACGCTAGCTATTAAAAAGATGGTAATAAATATGTTAGGGACAGGGATATAAACAATGAACTAAGCAAATTAGTGGAAAAATTAAACCTCTAAATACAAAAGAAAACTAATTATGGGATTAGAAAGGATTAAGTGACAGAGCATGTGATGACAGGGAACTTTACTTGATAGTCCTTGAGATCCCTTTTTGTCTTGCATTTCCCATCTTCCCAGGAAAGATTCTAGCAAATTTCACTGCTGCATAGATCTCTCAGCAGTCTGTTAAGTTTCTCATCTAACCAAACTGTTTTACAGATGATGCAAATAATTTTCCAAAGAAAGTACAAGCAGTGTACCATGCTCTCCACTCCATTCCTTCCTTCCTCTGCTTTACCCTGCTCCGTTTCCTCTACTTCTTGGTCTATGTCACTTTTAGCCATTAGAAACACAAGTGCCAAGGTTGCTAAACTTTGCATGGACCTTGTAGGTTAGTTCCTGACTAACCTGAGGCCAGTGAGTTAATCTTCACTTGTTTCCTAGACCAAGGCATATTTTCAGATACTATGGCAGTGCCTCAGAATATTGCTGCAGTAGTGAAGCTTGTCAGAAAGCCTCTGTGTAGATCTCCACATGAAAAACAATTTAAAAAAAATCCATTCCCTCTGCTCTCCAGTAATACCAGAAAAGCACTATAGAGGGTAAATCCAATTCTAGTTAACACCTGGACTTAGAATTCAAATGCAACGAGCTGTACTTTTTTCACATTTCAGTGATAAAGAAACTGCTTAAGCTAAAATGCTTCACTCATACTCTATCAATTTCTGTAATAAATAAGGCAAAACAAATCACACTACTTTTCAACACACTTGCCTATACATTTTGAAAGTATTCAATAGTTTAATTTCCAGTGGGGGAAACGTTTTCTTAAACTGTGCGCCCACATACAGGCAACATGATATACAAAACTACTTACTATTTAATGTGGGGATTTTTTAAAACATGTTCAGTGCTGCATATGCCAGTTCACACTTATTGTCCTGAATGCTGGCAGGTGACGCTGTTTGGGTGAGCGAAATGATCCCAGAAGCTTCCCTTTCCACAGAGACCCATGCACAGAGATTACAGGGTGACTGTTTTACTGCACACCTTTGCTTGCAAGGTCTTTAAAGGATCACAGCACTTGCTATACGACAAGCACATTGTGGCTATTTCTGTTGCCACCAAATAGCAGAATTAAGGCTGCGTGGAAACATTTACAGTGTGTTTTAACCTCAGATTTCATTTGAGTTATGTCTTAAGTTTCATCATTTAACCTTATATCTATACGAGTTGTAATGGATTGTGTTTGGGATAATTAAACCTAGACATACAACTTCATTTTAAATCATAGATTTACAGTTAGGAGATAAGAAAATCTAAGAGTTTTTGAACTGATATTTCTAGGATACTGATCCCTAGCCTATTGACCCATACACCATTTGCAAGAGGCTTTGGGTCAGGCTTACAGCTGTCAGGATTTCAATAACCTCACCAGAGAACTCAGGAAAGAAGGGATTTGGAAGTGGCCAGGGATCTATCTTTGGCTGACGTAACTGCATAGACAAATGCAGGCCAGCTACTGATCAGGTGGGCCTTCATAGAAGAGAAGGTGGAAACCATCAGTAGGAAAAAAGGGACTCACTTTTTGAGCTACCTGTCAAGAGACATTCTTACAACAAACTGAATGAAAGTAGGATGAAAGACTGCTTGCTTGGATCTGAAAATATGGATCTAAGTCAACTTGACATAATACAACCAATTCTTAGACCATCAAGACAAATCACCCTTAACTGGGATCCAGAAAAATCAGTTCTTCCCATAGTGTCTCTGTGGTGTTCCTCTATTTCTGCTCTTCTGAGCACAGTGGTAACCCCTGCCCTTCTGATTCTCTCCTCTGTGTTCATATTATCTGTGATTTTCTGCTCTAGATCACATTGTTGTAACTTTTTCTCCCCCTTCTGTAAAGAGCTGGATTTTGAAAGTTTGGTGGAAACAGTCTAGTCCCTCTCTGTCCCCTACCATCCCACTGCCATCTGTGACAATTGCCACAACTAACCACCTCACACCACCATCTTCCCCCTCTCACCAGATCCATGGTGAGCTCTCGTAGATGGAGAGTGATGGGTGTCCTGGCACCCAGCACAGCCTGGGAACGCTGGTGAGAATTATGGTTTCCAAGACCAGATGTATGAAATCCAGCATTGATTCACCTGGGATGGGAAGCTTAAAGAACTGAAGGAACAATATTTCACTGGACTTTGCTAAGGTAAAAAGAAAGGTTGGGAAATTGAAACTCCGCTGTCAGTCAGGTTACAATGCACAGTTTACCCAGCCCTCACCATAGGGCTCTTACAGCCTCTCCTTGTTCCCCACCATGCCTCTCAAACCAGACTTCCCAGAGGTACTTTCTGCTCAGCTCCATATCGCTGCTCCACATAGACAACAGCAGCCTTCTGCTGATCCCCACATTGGGCATCACAGCCCCACAAGCCTGACAGCTTTCTGGCTGTCTCCACAGAAGCTATATAGTTTGGTTCCTTCCTTTGACAAGAACTGTAAAATACCCAATTGCACCAAATCTCCCATAAATCTGCTTGAATAAAGCTCCAGAAAAAGGGCATGCCCAAGGGGAAAAAAAAAAAGTGAACTGATAGTAACCTTAATCATGTACAATTTCCTACCATGAGTAACACTGTTAAATGAGGATTTGCATCTGAAAAGGAACTGTTCAATTAATTTTCATGAAATACTGTCCCTAGTGCAGACACCACCGACCTTTCACCTGGATATTAACTTCATGGAGAAATATTCCTTTGACACCACATCTTGAAATAACCAAGAAAATCTCATATTTTCCTGTTATATTTCCACTTGAAATCTTCTGCCCACAAATGCAACTCATATCTATAGATCTTGTGGGAAATGAACAAATGTGCCTTTATTGCATTGTCAGAAAACAGCCATTTAAAGGTGTGCTAAAAGTTAAGTGGTTTGTACGGATGACAAGAAATCATTTATTTTATGCATCAAATTCAGAGGACCTAGCCAAAAATCTTGCACCTTAATGAAAATCAGCTCACTGAAAACATTATAAGAGAAGATGATGGCCTAGAGTAAATCTTTGCCCTAATTTTGTATAGTGACACTGCATTACTTCATGCGTTCTACTGCATGCACGTAAATTTAATCTATGCTACTTGACACTATATGCACATGATACACTTAATTATCTTAAGGCACTTTGTGTTATTATGGAATACACATTCCATTGTAATTGACGGTATAAACCAATAGTTACAGGGTAAGGTATCAAAAATTTTGGATGGACATTTGCTTTAGTATTCTCCCAATGAAAGTTATATGTAACAGAAATTTTATAACCAGCATTTTTTAGCAGAATTCTTCAGCAAGTTAAAAATATGCTTCCTCAGAGAAGTGTGATTCTGTACAGCATTTAAAATGAGCTACCACAACCAGTGTGTATGATTCAGCATCAGTTCATATCACTCAAATGTCACATTCTTCTCTTTTTAGCCCAAATGGGTGCATAATCTTTACCTTTTTATAGAGCTTAATGTCTGAAAAAGCCTAAAATGTTAGCAGCAAAAAGGAGCTGAAAATGTCATCTCCTGCTTTCCCTCCCCCTTTCTTTGATAATTTTACACACAATTATGATGAAGACTCAAAAAAATTCAAGACTCACCTAAAATATTTTTTGCAATGAAGCCCAGGACAGAGCGCAGTCATGTTTTAAGCTTTATGACAAGTATTTTACACAGCATTCATGATTAGTTTAACATGTGTTTGGCTTATACTGGTCTTTTTGAAAGAAACTACAGCTTGGTTTTTTGCCTTTTTTTTTCTTCATTCCACAAAAACAAATAATAACTATTAAGGTTAGATAAGATGATCATAACAGTCCCTTTTAGCCCTAAATTATGTCCCAGCTATGAATAAAACATTCCTCTTTGACTATGGTTTGAAAGGACAACATTTTAATATGAGATAAAACAGTCTGCTTAAGAATTTCAACTGAAAAGCAAAAATAGTCTCCTCCCTCTACCTATCCAATACATTTTTGAATGCTTTACAAGAAAAACAAGAAGAAATGCAGGAGAGCACCTTATCAGCACTATACAACTCTGTCCTCACAGGTTCTCCATCTTGCCAAGATTGTCCATTCGCTTCCGGAACTTCAGCCCTCGTAAACAGCAAGTACAGCAAAGGCCTTCAAAGTGTGTGTGTGGGGGGAATCAGTTCTGAGTTATACTCTCATTTTTTCAAAATGAGATAATTAACTTTACCAAACGGAAATTACATCTCCCCTGGTCACAATATTCCTTAAAAAAAAAAATAATCTTTTTTATTTGGAACATATGTATTAAAGCTGGTTTAATAGATGTTCTTCCTGTTCTCTGCTCCTCCAAAGAAGGGATTAATCACAGTATATAGAAAATCTAACATGTGCTTGCACGACACATTAACAAAAATAGTCCCAGGTTATAAAGACTAAGGAACCTGAAATGGCACTTGAGAACTGGAACACCAAAACTGCAAATTGTCACAATCACAAGTCATCTGGCAGCTATCTGTGAGAGTGTAAAGTCCCACCATTGTTTTGAATTCACCTTCTCTGCACATTGCCCTAACGTCCACATGTCAACATACTCTTCCTGGCAATGCCAAAGTCCCTTGGAGTAGGGGAATCTCACATTGTGTTTGTACAACACCTAGAAGAATGCCTTTGTAATCTTTATTAGAGGCTCTGCTGTGCAAATAAAAGGTTTTAATATATGTATAGATATATATCCCACTATATTTTTATAGATATCCCTATATAGATATCTCCCACTATATATTCTTATATATATATACATATAAAATCCATTCAAGTTAAGTTCCCTGTATTTAAGCAAACATAACATAAATTGCATCTTGCACTTTATTCTTCCACTTACAGAATAATCATAGAATCATTGAGGTTGGAAAAGACCTTTAAGTCCTACTGTTAACCCAGCACTGCCAAGTCCACCACTAAGCCAAGTCCCTAAGTGCAACATCTACATGACTTTTAAACTCCTCCAGGGATGGTGGCTCCACCTCCTCTCTGGGCAGCCTGTTCCAATGCCTGACCACTCTTTCAGGAAAGACATTTTTCTTAATGTCCAAACTAAACCTCCCCTGATGCAGCTTGAGGCCATTTCCTCACTAGTAACCTGGGAGAAGAGGCCAACACCCACCTCACTACAACCCCCTTTCAGGTAGTTGTAGAGAGTGATAAGGTCTCCCCTCAGCCCCCTCCTCTCCAGGCTAAACAACCCCAGCTCCCTCAGCTGCTCCTCATGCAATATAAGAGAGTGTAATGTAATGGATTAGTGAACCAAATCTCTGAAATGTGCCAGAGGTAGATCACATCTGTTATTAATACTAGCAATCTGGCTTTTATAATGCCTTTCATAAAGAAGAAACCTTAATGCTAGTCAGTTTTAAACCGATAACAGCAACTATGTCAAGTATGTTGGACTCACTCTGTGCACAGTTGAAATGTGAGAATGCAAAGGCACTAGCAGTGCAAAACGACCTCATACAACCAGAGCATACCTTACCCAGCTGGGAGATTGTACACAGTATTGTCCAAGGAGTAAGAACAAATCATTCTTTTGCCTCTGAATAACGTTTCCGCAGCAGCAGGTTTAGCTTTAATCAAGGTTTTGCTTACAATGCACTTGAAAAAGGCATGAACAGCTAATGCAGTGACCCAAACTAAATGCCAACTCCATCATCATGAGCTGATGTTAGTCCTTCTATCAGCATTAAAGTTTTTGTAATAAGTAGGTTTGCTCTCCATACAAAATGAGGCTCTCCATACAAAAGATTCAGGATGTGCCCAAGTGGAAGAATGGTGAAGAAACCTCATCCTGAATACATTTAGGTGAATGATCAATTCTAGAAAACGTGCATGCTACAGATCCCTGTCCTACGTCTGTGAACAAGAACAAACCCTCAAAGCAGCTCAGCAGGAAATGAAAAATATTAGCTCTACAGCTAGGACTTTTATTAAAGGCGCAACGTGGTCTTAAGAGTATCTAGCGACTCCCAGTGCCAGCCAATATGATGGGGGGCGGGGTGGGGAGGGTCCACTCTTGCTTGCTTTCATCACTGTATTGAAATTATGGCTGGAGCAGTTTCCCCAAGTCAAATACTTAGAAGGCTCCTTCTAATTTCCTAACCTTATGACAGTAAGACTTTGTGCCAAGGAGTAAGTTTTAGCCCATCTCCAGCATAACAGAGCTCCCACATCCTTAGTAATTACTTCAACTGTTAGCCCCAACTGTTAAGGTGAGGTAGTATTCCCACTGATCCCTTGGCTGTGTACTAAAATAGCTAAGGCTATCATGTTTGGGTAGGCGCTGATGTGTTTGATCTGCCCAACAGATCAAACTGAACAGATCAAATATCTTCAAGGAGACAGGTCTTAAAACATGAGCCGCCAAAAAGCAATAGGAATACAGTGTTTTTAGGTATATGCACACACAGATTGCAGCCAGCTGGGAAATCATAGTGCAGTCATAAACCGTGTGATCTACCGGGATCTAGCCCAGAGAGGCATAGGCTGGAGCTGCACACAGGTTTTTCAGCTCACAGTTCTGGATGTATCTGACCTGTAGTTAAGACCACCTTAACCAACCCCTTCTCCATCCACCATCTTTATGAATATCTGCCCATGACACTAAAAATGTTCATATATATATTTTCATACTATTTCTGATTCCTGACTTATCTCTTTAGCACCCAGAGTAGGGAGCTTATCTAAACCAGAAGGAGAAAAGTAATGCAGAAGAAAGTTCAAAAGCAGGCACGTGCACTACAGGATTAGCTGGGGGATCTCAAGACAATGTGGATTAACATTCTGAAATTTTCCCTAATTCCACTGATGACCAGAGCATCTTCAGCTATCACTTCAGCATAATCCTAGCCTTGCAAAGACTGAGCTCAACCACTTGAAAAAAACCATAAGTTTTCTGAGTGCATTTATCACTTACGTTAAATCATCAGGGATACAATACTAATCCCCCAAAAATAATAAACTGAGCTGTCCTGTCAAATTTTAATTTAGGCAGCCAGAAGTACCGTGCCATAAGATCTTAACGGGATTTGAAAGTGTCCTCTCAGCAGGCTGCCATAAACATTTTGCTTCACTTTGAGAAAGCTGACTAGCATAGTTTATACTAGATAAGTCACACCAGCCCATTCAAGGACACTTCTCCTGTGGACTGGATGCCAGAGAGGAGTATAAGCTCTGGAATTGGAGCGTTGCCAACTTGAGTACTATCAGAAAGGGGGGGAGGAATCCAAAACAAAAACCCACCCACAAAAAAAAAAACAACCCACAACCCACCACTCTACCTTCTTCTTTCAAGTGTTGATTTAGTACTTTCACTGATTCTTTTGATCAGTGACCCAAAACATACACACTAAAAACCAAGCAGTAGCTAAAAAGTACAGTAAAGGGACAGAGGCCTTAGAAGTATTAGACAAATATCTTTCCGTACAAAACACATTTTTCTGTAGAAATGAAGGGATGTGATCTGAAGAGAAATGCTACAGTCAGCACGACACATCTGTCTATTTGCTAAGTCTCAAAGAACAGCATCAGCACTCCAGCCCAAAAAGTAAAATGAAAACACCATCATCCAGTTCTACAGAAAAAGACCAAAAGGGGGGGCGGGAGGGGGAGAAGGGGAGATATTTGTCTTTCGCAAATAACGGAAAAGATGACTAGCCATCTTCAGCTTTCCAAGCTCTCTAGCTTCTAAGAACAAGTGCTACAAAAGAAAAATATTTTGCTGCTTAATTGTGGGTAACTTAAAAAAAAGCAGAGTCACTGAAATTGTTTTTTCCTAATTAACAACATGAAAAAGAGAGGTTCTTGTAAGGCAACATTAGCATTTTGACATATATGACAAAACAAAAGACATACTTTTTCCCAGAAATTAGGAGACTTGGAAATTATTACAATGAGGATAGGAGAGAGAGACTGTCATGCCCTGAAGCTGCTTTGTGAAAGTTCTTACAACAACAACAACAAACATTTCTTCATGTGATCTTCCGGCAGCCTAATTTCCACAGCTTTGCACTGAGCAAGCTGCAGTCTCCAAGCACATTCAATGCAGAAGTGGGATTTTCCTTGGAGAAATGTTGGGCTGTGTCCCTCAGCACTGTCCTCTGGAGTCTGCCTTTGCACAACACAATAGTCACATCCCTGAACCACTTTGGGTTGGCTTCTAGGCTAGGACCTGCATGACTTGGGGGTAATGGGAAACAATCAGCCAAGCACAAGCTGCTTAGTGGGAGTGCCAATGTGCCAGAATGGCCAATATCGTCTTAAGCATATGAATTTGGGAATTCTAAGATAACAAAGGAAAGATGTTATATTTGCATTAGGAACTAGAATGATTGCTACTGCGTTGGTATGTGCGTTGGTAAGATCAATCTGCAGAGCTAGTTTACAGACTAAAGAGGATAATAATTTTATCATCTCATAATAAAAGCAAACCTGAACTTTCTTTCTCTATCAAGATTAAGTTTCAGATTTTACCACTTTACATGAACTTAATTTTGTTACTCGAAGAGTGAAGTGACAGTTTTGTTTAGAAAAAGAACCTGATTTATAAGATAGAAAACAATGCAGTTTTGTTGAAAAATTAAGTTTTAATAGTGACACTGGAACAGTACATAAAATACAATAAGTAGTCCCAGTTTTGGTACCCATTATCCTTTCATTGTATTTTCCATTACGCTCCATTTGTCTGGGGTCCACTTGAATAGGAAGGCAGTACTGAGCAGGCAAGGGAGTGAAAGGACCTGTATCAAAAGCTCTAACTTCTGCCCTTCCCAAGCCACTGACCTTCTGTGACACCATGTGCATGAGCATTTAACTTTTTCACATCCTGTGAAGGAATTTACTATCATTAATGGGTTTCTAAACATTCTCTCCTCATACATTTTATTCAGCATGCAGTCATTGATGACAGACTGGTCTGCAGCTTATTTTCATTTTTAGCATGAAAAAATGTCATGAAGAAATGGAAAATGTTAGAGGTGATTGGAGCGACAATCACTTACATACTTCAGTTTAGTAGTCCACTTAAACACCCATTAAGGCTTTTCTGCATTCTATTTCATTTATTTTGAGGAGGATAAAGAAGTACTGAAGCTTCCAGCAAGCTCAAAATTTTGAGCATCTCTACAACCATACCTTTTTAAGCAACATTCCCCCTTGAAGTTTGCTCTTTCAAGTCAGAAAGACCATATAGCATATTAGAATATAAAGTGGGGAATAAACTGAATAGAGTAACTGCCAGCCAGAGTATTTCAGGAATTAAATAAGATGAAAATGTTTCTTTCTGAATTCCTTTCAACTTAATTCTGTGCAGCAGAAAGAATTGAAAATAGAATGTATTTTTGAAAATTCTGCTAGCTGTCAACTAACAAGTATGTAAATCTTTATAAATTTGCCAGTTAAAAGGAATGTGTAGTTTATAGTTGATGCTGGCAGAGTTCCAGGTACTATTAACCAGGCAATCCATAACACTTGGCGAAAAAAGAAAGATAAAAACAAAACAAAAAAAAACAGACAAAAACCTCCCAACCAACCAACCCCCCCCAAAAAACCCCCTACCACCACAAAACAAAACACAAAAAAAAATACCTAAAACCCAGAATAAATTATGCCCAGGTTTGCATTGTTTAAAAGAAGATTTAACTAGAGCTTGTATGCACAAGTATAATCTGATCTGGTTTTCCTAGTGTAATATTTGTATCAAATACAGTCGAAATAACAGTTACTATACAATAGCTACTAAATCTGTTCCCTTCCCCTACGTTTCAGCCTCTACATAGGAACCAGTGTCCTCTAAGCCTTCCACTAATAGATATAAAATTTAGTAGACAACATTTATGGAAATATTTTGGACTAGCCAGTTTGTTTGCTCTCAGTGGAATTGGCAATAATCAATATTCTGCTCCCCCAGGTCACCACCAACACGTATCTGCCAGACAGATCCCACATGATGAGTGTCCAGCCTTCCCTTTTGTAAGACTTGTGGTGCTTATACTTCTCCCAAGATAACCTACAGAAAACAGTCGTATCATGTAACATGGCTGACAGCACCCACCACACAAAATACTAATGAAGACACTCAGATACATTACTGGATAGCAGAAGTTTTTAAACACGTTCCCAGCATGTTGCAAAAATGCTACGTGTAGAAGACTAATACAGTGCCAAATACCATCAAACATCAGTTTCAGACGCTGCTGTCAAGCTGATAGGAAGGTGCTGCTGTCACGCTGTGCTGGAGTAGCATCCAAACCCTCAGAAAGAGGATTCACAACATCCCCATTCTTAGCATTCTTCATTTTTTGGGGGTGGTGGGGAAAGGTTTAAGATGTTCAGCTCGAAAAATGCACCAAAAGATCAAATAGGATTTTTCAAAATCTTCTGTCATCAAAAAAGTTAATCTACCCTTTGAAGATTTACCCTTACCACAAGAACCACGGGATATGTTTATGGCAAGATCCTTATCCTTCAGCTTTCCTTCTCTTTCTAAAACATACACATGACTCTGAACCACCATGCACTCTCTAAAGTCCTCATGATTCCACACCATTACTGTACAACCATGGGAACTACCAAGCATGTTTGTACATATTTCAGGCAGAACCCTGAGTTATTACACCACACTAAAGAGAACCTTGGCCTGTGAAGCAGAAACAATTTGGCAGGAGGCAGAAGAGGGAGGGCAGCAAATATTCCCTCCCGCCACGCCCATTACATATTAAGACCGCATCTGTCCCTGTAATGTATATGAAAACATGACATCTCCCAAACTGATTTTGCCTTATTATTTTACTGTATCTGGTCTAAAAACAGAAGTAAGTTTATTATATTATGTAAAATATATATTCTGAAATAAACAACCATTGTCTTTAAGATGACAAAAATATTTCAAATACTGGGGGGGCGGGTGTGCAGAATCTTAGGAAAAGGTAGCTAAACTTTAAGGGAAGACAGTTAAAAGGAAAGTGACAGCATACCACTAACCACGGCTGTTAGCTTTAATAATCATTTGCCTGTTCATTTACATAGGGACAGTTGTGTGGGGGTCTGTGCATGTGTGTTCATAATTCTTCATAAAAAAGTGACAGTGCTAACAGTCTAGAAAAATTTTATGTTCTTTTTTTAGGGCATGGGCGTTTCCATCATTAACTCTGAATGTCAGTAGTGCAAGTTTCCAATATTGTTCCCTTTCAAAATACTGTAATTACAACAGATATCAAATGTTGCTGAATTTTTAATGCAAGTGGAGGATTCAAACCCATCTCAGTGTTTACTTTTCTCCTGTTGAATAACAGATTTGGGAACATACAAGCACTTTTTTATGTGCTTCCAGCAATAAAACAATGAAAATAAGTGACTGTTATTTGCTATGGGCAAGCTGTATTTCTTGAAAGTGATACAAAGCTTAGGGAGCTGGAAGCGCATTACAGGAGTCAGAGGCACTCTCAAGCGATGGATATCAAGGTCACATTTGGCCCCGTGCCTCAGAAGGCTACCCAAGAAAGGCTGAGAAGATTGCCTTAGAAGTATATAATAACATCATTGCCCCTATGTTCTGCAAAGCAGTAGTCCACTTGTGATAAACTACTTGTTCTCCAGCCTCATAACTCAGCCACTGAACATTCAGTTATCCTATCACAAAACAAATGAGCAATGATATTATTATTATAATTCCTAGAACAAAAAAAAAGTTAAACTTGCTAAGTGAAAACAACTAATTACCCCTTAACACACGTTAAAATTAGCAGGTAAGCAGATGATTAAGTAATTTCAGTCAAGTACCCGGGAAAGAGACGGCAGTCTTAGTGATATATACCTTGATACAGTCTTGTATAAATCACAGAAAATAATAAAAATCATCACTTTTCAAAGCTTTTTTGACATTTCTTCCAACGGAAATTGGGCCACTCAAAAAACAATACTCCCACACCAGCTTTTCTGCATTCCTAGGAGCACCTCATTTAACTGGGCCCGAGCAAAATCACAGAGCTGGTGCTTGAGAATGTGGCTATATTTTCTCAACTTTGCCCTTCTGAATAAAATACAACATATCCTGACACAACTTACAGCAGGGTCACAACAACAAGATTTTAATTGGTACAGAGGGAAAAGGCAAATCTCCTTCAAGAGAGCACCATCTGATCTTTGTCCCCATATTGTCTTCCTAAGGTTCTCCTTTTGTAAGGAGGACATGCATGCTTCCCATACGTATATAGGATGCTATTTCTTTACTATTTCCAGATATTTATCTGGCAGTCTGGCAGTACTGAAATTCTCAAGGTATGAAATATAAAATGATGCACAAATTAGTAACACTGGTGGTACCACCACCTCAGCAGTCTTGTCTCAGTATCCCAAGCTGTGTTATATGCGTAAATTCTGTTTGTCCTGAGAAGAAGGATTTCATTTGGGTAGTCTCCTACGAGAGCTAAGAAAAAGGATGGTAGTCCACTGCCACAGTGTGGTCCAGCTGCCAATAAAGAATTAAATCTTTCCAAGTTTCATTCTCAGCCCCTACTTGTGAGACTGCATTATTTGGGGAGTAAGAGGTGCAGCACAGCACAGAGAAATCCTCAGTCCCACCCCAAACACCACACTGGATATTATTGCTAAAGCTTTTATAGTCTCATTATGCTACTTGCTAGTACCATAGCTTTCTTTCTATATCAGTATCATGAAAACACACCCCCAGAGTCCTAGAAGAACCAATCTCATCTTCTTGAATTGAACATGTGAGCCAACCTAAGTTATCGCAGATCCAAAATGATATGCAGATACTGAATTTTCTCTCATAACTCCAAAATTGCTCTGATCAATGGCAATGTGAGGCTGGGGTATGAAATTTTCTTTACATGAGCCAACATAGTTTGCAGCCTATAAAATCCCACAAGAATCTTAATGACAAAAACTGATGTGGTCCTCTATTCCCTATCTAATGCAAAGAGAACAATTTCCACAGCAGGTTTCCCCAAGACTTATATGAGGACAATATTCAACACCATAAAAACATACAACAGCATCCACTGAACTGTCAGGTTACAGTTTGCCTTCCCTGGCAGTGACATGGGCTCTGAAGAAGTCCTGACCCCCAGCCTTCATTCCTGCTGCTCACTCCCATGCTGTGGCCCTCCCCTCAGTTGTGCCACCCCTCGAACTCTTTGGTGGACCATACAGTAACCCAAATCCCTAAATTCAGCCTTTTTGCTATCATTACCTTGGGTCTTGGACAGTTTTCTTGTCTGGATCCCCACAGGTGGTCTCACAAACTGTTGTGTTTGTGCACAAGTGGTGAGGGGCCCCACATGGGAAAAGTAAAAAAATGCAGCTGAGAAAAACCCCACCATGGTTACCCCTTTTTCAAGAAGCTGGGCATTACATATTGGCTTTTCAGCACAACTCTGATCTCATCAAAACTGAAACAAATCTCAGTGAAATCTAAGTAAATATTTACCACAATTCTCATCAAGTTCTAAATGTTTAAAACAAAGTTCTAAATCTGGAGTCTTAATGGTTGGCAATATTCCTCAGAGTAAAATTTGATATATTCACAAAAGTGCCTAAGAGGCTAGGCACCAGAATCTGACAGGGAAAAGTAGTTACTGGCCCTTTATAGTGGTGTTTATTCTAAAATTTCTTTAAGTGGATAATTATTTGGGTGAGAAAATCCTACCAAGATGAGACAGCATAGCTTTCAAAGATGTTTTCTCCCGTTAGTTTGGACATTTTGCTTTTGTTGTAAGTTTGAATGCAAAGCAGTAACACGGAGGGGGAAAAAAACACCCCACACCTCTATATGTAACATCACACTGACTTTGTGGAACAATATAAACACCACACTAAACTTACATCCTTGTTGCAGGCAGAGATCTAAAAATAGGTAATGTCTCCTTGTGTTTTACAAACCAGGAAATATTTATGAGAAGTATGGGCTGTGAAAGAAGATGAAATAAAAGCACATTAGAATAAGAGTGTTTGGACAAATTTTTATCTTATTGATAGCTGGAAACAGAACAAGAATTGCCATATGCACTTCATGAACATATGTGGAAAAGCATACTAAGCTCCCAAGCTCAGCCCTTTGTTGGATGGTATTTAAAAAATGATTCATTGTTATGATTGATAAAGGTCACAGCATACCCATTTCTAACATTCCAGCCCTCACATAGTCTGTGAAGCTTTGTCGCCATAACACAGATTTTATCACCAGAGATTTATGTGTGGACACTCACAAATTCAGAGCAAATCAGCAAAATTACAGCTTCTTTTTTTTTTTTTTTTTAATCAGCAATATCATCTCTTTAAAAGGCACAAGCCCTCAGCTAACAAGTAACTCTCACCAAAACCCCACTGCAGTCACAACTGCTTGTCTGTACGTGTAGCAGATGAACCCTGCAGTAGGCTCTGCAGTCCTGCTTTGCCTGTCGCTAGATCAACTGGAGTCACTGGGTATGGCTGGAGTGTGCCATGACTCCTTGCCCATCCACCGGCCCACGTTTCATTCCCAAGGAAACCATGGCACAGGGAGGGGGGCACAGTCAAGGCATAAATCAGGTGTAGGTGTTTGGAAACAATATTCTGACCCCACACTTCATCTATAGGCTCTCTTTTTTGTGTTGAATGCCAGCAGCACCCCAGGTTTAACCCCACAACAGCTGCACTTTCACGGTGTCATGATTTCAAACTCCGTTGCCCAGGTATTCTGCACTGGGGATGAGGCGGGATAGAGATGGCGCAGGGCTCCTTCTGGATCTTAGCAAGAAAGCCCAGCACCAAATGGCTTAATAAGATAGCTGGTTTAATAAGATTGGACAAAAAGAGGAATATAGATAGCAAGTAAATCTTTTGACCCTTCAGAAAATGGGAACCCCACATTCGGGTGGCAGACAGACAGACCCTGGATGAATTTTCCCATGGTACAGATGCCGTCCATAGAGAGAGGTTCCTCCTTTTTGGTCATTTGAGCTACTATATAATTTTCTTACAAGAAAACAACTCTCTCCATCATTTCTGCTGTCAAACAGAAAGGATGTTGGCTTGTGAACTCATTGCTGCACAGTTAGATAAAGGCAAGGCCAAACAAGTGGCTCCAAGTGGGAGCTGCCCACAGGCTCCTCTGCTGTCACAAGTGGGCTGAGGTGATCCTGCTGCCAAGGGGTCCATGCAGCACCTCACAGCCTGAAGGCCAGGCTGGGCGGGCAGCGTAACGCAGCACAGCACGGGCTGGCGCCTACCCAGCATAGCTGTTACATGGGACACCAACTCCTGGACATACGATGGTCCCCCCGTGAGGATCTCTACTCCAGGTCTGCATGACCAGCAGCCTTGCACCGCTGCCCTGCCTGCTCACCACCTCTGCAGCTCCTGCACAGTGCCAAACCCTCAGGGTGATTTTAAAGCAAATAGGTGATAGTGTCATAGAATCATTTAGGGTGGAAAAGACCCTTAAGATCATTGAGTCCAACTGTAAACCTAACACTGCCAAGTCCACCAATGCTCCATCCAAAAAAAAAAAATCAACAACAAGAAAAAAAAAAAGGGCAAAAAAAAACACCACCACCTACATTTTATACTCCTGCCTGGAGAAGAGAAAGAAAAGAAATCCAGGGTGTTTCAGCATGGGAAGGGGCATAGAGGCAGGCAAGGACAGCTCAAGCCCAGCTGCAGGGAAGAAAGGGACGGGAACAGTTCTGAAGACATCTCAGGGAAGGCTGCAAGCTACGAACTTCAACAGGGACAATCAGCAGCTTCCAAGAGGAGGTCTCGGAAGCTGGCCTACCACAAGAGAAGGTCACACAACAAAACATGAGGAGCCAGCCCAGAGATTTTCCCTTTCGTACTCGGGGGGAACCACCCACACTCTGCTCCACACCACTGATACTTTGTGTGAACTGGACAACGTGCACTTTCAAGTACACAGCAAGGGAGAGGAAGGAGATGCCAAGGGTGATGTCGACCCATCTGAGAGTGCCCAGAGCTCTTAAATACACAACAGGACTGCAACCACACAAGTCACAAGGAACAGTCAGGAAAACGGCTGATTTCCAAAGATGCCCATTTTTCTTCACTTTGATACCCCTTCTTATTTAAAAATGGCAAATCTCCCTGATTTCTGATGTTTTTTGTTTTCATTTCACATACATAAGACTACTAATACTAGATAAATCCAGAGCCATTAGGCATTCTTTTAATTGTAAGCTATTAGAAATTCATTTCGATGCAAAGCACTTTACAAGCAAAAGAAAAAAAAAGGAAAAAAAGAGTAACTTACTATACTATACTAAGAGAGAGAGAAAGAGAGAGAGAAGGAACAAATATCTCTTTGCAAGGATTTGGGTGCCTGCTGATGGGAGAGAATGTAGCATACGAGGAGCTGTGAGATTTACCCTTTGCAAAAAAATCTGGGCTGCAAAAACATGGCCTGTTTTTCCTTAGTATTCCTAATTCTTTCATGCTAATCCAGTATTGGACAACACACTGCTTCAGTGTCCCATGATGCATTGCAACAAAGCATGTAAAGGAGGTCTCTGCTTTTTCTGTCCAGAGAATACATCAGCTTCAACCGCTACAGCAGTCAGCTGCAGGATGATATGTAATCAACATTAGCATCTTGATGTCACTATGTCGCCAGAGCACATGCGAGTTAATTGTTACTGGATAACAAAACCTAGAGCAGCACAATTCCGCAGTACAGATCTATGTCTGCTGAGCAATCCTAATAACTACTGTTGGACTTAAAGAAGAATGTAATCAGCATAAGTGAGCATGCAGCATAAGTAATAATTGGAAGTCACAGAATACAGCAGATAAAACCAAAGTATTGCACAATGACTATTCATCATAAAAAATATTGAAGTATAGTGTTAAAAACCAGCATGGTTTGCCTTTTGACAGAAGGACACCTGTACCTCTACAGGAAAACATTAATAGTAGCTGAAAACTGAATCCCATCCACATTTCTGCTTGTGGGTGTAAGTGCTGCATCCTCATTTTCTACTGAAGAAGGGAAGAGAAAAATTCAAATCACCCAGTCACTTTAAAAGTATGCTGGTTCCTATATCTATCTTCTTTTGAAGCTTCCATCTGCAGGAACATCAAAGGATGTGACTTTTTTTGTTGTTGTTGTTGTTGTTGTGGCAGTTCTAACAAATTTTGTTCTTCTGAGAGATTTTAACAGGCTCACAAAAGGTCATAACAGTATGCTAAAGAGCTGGATGGGAGCAGAAGAACATCAGTCTGTCTTGCTGCAACATCTGCAGGTGAGGCAGGATGGGCCTGTGGAGGGGAAACGGCGTTGGTAATTTAGCACTGTAAAGACTGGGATGGTTGCAGGATGAAGGAATCCATAGATATTTACAGGCTTTTCAGGAGAGACAAGTTTGGTAGACACTGTACCACAGAACTTGAAGCTGGATATCTGATACATCTAGGGAGGCTGCAGAGATATGGGGCTGGTTTATTTCTCTGCTGAAGCAGGAGCCGTTTGCCAGCTTTGGCTCCAGTTCACAGTGCCACCGCAGGGACTGGAATATTAATATTCAGGGAAAGGCCAGAACCTGAATTTTTTTGTTCTTATCTTTTGCAGACAGGAAAAAAAAAAAAAAAAAGCAGCAATGATTTTGCACCAGTTTCTTGAGAGCTTTTATAAGTTCAGAGTTAAAAATGACACTTAGGAGGATCATTTTCTTGCCAGCTAGAATTGTCAGTGTGGGTGGTCATGTCTGAGAACGTATCAATGACAACATATGCCAAAGATATAACTTAAGTTTTTACAGATTTTTTTCCCCCAGATTTTTCAAAATAAAACAATGCAGTAAAAAGCTGACTACATACCTCTGTGCTAGACTCACTCTGTTAGACTCATAACTATACTGTCTGATGGCAGGACTCTAAAAAGAAATCTCTTAATAAATCTAAATCCATCTATATGCCTGATCACGACCTGCTTATTTCAGCTTGTTAACAGAGCCTGAATCATCATGTTGGTAGTGGCTTAAATGAGTCATTTTTGCTCATATAAGTGAAACCTGTTAAATATCTCGACAAGTTTTCTCTGAGGATTTGAAACTGGCCCACATCTTACACAGCTGGAAGGCAAAGTCCGGTGATCTGTGCTGCACCCAGCCTGACAAAGTCATCATGCCCCACTTTTAACAAGAGTCACACTAATTGCCTATGCAGGGCTAAACAAACAGGGATTTAAAAAAAAAAAAATAAAATGCAAAGAAAGAAAGGCAGACTACAGGCTCAGACTTGAGGTGGAATCCAAGCTCTTGCTCTGACAATATTAGGTATTACACCTCCAGGGCTGAGTAAAACCGCAAACAGCAATCACCCTGATGTCAGATATTAAAAACACCTCTAAAAGGCGCCTTACTTGAAAATATATTTATAGCCCCAGCGCAGGGGAATGGTTTCCCTCCAATTTTTGTGAGAAAAATAAAGCTGATGTCCATTAAGTTCTGCTAGAAAACCCACCTCATTCTAAGGAACCTGTTTCTCCTGAAACATATTAGACCTTAATTTCTTCAATCTATTCAATACATGGCTTCTGCACTACTGGAAAGCACTGGGTGCTCATCCTGAAGTATGGAGATTTTGGAGGGTGCTGTGCAATGAAATAAAGCTCAGCCTGGAAATACATAGTAGTCCCATTCCCCTAACTCGTGGGAGCCATATCAGTTTAAGAGAGCTGAGGACTCCATCGGGAGAGCCTGCACTGTATTAAACCCCCAAGTGAAAGTCTGCCAGTCCTCTGAAGCCAAAGGTAGAAAGCAACTACTGAAAATCCAAAATTCTTTGCATGTGAAAGAGCCAGGTGAGAAAAAACATGCTAACTCCTGAGTCAGAAAAACACTGCTGTTTAAATGGCTGTCTGTTATAGACATATTAAACCAGAAAGCTGGTTTCTCTCCAAACATCTCTTCCCTGCCTACCATATTTCAAATATCTAACAAATTCCTTGCCATTTCCAGCAGGCTGAGGAGCAGCTGAGGGAACTGTTTAGCCTGGAGAAGAGGAGGCTGAGGGGAGACCTTATCACACTCTACACTACCTGAAAGGAGGTTGTAGGGAGGTGGGTGTTGGTCTCTTCTCCCAAGTCACTAGCGATAGGACGAGAGGAAACGGCCTCAAGCTGTGCCAGGGAAGGTTTAATTGGATATTAGGAAAAATTTATTTGGTGAAAGAGTGGTCAGGCACTGGAACAGGCTGCCCAGAAAGGTGGTGGAGCCACCATCCCTGGGGGTGTTCAAAAAATGCGTAGAGGTGGCACTTCGGGACATGGTTTAGGAGACCTGGTGGTGTTGGGTTGATGGTTGGGCTTGATGATCTTAGGTCTTTTCCAACCTCAATGATTCTATGATTCTAGGTTCAGATCACCCTAAATCCATACAGCACCCTGCAACTCTTCCTGAAGCTCCCCTGACCTTCAGCCTCTGCCCATGGACAAAGAGGGAGGGGAAAGCAGGCAGCAAGGGGGATAACAGAACTTCTTCAAATTCTCTGCTTGATCAGTGATGCTGAGGTTATGGCTCCCTGTGCCAAGGGAGTTACTTCTACGAGGCTGTCCCAGAGACCACCACAGCCTGGGAGTCCCCAAAAAGCAGGTCCTGAAAGCTACTGGGAAATCATGGGGCCACAAATTGCAAGTCACACGAGACTTTTCCCACAAATGACAACGTAACTTTAAAACAAATCTCTAGGGGATCTTCCAGCTTCTTCAAGGGAGGGGAAATCCTAGCCACTGCTGGAGTGAGCTCCACTTCAGCATCATCTAGCTTGATTATTTCCATACCTGACAAAGTTTTGCTTGAATTCCTGTCATGCTGGTGGCTGATGGAAGCTGTTTACCAGCTGGATGTACTCTTCTTGGGTCAGGTTTCAACTTTTTGACCTGAAAGACACTTTTCTGAGTTGCTACACAGGCCAACAACAAACAGGAGAGAGACAGCAGCGATACAACAGCACTGCTAGCAGAGGGACAAAAGGACAAAACGTTTACGGCAGGGAACAGAAGCGTCCCTGGTGGAATGAATTAGATTTACAAGGACGTAGATTTTGTCTCCAATTACCTGTGCTCTTGTTTCGTCTGCCCACTTCTGTATTTGTGGGGAAGAGAAGCCTACCTCCTTGATTTTGCCATACTCCAGCTCTCTTCATTTGTTCGCATTTCACTTGAAGCCTCCAGCCCCCTCCATGAGTTATCCTTACACCCAGGAGGACACGGCAATTGGTGCACACTGGGTGCCACTGAAGGTGGTGGTCAGCAGGTAGACATTGTTCTAGTCATGCATGTCCTCACTGGTCTCAATACCCACTTTCCTACTGCTTTGCAGGCGACAGGCTTCTTTGAGAGCATGATTAAAACGACCAGAAAATACAGCCACTTCTCCATGTACAAAACAGATCCATCTGCTTGCAAGCCAAACAGTTGATTACTAAAGAAACTTGCTTTGGAGTTGCGTCTGTACCAGGCAAACGGTCACTGGTGGAATCAGGGGTGGAAATCTGTGCGTTTAATGTGCTATATGAAAGCTGTGCTACTTTCACTGTCCCACAAAAAACTCATACCTTTCATTTGCAGCTGGAGGAATGAAAGATAAAGGATGCACTTTGAAGAGCCTGTTACTAAAAGAAAACAACAGGATGCTCGGTGGCTAGGCTAAGAGAGGGCCCTCAAATGCAGTACATCAAGAGAGCAGAATCTGAAGCATACTCTATATTCATGCCATGTAAACAAATTTCCGGGCTTGGTAGAGGTAGGCTGTGGTGTTACTGCACTTTCCGCATTCCAGTATCTTCTATTCAGGGAGTGACAAATGGACTGGAGTTGACAGAGAATGTTAAAAGCATAACAGTCTGTAACTGATGCTGCTGAATTGCTTGCTCTCCAATTCACAACACCGCATGGCCATTTTCCTTAAACAGAGATTACAAGAGAAAAGTAAAGTAAGACATCTTTTTTGCCATTTGAATTTCAAATATAATACAATGTGGTGGCAGAAGTTAATAATACACAGTTTACAGCACACTAATTGCATCGGAAGCACTTCAACATCTTTTCAGTTTTGTTTTTCCCCCTTGCATCTAAATCCCTTTCCTTGCCTTCATGTTCATCAGCATTTCTTCTGGATTTTTCTTTCTTCTTTTCCATATTTTTTAAATTAATCTCCCCTCTTCCCTTCTTATGTCTTCCCTTCCTAATCCCTGGTTTTGGTTATCCATCCATACAGCCTGTCAGTTGAATTTTGTTTTCTTTGTTTTTCTTGCTATTCTTTCTCTGCCAGTACAGGCAACATTAAATGCCAAAGTCATTGCACAGTCTAAAGAAGAGACCTTGTATGAACAATTCTCAAATATATTTTCATAGGTATTTCTTCTATCACTGCCCTAAAATCATGTTATACTTTCACTTTTCCAGCTTTGCATCAGTTATTTTACCTGATTTTCCCTTTGAGTCAGAGCAGATTTGCAGCCCATGCACAAACGCTAAGTTGGGGGAAGAAGAGGGGCTGTTTAGACTGAGTATGCCTGACTAAAGTAATTGAGGAATTAATCCAGACCCAGCAAAAACAGGTTTAGAAACCAATGTTCCTCAAGTTGTGCGATGTTCGAGGCCTATCTTTAACGTTTATGTTTAATGCCACACCAGAAAGGGCTTACCAGAGAAAATACTACTGTGAATCTAGATTCTTCGCACAAACAAGATCCTAATCCAGTTCTCGTTCAGTATCCAGGGAGCAGCGTGATTGACCCCGGAAGTTCAGTTGCTCACCCACACATACATTAAATTATCTACTGCCTGTTGGCACTCACAATTTAAGATATTTTTTTCACCTACAACAGCACCTGAGGGCAATATACAAATATATGCTGTTTCATGATAAAAAGTAGGCCAATATCATTATTAACAGCAGCTTTCATTAGTTCCAACGTTGTTTTAATCACTGCAAATACCACCTCAGTCTTCTCTCTTTCAAAACATTTGATGATAGTCTGGAGCTACTCTGGATTTAGCAATTAAGATGAGATGATCACCTTTTCAGAAACAGAAGAGAAGTAGTCTGGGTTCCTGCTGTGAAACCACAAAATCACCCTGTCATTCTCTGAATCATCACAGTGGAAGCTGACCTTTGATTTTTGCAAATTCAGGAAATAGCCAGAGATACTCAACATCAATTTTCAGAAATTGTCACATGCTCCTGTCATGAATGAGGTACTTCAACATGGTCACAGACATTTCAGTGAAGGCAGGATGTGGATAAGTTAACCGCACAACCTGATGTACTGAAGCAAGTCATAAGACTGAAACTTGAAATAGGGAAGTGGTGGAGAACAACATTCCTCTCCCTCTTAGGCACATCCACACAGAGTCATGACTGAATTTCAGAGGCACTAATCAAGACTAATTTCAGAAGAGGCAAAAGGGACTGTGACACCTCAGCAAAAGCCACGGGACATGCTCCACAGTGCCCACTCTCACCAAACAGCCCATTTCTCAACCCAACACACGCTACAGCTTTACCCAGCATCAATGCGCAATACTGAATCAAACTAGTAAGATGGGCGTGTGCTAATTGTGGACCTTAACTTTATTGAAGCAGATAAAGTACATTTAAATACTGTAGAAGAAACTGTGATTACCATACTGTATTTCAGAAGGAGAAGGGAAAGAGCTACCAACAGAAAATACTGTGGCATAATACTTCATGTCACCACAATGTAATTATCCAAACTGGACTTGGCCCAAACATCAGAGTTAATAAATTTCCTACTGTAAAATGTTCCAAGAAATTTTTAGTGACAACAGGTGATTAAGACCATGGGTTGATTCTCACACTACAGTAGCTCAGAGGTCTTTGCTTCAAGAATGCTGCCGGCACACTCATGAAAACAGTTTTTAGCCACAAGCTCAAACAACTATTTACTGACATGCATTTTAATGCTCACACAGCGCAGCCTGGGTGTTTTAGTACTGAAGTACCAGTACCATTGTAGGATTATAAGTTTACATCTGTGTAACATATCTATTACAAGGAGAAAACAATTTAAAGTATAAATTCAGAAGCACCATCTTGACATAACCCTATGCTAGCATTTTTGCACATAACCCAATCTTCAGGACAATAAACTGCTTTTTCTCCAAAAAGCCCTTTACAGCAGGACCCATGCACACACAAGTCACATTTCAGGTGAGTTGTCCTGTTGACTTCAAGTTTAAAATTGCATTCAAGCCAAAAATAGCATTAGGTTTAGGGCCTAAAAAACTACTTTCAGTCTAGCCTCTGTACTTTGTTCATTTCGTGATCTATTTTGCCACTATGGAGGGATGCAAGGATTCCCCGTGCTGCCTTCCATTTTATGTGTTACAGAAATTACTATTTAAATTGTATTACATATTCCAGAGATTTTAAATGAAGGCAGAAGCATTCATGCAACTGCAAGGAAATCATGAGAAGATACTTAAAATCACATATGCATCCTCCAGTAGAGAACTGCAAAGCCAGGCACGCAACTTTTGGCCACGCAGCTCAGTAGCAGCCCTCCCACTCTCCTCACCCCAGCAACACTTGGGAAAAGAGATAAATGCTGATAGCATAGGCCTGCTCTGCCTTCCCAGTCAGCTGTGCAAACTGTGCAGAAATCCTACTAAGAACAAGGTTTTAATCTTGTTCCAATACCCTTTCTCCCAACCCCATGCAGGCAGGCAAGCTAAACCATCTCCTGCGTGCCTCTGCTAAGCCTCAGAAGTCCTTTGTTGTGCTTCCGACTGTGTTGCCTGTAGCCCAGTGTTTCTCCTTTGAAGACTTGCATCATAATCCCTGTCTCTATGGTTTTAGTGCTTTGGTAAAGGGTTTTCTTTGTCTTAAGTAAGTGTTTTTACAAACCCAAAAGTATGTTTTTAAAAAGCATCTTCCCTATTTGCAAGCCAGCACACTGTGATGCGACAGTCCATCCATGAGATCTAGTGTTACTAGAGGGAAAAGGTCTCCACACATTATCAGAATACTCTTCTCACCACTTTGCTTTCTTTCTAAATCTATTTACTGGAAAATAACTTTTAATTTTTACGGTGTCAGTTGTTTAGTGATACACCACCAAAAATCAAAATAATACTTGCCACAAAATGCAGATATTTATACTCAGAAACACAAGGACTTACAACTGATCTATACCTAGAAGTACAAAAGAATAACAAGAAACCTTGTATTTTAAATGTTGAGTCTTTTTCTTAGTGGAGCTTTGTCTTTCAGCAGCTCATCTTAACAGAAATAGCTTTGCACTACTTTGTGACCCAAAGCCACCCAAAACAAAATGGAAACAAAGCAGCTCAAAGCCAAGTTCTGAATACGTCTCACCCTCTCCTGCCCTGCGCTGTTGGCATTTGCTTTTCTGGCACCAAAAGGAGAAAAGGTGTATGTGCAAAATGGGGTCAAGCGCATTCACAGTTCAGAAAACTGAGGCTGAAGGTCATCTAGGTCACTGAACACAGAAAAAGCTTCAGCTGTATAATCTAGGTGACAAAGTGCACCTCACCTCACTGAAGCTCAGCCACAACAGAGATGGTTCTTTCATCGCTATATTCCAGCACTTTTTGTAAACAGGATAAAGGAAAAATGTCACAGAGCTACCAGAACTGCATGAGGCTCATCTACATGATGGGGTTTCCCTCAGAGTAACAAGTAGTTATTCACTGAAATAGTTAATTTATAAATGCTGACCTTACACTCAGGCTCTCATGGCAGGCTAACAGTGAAGATGATGCCCAGCTGTAAACATGAAGGGAGAAGAGTTTGCTAGCGCAGTGAGGGACTGGGAGAGCCCTCTTCCCTCTCAGGCAAAACATGACCCTGTCCTATAAGTTTCCTACAATGGAAACTCAGTTTATAAATCAACTGGGAAGGTACTGAACCTCCCTCACAGCATCAGCATTGCCCTGCACAGAGCCTTTGGCTGTTACGATGGAGCAGAGGAATGCAGGGGGACAGGGAGGAAATGGTAGTTTGTCATTTTTAATACAGTGCCTACATCCACTGCGGGTAACGCAGGTAAAGCAGCTCACAGAGAATATGTAAGCTAATTTGGGATTAATACTTAAAGGCCTTTGAGAATTACATTTCTCCTAAAGCCTATTCTAGAATATGAAATATACTTTTATTTAAAAGGCATATATGAAAATGACTAGGATTTACTCATACACAAATTTGTGCAAGACCTTGGAGAGCAGCCTCACCAAACTTGTACAGATTAATATCTCTCTCTATCATGCAGCAGGTGCTTTGGACTGCTCATACAAGGTCTCCTGCTCAGTAAAAGACATCTTTGTTAAGGAAGTCTTCTCCTGAGCCTAAGATGGTTGGGATACCAGCTAATAAAGTCAGATGGAGAAGTGGGAGAGAGATGCAATGAGAAATGGTGGCAAGATAGCGCTTTAGGATCTAGCAAAAGAATAGGATGGGGGGTAAAGATGCAGAAGCTGACATTTTGAGCACACATTTGAGGAGGCTGTTACAGTGGAGGGAATTGTGCTGAGTCTAAGCTCCCTTTGTTCACATTTGCCCCAGATGATGACAACCAATGCCAGGAACAAAAAACCGTGCATTATCTCTAAGCATCCCTTAACAGCCAACACAAGCAAAAGCATGCTTACTGCTTGCCCTACAGGGCTGCTGGTAGCTTCATCATGAAGGCCTAAGGCTCCAGGACCCTGCTTGGGCTGCCAACCACAGCACAGCTTTGGGCAATCAGGTACATCTCAGAGATTCATCTTTCCTACCCATGTTACTTTTTTCCAAGCTACGTTAATGATGTTCCAGACATGAAGTTTGGTGCAGAGCTTCACACCAAAATTCTGTCCCCCTCCCTTTCCAATTCTGGAGCAGTGCTAGAGGTGTCATTTTGGTTTTGATCTACTACTAACACCTGCTGTCTCACTGCAGCCCTGTGGGCTACCTCACTTGAGACCCAGCACAAACAAGATTAGTTTCTTGGTCCCCATATCTGTTACTCATCCTTATAGGATGAGCCGGGGTATAAGCTTCAGAGAAGCACAGATGTAAATACAAACCATCAGTATGGCGAAGGATTTGCTAGTCAAAAATACATATGTTCTTGAGGTATCATGAAACCATCCATTTAATGAAAGCAGGGTGTAGGCTGCCTGGATATGAGGTGAAGGCTCCACAAAAAGCAAGCTGCAAAAAGAAGCTTCTTCGTGTGAGAGACAAGGCAAGCGACATGTTGGCTCTTCCTTTTCTCCTAGCCAACTTCCCAGGCATACACCATAGGCCAAGAGCCTCAGACCAGAAAATTCTTTCTAGAACAAGGAAAAGCCAAAGTCCTGACAAGCTGACATTTTGCACACAATGAGAATGCAGGAGCAGACCATAAGAGGCTTGGGAATATCCAGAAAGATATTTTTGGCTTCTACCCAAATAGGTAGAAGTCCTAGCCACATATAGTTCAAGGGCTAAAGCAGACGCGGGCCTTACAGCTGTCTCACTTCTGGTCACGAATGATGCAAGGAGCATGGTTACAAAGCACTCCCATAGCAGAGGTCTAGTCCCTTTCCTGAAAGTCACGCTAGCATATCGTTAGACCATCAAATTACTTCAGTGCAAAGAGGCATACAAGTAAACACAGCTATACTGTAAGCTGGTTTGAGGCAAAATTATACCCACTTCAAAGAAGAACAAAATTTCCAAATATACTCCTGACTCTATGCCACAGTAAGGAGCTGCATTCTGCAGGCTTAGGCTTTTCCTCATCAAAGCAAGGTGGTTTAAAAAGATACTCGAATCAACAACCCCATGCTTTTTGATACACAGGGCAAGAGGAAGATACAGCAGTGAACAGAAACCCAGCAGCATTCTGTCACTCTGAACCACCCAAGAGACGAGAACAAGGAACTTCAGTGCAGAACATGTCGGTATGCCTAGCCATTCAAATGAGATACATCCAGCACACGTAAACACAGGAGGGTGGATTTTTTCATGTCTAGCACAAAAATCTATATACAGTGATAAGTAATAAAGCAGATGAGAAAACATGGTCTTAGAGTAAGAGGTCTGAACGTCCCAGAGACTCTCCACTCTCTCTTCCCACGATCCTCCAAGCTTCATTTAAACCATATGTCTTACTACAGCTTTGAGTGCTCAACACTCTGGAAAATTGCACCAGTAAATTAGAGGACTGTTTATGTCTACTTGTACAGAAGTCCTTCCTGTGCTGGCTACAGTAATGAACGAGTAAAGCTGTCATTTGCTGCAGTGTTGCTAACTATTTCTCCAATGCATCGCTGCTTAGAGTTTATGGAAAGATCAGTCCTTGGTGAGATGGGAACTTTGCTAAACAAGTACTTACAGGCCCATTTGGAAAAGGTTTTGTCTAACTGCATTCCCTCTGTTTAAGCTCAGGAAGAACTGCAAGCCCCGAATCTGCCAATATGCCTCTATTAATATTTGGAGAATTAGCTGTTTTATTAGAGAAAAAGGCCAGGCAGTCAGGAAGAGATTTTGTGAGCTCAGACTAAAAATAGTAGTGAGCATTTATTCATCTGTAAGTCTGTTTATTTTGGATAGTTTTTCATTGATTTTACTGGGGCTGTTCCAGGTCTATAAGCTTGAAAAGCTTTTAACAAATAAAGGTACTACTTTGTTCAGATGGGCTGTTTCCAAGCTTTCAAAGCAAGAAGCTCCCTTTAACCTTTGTGGCAAGCCCATCAACAAAAGAGATGATCAAAAAGGGCAAAAGTCTACCCTTAGCAGTACAGATCTGTAAAATCACACATCCCCAAAGAGCGCAGGCTACTTTTCCTCAGCACACATGCAATAGCCAAATAATCAAACAGAAGGCAGGACCCAGACACGTATGCCACATGCACATTTAACTGTGTCCCGATCTTCTAGGTAAGCAGCACCACCCTGGATTTCTGCAGGAAGAGAGATGATTTCAAAGATGAGAAGTCATACAGAAGTAGGTAGTATGCTGCTGGAACTGTACCTCCTTTTGCATTAGACCTAATACTTGCCTAAAGAACTGTACCTAAACATTACTTTAATTTGTGCTATAAAACACTCAAGAGATACTTAGCTTGAAGGATTCATAACTGAAACACAAACTCTTCTGATGTAAAAGGTAGCAAGAATCATAAATCAAACAGTAACAGAAAAGCTGGGGGAGAAGGGCAAGCATGCTGCTGTCCTGAGTGGAAATTTAGCAGATGGGGAATTTCACCAGCAGAACAAGAGCACTGACCACTCTCAGCTATCAAAGCTGCCGTGGCACTTCCTGAAGTCTTGAGGTGAACACTGCTGCTGTCTTAGTCAAACACAGGTGGCTATACTTTGCTTTCTTCAGTTTCCTTTACAGCATCAATTACAGAAGTTATCCTCTTGCTTTTGTATCACACAAGTTTTTGCTAGCAACTGCTGAGTTCCCCAGGATCGGTCAGTAATCTGTGGGTGGATTCAATCTCTATATACTGTATCCACAACCGTTAGTGTCCCAATTGCAACCTTTGAGGTATAGGCTAAATCTTAAGTGTCCCATGCACCATACACTGTAAAAGTAGCTTAACATAGAGCTTACTACCTAAGCTAAACCACTTTCAAAGCTTGTTACCTCCGTTTGTGATTTAAAGCAGCTTAGTGTATCTAATCACAAAAATCTATGTCCCACAAAAGAGATCTTGTCATCCCTATTAAACAAAGGATTATCCATTGGGTGTCAATGGAAATAAACTGGCTGTTTGAAGAAAATCCGTTTAAACACACTTATCAATTACCCATTTCCAAAACTAATTTGAGTGTATCCTATTACAGAGATGAAGGATGTCACTGATTAACATCCCCATGGAATCTTAACCTACTTACAGGAAAGTTTCAAGGCCAGAGTTTCAAAGTACAACCACTAATATAAGTACTGTCATTTCTTTGAAAGAGAGGGTTTGAAAGAGAATTGCTTTTCAGAGAGCACCAAACCCCTTATTTTTGAGAATTGGCATTCAATGCCCAGCCTGCTGAAGTCAATGAAAAACATTTTGTTTGCTCTAGTCAGGGGAGGATTTCACATCCCCACCTTTTAACCTTGTCACAGGAAGCGCCACTGAAAGTGGAAAAAGCAGGCTGGATCTAAAAAATATAATCTAAAAGTAATTACCTGGTAGAGTTTGTTTAAACTTAATTTGTAAAAAATTCTAAAATTATCATTTCAGAATGTCCTCTGATCTCTTACATTTGCCTTCTTCACCATATATCAGATAAGACAAACATGTATCCCTACATTACTGGTCTTTTATATAAGTGAGTGTATCTCATGCTAGCTCTAAAATAAATTCAGACTATGGCTACTTGGTGACTTATTAAAATGAAAAGTACATAAAAATGACTATCAAATCAGACACAATACTCCATCTTCACAGAGCAAGAAAAAATGCACGTAAGTAGTCGTGAACTTCAGCTTCACTTCTATTCCCAGTTTTTCACTTAAGATTTCATCTCCTAGTACAGTTTTTATTGTCAAGCTAGCCCTAACATCTCTATTTTAGCATTTGGGTACAGATCAGAAGTGCACTTTTGCAAACAAGTCTCCCAATAATCTTCCCTTTCAGCAAACTTCAGATTTCAAAGATGAATTGACAGTGATTGTTTCTCATTTCTCCCTACCCCCTCGCTTCTCCCCCCTATCCTCCAGTGAAATCTCCCAGAAACATATTTCTCACTGTTTGTGTTGCGACCACTCAGCGTATCCACTCTGCTTGGCATTAGGAACCCGCGTGCTGTGAACGGCCACTCATTGTTGCTTCAGAGGGGGTTTAAATGCCATTTGGTACAATTACAAGCAAATAGAGATGCTATAATAGTACCTACTAAAATATTTCATGTCCAAAGACCCTATGTGCCAAGGCTGTTCAAGTACAGAATGTGGACTGCCGTTCTGTCTTCAGTGTATTTAAACATGTCATAAGGACACAGAGATAATCTCATTTCTTAAAATGACATAAATTAGGAAAAAAAAATCTTACTGTAAAGTTAGTTCCACCATACCACATAAAGCCAGTGTATATCATTTATAGGTGCAGGTTTTATTTAATTTACAGTAATTTTATTACTCAAAATTTCAAAAATATCTTTATATATCCACTACCTACTACTCTCTACTGGATTGAATTAGGTCCCTTAAAACTGTCACAGAATTTTCTGGGAAATTATAACAGGCGTTTTCATTAATATATGTATATACATATTTTTCACATGTATGCATGTTTAGAAATGCACTTACTTTCAACCCCCAAGGAAAGCATAAAGCAAAAACTCATTACCTTAAAGGGAAATCAGTGGGCTTTGATAGGCTCTGTTGCTGATTTCTGTTTATTTTAAATACTTTCATGAAGCAAGAATAGAATACATGTTTGTCACAGGGTAAAATAAAAATATATAGTTTACCTTTTTTTATAGTTTGTTAATCTTATTGCTGTACATATTACATAACATATATTACAGCTTCAAGCAGAAGCATATGAGTATTATTGGTATCTGTGACTAAGCAGCAATACAAGGAGAAAGTGTGACTAAATTGTCAGCTGACACAGGTTTACCACCAGATTAAAAATCCAGCTTATATTTTGATAGGACTGGTCAAATGTTCATTTCAAACAGAAAATAATCTTTTAAAAACAATCATTTTGACTGACCAATACAGAGCCTTAGCATACACATTTTCAGATCCCTTTGAAAACTGTATTCTACCATCAGAAACACAATAATAAATAACACATGACCAAAAGCAATGACATTTACAGCTTATTGCCAGCAAACATTTAAAATTGAAATGGGGGGCCAGACTATCTGCTTCAGCTGTATAATCCAATTTTGTAAGCAATCCTGTAAATACCCATACACATCAGCACCTGCAAAGCAGCTGCCTCTTACCCACTGAATCCCTGACTCAAAGCCACAACACTTGGAGGAACCCACCAGAAAATCTACCAGAAACTTAATTCTTCACCATATTTTTGCAGATCTCATCCACAGTTTGAAGGGCTCCATTGCCCCTCAACTCCATTTTATCAGCCCAAGCATTCAAAATCGAAATTTAGGACCTTGAAGTAAAGATGATGTACAAATTCTCAGAGTTTAGAACTTACTGTTGTTGGGTTCTTCTTGATCTCACTAAGTACTCAGAGTCAGGGCCTTGAGAGCACCAACAGGGTCAAAGCACTTAACTGCCCCAACCAGCCTCACCGGGAACCCTACCCATACCAACATGCTTAAGCTACACGTTGCAAATATGCACATACAAGTACAATGAATACTCATACTTGCATATATTTCTTGACGATCTTGTTTTCCTGTGTGAAATCTCATGGTTTCAATTACTGTAAGCACTGCCATAAGACCAGTTCTGTAAATATGTTCAATACTCCTGCATGATTTATCCAAAGTACTGAGAACAGCAATATATGCTCTCACCTTTTTAAGATTTGTGACTGTGAAAAAGAGAATTTCATTTTTAAAAATCCCATAATCAACTCTAAGTTGATGACTATCAAGAATAATAATTATTTTTTTAAAAAACTGAAGACCTAGGCCCTGTCCTCACTAGGAAAACAGAGTGCTCTCAACTGGGTTAGCTCGAGGTGGTGATGAGTTACTTTTAACTGAAGGTGGCACACGAGATTAAACCTTTTGATTCTCAGTGTGGGGTAGGACAAGATTGACAGCCCTGCAAAACTGCAGATCCTTCACACCCTGGTGTGCCAATCTCTCTGGATCCCCTAACCCACAAGCCCTCCTGTAAGAAAGGCTTTGACCACCCTAATGTACCTGGGATGTCAGGCCTGCTTTGAGCAAGAAGTTGGACAAGATGACCTCTACAGGTCCCTTCCAACCTTTTATTTTCCCCCCACCCCATCCTCAGAGACTTTTCTTAGATAGACTTTGCAGAATAACAGTGTCTCAACAACAGCTACACTCATTTACCTTTTCACTACAGGCACCACTATAAACCCATAAAACTAAAATTTAAAAAAATACCTTTTGTAGCCTCTAGACAGAGATAGTGGCATAAGCTTTAAGTCCAGCAAGCTTCAGGGTACATTTCAAAATACACTATCACTTTGAGAAGGACTGGTTAGTGTAAAAACAGGAAGAATAACAGCTGAAAGCAATGCACAAGTAATTAAAGCTGTTGTTTGGACCTGGAAGGAATGAATGAAGGTGAACATTCCACTCAGGCAGGTCTCAGCTGTTTCAGAGAGTGTGGCAAAAAGGGGCTGTGTTGATTTCTCAGCTGCTATAACCAATATTCCCAAAGTGTTATATGAGACTTATAAATCTGCTAGAACTCACGTCTAGCTCCAATACTACCATTGTAAACTGGTGTGTGGACAAAGTTCAAATGACCACTCTTTCCCGAATGAAGTCTTTTTTTCCTCTGTCTCCCCCTTTTTTTTTTTTGTCAGAAGACATAGCTGAAGTCTTTCCAAGCCATTCCCTTCTACTGATCACAGCTTAAGCCTCTTAAGTTCAGTTGCAAGAAAGTAGAAAAAAAGTCAACCTGCAAAAAGCTTCCAGTGATTCTTGAAGCTTTCCTGCCATCTTGCTTTTGTCTGTCCCTTCAGAAATGTTTCCACACTATCCACTCCCTCTATTTTACGATTTCTCCTATCACAAAACTGGCATAAGGAGATCCTAGGAAAGGGATTGGAGTTTGCCACTCACAGTTGCCCCCATATTACAGTGTAAAGCTCCCTCAGTTGCTCCCATTTAATTATTTGTGAGTCATAGCCCAAACCACACATCCCCACTCCACTCCCTTTTCTTTGAAGGATTAGACCTTTAATATAATGATTTCATGGATCTGGTACATGTCTCCATCAATCAGTGAAGACAATTTCATTCTGATGTAGGGCATTTATGCATAGGTATAAATAGTTCATGTTAAAGAGATCTGTCTTTCAGAGACCCTGTGTTTCATTTCTTTCTTATTCTGAGTAGGTACAAACTAGCTTAAGGAAAAAGTTCGTCCAAGACTAGTGAGGAAGAGCCTTATATTAAATTTGATAGAAAGAAAACATGGCCTAGCTATAAAAATGTGACTGGAAACCCAGAGACTTGAATTATAGACTTAATTTCTCATCTGACTGGGCAAGATGTGTTAAATCCTATGAGTTCCGAGTGAAAACATTTGCTTGTACCACTGTTGTAAGCATTGCTCAATGCTTACAGTCCTCTGAGATTCCCAGATAAAAGACATCACGCAAGCTACAAAGGTCACGCAGTCATATGTTTTTCTATTTTACTTTGCTGGCTTAACTTGCGATAAGTGCTCATTGATTCTTCTGTATGACATAACTGCAGGCATTAAACCTCCTGTACCGCTGTGACATGTGTTGCGGTTTGCGGCTCTAAACCTCTCGCCTTTAAATTGTAGGGGAGGTTACTTTTCCATTATATAACGCACCAGGTATTTTCTGAAATGCAGTCAGGATCAGTACTGACTTGTTAAGCTTTCTTATTTCTTAAGTAGACTAAATGCATCTGTTTTCTTGATTCTGCAGCATATTGAACTCAGATGCAATCAAAGTCATGCAACAGGCTATGGAAGAAGTATATACAAAGCCTGGGTCTCCTAATGACTGACAATAAAATGTGCATAGTAGGGAGAGTGATATCATCCAGGATATCAAAAAATTTTTTCCAAAAAAAGGCGTGAAACAAAAGCTGCTCAAAAAGATCATTTTTTTCCCTGTTTTAAAATGTTGCTTTGAGAGTTAACAAAAAACTCCCAAAGGAAGTAGTCAGCAAATCCAGAGATAGCACTTAAAAGATTCAAGTAACAAAACAACTGAAAAGTTTTAACATGTCTCTGAGGCTGAACAATTTGTTCCCACCAGGAGATTTCTCTGTGGAAGTCCATCTTATATTACAAGTGACAAAACACCAACAGAGCAAGAAATAAGTGTCTCTGAAATCAATCAAATGCAATTATTTTACTGCAGCTGTATTTTTTATTGTCGCTTCTAAAGATTAAAATATTTTATTAGTGCTGCCACCACTATAAACTTATTTTATACTACAGTTTTGCCTCACAAAGAGACTCAGCAATTTTATTTTTTGGCCTTCTATTCTATTGTTATTTTGTGTTTTACTCTTTTACTGTATTACAGAATCACAGCAGCTGGCCCTGGAGGAAGCTACTTGGTTAATCCATTTTAGCCTTCTGTATCACAGAAGATATGTCACTAAATTCTCCTCACTAATCTCAACTAATCTTTTCAAGTTATTTTAATTTTAGATTTATGCAGAGGAGTGGAAGGAGAAAAGTACTTTGTTGCAAGAAGCAGCAGGAAAACAACTTCTTACTACACTGTCAGTTCTTACAGAAACAGACCCGAAGTCCAACTTATCTGATGTGTGAGAAGCTCCCATACAGGGGACAGATCATGCATACAGAATGAGTAAATCTAATGATAAGAACTCAATATTTCTCCATCGTGTTAGGTTTGCTCACGTTCCCACTATTCCTCCTATAGAAGAAGCAAGTGTTTTCAAGAAGTTTATGGACTGTAAGGGAATAATTGATTTTATTCTGTGTACACTGGTATCACCTCCTGGGACACTAATGAAATTTCTGTTTTCTTTCCATACATGTTTATTCTTAGGCAACACCTATTTCTCAGCCTCATCAACATTCATCTGCCATTTCATGAATAACAAATAAACAAGAAAGGAGTGACAGTAATATTTGAGAAGTTTGAAGTTACTTGTTAATAAACCTGTGAAAATTGGCAGGAAAGCATCTACCAGTGGCTTCACAGAAGACCTTTCCCGAAAGCTAAGTAATAAGCTAAGCAAAAAAAGCTACTGGCTCTCCACACCCAACACAGCCAGTAACCCATGTTCCTTTAGTTTCTCTAGCTGATGCAGAAAACCTGAGCTGCTGGTGAGAGCCCTGAGGGTCTCCAGCACCCAGTATTTGACCCAGTAGACAGTACCTGTTTACTCAGCTATAAATCAAGAACATGCCAAGTATAACAGAAGGGAAAAATCAGTTCCAGGTATATCTAAAAATGTCCAAAAAAGTTTGTCTTCTGCACAAAGCTGTTTTCAGCTGGAGGTCAACTGGTACAGACTAATTGCAGTTTTATTTCATGAGCATTAACTACCTACCAATCACCGTACAGCAGCACCAATGAACTATAAGTATTATGGGTTGCCCTTTTAATCACTTCTCATCACTCATCATTAGCTGCTGGCTTCACTACAGATTTCATCATCTGTCCTAGTTGATAAGTACAGACTTCTGTGCTAGTGGTACAGGATACCAAAGCAGTGACAATCTTTGTTTTCTCAAACAAACAAACAAACAAACTAAAAAAAGTATCATAACTGTCTTCATTTTGTCTCAGAAACCCTTTCACTCAATCCCCTGCAGTTTTTCTTGCACATTCATTTATGCTAAATCGAACACTCTGAGCAACTTTGCTAAGCTTTACTCAACTGATCACAAAGAAAACCACAGACATTGGAAAATACCTCGGCACATATCTAAACCCAGACAAAATTTGGGCCTAATAAAAACGTGCAATTATACTTCATGAAATATTTCTCCTTTATTCTTCCATCATGTCTACATAATGTTGGGGGGGGGGGGGAGTGGAATGACCCAGGCTTCCATCTCCAAGGACAAAAAGGTAAACTGGTTTGATTACTTTCAATAATTATTTAGGGCCATGGCCTCAAATGAAGTGAAGAATTCTTACTTGCTTCCATCCCCAGATTTATTCACTCTTACCCCCACCACCTAGTTCAGTTTTGTCCAGAAAACAGTTTTTTCTGTTAGAGTCAATTCTAATTTAAGTTTGAAAAATTAACTTTAATATATAGACTGGGAAGCAGATAAAGATAATTGCCGGTTTAGTCATGTATGATTAGAACAATTCAAATAGCTTACAGCTAATTCATTCTCTTGTGTCCTGGTTTCAGCTGGGATAGGGTTAAGTTTCTTCCTAGTAGCTGGTATAGCGCTGTGTTTTGGATTTAGTGTGAGAATAACATTGATAACACACTGATGCTTTAGTTGTTGCTAAGTAGGGCTTATACTACTCAAGGACTTCTAAGGTTCCCATGCTCTACCGGCTGAGAAGGTTGGAGATTCACAAGGAGCTGGGAGGGGGCACAGCCAGGACAGCTGACCCCAACTGGCCAAAGGGATATCCCATACCATATGACATCATGCTCAGTGTATAAACTAGGGGAAAGCTGGCCAGGGGGTCACTGCTCAGGGACTGGATGGGCATCCATCAGCAGGTGGTGAGCAATTGCATTGTGCACCCCTTGCTTTACATATTCCTTTTTTATTATTATTACTATTTATTTTATTTTAATTATTAAATTGTCTTTATCTCAACCCATGAGTTTTCTCACTTTTACTCTGCCGATCGTCTCCCCCATCCCACTGTGGGGAGTGAGTAAGCAGCTCTGTCATGCTCAGTCGCCAGCTGGGGTTAAACCACAACATCTTGACTTCCCCTCTGTTTAACTAATCTTTTTCAGTGTGCCATACCATGCATAGAAAAGACCATCACAGGGTCCTAGATGCTAAGCTAAAATCAGAATGTAATAACAAATATTTTAATAAGACATTTTAATTTTATAATCCCTTACCTTTATGTCAGTTATGTCCCTACAGATGGTTTCTTCACAGCCCTCTAAACTTCCATAATCCCTTTCCTCATACATAAATCCTTCCACTCTGTTTGTCATGTAGATGCTCTAGGACACATGCTCTACAATTTTAGTACATCTTTCTTCAAAATAGAGTGAACTAAGTTGGGCAATAAATGTCAGATGAAGACAAAATGAGTTCTACAAAGTGACAGCATAACAATCCTAGACTTACAGCCCACTTTATGCGAGCCAGCATCTTATTAAACTTTATTACTGCTGCTCACTGGTCAAGGAATTTAAATAACATGTGTATTAATACACCTCAATCAATTTCTTCTTAGGCATGTATGAACATATTTGAAATTCTGTGAATTGAAGCCACAGATCATCTACCACATTCTCCTTTTAAGAGCTGGCTGCATCATCATACAACTGTGTAATGCAGCAACAAAAGACAAACCTTTGTGTGGATACAGAACTACTTCAAACAACAACAAAAGGAGCACAGTTGACTACTGATTGATTCCCCTCTGCTACGTATAATTGTTCCCTCTCCTTACCAGCTTGCTTCAGTGAAAAAGCTGCTTATTTTATGCTTTTGAACATGTTTTCAGAAGGGTAAAGAAAGGACAACTTTGGGAAATTACAAGATCTTTGTTCTGCATGACAGAATTATGACAGAGTGTGAATTTGCATAAAGTTCACTTTCCTTCAGAGAAATTTAATTTCTCTGCAGAGGTTTATACGCCTTAGGAATTCAGAGACTGGATTTGTTTGGCTTTGTGCAACACTCACCATCTGGCTTGTTGTGTCCCTTCCATAGAAAAGTTTACTTTCCTGTCAATTCTGTGTATTTGAGATGTTTTTAATCTTTCTTTTGAGATCTTAGAAATGGCTCCACAGAGTCTGGCACGTAGCGGCATTTAGAGAACTTTGCTGAGCGAAAATTAGTCATTTATTGTGCTGCATGCCAGCTGTACTTTTGCCTGTTGTGTCTGTTTTCCTAACTGCAGAGAGGCCATTGAATAAAAGAATACAAGCATGAAAAACCCCTCTGTTCTTCATACACTGTGGACTGTGAGTGGGCTTGGAGACCCACCATGATCTTGCAGTTGCTTGCTTTCTACTATCTAGTGAAAGGATAAGGTGAATCTTCACTACACAGAGTTGCTAAGGTGACATTTGCATTTTTGCCAGTATATCTACAAACACACACAAAAAAAAATCCCCAAATTTAAAATGTTTAAAATGTCTGCCTTCCTATGATGGCAACAACTTAGCCAGCTTGTAAGTCTATGCCGCCGTAGTAGGGAGGAAATAATTCTCCCCGCATGTGGCTGCTCGTTCACTCCACACTGAAATCTAGAGTTTCTACCCATTTGGGGGCATTTTCTGTTGCCTTTCTCTAACCAAATCTCTCTTCCTACTTTGTCAGACTTTCCTTGCACACCTTCCCTGTTACAAATCTTATTCTTCACTTCCTCCAAGTCCATTTGAAATAGGAACAACTTTTCTCTTTATTTCACTCCAAAAATAAAGCAGGGAAAGGAAAGGAAAAGGAAGAAAGAAAATGAAATGTAAAAAAACAGAGAAGATGGAAGTACATCCATCTAAGGACAATGAAGAGGAAGAGGTAAAGCTGGCAGCAGAATAGTGAGGCAGTCAATGTGGCAACACTATTGATAGGGGAAGGAAAGTGCAGCACTGCTGGATGGGACAGAGGTCAGTATCTGTGCGCTGCATTTAGCAGACACAGGGCTCAGTTTTCCTTCACCACCTTGAAAATTATCCTTTCTTTTCCACTGACGAATGAAAAACACCTCACATGAAAAAACAGAAATCCTGTGAAATGCTGACACTATGCACTGTTCTTTGAGTACGTGTAACTCAGAGGGAGCGTTACGTTTACTTGCAGATAGCTCTACAGGCTTTGTATGTGCAACCATCCCACAGAAGAGACTGCCCGCAGGAGACAAAGTCCTGACAGAGTCAGGCATCTGACAGAAATCTCTAATCAAGTTGTTTAACTGACCTGGAGAAGTAGATCAACCTGCTTAAGGCTCCTGATCCCAAGTGACTCAAGTTTTTTGGCTGTATATGCCTCTACAAGCTTTTGTATATGAAACTCTCCTTTTGCGTGGGCAGAAATAAAAGATTAGCAAACACTAGCTGGTGTAGTGGCCTCTGACTCATGCAGAGAGAACACAGAGGTGCATTTGTGTGAAGCAGGTTACTCCAGTATCTGAAGTCTGAAGCTGCACTTGTTTATTTGTTTACCAACAGACCTTAAGTTTGAGTTCATCCTCATTTCCATGCGAACACGAGCTGCTGCAGCAGTGTGAATGAGCACCGAGAATCCTCCTTCCTGTGTGTCTGCATGGCGCTCCATTTTCTCCAACCCTGTTCCTGTCTTCACTACAGGACATTTGTTTCCTCCATAAACACACTAAGACAGATGAGATGCAATGAAAATAAGGGACATTTGACATCCATAGTTACGTGTAGTCCAATACCATACAGCCTGGGACACTGAGGTGGGATTAGGCTGAGCCATGTAAGCTCGCAAGGGCTCTCATTACAAACAAGACAGCAAATGACCATCAACTAAAATGTTGAGGAAAAGTCAAGAAACACACAGTATGATACTCTACATAGAGCATAAAAAATTCTAGGTGCAAAGAGGGGCTTAAACTTGCAGTGCTTTATACCCATCTATGCAATCTCAGTTGTGTCAGCAGATGCCAGTTTGGCAGCCAGTAGTTACCGTCCGAGGAGGGCCCTGCCCCAAGAGCCCAAATTCAGCAAGTTTCTCGGGTGTGCCCAGGAGAGCCTACATGAGCATTATCTGTAACGCGCTTGTATCTCTTCTGGTGTTTTCCCTGTATCAGCTCTTCCAAGCCAATTCACAAATTTAAGAATAATTCAGCAAATAACCTATATCCAGGGGAAAGAAATTGCAGGGGCTAGCTTGGCAAAGCAGAAAATATTGACATTGATGCCCAGCACAGAGGAAGTTCCTGGGGGGCGGGGGGGAACACACAACAGTAGTCAGTTTCAGAGAGAAGTCTCCAGAAGCTTAAAAGTAGTGTTCAAAGGAAGACAACATTTGGCAGCCTACCCTGATGTTACTCTTTCATTTTAACAACATAAAGATACCAATTTTTTAGGTAAAGGCTTGCCTTCCAAATGACTACTTAAGTTTTTCCACAAGTTCCTGAACTGTCAACCAGTACTGCCTCCACTGCAGCAAGGCACCCAAGAAGGCATGATACAAGTGACATGGTCTACACGACATGTGTTAGAAAAATGTGGAACCTTTCAGGCTTCAGCAAAAATATGAACTATTTCAACCAGTAACTAATTTTGTACTTGTTTTATAGTAATTTTATGTTCATATTTATCACCTGCAAACCAGCACGCTTTCTTTGCTCAAAATGCTGTATTGTCATTATTATTCCATAGCTATTTTCACAAGATTAACGCACATAACAGGATATCAAAATAATCACTAGAAGCACTTAGGAATATCAAGATTCATAGCAAAATCTGGTGCATACCCCAAATTGGGACCATTTCCATCACCAAGAGATAAGTTATCAGGAGGCCAGTCAAAATACAGGCTCCCTAAAGTGTAGGAAAAAGTTATACTGAGAATGTAAAGTCCTTCTATCCTCCTTGCAGTACCTTTGGCCATCTGACTCACTTTCAACACAGTGGTGTGAGTGTCCCCTCAATAGCTGTTGCACAAATACATCCTTTACCTATCTACCAAAACCTACTGGCATCTGGACAAGAACACAATATTTGTTTTTGGTCTCCAGTCCTAAAAGCATTTCTAATTAAGTCAATTTAATGATCTAGATATTACAAAAGTTTTCTGCTGTCCCCCACATACCCTTTCATAAAAATACCTAATACGGTTTTCATCACCTTCTTCATCTTGCTCCTAAGAAGGAAGGAAAATCAAGGCACTCAAAACTCAAAAACTACTCTCTCAGTGAGAGTACTCTGTACTGTTCTGGCAACTGCCCAACCATGAACAAAGTATGTGTGTTAAATTGCATATATAAAGCAAGCACCCTAGGGTAAGACCTGCCATTTTCACCAGCAGATGGAGCAGAGATCTCCTGCATCTAGAATGTAGGACGCACAGTTCTGGCTCTATTTCCCGCTCACAAGTTTTCCAATTTTCCTACCTGCTTTTTGTAAACTCTGCTAGATGAAAGAGACTGTGCAAGAAGTGACTGATTTTTCCTCATGGAGGAGAAACTTTGCCTTTTGGCTCCAAACTGCACTGCCTGGGGTTCTGCAGATTCCAGGTCCAGGAGGCTGTGTCTTCAGGCCCACTAGCCATCAAGCCCCTTCTGAAGTCTGCACAAACTTTAAGTTTATTCTAAAATTTATGATTCATATGCTGGACTGTATGTCACTTATGCTTATCTCATTCTTCAAAATTCAAAGCAGCTCCCAATACAGTATGTGCCCGTGTTCAAGCATAGAAAGTAGAGTTCATGCAACCATTTTCTGGCTCCTCTGCCATCTCAGAGGGGATTTAATCACCATGCATAGGCAGAAGTGATCTTAGAGAACTCAGGTAGCAGTTTGTTGCAAGAAGGGACATAGCCGAACTTCACCTTAACGTTGTCTTTCTTTATATTTAAAGCTATTCCATAAGAACTCCTTTCAAGAATACTGATTGATTTTAAACAATATTGCATATATACTCCTGCATGTATGAATGTATGCATATATGCATACATATCTAAAATCATACATTTCATGTGTGACATATATTACACGTACAATACGTACACACACAGAGAGAAAGCTTAAGCCACCTCTGGAGCTGGTTTTCTGAAGCTCCTTTGTGCAGGATCTTTTAGTTCTGCATTCAAAGACCACAAAAGCCAGCAGGGAGGGCAAGGTTTCAGAGGCTCCGTTGGTGGTCGTTCTTAGCTATGGCAGGTAAGCAACCACCTGTGGATATAAATTGCAAGTGGAAGCAGGCAGGTGCCCAGCACCTTTGAAAGTCACATGTTTAAGTAGGAGCTAGGGCAGTATTCACACCTAACTTTAGGTACCTGTTTCCAAGTTCAACAGCCTTTCTTCCTGTGTTACCACTGAATAGAAACAGCTCCTAAACAGGGAGGTTTAGACTTTAGAAACTTTTAAAATTATATAGTGTGAATACAACCCCTCTTTCCATCTTCCAGCTCCCCCCTCCTCCCTCCCAGAAAGTGTAACTTGAAGTTCCTATTAAAAACACAGTGTCATATATATATTTCATATATAGCCATACAATTGCTATATATATATATAAGTGTATGCACTTAGACAAGTCAGGGAGAGAGCTGTCTGTAATTCACCACTGCTTTGTTCAGTCTTGGGCACCAAAGCAACAGGTAAAATTACCCTGGCACCCTCCCACCCCCCTGGTAACACTGATCAGAGAAATATGAAGTATATCACCGCTGGGCTGTGCGATTTCTGCATTTTTGATGTCTCTTCAGTCTGTTCTCTCATACAAGTCAAGCAAGGAGAATATAAATATCAACAAGTTCCTGTATATTACCTGCTCCTTTTTCACCTAATCCCTTTCTGGGTTTGTAAGCTTCAAGTAATTGCAAAAAGATGGTGGTGTTTTTGTGGGGAGGAGTTACCACTATGCAGACCTACACTTCTCCAACAAGGTCCTTGTTTAACCTCCACTCTCAATACAGGCTCTGGCAACATCTGGGACACACACAGGGATGCTTCAAATTTAAATTCTGAGGAGAATCAGCATCAATCCTAGTATCAGATATCACAGCTCTTTTTGGTCTAATTCAGTTGCAGCTTCATGCTCTTATAGTTATATTAAGCCTTACACAAATCAGCAAAATTACTTGATAGGTATTTCTTACCTTTTTCTCCCCAAACAGCTCCCCTATTTCTCTTCACAGAAAAATCCTACAGAAAAACTCTATTGACCTTCTCATGACACTTGGTAGAATTTAACTGAAAATTGTATTCCTCTTACAAAAAAATCTGTAGAATTTCTTTCAGTTGAGACAGTGCAGTGTTTTTTTGTCTTTAGATTTTTAGACTTGGGTTTATGGAATAACAGTATGTTTCTGTAAAAATAATACTGACTTGGTCTTTATTAAACTCATGGAAATCTGGCTCTGAACATTTGTGGGTTTATTTCTTTATTTAACTTATCTTAATAGTTGTGAAAATATACCTGTTGCTATATTTGCCTGCAAAAGCTAGACAGTAAAACAATTCAAGTGCTGTACCCTTGAGCCAAACATGCTCAAGTAGACACTTGTGTTCCTGCACCCCAACTTCCCTGCACCAAAGCAACCAACAGCATTAAACCCTTCTGGGGGCTGAGATGTGTCTGTGGGCACCTGGACTGCAGTGAGCTCAGACAACTATTCTGTGTATCAAAGAGCTGTATTTTGCTCAGCAACTGAAATATCTTGGGGACAACTGAATCTATTGACTAATGAGTTGACTACTGAAATGGGAGCAAAAATGGAATAAACCACCCTACATTGTTTAAATGAACCCTTTCCATTTTTCAAACTAGATTCCCAAGCTTCTGAGGTCAGATTCACAAAACACAGAACACAGAAAAAAAAAGTCTCCAGAGCCAATGGCTTTCCTTTCCCAGTTCAGCCAGTCCCCTCACTGCTAATTCCAGCCAGGGATCCGACACTCAGAAGTGAGAAAAAAAATTATCCTCACATCACCAGATATCTGTGCAGTTGGACTAGATCACCATTTTAAGTCCTTTCCAACTGGAACTATTCTATATCTGGATTTCCAGCTAAAATAATATTTTCTTCATAGACTACAGATCTTGGAAGAATAATAATGTGAATTGCAATTGTCCGTGAACGCCTTACCATATTCCAGCACAACTGTAGGCAATAAATAACTATCCAAGTATGATTGAAAACCTTGGACTAATCTAGGTTCCTAAACAGAGTTTGACAAATGAGTCCATGAACAGAGAACATAAATACCAATGGCTGGGTACTCCAAATGTCTCCTCCTCATTTCTTTGAGCTGTGCAATTCAGGCAGACTAGCGCAGTCCTTTAACGCCTCTGGCAATATGCAATGACATTTTAAATTGAGTAACACCTTTCTATCCATCTGTTCGTTATACAAGTGAGTCCTACAGCAATTGTGCTAACTTCACAAGTGCCTAGAAAGCTCCCAACTTACAGAGATTTTTATCTTTAACTAACCTTCATCAGTACAGGCTTTAGGGATAGGCATGCTACTTTGATGTAAATTTACCTTTCCATCCTAATTAAAGGAAAAGGGAGAGCCGGGCATTACTGGTTCCTGAGGGCACTGGAGGTTAGTCCTCACCCGTCTGTAGCTCAGAGACCTCCTGCATAGTTGATGGTTTTCTGAACATAGCAGACTGAGCAGAGACTTTGATTGCAAGCACCTCTTTACTTGAACCTTGATATCTTAAACAATGTCTGATGTTATTAAACCTCCACACACATGCTTATTTTATAAGCAGAGCAGTTATCTTTGGTTTTTATACACATGGGATAACGTATACAAACACCCCCCAAAAAAAAAAAAACAATAAAAAGGAACCATATCTTGTTTCCTGTTTTTATGTCTATGAAACATAATACAACAATACAAGTGATGTTTTGGTCTCTTAATAAAAAACACATGAAAAAGGTAAGGAAAATTTATTTTAAATGATACTATTTCACTTTAAAAAAAAAAGCTTTTTTTCCTGATAAATTATAATGTTAAATCCTGTGATAAAATCTTCTTGAGGATTCTTCAGGAACCTCAAATGTTTCCTAATAGTTAGGTTTGTACTTTAAAACCTGTAAGAAACAGCAACACCATACCATTGCAGTGGTCTCCAAGATACATGATTTGTTCCGGAATTAGTATAGAAACAGAAGTGCTTGATGGAACAGAGCTGAACTCCAGAATGCCACATCTACCTTACCCACTTACAATACAAACCTATCCACCAATTGCAAAAACAAATTATCTTTATATTAATGCCCTTGTAACAGAATAAATTCAAGCATTCTTTGTAAATATATGGTATGTTTCACAGGTGGGAAAACAGTGTAACAAACTCACCAAAGATACTATATATGCAAATTCTTTCAGATAAATAAAAAAAAATCTCGATTCTCACATTTTTTATTTCTAAGGTATACAGGATTCCACATTCAATAAAGGGACTTTCAAAACCAGCTGCAGCCACACCACAAAGTTCTTCTAAAAAAAAAAAATCTATTAAATTCTGCTTGGTGCGTGGTTGTTAACAAAGGCTTGTTACCTTTATTTACTGTATGCAGTATTACCATGTGGACTGCAGGGTCTGCCATGCCACCTGCCCACTCTGGGAGGCAGAAAGAAGACATAAGATTCAGGTGTGGAAGTCCATCCCATCAGGGAAATTATTCCCTTGATATCTGTGGCCAAGTTAAAGGAATGGCCACCTGTACTTTAAGGCTGTACACTTATTTCACAGTAGTGCAGGCTATAGTAGCACAAGTTGTAGTTCAAGTGCAGCTGAAATCTGTGGCCAACTGTTTTGAAAATGAAAAGCAACTCATGCAAACTCAAACTTTTGTACTAGCAACTGCATTTCAGAATGCAAGTTCCACTGCTGTTGGACTTGGGGCTCCGAGCAATGGACTCGCTACTGAATTCGCCACAAATTTCCTCCTAACTGCAACAACCCATTTTGGTGTCACAGCCTCAGGTCTGAACTAATCTGGATCAAGAAGCAGCTGAACTTCCCTATGGGGGGCGGGGGGGGGGACCCACAACACAAGAACACCCAACCAAAAAACCCCACAACAAAAAAAATACTTTCTACTTCATTTTATGTAAACTATCATCAGTTATTTCATCACTTGTTCAATGAGACACCAAGGAAGCTACCAGTTTAGCAGAAACGGCCACCATATGAAGCATAAAGGCATCTTTAGTGCATAAAGGACAAAACCACCCCTGTGTAGTTCTGCTATCACTGCCTCTGAAACAAACTAGCAGAGGGAAAGCGTAGCTGTCTCTCCTTTGCTGAGCCAGTCACTGCTGCACTATTGGAAGTCCCCTAATCAGATTTTACTCATATTCTTTCCCGGACTGCTGAGTCACATCAGCAAAAAGTGTTCAGAAAATGCTAACATGCAGCATTTTGCGGTCAATCTGTGTTTTCATTTGAACTACCTTTTGCAACCCATGTACATCCTTCCAGAATGAGGAAAAAAACCCACAATCCCTAACCTTGAAAATAAACTTGTTAAGATTTAAAAACACATAAGAACTCCTGGGGCTGGGAACCAGCAAACAAGCTCTTAAATATTTTGGCCTTATGTATTCTTTGAGACAGACAGAGACAGACATCTGCTTTATATGTTAAGGAGCAAGAAAGCAAGCAAAGGCTGGGCAGTTTGGTAGAGATGCACAGGAGTTGAGCACCTCACACAGATGGACCCGGCAGGTTCCTCAGGGTCATCACATGGACACCTCAGCCACCAGGCCACACCAGCTAATCAAATTTCTGTAAGAAAATAAAGGGGGGCGAAATGAACATACAAGGAAAAGAGGTAGTTATTCAGAGCATTTATGAACTAAACATGCCATGCAAAGCATAACAGAAGAGGTAAGAAAGTCCTGTGGGTCTCTCCTTCCACCCTCAGTTCTTTATGAACCTCATCATCAACCTTTTAAGGTAACAATCATTAAAAGACAAAATACTGTGGAGGCAAACCTATAGTAGCTGGAGATCACTGTTTCCTTGTTAAGATATAGAGACATTAATACACCAAGACCAGTTTTTATGAAAAGGTACCTTACATAGTCATTTAGTAGAATTATAAATGCTGATGTCCTAATAATTCCCCACCTTACTTTTATGTAGGAAATAGTTGCCTGATCTCTGTCATTCTATTTTTCAGTTACCTACATAAAAAAAGCACCATTTCTCATTTTTTATTTTTCAGTATTAAGTAGACAAAAAAGAAAAATAATTTTTCCAGTGTATAATGTGAGAAAACTAGGATTATTTTTTTAATTTTCCATTTATTATTTACTCTTATGTTCTTCACAGGTATGTTCTTCCTCTCAACACAATATGCTACTGATGTTGCATGCGGTTCACAACATCTGAGAGGTGCTGCAGGGTTTAAATGTTCTCATCAATATGTGTTTTTGTGGCATCAGTCTCTAATCCTTGGAGTTTTTACTACCTCCAGAATAATACTTCTACAAGCAAAGGCATGCATTATTATCTAAATCATAGCAATATCAATGAACAAAAGGATACACCATTTCTACCATGAGGAAGACCAAAAAACATTTCAATAAAGTAAAATATCTCATTTTATTCAAACCAGAAAAAGCCTTGCAATAAATAAAAGACAGGTTTCATTTACAAAAACAAGTTCCCAGTACATAACTTTCAGAATCTCTCAAATATGATGGTATAAATACATAGAGCCTGTGGGTTCCTTTCCCCTTCATTCTGCTATTTCCTGGACTGTTTACGCTGTATGTGCTGGAGCACAGACTTTTCAGCTGTTACCTACATTTGGATGAAATATACAGCAGCAAGAATTCCCATACCATTCTCTCTTTCCCCTCTCCCCACCTAGCACAGGCTCCTTCTTACACTCAAATTATCATTAATATCTAGGATGGTTGCTAATTTCCTGTCAAGCAACTTCTGGGAATTACTTGATATTTATAAGGAGGAGTTGTAAGAAGCTGCTTGTCTTCCACGCCCCTTTTGATCCAGGTTGATTCCTCATAGGAAATTATGCCTACTGGACCATCTAACTGGAAAATCTCTCCAACTGTAATATAGTACAATACAATATAATACAATTTAATATAGTAATAGCAACCGGCAGCAAGTGAAATTAGCTGCTGCCCATTTGGCAGAGTCCCTGCTTACCACGTGAGGAAGACAGAGGAAGGCTTTGGGCTGTTTTGACAGCATTGCTGCCCCATGAGATGTTGTCCAAGAGGTTTTGCACCACCTAGTAATGCTTGGAGCTAAAACCCGGAACCCATTCCCTACAGGAAGTAGGGAAACAGCCCCAGAGATCAGGCAAAACAGGTTAAACAAAACTCCACGAAACCAAAGCCTTTGAACTTGGTTGTGTTGGGGGACTACATTTACAAGCTGAATACAGCCCATGCACAATATCAGCTGCCAAAGGCCAAGAAGAGGAAGGCTTCAGTCACTTCCAGGTAAAAGAAGACATACAGAAATTAAACAGTAAAAACAAGTAATACTGGGAAATTAACCTAGATTCATTACAAAGCATAGAAGTAGCCTAATCTGTTTTACATGAAAGTTGCATGAAAAAGCTCCTCATCCATCCCCAGAAAAGGAATGGGTGGGTTTGATGGATTTACTCATCTTCCATGCATCATTTTAAGAAGTGTTGTAAAACCACAGCCAAGCCAATGCCCCTGGTTAACTATGTCTATGCAGACATTAGGAGATAAAATGATTCCAACATCAATCTCTTTTTCCAGTTTCTTGCTGCAAAATACAGCGATAAATTGCAGACAGTTCACTGCAAGGCTAAGATGTAATGTGGTAAAAACTTCTGTAAAGCTTCAGTACCAAATTTAACCCCAGTGGTAGCCTGTATCACAAGGTCCTCATGCCATGGCAGGAGATGGCTTTGCTGAACAGTAGCAGCAAATCAGTTAAAAGTTGCAGTAAATAACATGATACCTTAAAAGCATTCACAGTACAAACATGGTAATGCTCGATGTTATGTTTAGGAATAGGATACAAATAACTTACAATTGCATTTACAATGCTTCAGGCTTTCCTTAAGGATAAAACATAACTGTACAGTAATCAGGGCTGAGGAGGTTTAAGGATGTTTCATGAAGTGTTTGTTCTAAGTGCATTTGAAAGACAGACTAGCTGCACTATTGCAACATTAAAACTCTATGCTATTCTGCGCGGAAATCCTAACACAAACAAAAAAAACATACTTTGGTATATGTTGAAATATCATTTGTCTGTCTGGTAGTCCATGTCCCTTGTGAATGAGGCATTGTGTTCAGTGGAAAGAGCTTCACAGGGATGTCTGCCATGCTGGAGCCTCTGAGGGGGCAGATATGAGTTGAGGAGCACAAGTGGGAGATATACACGTGGGAGAAGGGTCAGTTCCTGGCTTCAGCGCACCAGCGATGAGCCACAGCATCGCTTCCTTGAACAGCAAACATTGCTTCAGCTACCCTGGGTTATGACTCCAAGAAATGCCAGTACTGACCCATGAATGAAATATTAACAAGGATAATCTGGAATTACCACATATTTATACAATATTTTCCAAGTAAAGGCAAAAGTATAAGTATGGGTGGTATTTGCAGTTGGCACATTAAAGAACTACTATCTTATTAATGAAGATGCTTTATAAACCTTGGGAAACAAAGAAAATAAATGAGACAAAGTGATCTCAGCATTTTCAGAGACAGGTCTCTGAGTTGCAGGTAGTTACATACAACACAGCATTTACAAAACCCACACTAAACCCCTATGAACATTCTTAAAAAACAACTCGCGCTTTACAACCCACACTAACACAGAACTCTGGCTAGTACCTAATGAAAGCATGCCATTTGCCCTAGAGTTTACCGCGAAGGAGCCTGAGTGAAAAGATGAAAAGAACTCAGGATAAAGTTTCTTGATCACTCATCTAGATTTAGAAAATTATGGCCAGCTAATAATCATGGAATGAATCATATTCCACTTTAGCAGAGTGCCTTTTCTAAAAGTAAAGAAGAAACAATAACTGTTATTGGCAATGTCACCTGCCCAGCACAGAGCCCCACACGGTGTCCCCCTGGGTCTTCAGAAAAGTAAAAACAGAAAGTATGTTCTTGTGTGTACTGAAGATATCTCACATGCAGGGCCAGGTGTGGATACATTAAAAGCTATGGCAGCCTGCCTGCTGGGTTCTCTCTTACTGAATAGCTTAACAAAACAAAATATACTTCCCCCTTTCTCATGAGCATCAGCCCCGCTGGAGTTTAATGCATGTCTTTTCATGCGCTAGAAAGTGCTTCAGGAGAACAGATGTGGACAACACAGAATTAAACAGAGAGGGGGAAAAATAGAGAGAGCAATGACCACAGGCTAACAACGCACATGTGAGCATAAACACATATGTATTTTATAACCCCAGTACATCACACTTTGCCAATTACTCATTTAAGGATTTGGCTGCATAACAGGCAGTTACAACGACCACTATTTTCCTACTGGATTAATTTTTAAATTTAATCTCTCTTGTACAGGGGCGTGGGCAATTTGAAGACATACAAAGTTCCAGCACGCTGCAACAGAAACCTTTTTTGTGTGCATCCATGCAACACCAAGACCAGCAGAGCCCCAAGAACAACTGGAGCCTTTGTGTCAGCTATAGTAGACCTAAATATATACTTACCCTTTTTAGGTGATTTTTCTGTGACAGAAAATTAGGTCGTAGGTTTATCCATTTTAGATCAACAACTTCTTTTCAGCTCTTTACCTAACTACCAAGGATATTCTCCAAGGGCACCATGGTGAAGATTATGTCACTTTAAAAGGATTTTAGTGTAGAGACTAATTCATTAAAATTGAGATCTCCTACCTGTGCTTCTAAAAGGCCACCACATATAATGACTATGTATTAAAAATACACTCTGACATTAACAATTAGAGAATTAAAAGTAGCAAAAATGGTAGACAAGCAAGACTGAGGTGGGATAGTAAGCCATTAGTTTTTTGTTTGGGTTTTTTTGGGGTTTTTTTTGGTTTTTTTTTAAAGAAAGAAGCAAGGCAAGAAATAGAGCTGATACATTTGTGAAGATTTTTTGAGCAAAACTCTATACAACAGTGGGACGTACTGTAGCAAGCACATCATCTTTCTCATCCTAGGAAAATATATGTTAGATACACTCAACTCACATGATAATTTTTATGTCTGCCACTGTAAATTGCCCTGTTACCCATACCCTTGCCTCCTGTTCCTCAATGCAATGCTATGAATCGTGGCTGTTGTTCTCTTCTTTGTTGCTCACTCACATTTGGCACCACCTCTTCAGTAATGAAATAAAACCACCACCACCAGCTTTCTCCTTCCCCTGACAACTTTGTCCCATGGGTTTCCAAAAGCACCTATATAAGGCTCCCCCAAACATCACCCCATCACCTCTCACATCAAGAGAAACAAAGGACTCAAAACAAACAACAAGGAGAAGACAAGGACATCTGCATGAAGAGCCCTAGTGTGAACCCCTAATGTTACAGCAAACGCCAAAATATTTTACAGCTAATAAAATTATATCTTTCTTTATGTAAAGGCATTTCACAAACAGAAGAGAGAGTAAACAGAAGAAAGCTGAACGCATTGCATTCTGCTTTGAACTTCATGTGTGTTTCTTGTAGAAACAGCCACTCTACACAATTCCAAAACCTTATAAATAATTAATTTTTGCTCAATATAATACATCAACTGAAGGCATGAATGGCCATGTATTCTGTGTACAGACTAGAATGAGTACATCCAAATTATGTCAAACCCTAGGTACTCTAGGCATTCGTATAATTTCTATACATAATTATAAAATTCGTCATGCTACATATAATTCCCATTTTATCTAAATTGTATCACAAAAGCCACATTTCTGTGCCACAATGTAAAATTATACAGGTTACATTTTGTTTTCTTTTTTGCATTTGTTCTGGAAATAAATTGATATTCTACAGTTAGGTGATTTAATGCAACAGAGTTTTTCACATCTTTAAAGTGTCATATAGTTTAAAGAGATCAGAGTTCTAGAGATAAACCTTTCATAGGCATTTACAATTATTAGCTTATCACTTTTTAGGACCTGCAAATTCATACCTGTCACATACACTTTGAAACAAAAGCAATACCCTCCTCTTTCCTTCTCAAATGCTGAAATGATGCTTCAAAAAAAACCACTTTTGCTCTGCTCGGAAAGAAACCAAAGTAAATAAAGAGAAATGTGTAGGTCTTGCGCTGTACTGTTATCAGGGCTGAATTTGTTAATTTGATGAATTGTCACAGTTAGGCTATAAAGTGCATAAAATGTCTGTAGTATACAGTAAGAGGAGTTCTGGAGTTTCCAAGTTCCCACTACCACTTACTTTGAAACTCCACAGTCAGCAGTAACTTTCATGTGAGAAAGCTAAAACTTACCTTTTCCATTTTTATAGCCAATGGAGGAGATAATATAAATGCTATTAGACAAGGCTACTTTTCTTTCCATCCACACTTCCTAAAAACACCAAGAAAAATTATGTTTTCCATATTATCCTAAAAAGTCAAGATCCCAACCCCTCTTGTAATCATATAATTCCAGACAACTGTACTATTTGAAGTCCTAAACATGTGTCTGTTTTCAGGATCAGGATCCCACAAGCATAAAACTTGACTTTTTTCTTGGTTTACTAACACTTTTAAGACTATAAGAAGTGTGTGATTACTTTGAGCTAATACGGCATGTTGACAACTCTACGTATTTTGAGTCATTTACCTAAATGACTAAAGAAGGTCACCCAGTCCACGTCAGTCAAGAATTTACTCCTAAAATCTCCAGGGACCTCAAATCCTGCCAGTCTCCATTTTTTTCCACCTACAATGGACAATTTTCTAAACAACTCTAATTGATTCACATCTGCATTGAGAACAAATATTTGACCACTTATCTATAGACAGGTAACTGGTAATAAAAGAGAAGCACATTTCTCCTTTCCTTCCCTTATTTTCTTTGATCATCACCATGATCTAACCAGCTTTAATTTGATCTTCTTGAAAAGAATACCTTGGAAAAAAGCTCCTAGAATCCACCTATACATTTTGGAGTAACCAAAGTGGGTCTGCTTTTACCTCTGTTCTTTTCCCTTATCAGCTGACTAGTGCAGTAGTGCTTACTACCTGCTGCTACCATCAGCAATGCTCAAAAAACACAAGCACCAATTTTTCTGCATGTAAATGCACTCTAGGCACCCTGTCTCATTAGTAATCTACAAGCAGCCAAAATTGCATTGCCTAGAGGTGAAATTCCCCATTACCATCTTCTTCATGAACCAAACTGAGACTCAGAGATTAAGTATTACAAAATTCAGGTCGTGTAGGGAGATTTGAGTGCACCTATCACACACCAACTGTACGGCACAGCTATACAGTCAAATATGCCAAAGGTGTATGCCTGACTCCCCCAAGAAAGATTAGAGCTGGGGCTCAGTGCTCCTCCTGAGCTGAAGAGAGTGTCCCAGCATTTCCTGTCAAAGATTACAAGTAACGGGCACCTGAAAATAGGACGAAAAGGGAAAGTATAAATTTGTCTTTAGAAAAAATTAAGATCATGAGACTGAAATATTTTTTTCAACAAGTGACAATTTGCACATTGGTAATACAACAGTGCAGGTATTGAGCCACATTAAGAATAGGCCTTCAGGGCACCTCTTTTCTGCCTGTCTTCTGATGGAAGTCAATGTGATATATACACATTGCACAAGTTGAATTGCATCCTCCATTTTGTGAGGTAAATGGTCAGTAGCAAATACTTTCCTCATTGATTGCACCTCATCGTCACTTTTTCATTTGTTAGAAAACAAGGGCAGTTGCATGTTCCAGCCCTGGAGAACATTATGCTGCCACAAAGATATAAGAACTGGGTATAAGCAGCCTGAATCACTAGACCTCTGGAGCCTTCTTTCTGCTCAAGTAAATAGAAACAAACAAAATAAGATTGAACTGTGTTATCTGCTGCGTGGCACATACAGTGATGCAAGACTATCACTTCAGAACCCTATTTCTGTCAGCTTTATCTGAACTCTCCTATTATTTGCTTATACATTGGATTCTATGTACAGTGCTTAAGAATAACTGCATGAAAAATGATTTAATGTGCAAGCATTATTAATAGTATCTGGAGGAGGTTGTTTTTGCCTTAAAGAGTAGTTAAATGTGTGTTGGACTCTTTGGGGAATTCTGATCTTAATCCAGCAAAGCATCTTAAGAGGTTGAAGCCTCTCATATGCTTAAAACCCAGAGTACGTGAAAGTGTTTTGCCAGACTGTAGCTTTTAATAGCTCTACATATGCTTATAATTAATGCTCTGTGGCTATTTTTCATTACTGGATTTTTGTGAAAACTGCAGGAGACTTGACAGACCTGTCATAGTCTGCAGTCACTCAACAAAAACTAAGGCAGCCCATATTAGTGACATTTAAGACCATTTGAGTCTGGTAACAGCAGAAATCCAAGCAGTAAAGGAGACAATTTTACAGTACCTGCTTAACGAAACAACATATAGTGCTAGTGGTGATCAGAATAGCTAACTACATCAGGAGAGTCACCTTGCTAAATAGCTGGATGCTACCAAGTACTAAAACTGCCAGGGCTTTCACTTACTTACTTTAGCTGGGGATCACTGAAGGGATTTGTCCTTTAAAGTTTTCTACAAGCTTGACTTGAAATGCTACTATAATAAGTGCCCTCAAACAGAAGCCCACACAGGACAAGCAGTATAAGCCCCTGCTTCCCTGAATGAGGGGGAGACTGGCTCCCACCCATCAGAAACTAATTTCTACCCTTCACTTTTTTTAGATATTTCAATTAACTAACTATTACGTTGGCTGCTTTTTCTTCAAGAGCAATACATGCCACACCATCATGTGCAGAGGCAATGCAATTTGCAGTGGCTATACACCTGTACTCTGAAGCTGGAAATGGGACTGCAACACCCATAGGAATACCTGCCCTCCACTCAGCCTAGCCAGCCGAGGCAAGAACCAGAGACATATGAAGCAAAGGACTTCGGCACAACTTTACAAATGAAGAATATGCCCAGGGGTCCCCAGGAGCCCTAGATATCAGTTGCTGGCATCCAGGCCACCACACCTTTGCAGCAGCAGTTAGCCACGCTGAACATGGTAAAATTAGTGTCAGTGTGTCTGTCACTGCTATAGTATTTCCTCCAAATTCACAGCAGACACCTGTTTGCAGCCCCAAGGGATGGCCATCTTTTGAATCCCTTCAAAGCCTCGGGATAAACCTTCTGCCAAATGAGACTCCGGCTTTACCACTGCCCTATAATTACCTTCCAGTGGCAGCACCAGCAGCTGGATCAGGGCTGTGGTGCTGGGCACATACATGGGAATGCACGCTGAGACTACGTTTACCACCTTTGCTGCAAGCAATTGCCATGAAAACACATTCACGCCTTCTGTTTTACACTCTACTCTGGGAACACCTATCTCTTTGCTATACTCATACGTATACGTGTCACGCTTTCAGTGCGGGCTGAAAAATATTGCTTAAAAATAAGCAATTCTAGTCAAATCAGTTCCCTTTACCAAGATTATTCCAGTTTTGATCAGCTACACTCCTCCCTGCCATTTTTTCAGGAAGAGGGGTCACCAGAGATGGAAAACCAGTAGAAACACATGATAAGGCTGGGAAGGGGAGGCTTTTAAGGGAAAGGAGCTCTCTACCCCCATCTCTTGATCAGTATGGTGAGACATGACAGAGGCATGCAGCAAAAATTTTGTTACCTGCTTTCATTACTCGCCCTCTGATGAGAAGGAAAGTTTAACTTCTAGTTCCTTCTAGGGGTAATTTAATCTTATCTTAATTGAATATGAAAAGATCCACACAAAATCCTGTGCTGGGAGCCACCACGCTGCAACCGAAAAGGCAGGATGGTGGCACCAGGATCACATTAAAACCAGAGGGGAAAGTGGAGACCCATGGCCAGGACAGAGACACCAGGTCTGCAGGAGGCTTCTGTGCATGCTGAGTTCCTTCCATGGTGTGATCACAGAATAGATAAGATATTCTGTTTTCCTGTAATTTAGGAGCAGGAATGGAAAGAAGTCTTATTTTATAACCTCCAAAGAGGAGCTCCTAGAAGCTAATACTAGCATCCTTAGATAGGGTTGCACAAACACACATTGCCCCCAAAATTACCATGTCAACTAGGTCAAATTATATTATTTCATCGCCTGTACAACAACCTTAGTGAAGTCAGTTGTAAATCAATTTCCACTCTTGGGTTTACCTGTAAGACAGTATTCCTGACTCAGGAACTCTGATCCTCTGCAAACACCGCTGACAAAAGATGCCGGCTCCAACAGTACAACCCATCCCAAGAAAACATTTTGTCAGCCTAGTGCTTTGATTCCAGGCCATTACTCATGACAAGTTACAGTGAGAGACAAGATTATGGAAAATGAGTGTGTACACTTTTACCTTACACATCCGAGCAGAAACTAGTGTTTTACTGGCCACAATACACAGGGAATGCCCAAATGCAATAAAAGGTGCACATTTCATTTTATACCTCACTCCCCAAACTCCACTCAAAAACATAGATAAATGCTGAGGTGTGGTGCACCCAGGGAAAACAGATACCCTCTGAGTCCGTGTGGCTTGGTTCTCACAAGCACAAAAAGAGCCTTTCAGTTTGTAGAGCCAAGACAGAAGAAGAAACAGTATCAGGGTGGGATGCTAGTCCTCATCCAGTGGAGTGAGCTTATCTTCAAGTGCTCTAGCATATATAGACACTCAGGAATCAAAGAAAGAAGTCAGAATAAACACAGTCTGACTGAAAAACTAAACCAAAAACTTTGGATACATGGGGAAAATACACTTAACAGAGAAACACATAAGTTACGTGGTCACACATAAACCCCTCCAAGGCTCTGTTTCATTTTCTGGTCCTCACAGGCCTTTTAGCAGGGCTCCAATCTCACATGAATAGCAAATCTAACAACTTTGTTGTTTTAAAAACAGCTTCTCGGTGCCAACCAGCTAGAGCTGTCCAGGTCTCTAAGGAAAAGGACGTCTCAGTAATCAGTCAACTCTGATCTCCCTCTTATTGACATGCAGAAAAAGAAACCCTTGCTTTTAATAATAAGAATTCCTTTCATGCAAAGATAGTGGAAGATTTCAAAGGATAAATAATTCATCTTCTTCCAAGCTCTGAGAATAAATTTGTTCCTTTTCTGTTTTACTTTCCTTCAAGATATGACATCTTAGGAAAGCAAGGGGAAGGAAACTGCTCTTTGCTTCTAAGGATATAAACACACTCAATGTTTCATTCCCCACTGCAACAAAACTGTAAGATCAATAGACAAGCGCTGAAAAGCTTTTCCCACCAGGCAGACACTCTGCCATCTAAATAGTCTCTCAAAAGATATAATCTCACCAGCAGCAACAACAAAGAAACATCCAACACATAGCCAGGGAGCATGCTCAGAATAATCTCACATAGGGACAACTCCACAATAAGACATCAAATTAATTAAGCTTGATCATATCAGTGACTGGTGACCTATAGTTCCTGTCTCCATTCTCTTAAGTTTTATCCAAACTCCAAGGGGATACGGGAAAGTTGTTCTACCCATTGTGCCATTTTTTTGTAAACAAGGAAAAAAAACATTCTGTAGACCAGGTTGAATAAAAAAAAAAAAGCAACATGCTCTATCTGGTAAACTGGGCTGCATTTATATAGGTCTAAAGAAGCAAAAAAACCTGAGCAGAGCAATCACCATTTTTCGCCAGTGACCAATAACACCAGCAGGTTAAACGTTTGTGCCCAAAACTCAGGAGGGCTATTCTCATGCATGGGAGTCACTCAGTTCTCGTCCCAACTGAATTTGGCAAAGGATCCGAAAATCAGCTTGGAGATGATTCTTATAGCTCCTGTTTGTAGCACAGCAGGAATCACCCTGTATTAGGTTTATTCATGAATCAAAAAACGTAGATGCAAAAACATAAAAGCTGCCATCTAGTCAGTTCAAAGCCAAATCCATCCCAGGAAAGCATTTCTCAAGGAAGGAAGCAATCCCTGAGGATGGTGTGTGAGCAGGAACACCAGAACAAGTATTCCCATCCATCCTGCAGGATTATTCCCTAATACACACTTACTAATCTTTGTCTGGTCACAGTTTACATTTATTAAAGAATGGAGCTTTCAGTACTTACTTTTAAAAGCTCCTCTAGCATTACACAGCCAGGTCACTGCCAGCAGCCACAGGATACCAAATGTAAACACCGTTCTGCAGATGACAGGGTAATATTGTCTAATGATAATTTTAAACAGTGTATCCGTCTTCAGGAAACTGAAAGTGCATTAGTATGAATTATTTGCTGACCAAAAAGAGGGAGTAGCGCCATTTGAAACTTACAGCTGCCTAATACAAAGTAATGTTGGGGAGGGTGGAAGATAAAAATCACTGTGATAAGTCATTAATTTATACCTCAGCACTGTGGATTAATTATTTCCAGCAATACTGACAAGAGGAGCTATGAAAAAAAAAATCACTGCTAGACACTTTTTTAATGACTGTTATCATCAGCACTACTAATCCAGTTAAGAGTCTACTAAAATGATTAAGAAAATGCAAGATAAGTCTTCCACAAATAAAGTCCACAAATATAGTCCACCCTATGAACCAGTTTGCTGCTTCAAGCCCAATTACATCAAACAGTGTGCTGGTATCCATGAAACCACAGCTTTTACAAACGTGTTATGAAAAAGGAAAAAGAAAAAAAAAATCACACGGTTGATTGCAAATACTTTGCATGGCAGCTACTATCATGCTGCTGAGAGGCAGTGAAAGTTGAGGAAAGAGGAGGAGAGATCATTTACAGTGACAAGACTTATTGCTGAGGATGTCATTTTATCTGGAATCTCTGGGAGAAGATTCAGAGCCATTATTGAAATGGTATTGAAAATGCACTCAATGCTTCTCTTTAGAGGAGCTGCAATTCCACAATATAGAGGGTTTGCTAGTTCTAAGGACTTATCTTCACCATTTGTGTGTACTTGGGTGGAGGAAGAAGAGGCAGAAGTATTGCCCTACTACACCTTTTTTATTCCTTTTCTCTGTTGGTTTTGCTCCCACAAGAGCAGCAAAGGTGAGGGGAGAACCCAGCAACACCAAACTGAGCTCTTTGGCTCAGCACATCATATGCATCATTGATCTGGTATCATGCATTCAGCACCATCCATTTCAATAACCTCTACTTACAGATATAAAAAAAAAAAAAGAGAAACAAATTTTTCAGTATTCCTTTTTCAGTCTTCTCTTTATGCCCTGATACAAAAATAAACACTATCGCATGTCACAAGTAAGGCAAACTTATCTGAGAAAAAACATTTGGCCCATTTCAATGTCAGCCATAAAGCAGCACTTAGAGAGATGCTACACACCATGCTAGGAGAAAAAAGAAATGGTGCAAACAGCACTACTCCAGCAAAGATCTTTCTGCCTCAGGACTGTTATAACCCAAGGAGAAAAGAGGCTGCCAGGGGCAGAAACAGGCTGCACACCCAGTATACAGTTGCTCCAGGGAGGGAGGGAAGGAGCCTGGGCTTTGGGCCTGTTAACCAGCAATGCAGCTGATAAAAATCTCATCTCTGCCAACTCCACACTGCTATGACTAGAATACAACCAGTACCCAAACCGACTAAGTTAAAATTAGGTCAGGTCATTCTATCCCTACAATAGCCATTAAAATCTAAGTGTACTCCCTGCCTAAAAGACACTGGCTTTTCAATGTCTCACCGATATAGTCAAACAGGCTAAGCCTATATATTTTACATACATATATATATATCTATTTCTTAGCCAGCATACATTTTAAAGCAATCTGGCACATACATTTAACTAAAATCCAAAGGGATTACTTCAAAGAGATGTAACCCCATTAGCTTTCCTTCCACAAGCAAGCTGGCACAATCCCCCTGGAGCGCAGGTTACCTACCCACTGTAGCACTGACCCTGCAACCTTTAGGCTTCACTTTCCCCAGCACAGTTTTAATGTACATGCTAACATACAAGTGCAGAGGGGAGCAAGTGCATTTCTTGGGCTGAAACTGGAACCTGTTCCTTAAAACTGAGCTACATGACCAAACAAGCCATGCTGCTGTGCACGCAGTTTTCCAGCACATTTTTCCAGGCCAAGCCTTCCTTCCACAGTTTTGCCAGTGTATCTGTGTCAGTCAGATCTGGAGCCAGAAGATCAATGTCAGGAAAAGCTGCCAGAGAGAATACAAGCTACAGGCAAAACTCCACCAAAGTTTATTCACTATAGAGAAGAGGAATAAGACAGGCTGAGAGAAGCACAGTTTTACCATATCCCTCGCCATGTATAAGACATGCCATTAAAAGCCAAACACTGTCACAGATCTGACCCGAGCAAAGAAGTGGAGCAATTCACGAGAAATTAATTTCACCAGATGAGTGGAAAGACCTTTCACTTCCCAAAGCAAGCACTTTGTTGGGTCACTAGGGTTTGGCTAATTCGAGCCATTTCCTGCTCCTTCAGAATTGAACATATCAAAAAAAAACTGGTTAGAAGGAAGAAGTTTTCATGCAGGTATTAGTTTCAGTCTCTCCACATAAATTTGCCACACATTCAAATGGCTCTCAAAAAAACTGGGAAAACTTGGAACATTGGTAATAGAGTCTACAGAGGACAGTCCTAGATACTCTGCATGTGCTGTCTTACTATTTGCACACAGGGGCTTTAGCAGCTCCTAGTTCAGTGCATTTTTAAAGATACTGGATTCCCAACAGCTCAGTTAGCATCCCAGACAAATGGCCACTGTCATTTGTGCAGTGAGCGTGATGCATCCTGGACTTACACTGCATGCACTAAAGGCTACATGGCCACCAAAAGACTTTGCAGTTCCTATTGACTTTCCACAAGTGCAAAACATGCACAGTGCATTTGGCCTACTGACACAGTGATATCATTGCACATGAACTCAAGTTTTTGCCTAGGATTTCTCAAAAGAAAATACGGAAACTTCCTGTGCAATTCACAGGTCATATAGCTTTACAACCCCTTGCATCTCCCTAACTCCCACCCCTCTCCAGTTTGGATCACCCCAGCTCAGCTCACACTGTTAGCACATAGCCATGCTTTTACCATCGCAGAAAAGGTGTTTTCCTGGATTTGCACCTTCATATCGTGGGGTGTCTTCAGTTCCCAAAAGAGGAAAGTCTTTATCTTCTCTCTCTCTATTGAGGACTTAACGCGTTTTGCACAAGTAAGACAGGGTGCTTTCTATCAAAAAGTAAGGCAGAAATGTCCACAGTAGATCAGATTCCATAGTCTCTGTTTCAAAATGGATAATACCATTGCCCTCACATTTTCTCAGGCTTTTTCTGACATTGAAGAGTTCTGCTCTTATATTACCCACTGATGACTTTCTCCAGTTTGACACTACTTATTTTTGAGATATCAATTTCTCTCCTAAGCTGCTTTTGCTCCAGCCTCCAGCACATGACTATCAGAGCAAACTGGCTACAACAGCACTGGGTATTGGGGTTCCAGCACTGCACCAGCTCTCCTCAGACCCCTCCCCATGCAGAAATCCTTTCAGGTTATTGTCTGAAGAAGAAAAAGTCTCTTCAGTTCAAGTGTTCGTTCCATGAATTTTAGTGTTTTACTCTCAAAAGGCACTCAGGGTGCAGAAGTCAGTGGCTGTGAAAGAGCATGTCTGCTTCTGTTTGCTGTTGTATCATGGAACAAGTCAGTCCACATCTCACCCACATTTCTAAATAAATGAGCTTGTCTTTGATTAATACAATTGGTTTGCTTTCCTCATTCATATGCTTACATTTTTTCAGTGGAAATGACAACCTAGAGCAAGTTTTAAGACAACAGGTTTCACTACCAGGATTAAACAAGCAAATGCACGCAAAAAAAAAAAAAGGGATTTCTCTGCAGAGCTGTAGCCAGGGCTAATGGGACTTCAGAAGGTATTTATGCACTACAGATTTTCTGGCTGTAAATCTGGGCTATATCCAAATCCAGCTGAAGCCAGCCTGTCCTGCCAACAGACCCTGGGCAGTCTTACACTGATAACTTCACTGTTTCCAAGATAAAGTCAGATCTGGAAAGTAATTGATTCCTTGTGCGCTAGAATAATTAAATAAGAAGAATCAAGGACTCTCTGAACAGCCTGGAGGGACTTGGAGCCCTTTCCCTGAAACTACATTAAAAATAGTTCTGAAAATATTTAGACAAAAAAAAAGTCTAGAGCTTTTCTCGCGAACAATCTATAAGAGCCAGTTATTGTTTGCCTTCAATATAATCAGTTGGACAATAAATAGTAAGAGTTTGGACTAACTTTAATAGAATTAGAGCGAATTATTTTTTCATTATTCTCAGATTTATTGTTCTTCTACTCTAAATTACCTAAACTCTCACGTTTCATAAAAAATTCACTGGAACAGAAAAGAAAAACTAAAACCTTTATAAGCAGCTTAACTAGTTCTTACAGAGATCTTTTAGGGTTTGAATTCAGTTAGCTTGTAAGGTGAACAAGCAGATCTAAAAATAAACATGTTTCAGAATCTTTCTTCATGTTCAGACCAATCCTTCAACCTCAGTGAAAATTTTGGATATATGAGAAACTCGCACTTGGTTCTCCCATGTATATTCTTTACAAGGATCTGTAATTAAAGAGGGAGGGAAGCAGCTTTACATGCTTACCTTTGAAACATGCCATTACAACATTTAAGGGAGAACAGAGAGAATCCATGCCCTCAAGCAAAAAATACAAACAAAACAAGGGTTATTTAATGGTTGGGGGGTTATTTCAGTTTCCTTCTAAAAGAGGAATTTTGCATTGTGGTTGTTGTGTGGACAGCAGCACCTGGTCATTAGATGTTACTGCAGGCTCTAGGTTGGTTTCCAAAAAACACCTCAGCTGGGTAAAAAGTGCACGCCTGATTTATAGGCTGTAAAGGCAGCTGGAAAATGGGTAGCTTGGTTTTGGTGATGTTCCTAACAGCAGAAGGTAAGAGTCACTGGCTAACCCCTGATGTACTTGCATAAGATACTGTAATGACTTGTTGTACAACCCATAAAAAAGGCCTGAGGACGTCTCAGAAGAGTCTAATTTACCCCAGAAGGGACACGGTAGCACGCTGACCAGAGAACCAGCCCAACTTCAGCACTCCCACGCACCGTGACATCTGCCTGCTCAGGCATTGCACCTCAAAAGTGGGATCTTGCAGCCGCCAAGTTCACTGTGACATTATTTTAGACAGGGCTGCTCCAAAGAGGTTGCATTTTGGGATGTCTCCTGTGATGGAAAATACCAGGAAGTAGTTTGTAAATCGTATGGATTTTTCTTCTTCAAAATATGATCACTCCTGTAACTTCGCCTGAGCCTAATACAATTAACCTAGACAGGGCCATACACGCAGCAACACGGGTTGTTACTAGCACTGTAAAGCACATGTAGACCAATGCACGCCACAGATCACATTAAAATATGCTGCTTAACATTTAAAGCATCAAAAGATTATTAATAAAGAAAAACAAACACACACACTGTCTAAATAACTCAATCCATGCCTACTTAGTAGACTGATTGTGTACTTTCCCCTGGGGAATTTCACTGGAAATAAGAAGTGTTTTAGCAATCAATTTTTCTGAATTCTTTATCTCATTGACAACAAGCATAGAAACACTAAATGTACATCCTGCTGACACCCCGTCCTCCAAAGGGACAAATTCCTACATGTCCTCTCTCACTCCTCCAGTGCTGCCGTACTCCCTCCTGATTTGTCAGCACCCCAGAGAATCCCCATGCCTGCCAGCATCAGGCTTTCAAACCTATAGCTCTGATATAAGCGAGTGTATTATTCCCAAAGCTAAGGGCAAGGATATCAAAGGGGGCCTCTAAGATTAAGTTTTCATCAGAGCTCAATTGGAGGAAACAGGATAGTGAAGGATGCTCTTAGACCAAGTTTCTCCAGGAACTGCAAAACTGGTAATTTTAAAAGAAAATAAAGATGTATTTTTTCCAAGTTTTAATGTTTCAGTATGAAAATTATTTCAATAGAGGCATTTTCAAAAGGCTAGGGGAGCAAAGGGAACTGAATAAGGAGAAGCAATAAGAGAACTAGGGAAAAGCAAGCAGATGATTAAAAAATAGTCTATTAATAGTTGCACTAACACTTTTAGATGCTGGCTTCCAGACCTTTCCCCAAAACAGCCTTGAACCAGAATAAAACTTGTACAACTTCATCTTTGGAGTGGTCTCATTCAACACAAAGGAAAAAAACAGCTGAAAAAGAGATACTGATCTATTTAAGTGGATTCAAAGCACTCTGGGATGGTACTGATGAAGATACCCTGAGGATCAATGCATACTCAGAATAAATGCGGAACGTCAACAGTAAATAAAAATACATAGGATCCATATGCTGCTTTGCACAATGGTGAAATTCAGTCTTTCAAAGATGTAAATTTGTGATGATATGTAAGTAGATTTGCTCAAATCTCTAGAGATTCCTGGATACATCACAAGTGCAACTGGTTGGTGGCAACTTGTATAAATGCCTTCTTTCTGGCGTCTGATGACAGATTTTGTAAATTGAATAAGCACTTCAAAGATAGCAAAGGGGGGGTATTTTTCTGTTAGAGAGGCATCTACTGACTATGATGGGGACTTTGCGTACTGCACAGCACAAACATTACATAAGATGACACAGCTTTATAGCTATTACTAGCATATGAACCGTTTCTTAAAATGGAAAACACAGAAAGGCTTACTTTAACTGAGGCTGGGATTGCTCACCCAAAATCTTTCAACTTACAAACAATGCAGCACAATTGTAACAGCATGGATTTGGCCAGCATACAGGTTTCTAAACGAGCTTTTAATATATTTATCGAAATTGCATTATGATTGATTATTAATTAATTTCCTACGTGACTGAATCAATATTCAAAGTCTAAACTTAAAGCCCCCTGTTAATTATGCAGGAAGATGGATGATCTTATAGGTTAGCTTTGTCAAAACCAGTTGCACCATCTGTCAGATATTAATTAGGAAAAAATTTATAAGCACAAATGAATTTGTCACATTTACTAAAGAAAAATTACTTGGCTGATGAAAATTATTTATTGTTTATATTCATTAGAAAATATGTCTGTAACCTCTTGAACTAGACATGAAACTTCAATTCAAAATAAGGGAAGAGACAGAAGCGCCACTTCAGAGTTCTGATCATTTTTCAGGTATGCCACATCAGGAAAACTTACTAAAGAAGATTCTTCCTGAAAGTGTTTAACTTGCCTTATATTTTCTTAGTTAAGTCTACAGTTCTTCCAGGTCCTTTTCACAAGGTTCTTTCTAACTACTCAGACAATTTCAAATCCAACAGTAACTGATCAGTCAATAGATATTTGCATGTGTACAGAAACAAAATGGTTGTTAGCTTTTAAGAAAGAAATCAGAGGAACCATTCAGAGACATAGAGTGTTAAACACAAAATAATTCTGCCTGGACTCTTTAAAAAAAAATGCAGGTACCATTCAGAAACCAAGGACAGACATTTGCACTGAAGTAGATGTTAAGATAATCAGGATGATTATCTAAAATAGGATTGGAAATTTTGCTTTATGTTTTTTGATGTAGTTATTATTACTTACAATTTGTATTGCATTAGCCCCTAGCAGATTTGTCTGCTTTTACACAGAACTGTTAGATCAATTCAGTGAAAAAGGTTTTTCTAACAATCACATGAAGAATCTTAAATTATGTTCTCAATTTCATACAAATTCATCTTCTGACTTCTAATTTTCCCCTGGCTTAATCTTAGGGCATTTGCTTTACAGAATGAGGCATTCTGAAATCTTATATTCCCTGCTGCATTAAAGACCTGACAAAAAAACCACCACCCCACCCCCCACCCTGTTTGTGTTCCATTTTCTTCAGAAAATGCAGCTCAAGTTGTATATTGTGTTGAGCACCTGCTAGGGCAACAGCCTGGGAGGCACATCAGCACTGACTGCTCTAGGTGCTTCAAGGAGCTGAACTACAAGTAGGTAATAAATGTGAATAGAACAGATACTGCAGTAAGGCGTGTTAAGGTCATCACACCTGACTCTCACTGCCGACCTGAGTGTCGAACATGGACAGGTCCCCTAAGACCCAGCAGCCTGAAGGAGCATCAGGGTTACACTTGGAGCAATAAATGACACCATTTCTTTAAAAATATTGGAGGGGGGGAAGTTGCCTTTTCCAAACTGCTTGCTTTTATGGTCTGCTTCTCTTTGTTGTATCTTCTGGACAGCAGTACTGACACACTGCAAATAGTTATGCTTAATGACAGTGCTGTAAGACCTGCCACACAGCTTTGCAAAGCATAAAGTGCCTTTCCATGCTGTCCTCTTTAATTAGCACTGCTGTTGCTGTTCAGTAGTCATAAGATGAGCAGTATCAACAGAAAAAGCAGGGCCAACATTTCTGTTGAGCCAATTGAAAATATCTCACAGTTACTGTGGAATAACATTTACAAAACACTTCAAGGCCTTTCAACAGGAATTTTTGTTTAATTCCCATGTACAGGCTCACTTAAACAATTCACTTCCACTGGCTTTTATACATCGTGCAGCAAGTTTGGGCTGCAGTAACAACAGGTCCCTGATATAAATTTCCAAGCAGCCAGAATTTGGCCATAAGAAAAAGTGAAAACAAGGAGCACTCTGTACACACACACAGACACAGTGGGATGGTCAGAAAGCACAAGAGCCAGAGGTAGCTCAAGTGGGAAGAATAGAAATAAATTAACATAAGAAGGGAGGCAAACAGAACACAAAGCTCTTTTGTAGGAAGGGAAAGGAAAGGAGTTTGTCTTGGTCATGTAATAATGAATTTTTTATGCACTCCGAGGCAAACGTTAATGGTGAAACCTGTAATGGGCAACTCAGGCCAGCTGAGGCAGCATGAAAGAGAGGATGTGATCCTTTCTTGTCATCCTCAGAACCACCACACCACTTTCGGTCTCAGTGACCATTTACAGCAGTATTAGTAATAAGGTATAAATTGTCATCCTGTTGGCAATACTGCCAGCACTCGAGTTAATGAGAGCCTAAACAACAGGAGGACCCGAAGTGATGTTAACGACCACATGTTCGCTCTCTCTTGCAAAGAGGTGATGTTCGTTACTACTCTTGATCTGGGGGCTGGACTTCGAGAACATTGTGCACTAGCATGCATGAGAACAGATGGGCAGGAAGAGAAAAAGAGATTGTTTGTGGCTGCCTAAATACTGGCTCTGCCCTCAGCACAGTTTAGGGCAACTTTAGGGGTTGTAATACAGTGGAGAATCTGACCTATTTTTCTCCCCCCTCTAAGTACAGGAAAAAAAAATTAGAAACAGGGCTCCACTCCAATGCAAAAAAATAGAATTTGCTCTTTTTCTCCTGCCCACTTATTTTATGCAGCAATCTGCTCTATTACCATTTTAATAATAGTCAAACAACACCATTTTTATCCCCCTGAGAAAGAGAACTAATGAAGACTGGCTCCCGATTCATCTGTAGCCTCCAACCCTCGCCCCTCTGTTTTCTACCATTTCCATACTTTCTTCAGCCCTCTCCTGGCACTTCCACCAGACTGAGACCAGTCTGAAGCTGCCTGTGAGCTGGCCAGGCTGTGAATTCTCTCTTCCTCAGCAGCAGCACTAATGTACATCTCTCAACTCCCCACTATTGCAATTTTTAAATTAAACTAAAAAAATTTAAGATTCTTACTCTTTCCTAATTAGGTTGCAATGAGCCCCTGTTCAAAATATTGAGGGAATGAAGGAAACTTACAGACAAACTGCACCATCATATAAAGTCTTATTTCCCAGGGAAACCTGTCTAAAAATACATATATCACACCAGATTCACATACCAGTGTGGACACTGGTTGCTGTTTCTCAACAAAAACAAGGCTAGACGACAGAAAGAGAATCTGATCAAACTGTAAAGGGCATACGCATGCTCAGTGTCAGTGATATTAAATCAAGGATGAATCCAAACAGAAGGACAGCAAGATCAACAGGAAAAAAAAATATAGTGGGCAGAGTACAAAGTTGATCTTATCTTCTGCTTTCAAAGCAGACTTGAGAAACTTCAGCAAAGTCATATCAGATAGTACATTAGAGTTAAGAGAAATCTATTGGATTTCTCTGATACTATCCACAACTCAAGAGCTGGTTTAAATGGTTCATCAACAATCACTTTGATGAGCACCACAGGTAAGTCCAAATACTTAGCAGTGGGATAGCAAGAAGGTCATCGGTAACTTTTATACTGAGGTTTTAAACACCAATCAGTCTGATCCTTCACATTAGTTCCCAGGGGCCTGTAGAGTTTAACATACAGCTAACGAAAACATATAACAGCCTTGAAATATCTTGATAATCCATTGGTGGGGGGAACCACTTTGGTTTTTGCAGAAAACAAAACCAAGCTTAATTCAAGAATCAGCCCAAAGAAATCATTTACACAGTCCCCATTTTTCCTATTCTACCCAAAAATGCTTCTCCGAGACTTAAAAATAGGTATTACATGTTTTGTTTATAATTTAGGGTCACATGTGCACAGACTTAACTTTACATTTGAGAAGGTGGTAATTTAAGAGGACTACTTATTTGAATAAAGCTAAGCACAGCCATTAAAAAAAGTTTCATGCCTCATGACTTATCTCAGGCTTTATGCTGCTCTGGCAGATGTTAAAAGGCTTTGTCTTTTGTGTTAATCCTTAATTATAAGACTCTGCCTTTAGTTGTGTAACTACTATGCATGCACGTTTACAGCAGGAGTCTAGTACACTTTCTCTGCCCACTGAGATCACACGCAACTAGAAAAGCACTGTTGATAGACTTGAACATGAATGTTTTCTTATTAAAACCCGGTTCCCCTCTGCCATAGTTAAGACCTTGCTTTGCAACCAGGTTATCCTCCTCCTCTACTTTGCCCTAGGGAGGCCACATCTGGAGTACTGTGTCCAGTTTTGGGCTCCCCATTTTAAGGACAGGGAACTGCTTGAGCAAGTCCAGCTGAGAGCTACAAAGATGCTCAGGAGACTGGAGCATCTCTCTTATGAGGAAAGGCTGAGAGACCTGGGTTTGTTCAGCCTGGAGAAGAGAAGACCGAGGGGGGACCTTATCAATGCTTATAAATATCTGAAGGGTGGGTGTCAAGAGGATGGGACCAGGCTCTCTTCAGTGGTGCCCAACAACAGGACAAGGGGCAATGGGCACAAGTTGGAACACAGGAAGTTCCACCTGAACATGAGAAAAAACTTCTTTCCTGTGAGGTGACAGAGCACTGGAACAGGCTGCCCAGAGAGGCTGTGGAGTCTCCTTCCCTGGAGACATTCCAATCCTGCCTGGATGCGGTCCTGTGCCCCCTGCTCTAGGTGTACCTGCTCAGGCAAGGGGGTTGGACGAGATGATCTCCAGAGGTCCCTTCCAACCCCTACCATTCTGTGGTTCTGTGACCACGAGGAAGACAGTTTCAAGTGTACCAGTGCTGTGCTGAAGTGCAACACATTCAGACCAAAAAGAACACTAAATCAGTATAGTGAGCAACATCCAGTGAAACCTAGATAAATAAGCAGAAAATAACCCTGCTAAAATCTTGGACTCTGTTGAAAATGGGCAGGACTGCCTATTGCTTCTCAAATCAGTTAAGTTATGGAACAGCCTAACAAAAATTAACCAAAAGAAGTTGGAATAAAACTCTGAATCCATGGACTTCCTGATGTATGAGAAAAATGCTAGTCCCCAAGCAGAGGTAGCAAATACCCTAAATGCAAAAGATTGACAGCCCTTGTTTTTCCTTCCTTCTGCTATATTTCCAGCTTATGGGACCATGTTTCCATTCTCTCTGGTAATGCATGGTTTAAATGTACCCACTAATGGGACCTCATGGAAAGCAATAGGAAGAATTGCTCCATCTGCTTTGGGAGAGGGGAAAAAAAGGAAGTCCAAGTTTTTGCTCTTTCAGAAAACCACAATCTTCTCTTCAGCATCACCTGTTCATAAAGACTCCTTTAAGAAACCTAAAAGTTTATGGAGTCCTTCAAGAAACAAAACAGTGACTCTACTTTGCCGGGATTCAGAGGCCTGACTTCAGGAAAGGTAGGCATTTTGAAGTTGAACTGAGGGCATTTATATTTCTCACAAATACTATAGACAGATATACACACACACGCACATATTCCTCTCTTTCATTCTGTTCTGCTCGTATTAATCTAATGGAGAAAATTAAGCAGTAATTTCAGCCAGGTCTTGCTCTTCTATTTATATCTATTTTCATCAGATTATCACTTCCAGCAGTGATAGAAATATTAATGACTTTTTAAAGGGAGTGTTGTATTTAAATATTTCAGAGCTATTCGTTTGTTCGTGTCAATGAGAAAGAAACATATTGACTGGAAGCTGCAGCTAATGCTGCCTTTTATAAATCTCCTGTCAGGCAAAAAATGGCTCTCCATAGATTCCAATATGATGTAGAGCTCTAAAGCAAACACTCCTGTTGCCAAAAGGCTCAAAGGGAACTGCCACTGCAATATTGTGGGCTGAATAGCAGGATTGTAGTTTATCTTCCCCACTATAGAAGCTGAGCAAAAAGAGGAGATGGCTCAGAATGCTTCAAGTAGAAAGTTGATTGATTTACTGAAATGCCAAAACCTCTAGATAAGCAAAACCGCCACGCTGAAGTTTACAGGCAATTTCATTAGATGACAGCACAGCAGAGACAATGCGTTTGAAGCCTGCTCTTACCAACACTCAGACTTACTTCAATACAGAATTGCACATACGTATGCACAAGTTATACAGCATTCTAGCTTCAGTGTCTGTGAAGTCTACAAGCACACTTTCAGCTATCCGGTACAAAAACAATGTAAGAACCACAGCTAGAACAGAAAATGTAAACTTAAGAAGAAGATACTTTAGCATGATCTAAGCATTCCTAACAGCATCATAGGAGAAGCAAAGAAATAAATCAGCAACACATGATAGCCTAATTTAATCTCTTAGTCTGAAAAAATCATAACAACTTCTATGAATTTTAGCCCCATTTGCACAAGTTCAGTAACCACTTCAGGAACTACGCATTATACCATACTTCAAAAATGTTTTCAAATATTCTGACTTACAAGTCATTGGGGCATCAAGTCTTTCAAGAACCAGCAGAAACAGGTTAAAGCAAGTGCTGCCCTATGCCCAAGAACCATCTCATTGCTTACAAAAAGATGCTTTTTATAGGGTGTATGCAATCATAGAGTCTGCACAAGTTCAGGTTTCTGCCATCACTTGCAAGATGCAGTCCTGCTGAGGTGCCCTGGCCATGTATATTCTGCAAGATGTACCACTACTTGTCACAGGGAAAAACTGCTCATCTTGCATGGTTTAAATCAAATCAGGATTGAAGTAGTTTATTGATTTATTAATGACACGCAATTAACCAGCAATCAGTGAACTATACATTCAGGATCACTATCAGCAACACAAGGGACAAACCACAGCACTGGACTATTTCAAAATCTTAATAAGCACATGCAAATTTCTAGCCACTCTTCTACAACTAATTCCTAACAAGTCCCTACCCACACACACAGAGACATGCAGGCGCACGCTTGCTCCGGTGAGCGTGGCTCCCCCTCCCACAAGACCCCCAGCCTTGCCTGCCCCACGCTGCTCCCCACAGCAGCGGATGATTTTAGGTTTTCTTGCCACACACGGTAATTACACACTCACATGCCCCATCCCAACAGCTGCTGCCATCCAGGCCATTTTGCCTGGGCTGAGCCATGAGATGTACCCATGCTACTTTCTCTGCATTTCACAGGTTGAAGACTTCAAGATTTAAAGTTCAGACCTTAATTCATCAGAAAAAATTGTCTCCTGGGATTTCAGGCCTCTGGGACCAGCAAAGTATCCTTCTCGACCCACAGGCAGGTGATGCAAAGCAGGGTTCCCCAGTGCCCCAAAACATGCAGGCTCTAGTTAGTGCTTCCTCTGGGAGAAACACCTCCAGCCCCTTTCCACCAGACACTTGCCCATGTCTGCAATAGGCAAGTTCACAAAGCAGCGTTTTTGGGGTCCAGCAACATGAGTCTTCTCCAGACATCTGTTTTCATAAAATTAATGAGAACTGACTTAGTTTGTGATTGCAACTGTACAGACAGGTAGGGCTGAAACTGGTCACGGGGCTCAACAGTGGCAAATATGCACATGGAGCACTCAGTGCGACACCGCAAGGTTGCTTCCTGAGCAAACCGTTTAAACACTAGAAGAAATAGAGCATCTTGAGATTATAAAGCCTCGGTCAGGAAGGACGTTGCTTTTGTAATAAGCAAAAACACTGCAGCAAAAGTTACACCCCAGGGAGCCTCCCCACTGACCACACAGCGGAGCGCCATCTCCCAAGGACCCATCACAGAGATGTGGTACAAAGGTAAAGCTTGGAGCTGAGCTCTGATAGAAGTGTTAATACCAGGCACCTTTTAAGAGATGCCTGCGTATCATTTCACAAAGCAAATAGGAAATAGGATTCGGAAAACCTTGCAATCGCTTTTAAAACTACTAGGCAGTAAATCTGCAGTTGTTCTTTGTGCAGATTTCTCCATGCTGTTGCTCTTACTCATATAAGCACCTGCAAAACTACCGCAAATACATGTGTCCCCTGCACATATTAGTTGTTATGAAAAATCCTGCAATCTAATAAGCAATTTTTTAATGGAGTTTATTCACAGTGAACTAATGGATTTGACAAACGAAATTCTGCTCATAGCTCTCCAGGGGCAATTATTTTGATTATAAATTAAAGTAATTTGGTCACTTTCTATTCCCCAAGTTTCTTTCCTATGCAAATCTTCAAAATACATTTTTTAAACACATCTTACCACTCTGGTGAATACTTCTATTTCCTGTGCCAAAACCCCACAGGAAGCAAAGGAATAATAATTAAAATATATACTTGTGTGAATTTTTAATTATAACATGCTCTGTTTGTTCCCTTTGTTTTATTGACAAATACTTCAAGCATATTCATTAAAAGGTTCAACGAATTTTGTAACAGATATATTACATACATCTGCCATTCCCTGAGGATATACCTCCTACCAGTCATACAGAACCCTGATCTCTGGTTTACGTGCCACCAACCATCTTGTTCGCTGTTGAGCAGGCTGACATGGAGAGAGGACTGATGTCCAATTTAAGTTGCAGAAAGTCAGAAAGCCCCGGGAACCAAGGAGTTTCCTTCCAGAAAATCTCTATATCATCTGAGCTCAAAGTATAACACAGCAAAACAGACCCAGAAATCAAACAAGGCTTAGGTTTTAAAGCAGCATCACGTTCTAAAAAGGGCATGCTACTCAAGTAATAAGCTGGATTCTGGTTAAAGTTTTCAGAAGAATATCTGCTCAGCAGCTGGACACTTTCTGAAGAAGATTAAAATAAACCTTCATCCTCTGCTACAGGCTCTGGTTACCAGTTTCTGATTTATTATCCATTTATTTGGAGCAGAGGAATTGCCTTTAGTCCTCTTATTCTCATCCCAGCTGCCTACCCTCTCTATATACATGGATGGCAGAAATGGCTCCATGTTCTTTCAGATGGGGCAATCTTTTTAACCTTGATGGGTTTAAGTGACAGGAGGGAAGCACTGCTGCAGCAGAGAACAGTTTCTTTCTTGCCTTTATTGCTTTCCAGGACTGTAAATCTACCAATGTCTAACCTAGTTTCCCCAACTTCTGGTTCACAAAAAAAACTCGTAAACTTCTGGTTCACAAAAAACCTTGTATTCGGTTTCAAATCACACTTTGACACAGCAAAAAGAAACACACACTACTCCAGACAAACAGTCCTGCTTATTATCTACACAAACAAAAATCCAGTTTTCAGTTAAGTTTCATTTTTTGTGGGCAGAGCTGTACGCTGCAATATAACCTGCGCTCTTGCATCCACAATGCAAAAACATTTAGTTCTTTGAAGTGCAGCAAATAATAGTAAAATATTTCAGTCAAGGGTTTTGGAAATAGAAAATAAATGTAATAAAATAAATGACATTTATTTTTATATAAAATAAATATAAAATGACATTTATTATTTAAAAGCCTGCAGCCCTTAAACACCAGTGTAGCTTTCAGTGTAGTCCTGTGGCCTAAGAGTTGCAGGGAAGCAGCTCTCTGGTACCTAGCATCAGGAGTAGAAAGAAACAGGAAGGGAAGAGAGATTGTCCTGGGCATTTATTATCTACTTTTGTAGATGTGTCTCTTCATTAAAAATGCATTTAAGCTTCTGCTCTTTACACAGCACAAGAACAGAACTGTACTTAATTCCCCTGAAGTGAGGCACCTTCCTGAGGAAAACCTATTCTCAGACTTGCAACAGCATATACATCACAAGAGGAGAAATGGGAAGCATGCTGCCATTTTGCAGACAGACAGGAATTCCTGCCAGCCCCAACTATCCATCAGGTGCCCTCTCCCCCCATCCACATTCTAATGGCAGCAGGGAAGCTGGCACCTTGGCCAGAGCTGGGTGGCGGTCAAGTTCAGGGTTCCCACCAGAGCTGCATAAGACAGCAATTGAGCTGAGGATGTCTGTATGAGGATCTCCCTTTTCTACTGCCCAGGTAGCCGAAAGGAAAGAGCTGGAAGAGCAGCACCATCAGACTGCAGCATTGCAGGCTTCACTCCTGAAATTGGAGGCAGCAGACTAAGGGCACAGAGGCCATCTCACCATTGGAAGCACCGACGCAACACAACCAAGCACCGAAGCATCCTTCACAGTAGCCAAGCAAAAGTTAGCATCTGGAAGTGGGCTTGCCACATGCATCTGGGATTTCACCATCAACTGGCAATAAGCAGCAAGCAAAGCTAATCAGGAAGGTGGGAAAGTGCTATGTCAAAAGGCACAACACAGCCTTTTCTGCATGGGATAACACAAGCATCATGCTGTGAGCAAATTAATGATCTGTATCCATTCATAGTCCGGGCGTGAATTCCCATCTGCCTGGAAAATGCCATGTCAGCATGCCCAAAGCGCACACGGGCCACTAGGCATCTGACCCAGAGCAACCCTGGAGATACAGGGAAAGGGAGAAGGTGTTACTTACTGTTGCCAATATAGTGCTGCTTTATTGCTGTTAACTCTATGTGCCTTTCCTTCCACAAGAACATTTTGTTTCTCTTCCCATAGCATCAGTACTTACGAGAAAAGAATATTTGCTTAGAGTTTTAGGGGATTAACAGCATGAACAAGGTCTCCAGGCAGACGCCAATCAGAGGAGCTTTGAGAGGAGCCCTGGAAGTATCTGAACCTTACTATTGCTTCTAACACCATCTGATGGGAATTTTACCAGCGTGACAAACTGCTTATTGTCCCAGCAAGCTGAATTCATATTGAGACTAATAATTCTCCTTATACTTGAATCTGTGTGCTTTATATTTTCGCGTGCGTCCACTGTAAAAATTATAGATACTAGTTGCCAACAGCTGGTCAATATCTCACTTGAGGAAATGCTGTATTCATTCGTAAAATAACTCTGCCTTGCATACTGGCCTGAGACCCTGAGAAAAACCGTAATATGTTGAAACAATACACTAAGTCCTGTAATGAAGTACATTTTTCGAAACCTTAAGTCACATACTCTCAATAAGCACTGCCATTTAGCTTAAGATGCCATTTCTCTGAAAGCTAGATAAAATGCGATCAATAAGATCACTGTGGCAGCATTATTCCTTGTGCTGATGAAATGAGAAAGTTTATTTTAGAGGTAAGTTGTAAATAGAAAACCAATTATTAAGCAGAGGAACCAAATTTTGCCTTGTTGGACTGATATAACCCTGCAGCCATCTACATAGAGTGCAAGCTTGATGAATGAACTATGTCATACAAGTCAAGATGCAATAAATATTACTAATACAGTGTCACAGAAATTGGATTGCTTCACTCCCCTCTTATTCCTGACTCACAAACTGCCAGCAAATACCTAGATCACTTCTAAGTTATGAAGGCAGCCAAGGAACCAATAAAACCCTTCATACAGCACTACTGATATTTCATGAGCTGATGGGGGATAACATCCAAAATTCAAGCCCTGCATCACAAGATTGGTAAAGAAGGGGAAAAACAGTTTAAGTTAGGTGTGATCAGCTGGGAGACACAACCGTAGGATGACATGCAGGCAGACAGCTATTCAGAAAAACAAAACAACAAAAAGCAGCTCTTATCACCAGAGAGGTGCAAGGTATGCCCCAACAGGGGTGTAACCACACAAAGTGTTTCAAGCCATCCCACATATGTCCCTCAGCCTGACACAACAGTGACTACAGTGGCATGCTTTTCTCCTCCTGCTTAGGTAGTGCCCAGTACAATCACCACAGCAGGCTCCATTGCCAAGCCAGTTTAGTCCTGGTAATCAACCGCAGAGCATTTCCATAGTAGAGTTACAACATAGCAAGAACTTGGCTTGAAACGACTCTAACACCAATTAATTATTAATTGGTACATAAGCCAACATTCTGAAACGTGGGTTGCAAAGCTGCACAAAACAAGAGAATGCTATGTGTTATTATTACCTGAAAAAAGAGAGTTATAGGGCAACTTCATATATCATCAGGTGAAAGGAGCTGCAGCACAAGGAGCAGACCAAGCGGCCGGACAGCCCACAGGGAAGTGAATAGGCAGCATCCTTAGGAAAACAAGAGAGTAAGATAGGCTCACCAGGCAGTCCACTAAAGCAAAGCAACATCACTTACAACGAATTACACATTGAAAATTCTGCACACTATTAAACACCTGCCTGACGCATACCCTGCAGGTTGACCAAAGTCCATGGGAAGTTTTCTGTGACATCAGTACAATCTGCACCTAATTCTCACGGGGTCTAAAAGAATGCTTTTTGTCCTTTCAGGGCAACCTTGGAATAGACTTGGAGTAAAAGGAAAGAGGTGTCATTTAAGACTTGAGCCAAATCACAAGAAAACCGGTTGTCCAAGGAGGAAAATACCTTCTGAAGTAGGGAAAAGACATGGAAAAAGAGAACCACACAGCATTTTTATATAGCTCTTATAAACCAGACTTTGATCTCATTTCAAAGCTTCTAGACTCTTCTGGAATTTGAGTGAATAAACAATTACAACAGCTGCCAAAGCCTGCAACAAATCACAGCACTCCATCAAAAGTAACAAGTGTAGTCCATCCGTTAAAACTGACACGAGACATACAAAAGGCACAAGGATAAACCACCACTCCAAGATATAAATTTTATTCCCTCTTCCTCTTCAAACAGGGGGAAGGAAGGTTAGGTACAAGAAGTCACATAAATTAAACATGGGAGGGTGGGGAAAGGAACAAAATCACTACATTCCTGGCCTCAAAAGCTACAGGCAGCACTGTGATTCAATAATTAAACTGTCTCACCTTGTGCAGTCAAGCTAAATTTCAACAGGAGCAACTAATCTTCATGTGGTCTTTTTTACACCCTGCCCTATCTGTACGTTCAGCCAAAGTAAAACATCTCGTGTTGTCTCTTTCTTTCCAAAAGGTATAAATATAAGAGGAAAGAGTAACTTCTTATTAAATCAATGCCATTTACAAGGTTGCTATTCAAATATAAAGGCTTGTCCTTGTGAGACTTCTTACACACATTTGTGGAGCTTAATGTGGGATGAGAAATAGTTTGTTCTTTCCTGAAAAAGCATTGAAAATTTCAAGACATTTCCTACACCATGTCAGGACAAGTCTTAACCTCTGGAATTTTTTTTCCATAAACAAACAAAAAGCCGGCACAAAGCAGGAGACCATCAACAGCTCAGAGCTTAAGGTCTCACCTATTATGTGGGATACCAGATCCAAGTCCCCTTGCTGAATTGGGTAGACCATGGACTCCAACCTTGGTCCCAGCCAAGATGATATTTTTTTTCTTTCTTAGATGTTATTCCTAGCCTAAGAAATTTGTACTAATCTAAGGCATTCTGAAGTAGATGTAGTCATTTTGAAAAAAACCCTGTTCTGCCAAGATCCTGCGTGACTCTAGTTAAGCTACAGGAGCTGATGCTCTGTAAACCCAACATGCTGGACAACATACAAACAGACCGACCATCACAATCCCCAAGCGCTTGTCCCACTGCCATTCCCACAGCACCAGCAAGTCCTGCATTGCACTCAAACACTCTCAAGCATTAGGTAGACAAGGCAACGTTGACATGAAATGGCCCGAGCCAAACCATGGATTCAAATTCATGTACTAAGGGAAGGGTATCACATGGGAACTATATTGAACCTCAGCTGCAATACCAAGGCAAACTTTTGCATAAAGTAGCTTTGAGCATCAATATTTGGACCTGACTCTGGATTACAAACACTTCGACCACCTCTTTGTGAAGAGCCACAGCTTCGTGTCACATAAGCCCACTTACAGAAAGTCTGAGAAGACCTCTTGGACCATAGATGGTACTAACAAAAAGTGAATAATGAAGAACTTGTAGGAAAAGGTTGCACACATATTGCATTAGCCAGCAGCAGCCTGCTGGAACGCAGGGCAGCCTGCTGCAAGCTACCACGCTCTCACCTATCTAACCTGACTTTGAGGCCACATGTTTACTTTCCCTGGCTGCAGATACAATTCAGATTTGAATGAGATGAGGACAACTAAGAGTGGCAGCAACAGAAAAGATGGGGGTAAAGAAATAGAAGGACAGAAAAGAAGGGCTTTCAACCTTCTCCTCCCTGCAGCCTTGAACTATTGCTTATACAGCTCTCAGGCACAGCTGGACTTACAGGGTTCTTAGGCTGCTTGTTTTAAGAGGCAACTTGCAGGCAAAGCATGCTTCCAATTTAATCTTACAGCAGTTTTAAATGAATACTCCAGGTAGCTGTTTAGAAATAGAAAATATGAGGAGGAGATGAATAAGCAAGGAATAACAGAAGATTATGAGGAAGAAGGGAAAAAATAAGTTTTCCATTTCAGGAAGTTATTAATTGTCCAGTATAGCATATCCTGGCATATCTCAATGTACTATACTTTACACACCGTGACAGGGAATACATAATGTGTAAACAAACAAACAAAAAAACAACCCACAAAACACACTACCCAAAAAAAACCCACACCTTTTTTTTTCCTTGTTTTCCCCTCCATCATAACCAGTGTTCTGGGTTGGTGTTTCTTTTGCTTTTTTTCCTTGGGTTTTTCCTCTCTCATTCATTTTGTCCCTGTACCCCTGCCCCCCACACATACTTTTTAAATTTTATTTTACTCATTTTTTCATTTTTTTCCATTAATGGAGTAAAGAGTAAGCCTCCTCTCATTCAAAGTGCAATGCTGCCCTCCAGAGCTGTCAGGAAGAAAATTACTTCAGGAAGCATGAAACCATCTGAGTAAACCGCAGTCATTCAGATGAGATTGCCAAATCCAGTCTCATATTTATTCTCTGGATTGAAAGTCAGTCTGCACGGACATGTTATCTGGCTTAGCCTGGTTTACTGACAATCATTTTGCCAGCTCATCCACATACACAATCTGTGCACTGACTGCAAAGCAAACAAGGGACTTTTCTCCTCTGTGTAAGGCTGTGGAAAATTTTCAACTAATAAATTAAGTCATCACTTCTTGAAGTCACTCAAAATAAGGAATGATCTTATAACTTTTCAGTTGGAAGGCTCATTCAGAAGATATTCACTGAGAAGTCAAGCTCCAGAAGAATCAGTGTTTGGGTCTGACAGGAATTCAGCTACTAAAAAAAGTATTTGATTTTAGATTGTTCTCTAATCTTAGTCCTGGAAATGGATGTTCCTACTGACACTCCTGAAAATGATGGCGGTGGTGCTGTATCATAGCATATCAGGCATCTGCTTTCTACAACAGATAAAATTTTAGCTGTAGTTGAAGAATAAAATTACTCCAATGATTTATAATGAAAAAAAAAATGCACGACTGGAACAATATTGTTAAAGTTCTGCCTGGAACAACTGCCTTGTTTATCACCTGCAAAACCATAATGTATAACTTGCAAAGAGCTTTCATTTTCTGTAACACCAGGTTCCAAGTCAGCAATTTTCACTAACTTAAAAGATGCATCACCACAAAAAGCAAACCTCCCTCTTCTTTTCATTAATATCACTTCCTAATGGCTTCCAGGAGGTAAAAAGCAACAGCAACAACAAATAACATGATTTCCAAACTGTTTCCTCTCACCTCTGAAGTCTGATGAGAAAGATCTAGAGATGAGCTTAAACGTTATATACAGACGTGGATTTCAACCCCCCGCAGAAAAGTCTGAGCTTGATGGTATGCAGCCACTACGTCTCAGAAGGCTGCATTCATTGTTGGGATTTATCTGAACTCTTGAAAGCTCAGCACTATTCCAGTGCAGGAAGACAAGAGGAAAGCAAGGGGAGGCCTGGTCCAGGGCTAGCACGTGGGGAAAGAAAAGAAGAAAACAAACCCTAAAGGTTTTATACAGCTGGTTCATATTTATTTTTCATTCTGACTGAATACAGTAAAATAGCTGCCTTCCTCCTCGTGACACCGCCAACCCCAGATCTCATCGTTTAGTTGTCTTATCAATGTGCAGATGCTCTTAACTCCTTCACAGTCAAGCTACAATGGGTCAGACCCTCACTGGTATAGCTCAGCTCACTTCAACAGGAACATACCAGGTTATGACATAGGGGAATATGGCCCCGTTTAGTTTGCCAAAGAAAGCTGCAGCGTTGAGCAAGCACAGCTCCCTAATGTTTTGAACTACATGCATCTAGGCCATTTTTGCCATTCCCTGTAAAAGTGTTCAACCCTTTCAGTCACACAGCTTTTCAGATACAGGGACCAGAGAGGCAGGCAGGAAGCCTCAGAGGTCAAACGTCACAACACAAGGATGTTGTGTCACGGCACAGAGATCCTAAGAGGCGATTTGAGCTTCCCTGAAGCAGACACCCTGGAAACAAACCCAAGGCAAGATTTACAGGATGAGCCCAGCATAAGCATTTTATGATTCGCACATTTACTGCTGAATTTAAATGCCAAGCAGGGCAAGCGAGAAGCCTGGGAAGTGCCCCAGCTCACAAGGCACAGGAAGAGGAGGAGAGACCTTCCTCCACCCAGCAGCACACCAGCAGGCTGAGCATGGTGCTGGGACCAGTCCCCTTCCAATTGCTGCACTACCTGGTGACCCGGGGTTAATTGCTCTGCACTTTGCAGCTCCATTTTTCAGTCTTAAACTGACAAAAATGCTTATTAATACTTATACAGCCTCTGCAATGTGCTGAGATGATCTCTGAAAGAAAACCGTTAAATAAGCAGACCTGGAAGACAAACAGAAAGAACAGCAGAACGTGTCTTGATGGTTGATTATCTATTGAATAACTCAAAGATTCTGCTAAATTTTAGTTCAGATACCAATTTGCCAAGCTCTAAGGGTTTACACCATGATTTACCTCCCTCGTGCCATTCAGTCACTTACCCTTAGCATCATAGACTAGGTATTTCATCCTGGATATCTGCATACTTTTTAGGTGTTATAACCAATTACAATCTAGAAATACATGCAATCAATTTTAATACAGAGATTTTAATTAATGTTACAAGAATATATTTTATGCACAGCTTTGGACAACAGGACGAAACTTTGAGTATCTTTTCATAACTGTAACACTAAAGTTCGGACACCACCATTTTTTCCTCATCACACTTTTTTCCATTTTTACTTAATTTAGATTTTTTGCGTAGTTAGTGCAATTTTTTTGTATCTCTTTTGCCCCATTTCAGGCATTGCTGTTAGTTATAAATCCTTAAAAGAAATACTGTGTGGCTAAATTTGCTTGCTGTAAAAACCACAAATCATGAACATACACTAAGGGTATCATATTTAGTACAGAGGGACAAGAATTCAGTTAAAATATTTGCCATATTCCAACCTAGATTCCACTGAGAACAACAGTTGGAGTTGAACACTGGAGGACAGCTTTTTTAATTATTATTATTATCTGTTTTAAAGTCCAATTTTCCAGATTGTCTGCAGATGGTAGAATTTTCAAGCCAATTTACCTATTCCCTTCACTGAGAGTTCTGCAGTGGTTTTCTTCAGAAAGCTCTAGTATTTCTAAAATTATAGACTGCTTCCAGTAGGAATAATCCAGTCAAAAGAAATGCTTGTTTATTTAAATTGGTATTACGTCAGATAATTTTGGTCCAAACTTGTAACCCTCTCGGAATTAATGGTTTCTGAAGTGTGGTTAGCAGTGCTTGGGCCCAATCCAGTTCTCCTTGTGGCTCTTCATTTCACATAAAATATTAGCATGATTTTGCTGGACCTATATATGAGAAGTTTTTTTGTAATTAAATAAAATAAATGCCACTTTTCCATATAAAGTTTCAATAGTACCCTAAAGCCATCCAGAGACAGAATACCTGTGTGAAAAGTCCACACTTAAAAAAAAAATAAAGCTGTGGTAACCCTTTAAAGAACATCTCTTCTATGAGACACATCCAGCTTTCCAAGAACACACAGAGTTGCACCTTGTGGTCCCTCAGCTGAGGCTTTGGTGAGTTCCCCAGAACGTAACCGAAGTACAAATAGGTGAAGAGCTGGGGATCTATAGTTAGAAAATCTAAATCATCCGGAGGACAATACAGCAACTGAATAGCAAGACGTCTATCAGTATAGAGTTTCATCTTCCTTAGCAGCATGATACAGGTGACTTTTAGCAATCCTTAGGCAAATGGATAACTCCCACAGCTCTTTGAAACCCAAAATGCCTGAAGCTCCAGAATCAACAGTTGCACCACAGTTTTCTGGAAACCTCTGGAAATTTCAAGAGCATACAGGCACCACATGACTAGGAAGACACAAGGATACTCTTTCAGAGGGTATTTACAGGGAGAGAGCAGATGAAACTGCAGATCTATACAAGAAATAGCCAATGGGATCAGAGGATCCCAGGACCACAGGCTGGAAGGCATGGCCGTGTGTCCCCAGTGCCAGCCCTGCCAAGAACGGGGCTCACCTCAAAGGCAGGTCCAGTCATTCAGCACTGCAACCATCCAGGCTCTGACCATCTCCAAGGATGGAGGTTGCCCAGGCTCCCAGACCAGCCTGTGCTACCGCTGAGCCACCTTGGCAGGAAGAAGGATTTCTTCCTCACATTCAGTCACAATCTGCCTTGCTGCAGCATGTGACTGCCGCCCCTTGTCCTTCCACTCTGCACCCAGAGAGCGAGCCTGGCTCCCTCTTGCCTATAAACCCCTCCCAGGTAGCGGAGGACTGCAGTGAGATCCCCCAGGGCTTTGGGCCAAGCACAGTTGGGTCCCACAGCCTGGGAGCAGCACCGGGGCCACGGCTCACCCCAGCTCACACAGTAAACACATACTGCAGCAAGGAAAAAAAAAAAAAAGCATGGAAGCAGGAGAGACCGTGACAAGAGCTTTGCACTGATGGTTCACATTTATCTGGTGTTATGATGTTTATCTGGCATTATCTGTTTATGAGATGTACCAGAGCAGCAATAGCAGACAACTGGTACCTCCAGAAATAACATTGGTTAAGCATACCTGAAGGACCACCACAGAGAAAAAGTTACTGAGGACTAAAATAGCACAACACAAGGACAATTAGACACCATCACAATGATTATAAGTGATGAATGTGGTAGGAGGTAATGAAGTGGAGTTAACTATTAACAAATTTCTCCTTCCTTCTCAAAGCCTTGGTAAACCAGCAGCGGCTGGGGCGGGTGACAGTTTGCCTTTGCAAGGCATGACAAACACAGAATGAGAAAGACAACATAAAAGAGCAGAGGTGGCAGCCTGAAATGATGTGGGATCAGCGTGTGTTATAAAGCATAAAGCTTTGTATTGCCAGGGTTTCAAGATTTAGCATTTCTGGCGTCCATAAATTACAGCAACGCACGCAGTCAAAAGCCAAGCAGGGTTGTGAGTGGCAAAACAAAGCATGGCCCCAACAGGAGCAACGTGACACACAGCAATGAAGGGGATCCTTTTTGCCCAGGCATTTCCTGCTGGAGAAACAAAACAAAAACCAAACACCTTGGATTAGAAAGGCATCACCTCATCCTATCCCTGATAAAACCCTACCAATGCACAAGCACAGCCTTTTGATCAGAAATACACAAAATGTTTTTGAGACTTAGTGCAGCCTATCTGGAAGCCGCCTTGTCTAAGGAAACTTTTGTTTGCAACTCTTTAATTTTATCCTACCAGGGAAGATGCTTAAGCTGAAGCAGGTCTGTAAGGATGGGCACAGGGAAGAAAATGGGGCTGGGTGAGAGAGCAAAATGAATAGGAGGCAATACTACAAACAAATCATCCATCTTCTTGGCTTTGCTGTGCCAGCAGCAATAATGCAATGCAAAAGCCTCATGTCCTGTACAACCTGCCAAGTACAAAATCAGCACAGCACATCCTCTCTGTCACTGAGATGCAGGAAAAGATAAATATCTTGAATCTATCTGAACAATAAGTAGATGATGTAGTGTCAATCCCATTAGGAATAAGAGAAAGAAATCATTCAGAGTCATCTCTCATGAGCTGCCAAAGCCAAACCACAGGGTGGGTATTACTTTTTTTCCTCTTTAAGAATAAAGTGCATTCTTCATGAACATGATCGAGAGAAGTGTCTTATACTGAAGGCCTGTTGATCATTAGTAACCTGAGGCCAGCCCAAATCTGTTGGCCTTGGAACAAAAATGGTTTAGTAGATCCTTGCCCTGGCTTGAGCTGAGTGTACAACACCAGGATTTGAGACAAACAGCACAGGTTGTCTCTGTGGAAGAGGAGAAACACTAACTTGGAGGCAGAAGGCCAGCACAGAGAAGTTAAAAGTGACAGAAAAACAGATTAGAAGAAAAACCCCTCCTGCATTACATGAGCTTGTCTGTCCCCTGAGACCATAAAAGGAAATACTCTGTACTACATTTGGGGGTGCAACAGCTTAAGCATCTCATCTAAAATGGTATCCCTAAATTGTATTGCCATTTCCTGATGCTCACTGCAGCCCTGCAGTCCCTGCTGCTGTGGCTGGCACCACTGCAGAGTGCTACACACCTCTGCCTTTCCACCTTATCTCCCTTCAAAAGCTGTTATCATACACCCAGCTGTCTGGAGCCCAGAGCCATGCCAGGAACCAGTGCTCATTCTCAGTCAGTCCCTCCAGGCAACTCACGGTGACATTTTGGTAGGGACCACATTAGCCCTTCTGGGCAGAAATGAGCCCTGCCCTGGCACCACCAGAGCCTGCAGGTCTGTGGGTGGATACGGACAGGGGGAGGGGGAACTAAGCAGGGCTCTTGGAACAAATGCAATCTGAATAAAATCCAGTTTAAGAGCCAGGTGTTTAGAACAGCGCTCAAAACACTCAAAAAATCTCCCTGTTTTTAATTTAAGAAGAAAAAAGAGTCAAGCCCTTTTTTCTTTTTTTTTTTTCCAAAATCTTTCCCATTATCTGGAGAAAAATTTCAGACCTAGGGAAGATACATTTAAAGAAAAAATTAAAAAAAAATATATTGTCACCCCCTATCATCCAAGGGAAAGCCATTAGAAGTTTCAATTAGCAAGTGTTGTTTCACTACAGGCAGGAGCTCCTTACAACAGAAAGATGATTATTTATCTAAATCCCGTAAAAGCACCCTTCTCTGTAGAACAAATTGCCTATGACCAAAGTAATTGTCTCAGATGTGAGAGATTTCCATTACATGCTGCACAGAGTTTGTGGCAGCTGGTAGTATCAGCAGAATCAACACACATGTGATAGATAGACATTTGAGAAGAAGCCCTCCCCGAGCTACCCATGGGGGTTGAATATCTCTAACCACACATCCAGCATGGGTCTGCCCCACCTAGCAGGGGCGCAGGGATAAACATGGCTCCTGAACCCCTACCCACCAGCTTGGCCCTGCAGAACCAGAAGCTGGGGACGGGCAGGCACAGAGACACGAAACACATCTCTGTCCACAGCGCTCCATGTCTGTGTAGCTGAGGCCTTGTATTCAGGTACCCATGTAAAGAAATAGAACATGTTACATGGTACCAAAACCATCCACAGCTTTATTCCCCTTTGTTCCCTCTCTCCACCTATTCTGAGAGTTTAAGCAAGGTCTGGGTTTGTATCAGCTCTTTTAGATAGAACCATATACAACATAAAAAAAAAAAATTGTCTTGAAGGCTTGAGCCAAAGCCAGTCGAAGTCAATTGAAAGACAACCAATGACTTCAATAGGTTTTGGCTCCAGCCCTAAATGCACACCACATGCCAGACATGATGGCTGGTTCTATATCTGTCTCTAGAAAGCACTTAAAAATTGAAATGAGGAAAGGGAAGAAGAGAGCAAGTCTGTGTATATCACACACTGTATGTTCAATTGGCTTCAATAAATTTCAGAAGCAGCACACATGCTGGGAGTTGTTTTCAATCAATAAATAACACAGAGGTTGAATTGTTCACCTGCCACCTCATTACTGCCCCCCAGCAGAGGTGGAATTATCTTTTAGCCTCAAGGTTACTTGCAAACTAAAAGTTACATTTACAGAAACATCTATTTGCCAGCCTTTTTGGTTTTTTTTTTCCTTTATTTCCATTACAGGCAGCAGCAGTATTTGACACCCACAAGGACCCTTCTCAGCAAGACATTATATATCACTCCATGGAAATACATAAATGACAAATTATCCCTGATAGCATTGTGTCTCTGCTGACCTGCTCAAGGTTTAAAGGCAGCTGGCAATTAAATGCCATGGCTACAGACCTGTTAAGGGCTTAGGCAGAGTTGTATTTATATTAAGCAAAGGGAATTGTACCTAATGGTATTTTGTAGATGTATTTCTCAAATGAATTTGAGTAGTATTCATTCTTTCACTTCTTTTATTGAAATTATCTCTCCCTCTCTCATGTATCATCGCTTAACAAGCTGAATTCTGACTTGCATTGTCAATTGCCTGGTCTAAAGCAAGACTATGGCTCCCCTCCCCCACTGCTCCCACCAAGTAATTTGCCGGGGACTGAGAAAGTAGAAAGATACCACTTGCCCTGAATGTACAAAAGCTAAAGATTTGTTAGCAAAACTGTGCCAGGGAGCACTACAAAATGCTGGGGGCTGGATTGATTCTATGAAAGATAAAGCAACTGTCAGAGACTGACTTTTTTTTTAGTGGAGGTACTTCTTTTAACTATTGGGGGTCTTGGTTTTTTTTATTAAGTGCAATAACATTGCTTTCCCCTAGGAGCAGGCATATAGTCTAGCCACTATTCAGTAGTCCTAGACACAGGATTTAGACTAGATCATCTCACCCTTGGCTTTCTAGGAACAGTACAGGCAGTACAATACAGCAGACAATTACTACTCTGCTAACACCTTTGTGGGTGAACCAGGTGGGATGGAAGAGAAATGCATCGCGCACTGGGGTATCTAGGAAAACGCGTGTGTCTGAAGTTCAGTGCTTTGGCATGTCCCCAGGGCAGACGCGGGTTGGGGGTAAATGTACCAAGGGACACTTCTGATCAAAGACAACCTTATGTGTGAGAGTAATTGCCCAAACCTCCTAGCTGAGCAGGAATGAGAAGGGAGACCTGTCGCAGTCCGAGGAAACAACTGATAAGCAGAAACAAGGATTAGAGCAGCAGCAGATGGAGGAAGAATGAGAAGTCCATGTTCTAAGAGTTGGGAGTAAGTTTGAAGGTATGCTAACTCTACTGGCACATGTGCATGCCATAAGCTGACAACTTTTTGAACCAGTTTTATCATAGCTGGACTGTTCCCTGTGTTCTAATCCTGGTATTCTGATGTCTCAAGAAATGAAAGGTCAACAGTTTAATTAGCCTTGCCACAAAGTTTCCCTCTCCTCACCTTCCACAAAAACCCTCCTGACTTCATACAAATTGTCCTTGCTTCAGCTGTTCAGCTATAGCAAAATAACCCTATGAGAACAATTAGGCCTATAGAAATATTAAAACTTTCAAGTTTTCTAGCATAACCAGGCTTAGGCTGGCAATACCCATCTCAAAGTGAGAACGCATTACAATTCAGACCCAGAATAGAACAGCCTAATAAAGCTATAATTCTCTGTGCACACATCATTAATAAGCCTTGGCCATTTAATTAATAACCTTATGATTTGCAGTAAACCCAGTACCATAAAGATACATTTAATCTTCCATCCACTTAAAAGAAAGCCCCTTCCACATCAGATGAGGATGATACCACCACATCCTCGGCCCTTAGTGTTCCTAGACCTTTCCCTTAACACTCAGAGACATGAGTAAGAGTTTTCAAATGCATTCAGTGCCAGAAAAATCTCTGCTCCTATCCCAGTCAATAGGAATTTTCCAACTGATTTCAAAAGAAGCAAAATGAAACAAAATTTTGTGCACTTCAGGGAAAAAAAAAATCTAGGTCTGTATGCATGGGGGTTTTGTTGGTTTGGGGTTGGTTTTTTGTGTGCATTTGTTTTTCAAGTCCAAATATAATTGGACTTATAATGTATAACAAATTTTAAAAGAGAACATAATTCATATGTCACATAATTCATTAATGTAATTCACAGGGACCTCAGAGGCTACAGCCTGCTGTTTTATGATCAGTATTCCTGCCACGCTTATCAATTAAATACAGTGATAGACTTCACAAGTCTGAGAGTTTTTCATATCATGTGTTAGAAAAGAAAAGCTATTTGATTTTGTATGATAAAGTGTCATTATTAATCATGTTTATTGAACCACTGCCTGCAACCAACTGAGAGAAGAGCTAGGTTCTCCTCCTGTATGTGCACTGGACTAAAACTAACACTCCCTTACACAAGCCAGTCCCCATCTCCAGATTGCTTATGCTAAAAAACTATCAAGATCTCAGCATGGCATGGCAATCCTAGTCGACTTCTCTCTTCATACTAGCAGAGATCTGAAATGTGCCTAGCATTAAGAAAGCTGCAGATCTGACAGCCCACTGACTCAAAGAAAGATAAGACCATGCAAAGTCTCTAGTAGTCAGAGAAAACTCAGCAAAAGAAAGCTAGAGAAATGCTAAGACATCCTTATGTTACAGATGCAACATCACAAGGCAGTAAAGGATTTGTCAGAAAAATAATTGAGGCATTCAGAGATACCTCGTCAGGACACGGAGAGGAACCCAAGAACTTAAGTCTTTCAGGAAGTAAATAGCACTGAGGAACCAAGAGGTTTACAGTTGGTGAGGAAATGAACTAAGGACCAAGGTGCCTTAAGAGACTGAGAAAGGGATTGAAGTAAATCAGGATGACTGGGAGAAAGACACAGATTTGTGCAGACTGTGAATGTCAAAAGGAAAAGGAAAAGCTGGTAAGCGGACCAAGGAGAATTTCCCGGGTAGTGCAGCAACCAAATTGCCAAGCTTTCTGGCCTGTTGCAGAAAGAGAAGATTCTTCATTTGGCTGACAAGTTGTTTCAACAACACTGACGACTGAGCAGCTTCCCAGCAAAAAGCACTGTATGAAGGCATCCAATTCGATGAATTTGATCACTTGGCTGGATGTATCTTCTAAAGGAAAATGAAAATTCAAACACCAAGGTAACTTAGGCCTTTTCAAAATGTCACTATTTAATCTCAGAAGGGTTATTGTGACCCAAGGACTTTAAGTTTTTCAGTCATTAGTCAGGTCAGACAAAGTTTGGGAAATTAAGGGTATACAATTGTATTTATAGGTTGCCCTAGAAAAAAATCTACAAAGAATCTGTGGCTTAAGAATTTCACATGAAAGCTGTGCATCTGGCTTCCTTTATATCTCCCTTCTGCAAGGAGGATATAGTTATTTATACCTTTTGGACCCAATCCAAAACAGACTGAATATGCCTGTGGGGATACCCTTTTATATGGTACCAGGAGACAGCTGAATTCTGTTCCAACGTCTTTAGAAAGAGACAGGATATGCGTAATCTGTGGTTGTCAATAAGCAGATCAGCAAGGAAAAGAAACACTGTAGTCAAAGACAGAAAGAGTTTGCAGACAGGACCCAATCATTTCAAGCCTGAAACTGTTAGTTTTACTGTCCTGGCACATACTCTGTTATCTGAAAGCAGTCAGCATGAGTTGAAAGCAGTCACTTCTAAGCACTGCTTGGAAAGATTAGCTTCGTTTGTACCATGAGATAGAAGGGAAAAGTCCACGTGGGACTGAATCTTTGTAAACTAAAAATGGTATGTCAAGAGTGGGAACGGGGTAGCTTTCGTGTGAATTAAGACGAAAAACCGTAAAAATAGCTTTGGGAAGTAAGTCTAGCAAAGTGAAAGCAAGCCTCACAGAACACTGATATGAATGTAGTCAAATACAAGTCATTCACCAATTGACCCTCTTTTTAGTCCATTTCAAGCAAGAAAAAATATCTGTGAACATACAGTACTACAAAGGTTATATATATATGTATATTAGAAATTTGTGTGTGCACACGGGCACATGCACATGAAGTTCATGCTGCTGCCTTAAAAGCCACTATGTAAAAGCAAGAGAGACTATACCAGAAAGATCACAAGAGTACCACTTCACCACTTATGATTATCACACAGGAGATGCTTTCTTGCTGCTGTTTTGCAAGGACATTCCATTTTATTCACATACTTTCCATCTTAATTGTTCAGCAATAAAAAGCAAATGGTTCTAGCGTACTTTACTACCAGGACTCCAGTGTCAAAATGTCCCTTAACTGAGCTTAGAGGTATTTCTCTCTCACAAACCTTATTCAATCTGTTCTTCCCATGTAAGATAGGTGGGTGGCAATTGCGTCTCTTCTATAGAAGAATATTCTATGTTATTAACTTCTTTTCCATTAGAAGAAGGCATGTCAAAGTCATGCACTCTCTCTCAACGAAGTGTCTACGTGCAAAGTACACATCTCTTATACTGTCCATTAGCTTAGAGTATTGTACTTACAGTTATAATAGTCTATTTTTCCTTCTTCCATGGGTAATGGTGCATGGAATGAATGTCTGAATCTTGAAATGGCACTATAGACTACTAATCTTCAAAAAAGTTTTCAGCAGCAAGAAAGGCCCAGGAGAGCAATTGTTTGCAGTGTCTTCCTGATGGAGTAGAAGCCATCAGCTCAGTTTCACTGCATGTCAAAAGACTCAAGTTACAGCTTTAAAACAAAAAACAAAAAAACCCAAAGGAGGAGGGGAAAAAAAACAAAACCACACCACTACACAGAAACCAGTCTTCAAGGCAAAATGCAAAGCACAGTTATCAGCTTATCAGAGAAAGATTTCTAGGAACATTTTATTTTATTTACTATGTTACTGCTTAAGATGCTTAGTACAGGACTCCGTGCCCTAGATAATCGATTACAGCCCTACACTTATGTTTACCCTGTATTCAATCTACTATTGTACTGTTCTACTCGCCCCCTCAGTTTTGCTGATTTTTTTTCTACAGAGTAGCAAAAATTTTGAATAATTGCCGGAAGATGCTTTTCAGTTTCAGTACACACTGTTATAAGCTGAAAAAAACCCACAAGACAAAGCCTGCGAATTAGCTACACCTGCATGTATCACTACCTTAGAGCATCCTGCTATTGTTTGACTTCTACCATGTTAGTATCTGAGACGTATTGCACTTTAATTAATTCTAGATGCCTTTCTAGATTAATCTTAGACTCGTTGATGCAATACTAAAGTCCTGAATGGCCTCCTGTCAAAGTAACACGTTTCATACCAAATAGAAGCATTGCAAATGAAGATGATTACAAGTCAGGACTGTACTGTCATGAGCATGAACACTGGGCAATAAGAACACAATGCTATAAAAGGGAATTAGGATACAAGCAGCTCTCTAAAACATGATTCCCCCCACCCCCCATTATTATTGTTGAATATGGTTTTAGGAAAAGATTAACAGCACCTGAAAATGAAGCTTTATTTCCACAGAGTATACCCACCACCTACACACAGAAGTCATGCTGCACCTCCTACTATCTTTCCAGGAAACTTCTGTCCTTGATTCCTAGAATTGAGACAGCAATAGCAACTTCATGTCCATTCAGTCCATTGCCAGGGTCCCCCTCTTCAACCCTAATGGCAGCAGCTATTTCCTGCAGTCCAGGCTCCTTTTGAGTCCTACTCAAAAACAAGCTGTGAAGCTGGTGCTTGGGAAATCCTCCAAAAAGCAGTTCTTTAACAACAAATCCTCCCACCAGATAGTTCCCTGGAATTAAAAATATGGGCAGCTGACCATTCAAGTGACCAGGATGCAAGAACAACATAGGCTTATGTTATAAGATCCTTCTCACACACGAAGGCACAAACACAATCTTGCAATCACCAGCAGGCTGCAATTAACATGGTCCCAAGCCTGTTAAACACAGGCCATTAGCACACTCCTTCCTACAATGACCAAGAAAGCCCATGTGTCACCGTAGTGGTGTAACATGGACTCGACTGGCTCTGGCAGCCTTAATGTGAGATGAGGAGCAGTGCCAAGTGTACTTGATGGATGTAGAGGAAATACCTCCTTATGTGACCTGAGCGACTTACCAACTCCTGCCGTTCTTTCAGCTAGAGTCAGGGCTCCATGTAATTAATTAAATGAATGAGACACAGTTATGTCTTCTCCTACAAGGACAGGCTGAGAGAGCTGGGGTTGTTCAGTCTGGAAAAGAGAAGGCTGCGGGGAGACCTTATTGCGGCCTTGAAACGCTCCCCCCCCCGCCCCCCCCTTAAAGGGGGACTATAGGAAAGATGGGGACAATCTCTTTAGCAAGGCCTGTTGTGACAGGACAGGGGCTAATGGTTTTAAACTAAAGGAGGATAGATTTAGACTGCTTATAAGGAAAAAATTTTTTTTACAATGAGGGTGGTGAAACACTGGAATAGATTGCTCAAGGAGGTGGTATATGCCCCATGCCTAGACACGTTCAAGGTCAGGCTGGATGGGGCTCTGAGCAACCTGATCTAGTTGAAGATGTCCCTGCCCACTGCAGGGGGGTTGGACTAGATGAACTCTAAAGGTCCCTTCCAACCCAAAGCATTCTACATTTCTATGATTCCATGTAAATGTGGGGACCAGCCAGCACAGTTACTGAATTGTTTGCAATAGTAGAATGACTGGAGAGATGGAAGCAAAAGACAGACACCAGTAAACTCAAGTAGTTGCTAACTGTCATACAGTATTTGTATAGAACAGGACAAGAAAAGAGCATTTAAAGTTATGTTGACATATGTTGTCCTAAAGGACAACTTTACAAAATGGATTTCATCCACACAAGCGATAATCAAGTGAGATGACATATAGCCACGATACAAGTGAAGATCAGTTAATTCCACCTACTTGTTAGGTTTACAGTATGAAATACAATGTTGTGTCAAGAAAATATGGGCAATCCCTCAAAATCCCTTGGCAGACACTCTAATGCAGAAGCTTCTGCCCTGGGAAATTCAGTGACAAAGGGCTGCACCCTTTTGAAAATAAAATTGTCACATGCACAGGTAAAGACATTTTGTCAGAAATCATCTGAAAGAAAAAGAATTATATAGTATCTGTTACACCACTGGGGATAATTATTCTGCAAAATTGTTTTTTCCCCCCAGCTTTTCTGCCTGTAAAGGGCATCTGTTGCCCTCATCCTTGAGGGATCAACCTCAACAAACAGGAACCTGCACAACTCCACACTGCCCAAACCCCCCACATAACCTAACATGGAGCTCCCGGCACATGGTTAACTGTGACTCCTCGCTTGAGGGCAATAAGCCTGTCTAGCATCAGCTAGAAGATTTCATCCATGACAAATAACAAACAGGTCTGTGAAATACGGGCTGTTCCCCACTATCTCAGGAACAGGAAAACAAGACATTATGGAACTTCTGATTGAGTCGTATTTTTTTCCTCCTCTTTGATGTGTCTACAACAGGCAGGTCATATTAAAAGTATGAAGATACAAGAAGGAACAATAAAAAGAAACCACTTTGCAAGGTTATTCTAGTAAGGTGATTTGAGCAAATCTTGATTGTAAGATTCTTCCTCAGAAAGCTACAGGGTTCCATTTTTCTGTAAGAAACTGCCTTTTTAGGGAAGGTGTGGCAAAGCCATCTGCTGCTTTATTGCAATGGGTTTTAGCATGGTGGAGCAGGGAAACAGTGCTGATCACAGAAGCAGGCTGTTCAGCCAGAAAGCAGTGCCTGCCAGACCCCACAGAATCTTAGCCCACATGCACTGAAATTGCGGGCTCCGCTTGCAATTTTATGGGTGAGTATTTTTTGTATTTATTGGGCTGGACCCAGTTCAGCTCCTACAGGAGAAATATGACAGATTTCATCTGTTTGACAGCCAAGTCTAATTGTATTTTCTGTATGAAATGACCAAAGACAAAAGTGCACATGTCTAGGTACTCCAGTGATGTGCCATATGGAGGTTTAGATAAAGGTTTTGTTGGTTGTTAGAGCTCCCCATAATAACTGGGCATGGTCTGCATCCTGAGTAACTGGGGCAGAGAGCAGAGATCTGAAGGCTTTTCTAGATTGGAGAATTAAGATATCGTGTTATTTTTCCATGAAAAGAAAGTGAGGTCTCATGATTTAACTTTTCAGCAGAATGCACATTTATCCTGCTTTTTATCAGAAACCTATACATGCACCTACATCTAAAACTATATAGAACATTTGATTTTAAATACATAACCATCAGTATAACAAATTCTGACATGATAATACCCCTTTCATTACTTGGGCCACCAAGTACAGTGGAAAGAGAAGTTAAAAACTGATCAGACATCAACACTGCTGGTTGACACATCAGTCACCAAACAGTAAAAAAATACTTAACTGGTGAAATTCAGTTAGAATAAAGAAAATCCCACCCAGTCTATCCATATGGAAAGCAACAATTGAAACAATTCAAAAACTTTGGATACCTTTTCCTGCATGAGATGTACTCCATCACATTACAAAAACAAAGCAAAGGATGACATGCTCGAAACAATAATCTCCAAACACTAGTCCAACATCATGCTCTTAGTTACTATAACCACTTCTATCTTACACACACACACACCCCACCCTGGTATTTTTCTTTCTTGACTCTTCTCTCTTGGTAACCTAATTTTCTTCCCCTATCTTCATGGCCATCTATTGAAAAATAAGCATCATCTTAAACAGTTAGTCCTCTTTAAAACAGAATAGTTAAATTCTCTTTCCTCAAAACATCATCCTTCCCCCCAAAACTCCCACTTTGACATACTTAAATTTGGGAAAATAATTCTTATATTCACCATAATCTGGAAATGCCACATTACTAAGGTAACTCAAGCTACACTGCAAGTAGCCCACCTCTACCCAGCTATACAAGATCTGTAAAAGTCCTACTGATGTGTCATTTTTAATTAGCAGATTGAAGTTAAAGAAATCTTCGTGCTTCAAATGCAAACTTTTACTAAACTGAAGAGCTATTAAAAGGAGGATATAAACTTTCATATTGATGCTGTTAGGTGAACAGGCTAAGGTTTTCAGTACATCATCCTCGTTACAGTCATTGTTAAAAGAATGGTCTAATTTGTATAATATAATATTAGCCATAGAGTCCTTGTAATGAAAAGTAGTAACCAATTTTATCATCCAATATATTTTGCGACTAGTAATGTGTTCTAATACAATGGCCTCTTTCATTTTCTGTGTTCATTGGTCTCTTTCATTGCAATGGTGAAACTGCAAACAGATGTGGAGAAAGGCAGCAATGAAAATTCCCGTGCAGTCCAGAGTGTTGCGGTTGTGGCTGTAACTCAGACAGTATATGGAGTCTTAACACAGTCCTGCCCAGATAGTGGGACCAAATGATAATAATGGCAACAGAAAACAACACAGCTTTAGCCTACCACTATAAACTTCCCAGGAAGGCCCTATTCTAACATTTATTGCTGACGTAGTAAGAGGGATAACATCAAAAGTGCCTCCATTAACATTAAATTCATGTTCCTCCAGCCAGCCTCCCCTGACCTGTCCCAGTGACTTAAAGATGCTCTTAGATTTTTAAAAGAATAGCAGGAGTATTTATCTACTGATGCAGCAAGAATTACTCAATACAAAATGATCGCTCTTGAAGCCAACACAATCAGATTTCTACTAACATTCAAGACATTATTGCAATGTGTTTTTAGATACTTTGATTACTTTGACCTTCTTGCTGAAACAGAAGGAAAAAAAAAGAAAAAAATTATATGACCTAAGTATCTGCAAGCTTCTCTGATTTTCCCAGCTAATAAAAAGCTGGAACTTCTTTCCACAAGCTTTTCTTCACTTCAGACAACCATAGCTACAAAAGCATTATATGTACTTGATTATAAAAGGCACTACACAGATTTAAAAGGCATCCAATAGTAATTCATCGATCTTAGAATTGCAATATCCTGCAATACTATGAGTACAGCTTTGGTTACGGTGTAACTGGATGGATTCAGCCCAGGGTATCCAATATGTCCATATGAACACGAACACACACACACACAAAAAAAATCCCACATTTGCATATTGGAGTCTCTGCTTGTAACTACAGTTAACTGCCAGATAAGCTCTAGGACCACCCTATGTTGCCATTATTTACTTACAAGTTACAGAGCACAACAAATGACCGTTCTCTGATGTATCCTGCAAATAATGACTATGACTGTTCTGGAAGAACATGAAAGCAAATCGCTAATGTGCTTATACTGATGGCTGGCTACTGATGGTAGATCCCTGTGTAGAGAAAAGTCTGTCAGCATGGAGCATCACCTGAACTCCCCATCTTAGATCCAAAGGCAATGGCTGGAGTCTTTACAAATCTTCTGAGGACAGTATTTGAAGAAATAAGACTAGTCTCTTGTTTAAAACAAACAAACAAAAAGTCTGAACAGTTTAGGTTTGTTTGAATTAAAGATGAAAATAAAGACTAAGTGTTTAGAAGCCGATAATTTATTTCAAATACAGCAAAGTCTTTTTTTGCAGTGAAGTAACTAAGTTTCTGCATAAGCATTCACAATTAAATTACTCCAAAAATATACAGCACTCATTTTACAAATCACAAGCCCAGCTGCTCTGTCACAGTGAAACTGGACTCATTATTTAATGACCCAGCAGAGAGAGTCCATGAACTCTCCATCATTTCAATGGCCAAAGTAGTACCCAACTCCAAGTCAAACTCTTGTTAAAAAGGAGCAACTCGGGCCTGTTGTTTAGGCAGGAATCTACTCACCACATGGGCATCCAGGGAATGACACACCCTGACTGAAGCTGACCCCAAAATACCCGCCAACAACAGGTTTTACTTCTTATCTTTGCTTCTCAGCAGCAGACCAAGTTGTTCTGCATTTTTACAAAGAGCCATAAATTTTTCAGTTCATGAACAAAAGCACTCTGCTTCCATTTGGTTTCCATTCTCCTTTGTTTGGCATTTGGATGGCAGAAAAAGGAGACATATCTCTATCAGCAGCATACGCTCTGTTTTCCAGAAATTGTGCACAAATCCTGAGGAACAGCAATAAAAATGGTCTGAAAAGTACCTTGGAAGAGTTTTCAAAGTACATGTCGGATTTTTAGCCACATGATTCCCATCTATCTTAACTGCTTCATTGCTGCTTCACAGAAGAGGCACACCATGTCAAATGTGTCCTCAGAGCTTGCCAGCATACACATCACCACATGCCACCATTTTTCAATCACGTACACTCCTGTGTTCTGCCGCAGCACAGATGCCTCCACTTAGGCTGTGGAGAACAAATAATCTGGTTATTATAAGACCCAGCTAAAGCTTTGAGCTGCACATTGCCTTCTCCTACCAGCCTTCCTCATGCTGAGTAGTATTTTGCTTCAATAATAGTCCAGCTGATTTCTGTGAAACTATTACTCCACATGAGTGGGAACAGCAGCTTCATAATTTTTCACATAAACATCAGGCTAGAAATAGTTGGGCTCCTTGCACCCAGGAACAATGAGGAGAATACACCACTCCTTCCTGAGTGTTTCGGTAAAATTGTTAGTGAATAGAAATTAGGGAGAAAAAAATAAATCAAATTGCTTCTAAGATATAAATTGCTAAATATGTATCATTCCAAAAAACTGCCCAAACCTAACTAAGAAAATGCCCAACACAGCAAGGAAACGCATGGGAATATACCTGTGCGCACAAGATAGAGATCTTGCCCGGGCAGAACAGGGTTTCACAAGTGCTTGCTGCAAAACCCAGACTATGATCACCTGAAATTCAGGTGGCAAGGAGCTACTCTTCTGGAGCACCATCAGCCACCTCTCCTCCCAGAGTCACCGGGCAGGCGCAAACACATCACTGCATGCACGGGACAGCAGCCACCCAGCTTTTTGGTAAGAAAAGGCTGCCCAGAGTCCTCCACTCTGGCTCCACAACAAGAAAGCCAGCCTGCCTGAAAACAGGCAGTATACAGGGGATACAGAGCTTGCTAAATGCTGGCACACAAATCTTGCAAATGTATGTAATGGGAGATTATTCAGAATTCTAAGATAAGACTTCCTCAAAGATTTAGCATATCTCTGGCGGGACACAGACAAGTTCACCACACAGTTAAAAGGAAACTGAGTTTAAAATATGCAGGAAGCTCCTGTGTTGCACCACACACCTTGATTTTCCTCAGACGTGTTCTCAATTTGTGCAAATACAATTTAACTTAAAAAAAAAGGAAAACGAGAGAGAAGATATATCTAGCATCCATGAACACTTGACAGACTCACACTCAATATAATCTTTATTTTATTTCAAGGCAAACTCACAAAGAAATTAACTGTCCAGTTCTCTTCTTGCAGCAGCCTTTACCTTCAGCACTCAGATCAAAGCTTTCACCTTTGCGGTGAAAGATGTTGGGATTCTCCTCAGAGCTCTTTCACAATGGTCTTTAAATCAGGCAGAAAGGTCAACCCAGAACAACACAAAAGCTTTACTATCCTCAAGTCTATGCACACTAAATTATTAGCGATTTTGTGACAGAGTAAATGTTGTGTTTACTGGGAAGGATAATAAAACAGGTTGGCTGCACAGAACTTTTAAGGATCTAATCTCTTTTCAATTAGTAAAATCGTGGCCTCTTTTTAAACCACAAAAAATTGCTGAACATTTCATTGGGATCTGCTTTAGTTCTTCCTCCAGCAATCAAAAATTAATCTGCTGATTTCATTTGTCAGAGATAACAATCCCAGGCTAGTCTCTAGGGGACAGCATCCATACCAGTGAAACAGTCAAACCACTTTCCAACAGCCTTCATGGTTGTCTCAGCAAAGGCCATAAAACGTAAAGAGCACTATTAGCTTGTCATCCAGATTAGATGTATAAATACACTTGGGTTGCAGAAAATTAAGTCAAATGTATCTAACAAAGTACCTCAGTTACAGTCAGTTTAGGACTTTTCTTTCACAGTAAATCCATTTAAATAAAATAAACAGATTCTAGAAATTATTTTCAGTTATGAATTCAGTGATGATTTGTTTAATAGACAAAAATTGCTTTGCAAACTTTGCAAACATTTAAATAACCATAACATGTATATTACCAAGTAATTCATTTAGTTAAGAACATATTTCATTGCACACTTGCGATGTTTCCTGTTCCAATGTTGTATCTCGTCATGAAAGATAATGAGCCCTCCCTAGCAGAAGCTCTAACAGCAGCATTGCTTCCCAAACATGTTGTTCTCCATTTTCCTAATCTTTGGTTGACATTTGTCGTAAGCTCATCCACAGCAGACAGAACCTATAGACACTCTTCTTCATGGGGCCAAGGCACTCCCAGATCAGCCCATAAAACTATTTTCACCAGCTGGAGTCAAAGTTTTATTCACCTTTAAAATAAGCCAACATTTATTCTTTCCATTCAGTCCAGCATGGATAATTCCCTCCAGCAAAGGAAAATTGCTTTCATCACTGTGTTGGCCAGTCCTACTACAAGAATGCAATATTTTTAAAGGGCTTTTTCTCAGGAGAAAATGCCATAAGCTATATTTATCTCTAACTAATCCATTTCTAGCTCTTACTCTAAGATTAAGGAATTAGAGACTGCTACAGCTGCTGTCCTTATCACATTAATTACTGTAAATTGGCTGTCATCTCAAAGAAGAAAATCCGCTTCTAGGGAAAGCCTAGTTCCATGCTTCAAATACCAGGCAAAGAGCATATTGAATGTATCACTGTAATGCAATGCTCAACAAACAAAGGATGTTACACAAAAGCGATTGGTCTCTATACTGCTATTCTTAGCCTGTCCACACTCCGGCTGCAGAACTGTAGATCTAACTCCACAAACTGTTTATGCTTGATTTCCAACTGGCACAAATTACTTCCAACCCCAGCACTTGGAAAAAAAAAAAAAAAAGGGCATGCTTTGTACAAAATACTTAAAGAGCACTAACATGCCAAAACTGAATCAAAAATACAGAAAGTTACTATAGACTTTGGGCATGGAATTATGCCTTCTCCTCCTAAATATGATTGCTCTTCAGAAATTTAGGAAAATTAAAATTTATAAGCAATGCTAATATTTATCACAACATTGTGATAGCACTTCAGATGCCTTCTATAACTCAAGGTGCTGTGTTTTTGCCCTAGTAAGATGAGGGCCAAGAGTGTTCATCTTAGAAATGCTTTTACATACTTGTTCAGTGAGATTCTTTCTGAAGGAGTTCAATATACATAAAAACACTAAGAAATATTATTTCAAAAAATTCAAATGCAATTTGGGTTTTTTCAAGATAAAGTCCTCCCATCAATAGCTGCTAAAAAGCTGGCCACCTCCTCTGCTGATAACATCTACAGAATGGTGCTGTGAGGGGATTTAACCGCATTAAGAGTGCTAAGAAAACCCACAATCCCTTTCTTCCTAGTCTCATGGGATGCACATGTGCATGTTTGTGTCTGATGCACAAGCAGTACAATAGTTTCTCAGCAGGATCAGAAATCCAGGCATGAAAGAGAATTTATGTATTTTGATACTTACACATTGGCAGTGAAGAAGCAAACATCATGAATATTTAAGGAATCCCTTAATTCATACTTTCATATATGCTGAAACAAACATGAAAAATCTTCTGCTTTTGCTTTTTTATTCAGTCCTTTACAGGCACAAAATTTTGAAAATAAATTCTTAAGTGCCAATGTAGAAACCAAATTATGATAGAAACTGAATATTTTGTAATTTGTATATTTTGTAGAGCTTAACATTAAAACCTTCCAACAACTTACTCTCTATAGGAAGTCATAGGGGATTCTTTTGGAACCACCACCGAAGAACTTGAGAAACAAGCACAGATTTAACTTTTAACTTTGATACTGCCTTTTTCTTACAAACTAGAAGTTTCCTCAGAGTTTCAAACTTTTGAAATTCAAATTAGTGTAATAACGCACTGGAGAAATTAGGCTTTGGGAGCACAGATTTTTCAAAAATCACTTTAGCACAGGAGCTAAAGTAAGTGTCTTTTATGTGATCATTAACACCTGTAAATAGGACTATTTCCAATTTTTAGAAAAAATTGAGAAATTCTTAGAATAAACATGCTGGAAAAGTAGTAAGCATTCATGTAAGAGAAAGATTCAAGTCAACCAAACAAAGCTAGGTAAAAGTTCCGCTTTTCATTTGATGTCTAAAGAGCAATACGACTGAAGCCCAAAATACCATTTAGATATGAAATTACCAGATAAAGACATTTCATTCAGACAGATAATACTCATGCACTGGGTGACTCTTCTGGGCTTCAACGCTATCATCTTTCATTTCCCCTCCACACTGCTTCCCCTCCTTGTAGCCCCTGTACAGACTTATTACACAGCCTACAGCTGGCATTGCCAAGGCCAAGATATGAATACAAAGAGAATCTCCTAATGAGAGCTAATGCAGGCTCTGATACAGGAGAGAAATACTGTCCTCCCTGTGACCTTTTGCCTTCTGCAGCCTAAAAAGGAAAAGTCACACAGCGACTGTACTCAGACTAAACCGGCAAAGATACTTTTGACAGTCCAAGCGATTGTCAGCTCTCATTTCAAAAACTGAATTTCAAGAAAGACGGATTCAGCTTTTATAAGAGATGTCATTCTATTGAAACTGCATTTATTTTTGGAGGTGCCATAAACTGCATTAACTTTTTAAGATACTTTCAAACAACTGTATTTCACGGAATAGCTACAAAACCCAGACTTAGTGCTTATATATCATCTCCTGAAAAGAAATCCATTCTGACATGTTTTATTGAACATAACCCAATAATAAACCCAGACTCTCCAGACCGTACCCTGGATGAACAGCTGTATCGGTGCAGGATTCCCACTGCACTATCAGATTAGGATCTGGAATGACAGATTCAATTGCCTAAATTATGTGGTGGCTGCTTGTGGAGATTAGGGGACTGTTGGTCTTACTTTCCGTAAAACTACTAAATCTTCAGCCTACTCTTTCCAGCAAGTCTTACAAAAGACAGTCTACACTGCCGCTAGCTAAAAGGAAGCTACTGTTGTATAAACCAGTTCATGGTTTAAACAGTTTAAATACAGCATCCCATTCTCCAGAGTATGGAAATTCGTTATCATACCCATAGATTATGTGGCAGCAGAAGCCTTGAGAAAAGTGTTCTTCAGTGACCCTTATTTATTCTAAGCCCAGGGAGCTTCTCAGGTATCATCCAATGGAGCAAAAAAAAATACCACTCAACGTCAATCATTCTTGGCCCATGTGCACTTTCTCACTCATGCATCTTAACTCTGAAGTGATTGGTCTTTTCCCTGTGGAGTCAGGCTGAATGATATAGCAGCTTTCTCGGTTGTGATATTAACATTTCAAGTCAAGCTTCAATCCACTTCTCCATCTGAGAGACAAGATATGAGACCTTAGGCCTATAAGGACTCCAGGGAAGTTTATTTTGATTCTCAAAAAGTCTCTAGCGTTTTAGAGATTGGAAGCCTTTCATTAACCAAGACGCCTCACGTTTAGATTCCTCCCTAAGAACACAGAAATATGCTGTTGAGATTTATAATCAACATAGCCATTCTGGTTTTGGTAGGACGCTGAAACCCTGCTAGTTTTTGGAAGCACCCTAGCAAGCATGCACGCATGTTCAGATGACACGCAGCATTCTACCAAGGCTGACCAACAAAAATCCATTTTGTCCACATTACTGTTAAGGCCGCCTGCATACCCAGCAGCTCATGCAGCAAAGCACATTCCTCCATAGACCGACTAGGCTGCATGTTGACTGGCCATGGGGGTCCAGCCTGTGGATAAGCCTCAGGACTGGTAGATTTCTTTTACCTCTTCTTTTGGGCAGCTGCAGCAATCTGTGGCAGCAGCTGGAGCAAAAAAAAAAAAACAGGTTTTAGGGTCAGTCTTAGATACAGAGCCATGTGCCCTGGTAACCCTTCTAGCCAACAAGCTGCAAGTAAGATGTTGCTCACTTGAGTGGGTCAGAGTTTTACCACAGAACAAATCACAACAAAAATAAACAATTTTTAGACTACTATTTTTCCTTGGGTCATTCAGATCTGATTTTTGGCATGGTGGTTTTAAAGAGGCTTCGCTTACATTATTTCAAGAAGAAATTTTCATCTTCAACTGGTTTCCAAAGATCAGCATGTTCTAGAAATACCATCTTTATACTACTCCCATTTTCTCGTGCTATTGAATGTGACTTAAAGATGCCTTCTATTTTCACAAACATACAGACACATCTTTTGCTTGTTCAGCTTTCAGTCTAGCTTTTCAAAATCCTTTCAATATTGAAGCAAATATCCAGCTATCCAGAAAAAAAGAAATTAAATTCATTTTTCCACTATGTAATCTCTACAAAGTTGAAGGAGTTACGAAAAGTTAGGGGTGGTTAGAAGTGTAAGAAACAAAAGGTAAGAACCCTTGGCACTTGCTTTACTTCCCTTAGAAAAGAGAAACAACGATGTTTAGTTTCTCTCACCTTTCTTCTCAAACAATTACACTTTTAACTTCCCAAATTTTCAAGTGGTAAGGGGCAAAGCTGTAAAACTAAAGCTCTGAAAATATAAAAGCTCAAATTGAAAATTCTGGGGAAAAAAGTAGTATTGGACAGAAAAAAAAGTGTTTTTCTATTTTAAAACATGACAGACAACTCAAATAGTTGACAGAGCCACATGGCTCATAAATTGTTTAGCTGTAGTTCTTTAGAGTGGTCTTTGGACCAGAAGACAACTTGGCCATACTCAGAGATAGCTTTAGAAGAGGGGAAAAAAGAGAACACTGGAGTGGTCATGTTAGTGCAGTGCTATGGGTAATCTGGAAGAGGAACTGCATAACAAACTCAATCTGAGAAATTCTAGTACTGAAATTCAAATTACAATAAGCAACCTTATTATTACAACACCTTAAAGCTACAACATTCAGCATTCAAATCCCATTTTACAATCACAGTTTGGCAGTATAGGAAATAAGGTCCTCAGAAGCCTAATGTTAAAAATCCACACTATTAAAGAAACTTATTGAAGGAACTAATAGATATGAGAAAATAAAAGTATTATTTAACACAGTTCTTAATCTTGCAATACCATTCTACTTTAAATCATTAAAAAAGTGTACAGCAATAAGTCATCTAGCTGGGTCTTACTTGTATGATTTGATTTCTGCTCACCTGTTAAAAACGTGCATATGCATCCCTACACTCAACAACCACGTGCCTTTTGTTCCAGCAAGGACACAGGTGCCCTCTATCATAGTTTCCAAAATGCCAGTTTGACTTGGAAACCCGTTCACAACCAGCAGTGCTGCCCTCTTGCTCTTTGGAACCTCAACCTTAGAGACCTACAGAGGAGCACCTGTTGAGCCACTCAGTTTCACTACAGCATCTTGTCTCTTTTGGCTACGTGCAGAAACAGATTTTTGTAGTTTATTTTAAATTATTCCAACCATATCCTAGCCCAGGGTCTGAGGGCAGGTGCTTGAGCTGGACCTCATCAGCTTAGAGAGGATGGGGATGAGGGAAGCCATGGGCTGCAGTCCCCAGCACCCCAGGGTCGGTAGCTGGGGAGCAGACCCTCAAGCAGGGCTTTGTCCAGAGTGGTTTTATGGAGTACCACCAGGACTAGAGTTTGACATAAGGAAGGAAAACTTCCTCACTGTGTTTTGTATAGGGTAGGAAACCTCTTAAGAGGAAAGGTAAGATCAAACAGCTCCTGTGTCTGTAATACTCCTGCTGGCACCTGGAAGTCTGGATAAACATCCCATTACACACTGGAGAATCACACATAAGTAAAAATAAAATGACACAGCGCTGGCAGGGAACAGCTTTACCTGGGTTTAAACTCTCTCTGACACCCAAGTTAAACCATATTAGATTCTGGCTTCACCATAGTCAGTGGAAGAGCTCCCATGAATGCGAAAAGGGACAGGATTAAATTAATGTTATTCACTCCGATCGCTGATGTCTACAGAGGCAAAGAGAAACTGTTCTATAAAACAAAGGGGTAAGTTTTACATTATTCTGTAAAACACAAGCATAGCTGTAGATGCTGAATAAATAAGAACTACCTTCAAATATCATCCATACTGTTATTCATTTATTTATATCTTAATGAAAAAAAAATCTCTTTTTGAGCTAAAATGTTCCACACTTGCTCTCAGCTGCAAGGTGGTTTTTTTTCTGGAATTCTTTGACACATAGATATCAAAGCACTGTCAATAATAGAAATAGACAAAGAGACAATTGTCTTTAAAATGCAAGCATACGAAAATATTTTATGAGTGAAGTGAATCTGCTTATAACATATAAAGGAACTGAAAGATAGCATTGACTAATGTCTTATTTCACAGATTGTATTGTATCTCATCCCAAGATTAGCCCAAAGCAAACAGATGTACACTTTAAAAATATTTTTTTTCTCAACATAAGCAATCCTCGAAGAAAAAAATTAACCATAAAAATGCAAAGTCTAAAAACCATAAAAAGTAAAATGGGGAGAGGGCTGGACCCTAAATTACTTACTTGTAACTGCAGTGCCTAAGTCTCTGTCTGAAAAACTCAGATTTTTCAGAAGGGCTATTCTCCCCTTGACATCCCCAGCCTATCCCAAATTTCAACAGCACCCAATGTATCTCCATCCTATTCTGCCAAAACAACCTAAGGACACTGGAGCTTGTGACATAGCATCTATGGACCAGGTGGTGTAGAAGCAATTAATAACCACCGTAGATGTGGCTCCTGTGCTAGGACTACCTCCCCGTCCACTGGCAGCACTGCACTGCCACAGGGCCACTAGATCATCCAAATCCCCAACCATGGGAGGAAGCAGGACAGCAAGGGTCACTCAGGCCAGCATCACCCAGTGCTAGGGATGTCCTGCACACCCAACCCAGTCCATCGCCACCCCACCCCATCAGTGGGGCTCACACTGTGCTGTGGCCATCTCCCACCCTTCAGCATCTCCAAAAACTCCCCATTTTCCAGTCTCCCCTGTGGTAAGCACCAGGTGGCACTTGACCAGATAACAAAGTATTCATGTGAGCACCAGGCAAGGAAAGTCAAGTACACAGCTTTTCACATCCAGAGCTTAAGGTCCAGAGGGAGGCATTAATCCCATGCACATCCCACGCTGTGGCAGTTAAAGAGTTTTTGTGTAGACCTGGTTTAAATAGATTAAAACAGCCTACTTTATCCCTTAAAAGACCTTACAATGGCCTTCTTCCCCCTTCTTTCACTTTGAAAGTAAGAATAAAATCACCTCAATTTCCCTATTAGGCTCTCAGGGAGCCCAGCAGGCTGTACATGAAGAGTTTCACAATGCCACCCATGACTCAGCGTTCAGAAACAAGGGGAGTTAGAGTAAGATTGGGGTGTGGTGCATGTATGTCTTTGTCAGGTTTTTGGTCTGCACCACCATCTGTGCAGATGTGCCAGAAAGAACAGGAGACAAAACCAAGTGTAGAAGTCTCCATTCCCTCTCCTGAAAAGGCACTGAAGCTTTCTTATTCTAATCAAGACAAATCTTTCATACAATAATTAAAATACACCTCCTATTCAAGGAGAGAATGACAAAGGTTGAAACAATTAGCTGACAAAAGCAAACAGCACTAACTTCCACCCTCCCCCACTAAGAGTAAACATCAAGTTTCTCTGAAAAAGGAAAATAGTGCACCAAAGCTGAAAGGCAGAAAACAAAGTAGACACTTAAATTAGAAATTATTTAAATTGAACTTTATATGAAGAATGCTCAGAAGCTGGCCTGTTTAAGACAAACCTCGAGTTTTCTGCACGGCTGGAATCACATTAGCTGAGGAACGATAGCCTCATGTATTCGCTAATCTATTACCGTCAAGTTAGAAATAGAATATTGCATTAGCATGCAAAAGGACACAAGCCAGCACTACAGGGGAAACGAATATTTCTGTAGTAATCACCGCAGAATGGCAGTGCAGATTTGTATAAATCATGTTCAAAGGAAAAAAGTGAGCTTGCACTGTTCTGAGGCTTATGTGCCTTGATTATAATATTGATATTACATTGATTTTAATGTGTCAACTGTTCTGAATAGCCTACCAAAGGCAGATGTTTTACATTGTGATGGGAGCCTCTCCTTCCCTGTCTCTCATTACCCTAAACAAAAAAAAAACCAACACCACCCCAAAAAAACCACACACAACCACACACACCCCCCACAACCCTAACAGAATCAAAGCTCAGATGTCCTGCAATCTCTCATCCACTGATGAATTTAATCTGAATGTTGGCAGTCAAAGTGTTTACTGCAGCTCTCAGTTTTAGCTATATAATTTACAAAGCCCAGAGTCGCTCCAATCTAATTTGCAGTTCAGCAGTGATTATTATTTGCTGACTGCAGCTACCTGAAGTTTTTCTTCTGAAGATCTGAAAAGAAAAAAAAAAAACACACCAAACAAACAAAAAAAAAAACCACACACACACACAAAACAACCCACCACAAACTTTTGACAATGTCTTTTCTCTGGGAAATGCTTCAAGAGACATTACCAGCAGGTAGCCTGGCATGCCACTTGCAGCCTGATGCAAGCTTTGTTCCAATCTATTCTCATTGTCCTTAACAGAAGTGAGCCAAGTCATGACCTAGTCCAGTCCCCGAGAATCCAGAAGAATCTGGACAGTAAATTTCATTGCTCTGGTCTCAACTCACCTTCACTACTTCTTCCTGAAGAACTTTTTTCTTCATTCTCAGAGGATATTAGCAGAGATGCTGACTACTGCATCATACATGCTATTTGTGTTCCGATCTTACACTCCCCTCTAGTAAACTCATATCTTCCAGCAAAATCCCTGGAAATATTCATGTTGTTCCTGGTTTTTCTGCATTTTAAGGTCAAAGCTCTGCTGACTTGGGCAGGAGGCATGCCTATATTGTTTTTAACAAAGGGGGGAAACTAATGATTTCGTTAAAAAGAAGGTTCAGACTATGACGCCTACCTATAATGACGAGAGTTGCTCAAAGGAAAAGGATCTTGCGGTGCTGCCTGAAGTCCGTCAGACTGCAGATCTACTTCTCTGACAAGGTTCCTGGAAGGCCGCACACTGTCCCAGGCTGGACCCTTGAAGAAGGCTGCGCATAAGGCATTGGGGCACATTGCCGGGCAACACTTCAACCACATGTATTGTGCTCCTGAAAAGTGCAGGCTTAAGACAACTGAGACTACTGATTATTTTAACACCAAATTTGGCGAGTTATTTTGGCTGAAAACATGGCTTGCATTTAAAACTTTTCATTTTAACATCATCCAAATGCTTGGAAACATTTCATTTCAAAATGCACTGAAGTGTAAATACTTAAAACCAAAACCAGTTCTGAAATGGAAGAGTTCCCAAAGACATCATTTGATCCAAAAACATCTTCCCCCCTTTGGCTTTTCATTTTCTTCAGCAATAAGTCAATTTTTCACGGGTCCACCTGGGAATCTAAAGGAGAATTAGGAAAAATGAGAGAGGGGAGATAGTGACAAACTCTCAGGCCCTGAGGCGTCCGGACTGCTAGGTCCCATGTCATTGAAGGCAGCATGCAAAAGACCAAATAAAGAGCTAGCCAGTATTGCAGCACCTCAAGCAAAAGAAACTGAAGAGTACACGGGTCCCAAGGCATAGGACCCAAATAAACAGCCTGCCAAGTGTCCAAGCAGAAAATCTCTTTTGCTGTTTGGTTCCAGTAATTTCATGTCTTCTTGCTTCCAGGTTAAATCACTGCTACTTTCATATAAGCATCACAAAAGCAGAGATCCTCAACATGTCACCTAATTACAGACTCAGATACCCCTAAACATTAGGCCTAACATGCAACTGCCAGAGATGCAAGAAAACAGGCGGTTCTCTGTTCAAAAGCCACTTAGCCAGCTGTCAGAAGGCAATATGTCAGTACCTCAGATTGGTGCATCCCACTGACTTGAAGGCAAAATCTTGACAGATTTACACCATAGCATTTTTCAAAAATAATTTGCAACCTGAAACATTTTCAAACAACATAGTTTGAGGGATTAAAAACAGACCAAAAATCTATTTAATTTTCCCATACATGAATATGTGACAGGAGATTATATTGATTATTAATTACAATGAGATGTGAAAGGAAATATCAGTATACGTATCTTCAGTGATCACCCTCTCCTTACAATGTCCATTTCAGCTGAAAGACTGATCAGCTACATTCAGTCTTGCCTGAAGGGGGAACAGATATTAGTATAGCCAAAACCAGCTATTTTAATAGATCTAGCTGTATTTGCCTCCTCATGCAGATGTGCTTACACTGGAATAGGATGGTTCACAAAAGGCAATTTTCTAGTACTGCTATGCTGGAATACCTTGTAAAACTTTCCCATTCAAACAGACAATCTGTGAGAATCTGTCCAGTAAGGAGGTAATTTTATACTGCACATCACTATTTTGATAGTGGCAGAGAGGAAATGTAATATAATAACACCAGACACTTTAGACCCCAGCTCTCCAATCCACTTCAATTCCTTCTCCCTTATGACTTCTTGAGAACTACGGTAAAAGGGTTATTTATCTGTTCTCTCTGCAACTTTGCAAGAATTAAGTTTGAATTGCCATCTCCATGTGGACACTGCTGGCTATTAAGATGTGCATACCCTACAGGGGTGTAATTAAGGAAGCATTAAGATGTTTTCACTAAAGGACAGTTCATTCGTTGCAGCTGCACTCTTTTTTTCAGCAGGTTAACTACTTGGCAGCCCTTGCACGTCCTAGAGTCAATCTGCATCTAAAGGATGGAGGTGAGCGGGCAGGACCGGGCAGTTCATCTTCTCCTCTCTCATTTATTACCACATCACTCCACAGTGCTGCTGACCTTTCTCACCTTGGAAACAGGGACCACACACTGCTTGGGGCCAGTGGGACAAGATAGAATCAAATTCCTGTTGAAATAATCTATCCAATAAATGATAAAATTACTAATGGCACAAGGATACTCAAATAGTCCAAATATGTTAAAAGCAAGCTGTTATTTCATTTACGCCCCTGCTTGCCTCCTCCCCTCCCAGTAAATGGTTAAAGTACTGGTAATTGTGCAGCCAGCCATAGTTATGTGTAGTTACAAACAGAATTATTACACTTCGTCTTCAGCTTGAAACAGCAGTCACTTCAGAACGGAGCGCTGGCTCACGAATGGAAAGTGTCACACTCTGTCCTGACATAAGGGCCATCACAGTTCGAAACCCTTCTGCATGACAATCTATAGCTTGCAATAGCATTATAGGCATCATGCACACGTCACGTCATTTATACATCTCTGCCACGTTCCTGAAGCAGCAACAGGAGGCCATTAGGAGAAGGCAACAATGAAGGACAGTTTTCTGTTAAAGGCATGGACCATACTAAGTTCAAAGAGAAAAAGATGGCTTGATCTCCAGTCCCCTGCAGTCAGTGTGTGCCCTGTGCAAGGGTGGCGTGTCCCCTCTTCACCCAACCCCACTTCCCGCACAGGGCAGCCAACAGCTCAAACAGTGCTCAGCAGAGGAGCAGAAAGGAAGAAAGCCATTGGTAGCAGAAAACACTGTGGCTCAGTCTCTCTAGGGATAGGAATCGCTGCAGGATGCAACTGCAACTGTTAAGAAAGTAGCAACACAATTAGTTTCATCCACTGCAGAAGCTCCTAAGGGAATTTAAACCCCCTTGTATACCTGGAAGGAGACCTTTGTTACCATCACAGGTGCTCACTATGCCTACTGTGGATAGCTGACCACTGCTGAAACCCAAGGTGACATCCCAGTCAGCATTAATAAAACTATCATTCAGCAGCAGCAACCTCATAAACTGAGGTAAAGGAGGCTGGACAATGTCAAGTCAGCTGCGAGGGAGAGCAGCAACAACTCATCTCTGACACAGTAATTCCCCAAGTCTTCTTATTTAAGTTTTGGGATGTGATACAAAAGCAGCATTTGTTTCTCTGCTATGTTTCCTCCTGTTTTCCCCATGCATCCAACCTCCTCCTCCATTTTTTACCAAATACCAGTTATGGCAAACTACTCCCATTTCCTTTGAGGGAAGCACAGACCCCCTTGGGCTTTTTGCCATCTGCAGAGCAATCTCTTGGAAATAGCTGCACGGCAGCTATGGAAGACCATAAAAGATTAATCAAGTACAGGATGGAGCTCTATATACAATTTGGTATTTAAAGTGCTTCTGCATTACGAATCAGATAAATCCTGAGCAGGAGAATGAACTTCTCGAGCAAGTTTAAATGTGCTTAGCTCCGTGATTGATAGGTATGAGTGACTGCTTCGTACTCTAGGGTGACCCTATTCATGCTCTCTCCTCTGACAACAATTCCAGAATAAATTGCCCTGGCTGACAAAGACATAATAAAAAACATTATTCTGGAAACCCACTCACTTAACCCATACCTCCACAACTGTGCTCTAGTTAAATTACCAGGCAAGTCTGTCTAGTAGTGATTAATTTTGGTGACTTAATTTTTATTTTAGGGAAGCAATGGTTGTGATGCATAATGATGAATCCATTTTGATTTTAAGGTGTCTATCATCTGAAAAACGACTTTCAGAAACATCTGAAGAATTAACCCTTCCTTCATTGTCATCCAATGACTCCTGAAATACCTTCAGGAACACATTTTAGATAAGTCAAGATTTTGTTAGGAGCAAATGTCTGAGGAGATCAAAGCAGGTAATGGCAGAAGGCAATTTTAAAACAAAAAAATGCCAGTTCTGAAGTCACTACATAGGATCAAATTCACTGTTGCTTCTTTAGTACTTTTCTTGCCTATCCTTCAGTCGAGTCTGAACCCCACGTGCAAATAGCACCCAAAAACAGTTTTATGCACAAGACAAGTCAGAGCAACTGAGTTAAAACAAATGGAAAAGGCAGCAAAAAGGGAACAGATTACACATCTGAAGTACGAGCTGTTCTTTTCAACCAAGAACTGGTATCATGAGTCAAATTCGCTTCTTTCTGGTTCTGACCTTAGCAGGAATAAAAGTTATCTTAGTGGAACCTTGTTAGCAATTTGGCTGAGGTTTCAGAAAAATCAGAAGAGACAGCCGAGTATATTCTTAGCTGTGCTGGCTTCACAGAGTATCCAAATACTTTTAAAAAAGAGAGAAACTTGTTTTTTATCCCTCAGGTAAGCAGCTATGACCCAGTCAGTATTCTGTAAGGAAGCAGCTGTACTGAGCAAGCAGTCTATTTACATATTCACTGTTATTACCTTAATAGCACTTTAAAGGAATTGGGCAATCCAAATTTAATATGTAGCAAGGCTTGCTGTTAGCACAGTTAACTGACATAGCAATTACTCTTTGCTACTGTTAGGAAAGAAAGCCAGAGAGAGAGGAAAAAGTGCAGTACTCCAAGTAACCAAAAGGGCACACAGGTCTGCTATTGCCCCTGCCTCCCAGTACTTGCAATAATGCTTCCATGACTTTCTGTAGAACTGCTGCATCTGTCTGCTATACAGGCTAGAAATAAGCAGCTGTGATTCAACACGCTTTAAAAAAAAAATAATCATTAAGCTCACCAGTGTAAAAGGTCTGTGAAAGAACTAAACACAGGATACACAGACAAACTGCCTGCCAACAAAGCACAGTTTATTTCACTTATGAGCAAATGAAGCGGTAAAGCAGAAATCATGGCATTTTCATGTAAATTGAAGACAAGAAGCTAAGGGTTGAAATCCGGCCTGTGGAGGCTGCAGTGTGAAAAAGCACAGCCGGAAAGACAGCTTCTAGTGCACGCAGAGGCAGCTCTCTTTAGAGCACTGAGCAGGAGGGTGAGCTCTTGCAGAAAGCTAGCGCTAGCAAAGGGGCCTGGGAGGAAGGAAGGGCAGAGGCAGGCAGGGCCACCCCACGCTGCTGCTCTACAAGAAGGTGTCATCTCCGATCCTCATTTCTGCCCACTTAATAAAACCCAGCGCTAGGCAGGAAAGATGCCATACCATCTGGCTACAGTGTGCCAGCTTTTCAGTTCTTGCCTTTCATAGGTACGAAGATAACTGCTAAACAGTAACATTCCTGACTATGTAAATATGTCTATTCAGATATCTAAATTACTACCTCTCAGAGCTAATGTCCAGTCTGTTCTTATTCAGAAGAATCCCAAACATATTGCTTATGCAGCCTCACTGGCTCTGAACTGTACAAGAAATCGGGGGGGGAAAGTGTTTTCCTCATAGTCCAGTGCACCAACAAGAAATCAGAACAAGCATATTTCCCCACAGTCCAGCATACCCACATTACAACACTGTTATAGCACAGCCTGGAACAGATGAAAATTCTCTCCTTCTGCTGAACTGAGTTATCTCTAAATATCAGGCAGATATTATGAATGTAAATATTTACAAAGTTCTCAGTCTTTTATCAAACCATCAGGGACTAGCCTTAGATAATATAATCATCAGCAGATAATGAAAAGCCAGTAATCACCTCACAAGTTGTTGCTTGTTTTCTTTACTTCAAAACCTTGTGTGCCAGTTTGCTCCAGCAGCATGAAAGGCTTAAATTACAGTGTGCTAATAAGGAATAAGCTTCCCTGTATTTTCCTTAGATTGGCATCCTAGAAGAGATTCCTATTTGGTTTAATCTTATGGCCCTGGCACTTAGCAAACTTAATTCATTTAAGGTGTTAACTGTGCTTTAATCTCTCGGAGAACATCCACACTCAAGCTACCAGCTAACTAAATCACTTTCAACAAGAACCTAGTTAATTGGCACATGTTCAGTACACAAGGTAAAATTGAACACATCAGTACACAAGGCCTGCAAGTAGTTGCCTTTATTATTTACTCCCCTGTTGAGTGCTTTCCTCTGTAATTCCTTCTCACCCCTAGAAAAACATGGACTGCAAGGAGTAAATGTAACTCAGGGCAGAACCACTCTTGCTGGGACTGAACCTGTGGGGTGCTGAGCTGCCACAGCTCTCACTGAAGCCACCCAAGGGAGAGAGACCCATCAGAGGTCTCTCCAGTTACATGCTGCAAGTGGCACAGCAGCAGGCGAAGTGGGATGCTGGGCTGGGTACAGCACCCTAGGCTTCCTCCTTAGAAATTAAGCTGGATATGCTTTTGGGGTACAGCTGACGCCGTGAGAAACAAGTGGTTTCTATAATTCTCCTTTACATACGGATAAACTGTTGCGGTTTGGGCCTGGTGTTTTTTTCTGGCTGCATTACAAATGCTAAATGGTGTATAATACAGATGATAAAGCTCCAAGCAGACTACACACAGATCGTTTGCCAAATATCACACCTTATGGACTGGCTGCATTAGCGCAGCAAGGAAGGAGAGGAGAGTGCTGGCAAGGCATGAATAATATATGCTGCATACTCAGTTCTGTAATTGCACTTAAACTATTTGTTTTCCCTATTACCAATGGGAAAAAATAATATAAAGTAGGGTTTAGTAACTGCATATTACTCCATGTGAAACAAAATATGAAGTCATGGGTACAGTAAGAGTATTAACTAGGCTTGCATTTTCTAGATGCTGTAACTTCAGGCATAAAAGGTTAACAGTTATTGGCAGTGCTACTGAATTACACTGACAGGTGAATAGTTCACAACTAGCCAGACATTTCACCACATTGCAGGCAGTCGGCACGTACGAAGAGCAAAGAAAACAGAATTTAAATACACCCCTTGCTTCACTGGGAGACTATTGCAGTGAGACAGTAAGTAACCTTATGGTGCTCCTCATTCTCTTTTCTCCTCCTTGCAGCTGAGCGTCCCTTCTTTATCCATAGAGGGCAAGGCTAGTAACTGATGTAAACCAAAACATTCCTCTGTAATGGGCTAGGAGATGAAAGAGTCAGCATCAAATTTAGAAACACAAAATGAATATTGCTGGCAAAACTAGTTCAGCCACCATATGCACTGTTCATCCCTTACATGGGATAGATGGACACTTCAGGAGAGTCAAAGAGATCATCATCTGTCAAATCCGTGCTGCGTTTGCTGAGGAGGTGTCAAGTATGTCACAAAGGACAGAGAGGAGTTCAGGAAGAAAACAATTTCCTTGCCATGAGAAATGAGAAGGGGACCCTTCATCCTGGCATTTCATGGCTACTCCTGTACTACTGCCACCCTACCACTTGTACCCTTTGCATCCAACCCCATAGCTTGTCCTGCCCACCCCCCTTCCCAGCACCTGCAGGGTAGGCAATGTCTCACGAAGGGGATGAGGATGCCACACACTCCACTCCGGTAGCCAAGGGAGAGGCGACTGCCTTGATAAGCCTTTCCTCCGCTCGCCTCACAGAGCCTGTGCCAAGAGCCCAAGAGACTCCTGCAGGCAGCTGTAGCGTGTAGCTTGGACATGCAGCCGGTAGCAGTGGGAGCCCATCCCTGCAGCCAGGGACCCAGGGAGCATCCCCAAGCATCCACACAGGAAATCTGCCTCTGCAGCCCTGTCACCCCAGTGCAGGACAGACACCTTCGCTCAAGGTCTGCTGGTCATTGCCAGCCCACAGGCACACAAATCTTCTGAGGTTTGGGCTGTAAAGCCATGGTGAGCTCCCCAAATTTAAGACCTGCAGCATGGCCCAAACAAGCAGGAATTTCACTGGGGTAAAAAACAAACAAAAAAAAAAACACCCACCAAAACACACCCCCCACCCCCCAAAAAAAAACCCTCACTCACATATATGAGGGCAGACCCCCTGCCAAAACGTATACCAGATCTGCCCTGAAGGGCTGGGAGAAAGAGGAGAGGCCAGGTCTCTAAAGAGAAAAGGTCACTAGGATTATTTCCTTAAGAAAAAACTTTTTTCTCTGCTTTTTTTCCCCTCAAAAACACCAAACAAAAAACCCCACAACACTGAAAGTTCCTCTAAACGAATGAAAAAACAAAAGAGCTGGAGGCAGTCACCCAGCATGGAAAATGAGCTCAAATCCTGGAAAGTTATCAAACGGAACAGAAAATAGTCTTATAATGGGAAATGTCAGGCAACCCTAGTAAAAAGTAAAGCTTCCAGTCCCACCTGTAATCACCACCACTGCACTCTTAATAGGTTATCTACAATTATACACAGATGGTGAGAGATGGTGCAATCTTCTGCTGATGCTTGTGGTTATATATTTTGTTTAACAAAATGCTCAGGCAAATTAAGGGCACTCCTGGAGATTTCTCCTTTATCTCTTAAAGATCACCTCACACATCAGAGGGCAAGACTGAGCAGCCATAACAAACAGCGTAGAGACAAACTCTCTTAAGACAGATTATAACTTCTGGTTTATGTTAGAATTTTGTATTGCCTATTGTTCGAGTGTATTCTGAAAGATGAGGTTAACATTTATTTTATAAAGTCTATTTCACATAAGTCTCTTTTACCGCAAATGACAACTTTTCTAAGAATTCCGTTTTGGACAAAACACAAAGGAAAAACAAAATCATCTTATGCACAACCAGGGCATGATGAGAGAACATTTTGAAGTAAGTTTGGTATAAACAGAATTATATTTCTGAAAAACAAATTTAGTAAGACATTTTAGAAAAGCCCTTTTGTGTTTTTAAAATAAATTGCATTGTGCTCAGAATGCTTCACGGAGGTATTTGGGTTGAAAAACCATACTTCACCAAAGCTGATATTCGAATATTAAGTTAAAGTAACTCCACTTTTCACTATAAAGCCTTATTTAGTTCCCCATAAAGTTTGCACAAAAATAATATTTTATAATCATTCTAAAATATTTCCTTCCTCCGATATCAAAGAACATAATTTACAGAGAAATTACTTGTAGAAGTTAACTCTACATTGTTTTTTTTCTGTTAAAACATGAAAACTTCCATTCGCTCCTTAGGCATTTAAAGGGGGCTTAATTTCTTGAAGACCGATTTGCAAATGTTTTTTCTATTTTCTATTCACGAGAAGAGACAGCTAACAAGGCAAATGCACAAAGACACTCGAGGAAGGAAAGCGCATTTTGAATACTATTAAACCCTAATAAAGGTATGCCTTCCTTCTTAGTTAAATATCCAGAAGGAAAAAAAAACCAAACACACAACAAAATTTTTCTAGACTGAGCAAGCAAGTGGACTCTTTGCACATCCCTCACCTTATCACTGCTTTTTCTGGTCTTTCTGCAAGCAAACCACTAATTACCACAGTCAGAAAGAGAACAAAGAACCACAAATCTGAGCTAAGAAGCAGCTGCTTTTGAATTCAGCACTGTTCTTTCATCATCACCAGCAAAATGAAGTTAGCTTGGGCAGAGGCAAGTAATTGTACTCATTATGAAAAAAATATATATTTTGTCAGATATTAAAACATTACCCTTGCAGTTTAAGATAATAACAGCTTTTCCTGCTAAACACCATAAAGCTTACACTACATATTCCTGGAAATTATAATAAACCCACATGATGAACAGACAAATCTAAAAGAAAATTTTAAATACATGGTATTAGTTCATTTACTCATCTTAAAACTGGTCTTAGAATGGAGTAACTTCTGTGGAGTAACTAACTGTCTTTGATTTCGTACAACTTGGGTAAGATCAGTCCCTTTTATCCACTGGAGTTAGCACAATATATGCGACAGAACACCTTTATTCTCAAAATTATTTTGTCCATTTAGAAACAATTTAGTTAAGCAGAGTAAGAGAAAAAAGTTCACAATCAGTTGCAGGAATATTTTGTCCCCTTTGGTTACAAATTCATACTCAAAACTGCCCTCTTTGAAGTCCACATACTAACCATTACTGGGTTTGGGTTTTCGGTTTTCCCTTAAATTGTAATGCTTTCTTTTTTGATTCCCCAAGACACAGCAAGACACCCAGGCAACTGGTAACTTGTCTCTCAACAGACATCACAGAAACAAGATTTGGTTGGTATTTTCTTGTGTTTCTACAAACAAATTTTATTACTTTTTTAAAAACATATTGAATAAATTTTAAATACCTCTTTGCAATTTTCATACCTCACGACCCAAACATTATTGCAATAATTACATCACCTAAAGTTTGAGGAGCAGTCACAAACAACACTGTGTACAGTGTACAGACACTCTAACAGAGTTAATATCATGGCTCAGAACAGAGTAGCCATACATCTGCAGCCCTCGAAGAAGATAGATTTGCACAAAAGAAAAGGGTGATCCAGGTCTTAACCAGACAGTATTTGCTAAACCAAAAGCCTCAGTGAGAGCCACAAAAGCAGCAATCTGGATATGTTGAAGTTGTGGTAACTCTGAAAAAAATTACTCTAAGCAGAAAAACAGATGCCTCCGCTCAGATCATCAGCTGTATACTCATATATCCTTAAAGTAACATCTCAGATCTTTTTGTCTCAGTTCCGTTGATGGCTTATACCAATTTGTTTGTTGCAGCCAAAAATCTCTTCCTGACAAAAACTTTCTTCCGTATCTAAAGGGAAATAGTTAGCTTCATCTAGCTTAAAGTTTAATTACACACCCTCTGGGACTTTTTCTGATCTGAAATGCAATGCCTTCAAGGCAACCCCAAGTGCGCACGTACTAAATAGCCCTGTCAGCCAGGAACAGCAGTCAGCCTGAGCTATAGGGAAAAACATTGCGCAGAAATGTCTAGGCTCAGGTTGGAGGGCTGTAGAAGAGTCATTGAGAGAGTAAGTGCAAAAAGGTGAGAGGAATGCTTGGGCTAATTACTGAATGAGAGACCTGAATAGGCAAAAAGAAATAAAGCAGCCCATTCTCTGCTCTCCTGGGACACATGCAGACCAACGATCAGCATGACACCAGCAATCTTTGTACCAAATTTCTTCAGATTATTATGCAGAATGAAAGGGACAAAGGAGGTTCAGACCCAAGTTAAAAAAAAAGTTTTCTGCAAAGATTGCATCTGTAATGCTATTTTAACAGTGGTTAACCAGGACTATACACTCACTACAGGTCAGTTTGCTGGCTTAGACTTCGCTAATCACACTTTCCATAGAGGACTGCAAAAAGAAGTTGAAAACCTTCAGTGGAGTATTAATCCACCTGCTACACTACCTCCTGGAGACCTATTCCCAGCACCTTTTTTCAGCAATAGTTCAGGTCCCCAGTGTCAGAAAGGTCTTGAATTCATTAGGCACCTTTATTATGAAAACTTTGGCTGAAAACTTTGTCTTCTGGGACTTGAGGTCACAGCCATATACAAGACTTTCTCTTCACTATTATAAAAGTGGTATTTCTGGATAACTAAACATGTAGAAAAACAAAACAAGAGTAAATTGGTTTTACCTCAGAAGGAATTTGAAAGCATTAAAAATAGAGGAGATCAGCACCATCCATCCAACCACGGGTCAATTTTCTTTGCTTAGTTTGTGATGAAAGAAGACTCACCTTCCTTGCGTTTTCATTTTGGGACTCTTCACACATATTAAATATTACAAGTCAAGAAAACCAAATCCTTTCTTTAGCAGTAAAGGCAAGGCTCTTCATGGCTACTTTACAGGGATTTAAATAGGACAGTGCAAGGTGAGGAAAAGAGCTGTGCAAAACTTGCTGACTGCATTTTGAACTAATTCTCTGAATTCCTGATTTTGAAGGGACTACACCACTGTTTAAACTCCCAGAGGCACAGATATCAAACTTCAGAAAACAAATCTCATCAAACATTAAACACTTCAGAGTGCACAAGATTAAGAAGTGGGATTTTGGTATAAATCCTTCTTATGTTCAGGATCACTAATGCCAGCAGAGGGTTTGCTCTTAGAATTAAGAAAGGCAAAATTACTAGGCAAATACGGTGCAGTAAAATCTTTTTTAATTATTACTTAGGAAGAGGAGGCTTCTCATGAGCAGCCTTCCTTCTTGCCTGCCAGCTCAAAGGAGCAGATCAGTTTGAAAAGTAGGAAAAGCCATTTGACACTTTTCTTCTCACACACCTCGTCAATGCCAAGACATGTTGTACCTACACAAATATATATTTTTTTTTAATCAAAAGTGCAACTAACCCAGTCATGAAGCTCAAAGTGTGAGAAAAAGAACAAAGTCTGTATAAGACGAAACAAAGCATGACCTCTCTCCCTAGACACCTGCTGACCTGAAAAACCTGTCCTCTCAGAGAGACTGGGCACTAGGGTAGCTGGGAAACAGGACATGGCAAAGCTATACATATAAAAAAAAATTCTCTTTTTCTAGGGTTTTTTTTTGTTGTTGTTGTTTTTGTTGTTGTGGTTTTTGGGTTTTTTTGGTGTTTTTTTTTTTTGTTTTTTGGTTTTGTTTTTTTGTTTGTTTGTTTTGTTTTTTTTTTTTGTTTTTTTTGTTTTTTTTTAATGGAGATTTCCACCCACACATTGCCAGGAATCTCCTCTCTGGTGAAGAACTAGTTGCTAATTTGGATTTCAAACTAAGTGGTTGGTCCCACATCCCATTTTTTGCTTGATTTATGCCCCTTTCATGTAGCCTATTCTTCAAATGCAGAAAATCCTTGTTGCTGACTTCATGGGGGAAGCCTCCTTGAAGGGCTTCCATTTCTTTCCCAGAAGTCACACTGAATGTAAGCAAAGTAATGGCTACTCTATCAAGTGAGAAGACTCCTCTCCAAGAACAAACACGTTTCCCCTCACTTACTGCACTTCCTCCTATATCATGTAACAAGTTACCATATTCAGTTCAGTATTGGCCAACCTTGACAGTGACCCCCTAGAAAGACAAAGAGTAAATTAGTTGAAGGTACTCCAAATAAAGTAATTCAAATAGAGAAAATTGGACCTACACAGGTGAGGGTTTCATAAAAAACCCACTAAAGTTGATGCAGAGTGTCCCACACACCTCATTTGGCCCTGGGCTCCAGCTCTAAATGGCTGCATGGGAAAATGAACACTTTCATAATATTTTGAAGTTACATTACAATCGGAAGATGCCTCAGCGAGTGTTCCCAAGGCAAGCAGCTTATCACCACCACAAATTGCCTGTTGGGGGACCAACACAGAGCCAGTCGTGAAAGAGGAGGCCCGAAGGGTTTCATAAGCACAGAAGTCTTCCACAGCTGAGCAATAAAATTGAACCAATGCTATTCTGAAGCCTCTTCTCCTTTTAGCTCTGGCAACTTCAACTGTCACGTAAGATTTCAAATAACACTGCTCATGCTACGTGATGTAGAGATGCAAGTGTGACCTTGAGCATGCAATATTTCTTTCACACACTGTTGATTGCATCAAACCAACCAACCAACACTCCTCCTCCCCCCAGCACAGCCACTGTCAGACCATTCAGACCTGTTCAGGGTACTGACAAATAGCTCACTGCTACGGAAGGTGAATCCTATTTGGGTGCATGACAGAAAAACAGTTATAAAGTAATTGCTAAACTTTAGCTTTAAACTCAAAGCATAGGGTGGAGAAATAAAAACAATAAATCTATAAAAAAGCACATCTTCTTACCAAATACAAACAATGCTTTCAGGTGATTATAAATATAATCAGTGAACTGTGAAGACCATAAATATTTCCCAGGGTTCTGGGACTACCATAATAAACTACAAAAGCAAAATTCACGTGGGATACGATGTCACTGTTGCCATGAAATGTATTGATAGTCCAGTTCACTGTGCTCCCATATTTATGTTTCTATAATACATGGTTGCAACCACAAATTTTAACGGAAAAAAGTTTTATTTAGCAGAGAAATATAACTTGGAAATCAAGCTGTCTCTCCTGGCACTTATAAATTGCATACCTCAACTTTCACGTTATCCAGAAAGGATTGGCAATACACCAATACAACGTGTATTGATACAAGCCCTAGATAGTTAGCCCTGCAGTACCTAAGTCACAAGAAGCCTAGGTCAACATGGCTGAGACTGCCTTTGTTTATTCTGCTTTTCTGAAAAAATTTACCTCTGAACCTTGCAGAAGGCAGGACCTATCCATACCCCTCAGTCATGTCTTTAGTTTCCTGCAACAGAACAGCACATCCTTAGCCTGCTTTACCTTTTTTCAGTTTTTTGTAGTTCCCCAGACACTTTGGTTTGCCTGTTTTCCTTTTTCTTGTGATTGTTGTTAGAGTGGTTGATGTTCTGGGCCACTGAGTTCAGTTTTATTTCTATCATGTTTGCAGCGTCCCACATCACTACCTATGGGCACTTTAAAGCACGGTATCAGGAAACAGGAGAGCTGCACTGATTTTATTTAGGCGATAATTTAGGGGGACTCCCTCTTTATAATGCAATAATCAACTTTAGGGGGAAAAAAAAAACCTCAGAGGCATGGTGCTTAACAGTGGATAATATAGCTATCACCTTGTACGCACGGAGCACCCTAAGGTCATTGCACTGAAACATGCTTTGTCTCAGCCTTTTCCCCATCTCTTCTCTTCTACTGAATGTGCTCCCCCCACCCCCATGAGGACAATTTTTTTTTTTAAAACAATCAGTGTTTTTATAACTCTGTCCTCTCTTCCTTCCCCATTCTCTCCACAAGCAACTCTTTGCTTTCTCTTATTAAACTGTTCAAAAAAAACCTGAACCAGGACAGCCAGTGATACTACTACAAACTGCTGCACAGAGGGTCCAAAGGCCCTGGCTTGCAGCAGAGCAGAGAGCTAGTACAAATCCTGCTGCTGACTTACACGTTCATTTTGTGTTTAGCCCTCAGTCACAGATACTCAAGCCACCGCTTTTCATTATTTAGCTGCCACTGCCACATTTAAGAGTCCAGCCTGTTCCCTCTACTGGTCCATCATATAAATACAGATTAAATTAATCCACCTGCTGTGCCTCTTGTGAAAGCCAATGTGAGGAATGAGGATCAATGCATACCGTACCACTAAAAAGGAAGAAGACAGAAAGGCAACAAGGAAAAGGTTTGACACACAGTGGCATGGCTACTCTATACCAGCCAGGTTTTGCTGGCACACATACATTGACAGAAGCGTGCAAACCAGCACAGAGCTTGTACAGTCACGCGGCGGGGTGGGGGGGTTGACAGTAGAGATTTACCATGCCCTAAAAGTCAAAGGCTATAACAGGGTACTTTTTTGTCCACCTGAAATCCTTTGCACATTGGTGTAACATCTGGTTACAGACATCCAAAGTGTTGTTTCCCAGACCCCTTCTCAGCACTCCTGGCAACGTTTTGTCATGGAGCCCAATTCTCCCCTGACATAGTGCTGGGGCACCACTAACAATGAGAGCGGCAGGGGTTTAGCATCACCCTCTCTGACCCTTTTCTCAGTTGGCTTTAAAGCCACAATAGCCGTAATTACTATTCTCTTGCTGCACAACAGTGCCTGCAGGAAGCACAAGCACAACACCACCAGGGTAAGAGAGGGGAGACTTCTTAAGACAGTCACCAGCTATAAGAGTTGCCTCCTTCAGCTAAGCCTGGTTTTATCAGACTTAATTCTGTGTGGTGAGTTTCAGCCGCATAATCAGAAAAATGAATTATAGCAGAAATACCATCTTTGCAACAATCATTTATGATCTACAGCTGTTTCTTCAGCTTCAGACAGACAGACAGAAATTACAGATTCCAGGAAAGGTAAACAAATTTATTACCCCTTTGATGACGTGTACTTCAACTGTTACCATTTATTCCTGTTTTGTAGATCTTCAGTATACAGTTTATCAAAAGAAATTGCTTCTAACTAATGTTTTAAGGGCTGCTCTATCATAATTATTTTTTCATAGTTGAACTCCAGTAAACTTTTATCCAGCATTCTCGCTTCCCTTTTACCACCATAGACAATCTTAAATACTAATTAAAACCAGGGCATGCCAATTAAATTGCACTTTGTTTTCTTAATAAGATAGGCTTTTTTTTTTTACTGGCTTGCTTATTACTTACTTCATAAAGAAACTATGAAGTTGCATGACCTTCAACACCATCAGCTCTACCTTCTGCAGTAGAGGAAACACATTGCCTTTTCCCCCTTGCAGTCCACATACCATAAACATCAAATCCAGATCAGTAACAAGTTGCTGGCAACTGAAAGCTTGCTGTTTCAGTTTTGTGCCTCTGTTTCTAGCTCTAGGCTCTACTGCAATAAAGAGGAGCAAAGATTCTGGTTTCCTCTCTCTCCTCTGTAACCTCAGAGCAGTTCATCCCTGATTTGCAATTCCTTGTCCTTGCCTTTCTCTTGGTTTAAATTCTATCTAAGCATAGCTGATCTCAGCATTAGAGAGCACATTTGAGGAAATAGAGATTCTAGAAATGGAGTACAGGCTCTTTATAGAGTAAAATTTCCAATTTCTGGGGAAACAACTGAAATTTTCATTTTCCCAGGTACAAAACTTGAGGGACAAGCATGCTAGCTGATCCCTAACATCATATTGGTTTTGAACTCTGTAAGGCTAAGGTACTTATCAGCTGTGGGGCTCCCATGCCCTTGAAAGGTTGCCTCTTGCTATATACTGAAGGTGTTGCTTCCATGTTCTCCATGGAGCTGTGTCGTTGGGATAGCTGTTTTCCATGAAGCACCCTCAATTCCAGACCTTGCTCCCAAGCAAAAGGATACAGCCAGAGCCAGACCCATCTTCAAATCACAAGACAAGGCCCACAGGCACATCCAGATCTCTTGAAAATTTTCTTTTTTTTAAACAGCCAGATTCTGACATCTGATTCTACTATATTGTTTTTGACTTGATCTGCATGGCTTGACACATTCTGTGAACATTTCCAGGGCCAAATGTGTTGAATAAAATGAAATACATTTATTTCCTAATAGTTCTGTAGCAATGAATCCAATTATTCATAGTAGGAAAGACATGTTCATGTTGCAAATGGAACTGAGGGTACATATTGCAGTTAGAATGTTGCACCCACAGATTACAAGATTTTTATAGCATCATAACTGCAAATTAGTGTTTTTTCCTCTGCTTCTGATCAGTTAATTGAATGGGATATCTACCTATTATAGCAGTCTATTATGACCGTATCATTTGTCTTAATGGCTTCAGTGTCCTTGTCTAAAGCTCTGTTACTGTACAGCAGCTGGTCCAGACAGAACTGTTCATTTAACAAAGCGATCACAAAAGCTACTAACTAGAAATCCGAGTTCTTCACCGTGAGGCCCAATATTGCTCTCCAACATTCTTTCTCAACTTACTCACGATTTTTTTTTCCTGTCAGACCCTCATTTGTCCCCAAATTTCTCTGACATTCATTTTTCCTCACTTTAACTCATGACTTTTACGCAGTGATTCTCATTGACAGACTTCCACTGTGCCATAGAAAATTCCTGAAGAAGTTATCATGCCAGTAATAACTACATCTGTAAACAAAAGACAGTCCTACATTATAACATTGGGTCTGTGCACTCTCTACTTTTAGAGCCAAGCCCAAATGTGCCTGAATTTTGCAAGTGGTTCTTTGGTTGATCAAAATTCCCATTCTACATGTTGTTAAATCTTCTTATGTTCTTCACCAGCTGTCTACTGAAGTTTATATACAAATCAGACTTAGTAAAGTTAAACAACCATGAATGATTTTACCTCTAGGAAACGGGTCAGGTTCTGGAGGGTCTGGTCAGCAGTGCGCCCTTCCCTGCACCAAAGCATCCTTCCACCACTCAGGAACGGGTGATGACTTGTCCCTAGAGGTGCCACTCCTAGAAGAAACATGAAGGAGAAGTTGCAGGTAGCTGCGACAGGTATAACCTCAGAACACTTTTCGTATTAATTTAGCCTGCTCAGACTCCATGGCTCCTAAGGTCTTTGTGCTGCTTTACAGCACTAGATCATTGTTAACCCTTTGGCCTGAGAACCTAGCTCATGTTGCAAGACTTGTCAGGTTGTTTCTTAGCCTGCAAGGTAGAATTGTATGCACTTACTCAAGTACTCTTTGCTGCAACCTCGTTTGTCTACAAAGAACATTAACACAGTCCCACACAGTGGATGTCAATGACAAAGCTCTGAGGTGGATGAGACTGGGGTGTGCAGACACAGCTAAAGAGGACCAGTTCCTTCTCCCTACCCTTGCTCCGAGTTTGCAACAACTCCTGGAGAAATCCCTCATCTAGTATATACTATGGCGAGGTTTTAAAACCTCCCTGCTGCTAGAAAGCACAGTGTTACCTCCCTGATTTCTGAGTTCGCACAAAGTGAAACCTTCCCCTGGACTACCAGCTCAGCCATGTCAGCTCACCCCCAGATGCACAGGCACACAGAAGTGGAAGCCAGCAGGGGACAGGACCACCCCACACACACACACTCACATTAGCTGACCTTTCCATCTACCTCTTTCTTTATTCCCTTTCCTTAACCCAACCATCAACCTGCATCCTCAGCATCTGAGGCACCCCTGGCTCCCTGGCCCATTACCAAGGGAGAGCTTGCTGCTCCCTCCAGTGCTCGCTGGGCAAAGACATGTTGCATTGCTTCCTCCACTCTCCTGGAAACAAATGGGTTCAGGACTCCCATCATCTTTAGCAAAACCTACAACTGCCTGCTGATCAAAGACACATTCAATAGCAGCCATTAACTCCTCTCCAAATAGCTTTATTATTTTATTCATGCAGTAGTGCTGCTGTTAAGCAGCTGGTGGTTCACCCTGGAAGGGATTGTTTTCCGATGGTGGTTTCTGTGGCATGGTGCTATACAAATAGAGATCATTGTCATTTTAGGAAACTCTTCTCAGGCTGTGGCAACCATTTTGCCATGGGATAGCCTTTAAAAACTGTTTGGGCAGCCAACACCCATTGTAACCCAGGCTACCAAAGTAGGGAAAGGCCTTGCACAACCTTTGGCTAGTTTATTCTGTCACCTAAAGATGCATTTAATCAGTATTATTTCAAGGATTCACTAAGCTTTTGCTGCCTCAAGAGAGTTTAGGCCTTAGAAGAAAACTTAGCAACTTAGAAAATATTCAGCGTATTATGTAAAGCTATTCTTAGCACATGCATTTAATTTCTAAGAAGCATAAATCACAGTAAGTGTTTTAAAGTACTTAATAAGAAAAAAGGTAATCCAGTAGGAAGTTTCTACCCTGCCAGTCTAAAGCAGGTAAGTTCATGTTAAACTCTGCATGTTCTCAATAGGAATCTGATGTCCTGAGGGATCAAGGCCAAGTCTAGCTCTTGTGTGCAAAAAAAAAAGAAAAAATCATATAACAGGCATATGACCAGATCGCTGTGCCTAAGTACATTTGCTCTCCCTAACAAAGCGGTTGTCATAACTGAGTCAGCAGCATGGTAGGGTCATCTCCAGGGAACAGCACATGCGGGTGAAGTGGTGGGACAAACAGGTTAGAGGATGACAATGCCCCTTCACAGCTTCAGCTGCCAGAGGACAGAGCATAGCTAGCTAGACATTACACGCGAGGCTTTAAGAACAAAGCTGAAGAAGAAAATATCCAGGAAGAACTACCAAGGCAAATGTTACCTTAAAAGTTTAGTACAGACTGACTTCCTTTCATGAACTCCTCCTTTCTTGAATTCTTTATGTATAGATAGCTAGATATCTTCCCTGTCACAAGAGACTGACAGGCGAGCAGGCACCTGTCTGAGCAGACTGCTCACCTATTCTCATTCTAAAAACCTAAAGCTCTTGGCATGATCTCATATACAAGGGCTACCAATACTAGGCTCTCACTGCTGACAAATGCCTTCTCCTTTGTCCCCTTGGTCCCATATTAACAGAGTATTTTTATCTTGAGGGCAGACTCATTTACTGTCATGAAGCCTGCACAGCAAGTGGCAAATTGTACCGTGTGTCTAGACCGCAAAGGCAAGGCATCATACTTGCTGGGCCAATTACATGAGATGAATGGAGCTTGAATGCCTAGACCAGAACTGAAGATAGAGAAGGTATCTGATTAAACAAACCATTAAGGATGAACCGCCTTTTAAAATGTCCCACACACGCACCTTTTTAACTTCACTGCAATTGCAATTTTTTGTTTGGAAGCTGGGAAAAGACCAGGTTGTGGCCCTAGGCTGCCACAGTAGATGTATATTATGGGGAGTATGCTTAGGGTGACAGTTATAAACACACTGTCTCCAGAAAAACACTTCATTTACAAAACAGATTTGACAGCTCGGTTTGTTTGCAATGCAGAGCACTCCTCCCAAACCCCCACATGGCCCTGTGAGCCTTGATTACTTCTTTGATGCCAGCTCTTCCATAGAGACCTCTGAAATGGAAGTGATGAATGAGGTCCTGTCAGGCTCCGTTCCCTGGGTGGCCTTGAATCCATCCAGTTATCTGTTACACTGCCAGCCCTGACAGTGATGAACACAATGCAGGCAGCTGACAACACCCCTATTCATTACAAAAAGGAAAAAAAAAAAAAAAAGAAAGAGACGTATGTTTGCCACCCTTCAATGCTTCACCCATCTACACTACCTTCAGAGGACCTGCTTGGAGAGGAGATGAATTCTGTTTATACAATTATGTGGAACAGGAGATCCAACATCCCTCAGCTCCATCCACTAAGTCTGAGCATCAAACTGCCCAGATGCTGGCATATCTTTTTCTTTTATTTCTTTAATTAAGTTGTCTGCAGTTCACATTTATTGCAGACATGCATTCTGATGGGTCTGTCACATGCACAATGGCCACAGAGCAGCCTGATGACACTTTTATTTTCGCGTGTCACGGACATGGCATCTCTGCTAACCAAAGTACCACCTCACAAAAGGATGAGAGCTGGGAAGAACTGCTAGCTTTGTCTAGCTAGGTTTGTTGCAATTATGGCAGATTACAGAGCAGCCTTGTTTTCTCCATAATCCTAATATGGGAGCAAAGGTTCCTGCATCTGAATTGCCCCTCTGGGTATTCTCTCTCCTTTTGCCTCCAGCAGGTTGTCTGAACCGCTCAGCACCCCGTTTGTTGGCTTGCATCATCAGGACTGACCCATATGAGCTCACAAAAAAGTTTCTTCACTAACAGAGGCTGGCAAAGCAATGTATAGCACCTTCTAGAGCCATCGCACTCTAAAGCTACAGACCAAGCAAGAAAAACAGACAAAGCGTTCAAACCTACAACACACAGAGCTTTTCATCTTTCACCCAGATTGATGCTGCCTCACCTCACTCTTTCCTCACGTACTCCTTGAATTAAAACTCAGTCGCACATGCCTGAATTTATACCTTAAAAAAAATGCACACCACAGCACTTGTGTTGCAGAGACGCAAGAGTCTCACCCATAAAGCAGGCTGAAAAATTTCCGTTTAAACCACTATGAAAGAAAACTAGGGTTTTTTTGCTTTTAGACCAAAAGTCTTTTTTCATGGCATCTTTTGATTTTCCACCACTAACACATACAAAACCCAAAACATAGAATTGGGGACCCCCTCCCCCCATATGCCACTTAAATGTTTTATTTAAAAAAGACCAACCTGGTTATTTCCTGTCCTCATTATGACTCAGATTTCCCAACCTTTCTCTCACATACTGTATTACAGAAAGCTTATATTACACCTGAAAAGGAGGCATTGCAAAATAATTCCAGAACAAATATCATTTCAAATAAATGCTTACACTTGATTTTGCTCAGAGCTCACAATTCTCATAGGAAGTTTAAATGAAATGGTTTTGTTTATTTTCATTTTCCCAGAAGGGAGAAATTTCATAATGTTGGATTTATCCAACTGATACTAACCATTTAAATGTAGGCATTTACTTTTAATCAGCTGCCTGAGCTCTGTCTATAGTCACTGGAAAGAAGCATCTCCAAAAGTAAATTGCATCTTAGAAACCATTTTACCTTAGAAACCTGTCTTTAGATAGACTGATCCCTTCAGGTGCTTCTCTCTTGTCATTTACTATTGAGGGAGTGACAATATCTATTGTAGACTAGATACCTAAGTTTGGTTAATAGTAAGTGAGATGTCAAAGTAATGAGTAACATACTGCAGAGACCTTTCTTTTGTTGTGTTGCATCTAGGTACTAAAACTAGAGCTGACTAAAAAAAGCAATGCTTTATTTCAGGAAGCAACTGCTCCTTCATTTACAAAAGATATTAGAGCTCTTGAAAGTTCTATTTAAAAAACAGAATATTTCTTGCATAGAAAGCAACCACTCTGCTTCTCCTGCTGTTGTAGGACAGCCCTTCAGGCAGGTATAGTGGAAGAAATACAATACAGAAAGTACAGTTGATGAGATTTTTGCAGAGGCAATGCAAAAGACCCAGTGGCAATATAATCTGTACAGTTGTAGTTTTAATTGCATTTCTTTTAATTATTTTGCCTATTTAATACACCAACATATACTTTGGCTCCAATCATCTCACAAAGAGAAAACTAACCCACAGAAAGCTAAGCCTATAAATTAGTGGTTAGTCATGTATATCTCAATACCTCCCCCTCTGCTGAGCTTCCACAAACCACTCAGTAAAACCTAATTTACTACAAAACTCAACTTCTGTTCAAATAGATTGGCATTTAAACATTTATTAAAAAAACAAGCTTTCATAAATCCTGGGGACTTACACGTTCAGCCCTCCACGCTGACACAACTGTTGCAACACCCCATAAGGAAGGGCTGTCTTTCCAGTAGGCAGCTTCCAAGCTGTGCAAGCCTAGGACAGATTTGTCCTACAAATTGCATGATCCACTCCTGTGCCCACAGCAAGGACTCCATTTTCTGCACCGATTTAAAATCCTCTCTTATTAGCATGGGACAAGGAAGAAAGCAGAAATCCACAAGATCTGCACTGCTGAGAACATAGTACAGAGGATGTTCACCACTAGATTAACTTCTGGTAGACACTGCTCCACAGAGGACACTGGATAAGCCCTGTTTATAGCAGTGGTAAATCTGGTGCTCAGATTAGAAGCAAAAGGAGTGTAAATAGTAGAAAGTCTGACTCTCATCTCAAGTTGGAAGATGCAGGAGAAATGGCTTTGTCTGCTGCTGAGATACTGTACAAGGTCCATGGTACAATTTAGAGAGCCAAATTCATCCAGCATACTTCTATTCTCTCAGCCTTAAAGATGCAATCAATCAATTAATATTTATATCTGTATTACCTGAATACATTACTGAAGAAAAAGAACATTGTAAAAAGAGTCACCTTTAAACAACTAAATCTAACTACTGAAGGAAGCATGCTGCAAGCAGTTAGTGAACTTGCCTGGCCAGCAATAAGCAAACAACAGAAATGCAGGAAAACAGGAGAAATGCCTGACTAATACAGGGGTTTTTAAATGCCAGAACCATAAACACATGTTAGGTGCTGGCAACCTCAAAAGTCATATCCAGTCCTGACACCGGACATCTTGAAAATGAGTAATGGTTCTTTGGAGGTCTCCACACAGAGCCAAATGCACACATGTCTCAATCTCTTCTGCCCAAATCCTAAACAAAAACCTATCATTTAGCAGATGTTGATTGATGTACAGATGGGGAGAGAGCTGCAATTGCATCAGGAGACACAAAATTACATGCCTCACAGACTGGTGGCACAGAGAAGAAGAGGAAGACATTAAAGCCTTTACCCTGCCCATAAGCCTGCCCAGCCCTCCCCCATAAACGCATCTCCAACGGGTGGATGTAGTGGTAAGCCTGGATCTACACCACAGCCATCAGACAAGCACAGAAAACAGGACTGGAAAGGGCACCCAGTGCACTCCCACCCCAGGGCAGCAAGCATAGTTCCTGTGCTACTCTCAATACAGTTAACCAGTGATAGTAATTTACTGATCTCCCATGGCTTATCACCCAAAATAATCTGCAAACTGTGGCAAGGAAATGTATTTATTTTCTGTTCCAATACGAAAGCAGCATATGGCACTGCCATTCAAAAGTTCCCAGAAATGCCTGCAGTTATCTTCCCCAGCTTATCAGTTTTGAGCAAATCACACTTGTCTAATTGTTGGTGTCTGTGATTGTGCAAATAAACAAAAATATACACCACCTAAATTTTATCCTAAATGATCTTTTCATAACACAGCCGAGAGCATTACATTTAGCTAAAGCTACTGAAATGCAGCACGTGATGTAGTGCCTGTGTATTAAGCTCAAATGACCTTTTTTTGCAGGTAACTAAAATGAAGAACTTGGAATTAAGACTCTCTTGTATCAGTCCCTTCCTCTTCATCCTACTTAATGCAGGAAATATACATTGTCAGCACCTTGAGGCAGACAAGAAAGAACACAAATCAAGCCCCAGCACCTTTTCTCCTTTATTGCACTTCAGCAAAGGAAGCCTGCACCCACCTCACTGCTTTCACACTACAGGGGTTTCTGTTAGTCACAGAGTCATAGGGCTAGAAGGGACCACAGAGAGTCAATTCCAGCCTTCCATTCCTCTTCCCACCGAAGGGGGGCTCTGCTGTACCTGTGTTATTCCCCACAGATGTGCTTCAAAACTCTTCCTAGAGGTCTCCAGCAAGGAAGAGTCCATGACACCCAAACAATATTTTCCAGTGGTTTACCATCATTGACTTTGGGAAAGCTTTCCAAATATTTTATCCAAATTTGCCCTGTTGCAATTTAAGCCCATTTTTGTCCTATCCTTGGTTTTGATGTGCAAACAATTTTCTTCCTGTCTGCCTATTTGAAAGCTATTATACTATGTGCCCTCAGTCTCCTCTCTAGACCAAACAAGCCCAGTCAACCCAACCTCAGCCCTTCCTCCTGCACCATGGAGGGTCCAGGCACCGCTCTGGCCTTACTTGGTTGACCTCTTTTTGAAGGCATAGTGACAGTCCAAGTAACCATGATAGTGTTGATTCTGACTTTCAGGTCTGACCCAAAACCAGAATCAAACCTACTCTTCTACTCATTTTGATGTCAGATCTGTTATAAGCTTAAGCTCTTTTACATCTAAATACTGGCAGAGTAAGCCTTTCTACCCACATATTTTTATACTGCCACAACAGAATCTAGGTGGTCTGAAGGACCACTCTGACAAGCAGAATGGAGGAAGCCAAATAAACAGTTTCCAACTGTCATGGTTTTAGCTGGGATAGTTAATTTTCTTCACTGTAGCTGGTATAGTGCCGTGTTTGGGGCTTAGTATGAAAATAATGTTGATAACACACTGATGTTTTAGTTGTTGCTGGGTAGTGCTTACACTAGTCAGGGACTTTTCCAGCTTCCCATGCTCTGCCAGGTGCGCAAGAAGCCGGGAGGGGAGGGGCCACATCCAAGAGAACTGATCCAAACTGGCCAGAGGGTATTCCATATCATGTGACATCATGCCCAGTATATTAACTGGGGGGAGTTGGCCAGGGGAGGCAGCGATCACAGCTCAGGGACTGGCAGTGTCGGTCAGCGGGTGGTGAGCAGTTGCAGCACTTGTGGGGTTTGGGTTTTTTTTTTTTTTTTTTCCTTTTCCCCCCTCTTTTCCCCAGGTTTCATTTATCTCTCTCGTTATTTTTTTATTATATTATCATAATCATTATTGTTATCATTACCATTACTACTATTAGTATCTTATTTTAATTATTAAACTGTTCTTATCTCAACTCAAGAGTTTTCTTGCTTTTGCTCTTCCGATTCTCCCCCTTCCCACTGGGGTGGGGGGAGTGAGTGAGCAGCTGTGTGGTGGTTAGTCGCTGGCTGGGGCTAAACCACGACAAAAATTACGTAGTCTGAACTTTTAAAGAATGACAAAACCTGGCAACTTCTTCATAGATAGGTTATTTTGGGCTCTATGGGAAATTTTTCTGTGATGCCAATCCACTGAGAGCTGCCTCTCCTAAACTTGTTGTTAACTCAATCCCTGGTGTAACTCCTGGATTTACACCAGAGATTAATTTTACTCTACAAGTTAAGGATGGATGGATGCTTCCTTCAGCATCCAACAAAAAAAAATCAGATTTCTCACTTCACAGCACAGAGCTAGTTGTTGAATTTCCTGCCTTTTGCTGAAAATAGCCACTGAAGTCTGACTAATCTGGACCCATTCCCATTGCCTTTCTATCCACTAGTGACAAATAAAACTTCTTCATTTGCAAGTTCTCTGTAATGCGTAGAGCTGATGGACAAGAATGAACTGTCAGTGTCACTACTGGAGCAAAAGAATCCATCAATCCTGCTAGGACTCTTTTATTCGAGTTAATCAAAAGCATGCTAACATCTTAAACTCCAAGAGTCTGACTCAGAAGCTTCCAGAGCTTCCCAAAAATGATTCTGATCAATGGACCAGATTAATCAAAGAACAGAGAAAGATTCACAGCTTGCCGCTCAATTACAAGGGTAATTCACTTCTAAGGGTACAAGGCCTTAAAATGGAAATAACCCAAGCGAAGGAAAGGAGCAAATCAAAGCTCTTGGAAGAGCCCTACCAGTGCAGAAGCAGGGTAAAGACAAGAGTTATTTTTACTCACTCCTAACTCCCACCCCATAAAAATTGAATGCAACTCAAACAGAGGGAGAAGTGGTTAAATGAAGACCTAGGCTTCTAGCACCTCCTGACAGAAATACAAGATAACTCAAAGTACTGCAGTGTCCTGCAGTACCAGCCATCCCACCGTCCCTCAAAGCAAGGGCAGACAGTAACACAGAGGCACCAACATGCTCTCGCACCATGCAGCTGAGCCCCTAGAAAGCACAGCCTGGCTGCCTGGGCTGTGTGGAGCTCCTTACACTTGTTTGACTTTTTAAAGATTACATACAGTGTTTGAGGGCCTGTTTCATCAGCAAGGCACGGATCTAACTTTGTTGCTGATCTCACTAGGCTTTCAAAGTTGAGTGTTCTTTAAAAAAACTTGTCAGAAAGGAAAGAAAACTCTAAGCTGGTGTCCTGCTTCTCTCTCCTCTCCCGTTCCCTGGAGCTCTTCTGTCAGAGACTGTACGTATCTCCATTTGTCTTCAATCCTGTTTCTCTGCTGCTTCTGATTGCCACTTATGCACACAGAGGTCTCTCTTAGGCTAACTAGTGGGGTCCTGCTGAGGAAAATCTTCTACTTTTTAAAAAAAAATAAAATAAAACTAGAGTCAGAACATAGCACTTGTTTAGCTTGAATCCCAAAGTGCCTTTCTTTTCTTATACTGTATGTGCTATTGTTAACTTTTATCAGAGGAACAGATATTTCAGGAATCACTTCAGAGTTACCACCACAATGATTGATGACCAGTCAAAAGAAACATCTAGAAAGCAATAAGCTGTAAAAAAGGGGAATGCACTGAGCCTGGTTCAGGATTGCCTAGCTGTGCCTTTCAAATTTCTTTCATCACATCTGTGACTGTAAGCACTGCAGGGTGAGAACAGGCAAGGACTTTGCAGAATATTTGGAGGTGCTGATAGATAATCTGTATTGCCATTGGTACCAACCTGAGGATAAAAGATTTAAAGAAATGGAAACACAAGGACTTGCGGAGGGGCGGGGTGGGGTGGGGGGGCCTGTGAGAGATAAAAAGAGCAAGAACAACGAGATTTAAGTAAACCCATTGGGAGTGCACTGGAAATCTCTTTGATGAAAGATTGAGATTGCTTTGAAAGAGACTTTATTGAAGAAAAAAGCAAGTGTTGTGTACAGGGAGAGAGGTTAGCTGGGTCACTTATCAGTCTGTCCTGGTTTTTCCCATTCTTTCCCTGAAACTGTGCACATGCCATATGAGAATCTCATACTCCAGATCTTGCTCTGAACTGAAACATCACACAGAAGGGGAAACTTTTTGGAATTTTATTAACTTGTGCTGCTGTTAGTGTCAAACCCCAAGACAGTTTGCATATGGGAGGATGGAGAGGAAAAAAAAGACCACAGCACAAAAGAGACTTAGCTTATAGGAGGAGCATGTACACAAACATGCCTCACAACAAAAGCCTATGCGGTCAATGGGATGCTGGTGCTTGCAGAGCCAAGACTCAGCCCGATACCAGCTAAGCAGTTGCATGATACCTACCTATATATTCCTTCCATAATCTCAATACAGGTGGTTTTTTTTCCCCGACTTCATCCTATTCTGAGTACAGTAGGAACCTTTTTCATTCTGAACTAGAAGATACAGAATTGAGTTCTGACTAAAAATGTCTGCCAGTGAGTATGGCTGACCAGCTGCTAAGGACACACTATGTAAGTGTAAGCCCTCAGTGTTATCTTTGGTAAGCTAGTCCCTTTTGGCTTTGCAGGAAAGGATTAAGGAAATTTCCTCTAACATAAGCAACTATGGCTTTAATAACAGGGGCCAAACTGTTAGAAGTTTTTAAAACTTTTAAAAGTACAGAAAAGCAGAGAAACATACACCATCAGCTATGAAAGCAATAATGGAACTTTGATACTGTAAGCCAGACATGTCTGAATTTGGATATTTAACACATACATCCAAGACTTTAATTCTTGTCTTTTTCAGCGTACATTTCATGCAGAAGCACAAAGAACTTAGTGTTCCATATATTTTCTCACTGCACATCAGTGTACTGTTCATGACAGGCAGGTACGCTTCTTTGCCCTGGTTCTCTTCCCTTCATGCTAGTAATTGTCAGAGGTTTGTGCTGAAAAACACAGTAACCTGTGACACTGGCTTTCAGCATTTTTGAGGCTCTTCTGCCACACACACCAACTTCTTGAGGTAGCAAGTAAGCATCTCAAATCAAACAATGTAGAATCTAGAAAAACTTTACACCACTATCAAAACTTAAAGCTGTCTGGCACTTGAAGGTAATTTGATCCATTTGCTGCACTACTAGTCATTACTAAGCTCATCCAAAAAGAATCTATTAAGTTTCCACCCTGCCTACTCCACTGAATCTATCACTAGATTTGCAGAGATGATTTTCAACATAAATACACTGCAAAAGAAAGCATAGGTTGAAGTCATGTCATTCTGTGATAAGCATGGAAACCTGTTTCTACAGACAGGTTATATGCAGAGATGTATACTGACTCCTGCAGATCCCACCGAGAAGCCAGTAGTCTTTCAGCAAAACACGACCATTCTACCAACATAAATGCAAGTACAGTGACTGATCCTTATGACAAAGCAAGATGACCCAGCTTCCATGAGGATGGCTGTAGGGATATGAACTTCACCTGGATTTAGGTTTTACTACTTTAATAGTTAGGTTCATAGACTGTGCCAGCAAAAAGCACGAATCCACTTGCATAAAACTCAGCATGAGATAATTTTTCCCCTGCACAGCTGAGGACTGCTTGTCATCTTCGTTGTTTGGCCTGCACGCTTGCAACATTATGTTTAAAAAGAAAGAAACACCTTCCTCACCAAGTCTGGCAGAAAAGTGCTGATAGGAAGTTTGTTTTAGCTTCTCGTTATTTGGCAATATCTCTCTACTGACAAATCAGGACACCATCCCCCTGTTGCTTGCTATCAGTGTCTCCATCAACCTATGTCTAACAACTACAGTCCTAATTTATCAGCAGACCATACCGCACAAGAGGAAGTCTCATAAGGTTCTCCCTCACTGACAGACTTCTCATTAAATACAGTAAATTTACATTTTCTTCTGACTTACTGCACTATTAAAACCAGTATGGGAAACTTCCTGGTTTTAGCAATTTGTCTGATACACCTACGATAATGTCAAACAATGTAACACCACCTTAAAGCAAGTGCCAATCATGAATGTAATCCTAGGACTACTGAATTCAGTAGCAGAAGTCGGTAGAAGCAAGTCTAGTCAAATCCTTTCATACCAACTTCAATGGAATGGGCCTCTTGCTGCTATGAGGAGAACTGGGTTCTGCGAGGAGTGTGGCCCCCAGTATCCATCCAGGACAGCAGGAGCCCATGGTACAGCAAAGACAGCACCAGGTGACACAGTAAATGAGTCAGCAGGATTTACCCCACTTCTTAAGGAGAATTGCTCCCTGATACAAAGATGCTGCTTGTAAGTGCAGGTATCTCTGTGAGGTACCATACTGTACTTTTGAAGCACTCCAAAAGGTATTCATGGCAAAAAGTAGAGCCCACATGGCGATCAGATAAGTCTCTCACACAGCAAAGTCTTCATTCCTTCAGCTGTCTACTTTGCAGTCTTTTAGCACGTGACTTCTGTGAGGCTTTTTGCCCCGTCTCAGGCAGACCAAGGAAGGGCAGGTACAGGTTAAGTAACATGTTGGCCATGCTGCTGCTCCTGCATGCCTCTGCACAGGCCAGCAGCACTGCCTACCAGTGCATGGAGAAGAGCCAGCCCTCATCATCTGCTCTCTCAGCAAACAGGAAAGAAAAACAAAGAATTGCAAGCTGCGCTAGGGAAGGGACAACCCTCTCCATCTGATGGGTGCAAAGCAACCACCTCTCCTGTATAGGACTCCATGTCTTTCAATGATCCTACCCAGGAGAATGGCTGAAGAACAACAGTCCAGCCCTCACAGTATTATGCAAAGAGACACCATAGGTTAGTTTGACCACAGATACTTATATGTAAAATAAAAAGCGTGCCTTAGAAATCCTCATTTCTGTTCACAAGTCCTAGTTATCAAACAACACTGATTTTTCCACAAAGATGTATCTCTGCCTAACTCACTGGGAGGTGGTAAGACTGATTAGCATACGGATGAAATAAGTTGGCTTGAAATCCCAACCGCCCTTTGGTGGGGGCCTCTGAGGACTTCAAGCAGGGTTTGGAGATGAGAGTGAGAAAAGCTTAAAAGGATACTCTGAAGACCCAGAACTGCATGTGATCAAAACCAAACTTTGTTTAGAAATTCCTCCTGATCCTCAAAAATCTCTCTACCATCCAAAACAAGAGCTCACAATGCCAAATGATCTGCTTGATGCTCACCCATCCCTGGGTTTTCTAAAAGTTGCAGGCACATCAAGATAAACAGTGTGGTAACTTGCATTCACATCATGATTTGTGCTCCTCTAGTTTGAATGGCCTATTGCAAATATGCTACATTGAGTACATTTCTGAAAACACACACAAAACCTAAGTAACTGGGATCTGAGGCTGCCTCTTAAGAAAGATTAGGGAAAAATATGCTTCCGCAAACAAAGGTCCAAGTACAGTAGTTGATTCTCAGCAGCTTTACTGTGCATCCCCTTACACTCTGTACAGCTGTGCCCACATCTGCATCAGCTCTTTAAGTCCTTTTTCCAGCTCTCTCTTGCCTTCTTCTCTGAGACCATCCATATATAGCAGAAGCCAGCCCTTTTCAGTGGGCACATGATCTGGAGGCTTTTCTGCACAGCTGCGCAATCCCTCCACCCCTTTCCCCCAAAGACAAACAACAGAAAGTGCAAATCAGTCCAAGAGACAATTTTAAAACCAGTGTGGAAATTATTTCACTGTTAGGCCCAGGTTTGAAGGTCACCTTTATACTACCTTTAATGCTTGCAAGACAAAAAAAGAAAGGTTTGAGAGGTTCTGAGTACCTACAACTGTTCATGTTCTGTAATGTGGAACATTTGTGCTCACTCTGAGACTAGCAAAAAGCTACTATATGTAAGTGAGGCAGGGTAATAAATGCATTAGCAACACACCTACCTTTGAGAGGGTATTGTTCCTTGTATTTCCAGCTTGCATTAATACATCTCGCTTGCTCAGTTCACATAGTTCTTTCACAGAGAGATATCATTAGCTTTTCAAGAGACACAAAATAGAAGGGCATACATTTGAACTTGGATCAGTTCAGCGATATAAGGCATTATCCAGTAATAAACCAGATTTTTCCAAGACCTCAAGGGATCCAACAACTGCTATTACCTGCAGCTGCTCAGCAGAGAATACCAGGCACCATTTATACCTTAACAAATTATTATGTGCATTTTCCATATTCTGCATGACTCCCCACTGAGTCACATTCTTTTTAAAAACTGCAGCTTTCCAGTTACAGACAAATTTTGATTACACCAGCCAATACCACTAAAGTAATACCTACCAAGGAAAATACAGACTAGCGAAAGCACCTTACAAGAACTGAAGCACGATTCCAAGCCGTGGCCTGGATTCACACTACCTGCTGCTGCTGCCACTGAACCCAGCAACAAGCAGATACGATTCCCTGCTTTCCGATACAAACCACTAACATACTTTCACCATAAGGGGCCGGTGGGTCACCCAAGCTCAGGCAGGCAATGACTGAATAGGTACGAGCAAATTTAGGTCAGCTGGATGTGGTCCTTAAGGCTGCTATTACATTTGTTGCAGAGGATAAGCCACTGAAAAAAGCTCTTGGTGTATCTCACAGCAGGCAGATAGCCTTCAGCTGTGGGAGGCATTAACAGCTAGCCATTGAAGGCAATGGAGCCGTAACAATTTACAGAGCTCTGCCCACAGGCCTGGGGCTTCTTGCATGGTTATGTCCCAGACCTCCGTCCCCCTTTTCTTTTTTTAAGGCCAATTACTGCTTACTAATGAAGAGCAAGGATAAATGAGTTGTACCAATATAAAAACATTAAAGATAATTAATAGAATAAAGAAGAATAAAGAATATAAATACTTTATAATAAAACACATGCAGATAAGTGCTGATTTGAATTATAGTTGTGTACAGGAAATGACTTTTTTTATATATTGATCAGCATGCTCAAAAAATATTGAAATGTGAAATAGATTAAGTTTTAAAAGACACATCAGCAGCTGCAATTCCTCAGAGCTTCCCCAAGTATGAAGTTTCTAGATATCTGCTTCATCCATGTGTTGTCAGATAAACAACGTAAATAGATACTTTGCTTTTCTGAAATAAAAAGGATTGATCTTGCAGCTTGATTTCTGCTGATGTGTGTCTGCAAGATTCCTTAGTAATTTCACTGCCTCCAGTCAGGAAAAAGCACATTACAGTTAACAACTCTTATGCTCACTAATCTTAACCTAAACTAAGAGTCAACAAGACAGATCTGCATGTTCTCGGGATTTAGTTGTAAATATGAGCTTCATTGGTAAAACAAATTAGACATTAGCTCAAATTCCTGCAGGATCTCTTTTCTTTACTAGTCAGGCTGGAAAGATGCTCAGATAAGACATTAATTTGTACTCACTTTTGACAAAAGTCCTCTTTTCTGCTTCACAGCCTACCTACTGATAGAATTCTCTGTAACTTGCTGGTTCATTTAAAAAAAAAAAAATCAGACTCAGTTTATGCCATCCATCCTTCTTCTGATATGTGAATTCAAAGCAGTGCGACTTTCTGCCCCCCTACCAAAAAGGTACCCCAATAGACTTCCAGGAATCCGAGGGTAGAGCACACCATTGCAAGGGTTTAAATTAATGCACCTCAAGGAAATTACTGTGCTTTCCCTGGAAGCTACAAGTGTCAGCTAAAAGCCAGCAATTTATAAGAGGCACAGTTTCCAACACAATGGTGTACAGGGAATCACATTAAAATAAATCCCAAGATTATTTTTTTTAACCAAGATGGGAATCTCTACCTCTAGGCTTACCTGTTTTAGTTCCTCTTTGCAAAGAACTAGGAGCACACAAGGTCAGACACTGCTTCTCAGGAGTAAATAGTTACTAAGCTTGACCCGAGCATTTATGATTGTGACCACACCTGGAAGCTGTTACCCAGATTGGGCTCTCTTCAACATTTTTTTTCCTTGCAATATGTTTTTCTTTCTTCTTTTTTAACTTATCTATATAAAGCTTTGAAAAAAATTAAAACTTTTGGTTTAAAAGGACTAAACTGCATTATTAATGCAGAAATGTAGCTTAACTTGAACAACCTACACATCTGAAAATAAGAGTTCCTTGTATTCAAAGAACTTTTTTTAAAAAAAAAAATAGGAAAGTGTGAATTTTATAGTGGACTAAATTTCATTCTCATTTCCTTATGGGATGTGCTTACTCTGGACTAGAAATTGGGATTCATCTGATCAGATTTAAACATCTGTATCTGACTTGGTTGTCAAGGCTCCTTTAATATGAATGAAAATTAAAGTGGCACTTCTAGGGCCCCATTAACCTCATGCTAAAGCAGGCATCTGAAAAAAGTCAGGTGAAGAACACCTATTTCTCTTGGGAAAGGTAAGCTGACTAACTCAAATGTAGACAACCGCCTTGTACATGCATAAAGCTAATAAAATTAATTCCACCCAGATATGATCTGTAGTGTACAAAGCGTTGCTTACAAACCGTAATAAAAAAAGCCACAGTGTGGAACAGCTGTTCTATGCTGTTTATCTACAATAGCCATTCAGATCTATTCTAAAAAGAAATGGGAGTCATTGCTTGATGCATTAAATCATCTGTTCTCCCTACTCAGGGTAACTTGAAGCTCTTATATTTTAGAAGAGGGGACATGCCTAGATGAATAACCCAAGGAGAAGACAACAGGCATACGGTGTCCTAACAGCTGATGTCAGGAACTTTGTTTCAGGAAAAACAGCATGTGGTTGATGCCCTTTGGATGCTTATGCCCTGGCACTGGGTGGCTTCTGGTACTTCTGAGTCTTGGCATTCTCAGAACATTTCCCAGGCTTCCAAGAATAAATCCAGAGGAAATAATTTTGATGTGAGGATGTGAAATTATTAGCTCAGTGAGGTTACCGCCAGCCGGCAGCTGGACAATATTTCCAAAAGGAACACTGCTGAAGGTGAATCACAGATGTGTTGCTCTATCTGTTGCTCAGAAACGCTTTCCTCACTTTGGCATTCCTTTTGTACTGATAGAAACTATAGACTGAGACAAGTATTTTGTACTCTTTTTTATATGAATTTTATTTGGGAGTTTGGGAGAGGAAATGATGTGAGCTATATGCCAAAGATTATGCAGCTGCAACATAAAAACTTGATGTTTTCAGACTCTAGTCAGAAGAATCCCAAGGAAAGAATTGTGGGACTGACAAGAGAGAAGTGTGAGGAGTAGAATGCATGATAAGAATTTGGGGAAAAACATGATTTAGTAGAAAACGATGCTGCACAGTTAGTATGGGCTTTAGGGAGAAATGGTGGAGCCAAGTAATGTTCATACTGCATTTGTTCATCCACAGTATTTTAGAGTTTTGTATCAACATGATACTGCCAGAGTACCTTAGAGATATAAGGGAATAAAACCAGTGAGTTTCCTGCATCGTAATGTCTGTGCTTTTTGCCAAATTAATTTTTGAAGATATTTTGCATAGATCCCACATTTTTCTCCTACTCCTACAACTATGAGCTTATTCTGCACATGGACTCTTTTTGCAATACCTTACAACAAGAAGTATAAATACAGAGGTGGCAAAAATGGAAGCATTACCGTCACACCTTCTCAACAAGAAGAGATAGATTTTTGACTGATAGCCAAAAGGCTGTGCTCCCGCGCACCCCAGAATTGAGCCCAAATCACATCTGCGTTGCTTCCATAATGTTATATCTATGCATCAACATCATGTTCTGGCTATGGGGAAAGTGTTTGCTTTTTCCCCCTTAATGATAACAGAACTTTCTTCCTATTCATTCTGGAGATTTGAGTATTACAGGAAGGGGATGCTGTTCTCAGTGGCTGACTGTGAGACACACAGGGACTTTCCACATTATGCTATGAGGACAGGGGTCACTTGCATTACTTACAGTGTCTGTAGTTTACACTTTTCAATTAGGAGGTAATCAGCATGCCATTATGAGTAAAAATTGTTGGAATGACCTTTGGACTGTTTTTTATCTGGTGAATCCCCAGGGGCAGCTTGACGGAAGGAATGACAGGAGAATGAGCTGAGCTAGACTCATGATAAATAAGAACAATTATCACATTTATAATCTGATAAATAATGTATCATGATTTGCCATTAACCCATCACAAAACACCTACTTCAGGAAAAAGCCTGCAGCCTGACTTCCTTTTATGCATCCCCACTTAATGTCAGGTATTTGTGCTAAAGGAACATAAAAGGAGTGTTTACTCAGAAGCAGAGAGCCGTCCCTGCATCCTTGATCATTTCAATCAAGGAGGATGAATTATGGCCCTCATAGAAGCAACAAATTGATTCTTCTGACTCACTGCTGCATGTTTAAGTATCAGAGACCCATCACAGGAAAAGGTACTAAACACTCTGACCCTCTAGCTCAGAAAAGACTTCAAAGCACTTCACACATTACAGAGATTATTCTCCTTTTTTCATGGGTAAGTGCACTAAGATACAGGACAGGCAGGCCAATTTTTTTTCCAAATGCAATGCCTGAATAGCAGAACCTGGACTCGCGAGCAGGGCGGCCTGCCCTGGGATTTCTCCAGGGACTCCGTGTTGACTGCTCCCCAGCTCGTGGGTCTTCTCCCCTGCCACCAGGACGGATCAGGATATTATATCGCACACTAACACACATTAAGGAAATCAGCACTGTTACCCATTTTCCACAGGGTACGTTAGCCACTGCCCCTCAATCAGATGAGTTGCAATTGCTGCAGGGATCAGGGGCACTGGGCTATAAAAGATAATCTCTGTTTCTGTCTAATTTTATTTTGTCCACATTTGTGAATGAAGCTCTTTGCTTTCTGGCATCCTAGATGGACCCCTACATAAAATGTGCAGACTTCTGAGTTAAGTATCACCATTCATATTAGACACCCAACCTTAATGGAAGTGGTTTGACTAAAATCACAGAACAAATCAGTACCAAAGCCAGCTCAAAACCAGACTGTCCCTGTTATGGTTATCTGGCATACAGAAGTCCCTTTGCCTGAACAAAGTCAGTGTCTGGAGATTAAGCCCAGATTAAGAACTCACCAGCTAAATAATACTGTCCTCTAGCAAAAAATAATACTGACTAAACGTGAATTTACTAATCAGTACTCAGCAAATGCTGAAACTATACATAATCCATTAAATACACTCTAAATGTAGGAAGGAAAGACAAAACCTTTTCCTGCTATGGGCTTTCATGAGAGCAATTCCAACAAGAAAAAATGCATTCTAGCCACTGACATTCAGTAAACAACCTGTACTTTTTGAAAATTCACTACCTTTTTCCCAGGATATTTAATTTATTGATTCAATGCCATTTTTAAAGCATGCAGTTTCCTTTTTTTATTACTATCAATATTTTTTTTCCTTTCAACTTATTTCTGCTTTTATATCCTTCAACCCTGGTCCCCATTATAGTTCTAGATTTGAAAGTTGATATTTAACAGCTGTGCAGATTTGCTCAGGCATTTAAAAAGTCTTGCAGACAGCTGTTCCTAATTTTTTTTCAGTATTTTTCTTCATACAATTTAAAGCATTTCTTTTCCATCTTCACATTTCCTCTTGTGTGCCCCTGATCCCCCTAAAACCATACTTTACCTCCACACCATAAAAAATAAAGCCCTAAGTAAATCCCTAAGTAGTCAAGCTAATGAAAAAAAAATAATAATAATTTTCATGTAATATCACCAGTGGAGAGAAAAAATTGTTTTCTCTTCCAAAACACAGAACTATTCAGCTCTTTCAACTACTGTATTTTCAAGCAACCCAGAACCCAGCAATATCACTTTAAAAGGGTATTTGAACATAGGCTTTCAGGAAATAGGCACTTTCAGGTAACTTACATAAAATAAAAGGCAGAAGGGGATCAGAGAGAGAAGGGGAATCCTGAGGAAAAGGCAGCAGGCTACTAGAGGAAAGGACCAGAAAAAAAGCAGGCTACCAGCAGAGGAAGAGCCTTAAGGGAAATTTTACCTTAAATGTTACTCTTGCATGATCTAGACACAAAAAGCTCTCACAGCGGTTACCTGCAAAATGGGGTTTTCTGATTAATTAGGGATTCCCCCCTCAAAAAAAAAAAAAAAAAAAAAAAAAGCTTCATTTTTATTTCTGAAAATGTAGTTCAGAAAATATCAAATGTTTTACAATGACACTGTCATTTTTCCTGCAGATGTCCAGCTATATCTTAATCAATGGTCCAAGTCTTGAATACTTCGTGGCCAAACATACATAATCTTAAGGATGAAAATAATTTTCTAGACCTTTCCTCCTTTGTTGAGCTCCTAGCTTCTTAGAAGTCAATTTTTTGGAGGATTAGCTTGCTATTAAACATTTTTCACCAATAATCTGGCTCAGCTGGAGTTTTTATTTAATGAGCTGTATTAATCATTAATCAAGTTTCCTAAAGCTCCGTTTTACTGAAAGAATGACATCTTTATAGACTATTCTTGCCACATTTTTTATACACCAGTCACAGTTACACCAAATGGGTAAGCACATTCTGAGGGAGTGAGACAATCTTAGCAATAAGTCCAAGACGGCCACTTAAAGGTAAGTACTTTTCCCCTTGAAGTACCTGCTTTCTTGTCCACATTCATGCTTCTGTGTTCAGCGCTTCTAAAGTTTCAGATTATGGATTTTTCTGGGACTACCCTGTGCCTAAGTATGCTATTTCTGGCTTTTATATTTGAGCAAAGCTTATTCAGCCACTTGAGAAATATACTTCCATTATTCTTTTTTACTAACGTATCATCAATGCTAAAGGTTGAAAACAGAAATCTGGCAATAAGTGGAAATTTCTGTGGAGTAACCTGAATCTGGTTGTCCTTAAAATACATGCAACTTTATGATATTCCCATTATTGCATTCAGCCTCCTCCACATTTTGTGCATCAGACCTTCCCCTTTGCCGGGAAGGCTCCGGAGAGCACAGCTGCATGGCGGAGGCATTTAACTACCAAACCATGACCAAGGCACTAGCATATAACCCTGTGGTGACAAATAAAGACAACAGACCACTATGCCTAAGACTGCTGGGGTAATTCTTTTTCCTAAAATTTCCTGGAATATTCCCACAGTAAAATAGAAATCAAATACATTTTGGGTTGGGCTGAGAACACTATCTCATCTTTGAGTAGAAAGAACAGGTGAGGCAATTTTGTCCATGTATTGACTAACGAAGGAAGGTAATCAGGAATTTGAAGGCAGACAGCACTGCCAAAGCAGATGAGCAGGCTCTGGCTGAAAAAGGCATTTCTCCTGTTGCTCCTTGCTTGTAGTGCTATTATTCTCACATTAAAATCCAGCAGGGGAAAATACTGAAGCAGAATGAAGCGGACATTGCTAAAAGGCAAAGTGGGGGGGGGAAGAAAGTACACTAATAAAATATGGTCTGATAGAGCACTAAAAACTGAGCAGCTCTTACTTAGGGCACCCTGTGTCTCCAGGGAAGTGCTGTGCATTGCAGTTCCGACTGTCATTGATGGGGTTCAGCTGCAGCTGGGCTCATGGGATCTGACAGTACACAGCATCTCTCAAGAAATTTCGAGCACCCAAATAGTCAAGCTGGGAAGTAAAGTAACAGGGAGCGTGAAAAGCTAATATTTTCAGTCTTACATGCATATGCATGCACACACACAAATAAGAAACATGACAACACTGCAAATTAAAGGCTACAGATGATTTACATAAAACAAAGAACTGATAAGATGATTGAGAAGAGAAAAAAAAAGTTGTATAAAATCAGGAAGCAGGTGCTAGAAGGATCCCACAGTTTTTAAAGGTCTAGTAGAAGGAACAGCTAGTGGCAATGACTTCCTAAAATCTTTGAGAACAGGCGCAGTCTCAAAGGGCTGCAGTGAAGGAAATAAACTGCCCATCTTTAGGAAGAAAAACTCAACAATTGAAAAGAAACTCACATTCCAGTCATTGACAGATGTGCAACTGCAGCAACTTTGAAGTATGTTAGAAGAAAACAGGCAAAACAGACCTAACAAGCTGGACAGCAAAAAATATGGGAAATGTTGGGTAGTGGGGGTTGGAGGAAGTAATATCTGCCCAAACACTGTTCCCTTGCCATCATGATTACATCAGTTGTATTACTAAAAGTATCCTCTATCATTCATTAAAGTAGAAAATATTTATTAATCACTAAGAGCAAAAATTATAGCCGTCTATCTCCTTGTCTTTCTGCCTATACTCAACAAGCCATTGAACACAACGGGATTATTTAATGATTTCATCTTTGATTTTCAATGTTGGAGATGCCACAACACTTCCATTTTTATCCTCTTTGAAATTAATGATGCAGGACAGCTGGCAATGCAATGAGCTGCTGAGCTCATTGCTGCTGAACCAGCAGAGGGAGCAAAGAAGGATGGGTCATTCTCTCAGATACACTAGTGTTAATTTGAAGTTTAATTCCAATCAAAGTATTAACTGCAGAACAAAAAAAAAAGACATTTGCATTTTAAAAATCTACAAAACTATAGATTACATTAGACTGCATTTTATCCTGTCTTATGATGGACAGAGAATTAGAATAAAAGCTAAAATTGCAACCATTTTCATAAGACCAGGACTTTCTGCACCTCTCTGCTGCAGTTTGGACTTGTAAAATGGGAGACATAATGCTTGTTTGCTTCATAATATTTGTGTTGGGGAAAATATGTTCAGATTGTCAAGAGTTCAGATGTTACAGGCTGGGGAACTGTAGATGTTCCTTGGCTCAGCTGGATGAGACCCTCCAGACTGCAACCACTGAAGTAACAAAACAGGATTTGGTCTGATATGTCAACATCAACCTGGTGCTCCTGACTTCATCTGCTCAGCAACACGATCAGCACAAGCTCTTCCAGTAGCTTTAGGCAGAATTCATTATTGCTCTCTTACGCTGGCTTGGCCGGTACTAAATGACTGCAAAACATCTGTAAGGTCTGGGTTTTGGGCTTTGCAAAGAGGGCTCCTGGCAGGAAACCTGGGAATTGGTGCCAGGTCAAGAACAGGAATTGGGAATATGCCAGGATGAGGAGGAGATGCAGCTATAGGTACCCTGGTGCCCTGGCTGCACCCCAGCTCTGTTCTGTGCTGCCCATAGCAAGTGCGGTATCATTTAGGGGAGTAGAAAGAGTTACCTTGGCAACACAGGAACAGGAGAGGAACAAGCTACCACACCCAGACCTTTGCAACAGACTGTGCAAGGGCACAGGCATGGACTAGAGTAACTATGGCTTCTCCAGCATCTGAGCAGTTCTGCCGAGCTGCTAGCATCAGGGTTTGAATCGCTGTCACTAGCACACTCATATTCGCAGGCCTAAGCTGATAGACAAGAAATTAAACCTGAAAGGACCCTTCTGCTGATGCTCATTTTCATCAGCTTGCATTTCATTAAGTGTCATTCATTTGCGTTGTGTGGTGCCGCATTACTATACTTATCTAACCATTAATTGCAGAGCTGGTGCCTAACAGCAGAGCAGCCTGCTGTCCTCTCTGTCTGCCTAGAAAACTCCAGTACCCACATAGGCTGGGGGAGCTGTAACCAGAAAAAGCAGCAGCCAGAAGCTGCGGTAGCCTCCAGGTAGACAGAGTCTTGGTAGACAGTGACTCTAAGTGGGTTTTTGGATCTAGAAGCACTACAGGTGACAACTCTGCAGCCAATTGCTCTTTTGGCCTCACTGCCTTTTTCTTCTCTGGTGTCTTTTAACCCGCCTGTCAGCCAACTTGCTCTGCTTTTAGCACAACATTTGAAACAGGAGTGGCTCAGCCTACAAAATCTGAAAAGCAGCAGCCCAAGAACAGCAGCTTTCAAAAAAAAGAAGGGATGTGAAACTTGCAAACAACATTTAATAAGTCTCTGTATTATTTTAACCAATACTTAAGGCCAAACAGAACAGATGTCAAGTGTGAGACACAGTGTATTTGTGGAGCGTTGTTTATAAAACTCAGTCACTCCAAGCAGCTCCCAGATTGCTGCTGCAGCCTTGAGGTTACACACTGCTGTTTTTCTGTGACAGCTTAACAGATCTGCAAAGCGACTGAAGAGTGGGGCAGCTCCAGCTCTGCCCCTTGTCCCATCACGGTCCACCTCGTGCCTGCCTGCGCAGGACTGCTGGCTGCCTGGGGCCACGCTACGAGCACAGCTGCCCCCGCCATGCCTTGCGGCTCTGCACAGCGTGACTGCACTGGAGGTCACTGTGGCTGCAGATGAAGAAAGGGCTCCTCTGAGTATCAGCTGTCATTCATGTTGTCACTAGAGAATTAGGAAGATCAGCTCTATCAAAGACCCCTCTGACATTCTGGAAACAGCTTAATGCACTCCATCAATTCTGCGAGAGACTTGTGTCAAACAAAATTCAAAGGGTGAGAGCACACACAGGTTAAGAAGCCAGAAGCTTTCCACCAGCCAGCAGGGTCCACACACCACACCACCTCCCTGGACACTAAAGGTAAGCATGGGACCTACTGCAGCTGCATGCACGCCCACATACACCCTGCCATGACTTGTTCTCGTTTCAATGTAAGTAATACCCATGTCTCACACACGCGTGCACACACACACCCCCCACCATGATTTGTTCTCATTTCAATGTAAATAATACCCATGCGTCCCTGTAAGGCTAATCCCAGGCACGCAAAGACTGCACTGCTGCCTTCTGCCTTGCAAAAGGAATACAGCCCTGAAAGAGCAGGAGGCACCAGAGGCCCTTCTTTTCAGCTGTACCTCACCCATCTGGGGTAAGCAAACAGTGTAGATAAAAGCCTGCGATTAACAAGCAACACACTCTTGTACTAGCACAATTATTTTTCCATTCTTTGGCCTCAAGATGTACATTTCAGGCCTATTTGGTCCTCTGATGAAAGCAGTGTTGTATTGGCCCTAATTGCTACTTTCCATAGCTAAGTCTTTCACAGACAAACATAACTGTTATGCCTGCACTACTACCAGCTTGCATCTGACTTAGAAGTATAGGTCCAGTCCTACCATCAGCAGAAACCTCAGAGTCAATGCTCTAATCCCTCCCCATTTTTAACAGTGCCCTCATCACTCTAAGTATCTACTGCCTTCCAGAAGTATATTAAATGATGCAACAAACTCACCTCATTTTCATTCCAAATGGAAACTGATGCATGGGATTTTAATTACTGATTCATTGTTGGTTTGTTTTTGTTTTTTAAAACACACTGCTCTGTGCATGCTTCTAATTGAAAACAAGCTCTCCCTACACAGAGCAGCTGCAGGATCACACATTGTGGGAAACCTCTCTCATGGTGTTTGATGTACTGTACCACAAATCTCTTGCTTCTTATTTATCACCTTTCTTTGGATTCATGTAAGCTGTTCTTTGTTAATACTGTTGTGGTTTTTAGGAAATTAAGAATCAAAACAAAGACTAAAAACTATTCAAAAGAATTTAGAGCAGAAAATTGTTTTGTTTTAGAATATATGGCAATCACAAAAGGAGCCTTAATTAAGAGGAACTGGAGAAACAAAAGGGCTGATCTTTCAAAACTAGAGAGCAGTGATGAACTTCATGATCAGACATTTCAAAGACTTCAACCACTTGAAAGTCACATGTCCCAAATTTATGTGCCAAAGATTTCATACCCGTATCATTGCAAAAAGCTAGGGCTAGACCTTCAGCTAGTGTCAGCTGGTGAACACAGATTGAATTCAGTGTAGCCATACTGGTTTACACAAACTGATAGTCTCATCCTTAGATTCGTATGCTTGTACAAGCTGTAATTCTTCATCCAAATCAATAGGCCATAGAGTTTATTTTCATCAGGACTAGTCTTCCTGTAAGAGTTCATATGGTGAGATGTACGTGTTACATCCCAAAGAATATGCACAGCTGCGTGAACAACCTCAGCTGTTCCCCTAGGTTTAAAGATCATTTTTGAGGACTTGGCCATATGTGTTTCCAAGACCCTGGAATGTCAAGTATAAGAAAAATGGAAAAAGTCATTTTATACCTACAAAAAAAGAGAGAGGAAAGTGCTCATAATACTCACCATAAGCAACGATTAATCTGATCTTTTAACCAGCCAACTCTGTCTTACTAACACACAGGGGAACCACAGCTCTACCTGCCACAACCTAACACCAGGATTTGGAAGCCCTGCTAGCAAGCTGAATCAGCAGATGCAATCATCTATCTTGCCAAAAGTCATTCAACTGAAAGCCCCCCTAGTTACAGCAGCACAGAGCTCTGCAAGTACATTAGTTGGCTCAGAGCTCCATACTGCTGCAGCTAGCCTGTTTGCAGCATCTAAGCTACCCAGGTGTGATGTGTTTATACCACGTGAAGGAGTAACCTTGCCCTCAGATGTGCCCTCGCGCGCAGTTTCTCTTTGACTTCAACTTTGTAGTAAGGGATAGTAGTTTATTGGTGCCTCACACTACCTTCTGTGGCCAGTAAGGAAAGGAGTCTTTACTCTCCTCTTTACTCCAGTGTCCTCTCACATTTCTCACCCAGATGGAGAAGAAAGGCGCCTAGCATATTTGAATCAATCCCTCATAGTGACTGCTTCCTACTGTAGGTATGTGGTCCAAGGCATAATGTCACCCTTAAAGGTTATGCCCATCCCATTCACTTTCTTTAAGAAAAAAAAAACACTTTTAATGTTTTTCTCCTGAGAGGGAAAATGACCTTTCACTGCAGAAAAACATACTAGTTGCACCGTTAATGCTGAGGAGTCAAGTCCTCACTGCTTTGATTGAAGAGCTGTGTGAATAGCCAGCCTCCTCTCACTGCTGTAAAATTGGAATGCCGTATTTTGTGCCGCTTACACTAGTTGCTGCCAGTTGCACTTAATGCAAATGGTACATATGCCAGTTACTGTATATTGTAAGATTCACTTTTATTTAACAGAAAGACTCCTTTCCACCCAAAAGTCATGACACTTAATGTGCCGCATCAAGGAATGCCAGACGTGGTCTGGTATCAATGGTTTCAGTATTACATATGTACCTATAGCTCTAGTAGGCATATATGTTAGAGAAACTCTTTTAACAACTTGTAATATGCCATCATTATTAAAGTACCCATCACCTTGTTTATGACACTCAATTTAACGATATAGTTCATTATTACTTAAGTTGCTCTGTGCAGAGATGGTCGTCCTACTCCAGATACAAAAGGTGTTTGGCCAATTAAGCCATTTGAATAGATAAGTATCCTTGGTTGTCCTCGTTCACATACTTCAAGATCTTCATTTTTAAAATAAAGCTCTGACTATATGGGGCTGTGGGGGAATGCTGTGCTTCTCTACTTCTTGTCTTTTTGTGATAGAAAATGCACACTTTGGAATAATGAATAATCCTTTTTCTTGTGATGACTAGTTGTAAAAAGAAACCGATACTATGGATTACTGTAGGGATGTATAGCCTGTGCCTCCATTTAGCTTTGGTATAATGCATTAAACTTTTGAACGTTACCCAGAGTATACAGACTACTTTACCAACATTAATACTCAGGACATTAATGGCAGATATTAATCATACAACCTACCTGCTTTTTCAAGACATATCTGGGTATCACAGATGATGCCAGAAGAAACCCAGGCACTCGTGGAGTGTCCCAGTACTGGACGTTCCTGCAGACTGGAGTTACCCACTTCTGTCACATATCTGCTTCCAGCTCAGTAACAGCAGGGATGAGTACTGGTCTGTACAGAGTAGCACAGACAGAACACCACCTATAAGTTATATTTTATATGCATTTCTACTAGTTGCTCTATATATACTCATGGCTCCAAAACTGCTAAGGTTATAACACCTCTTTGTTTAGTATTGTTTTGCCCTAATACTACATAACAGTATTAGTAGATAACTTTCCTCCCTAAAATGCCCCAAGTCCAGCATGTTACTACTTCCTCAAGAGGGGAGGGACTGTATGGGCTCTGTATGTATGCATTCATGAGGATGTATTTGAAACCTATTGCCCTGCATAGTGGAATAAGACTGACATTTCTGTGTCACACATAAGTGCTTGTCTTCAGCAAGGCTCGCCCCCTGTGAGTACTGCCCCCCAGCCATCTGCAGCGACAAGCACAGCCTTTGAAACCAGTGGGAAACCGGGGCACACACCCGAGGCAATTGTAAACAAAAAAAAAAAAAATCAGTACTAAGAACTTCACGTTATTCAACATTAATAACTTGCAGGATGTTTTTCAGTTAAAGATGGTCAAATGAACAGCTCGGCTGGCATTTGAAATTCAGGGGGCAACGCATGTTGCTCGGGTCTAGTATCTGGATGTTTATAATTATAAGTCAGTCGTAGCTAGTCTCTTCCGGAGACATGGCCTTTCCTGCCCCGTTTCGGAGACAAGCCAAGTGTGAGGGTATCTGCCTGCAACGCCGAGCCGAGCCCCGCTGCCTTCCACCAGCCAAACGCCCCAGCTCCCACCGCAGCCCCGCCTGCTCAAGAATGGCTGCAGCTAGGGATATTTCAGTGACAGCTTATTGTCTCAAATTCATTTCAACAGAAAAGCACCTGGAAACATCCTCAGTGTACCCCAGCCTTGCATTTTCTTTGCCAGAAAGAGGCGTCCCTCCACATGCCGCCGGAGGAGGAAGGCTAGACCAGGCGGCTCCTCCAGCCCTGCCGCAAGGCACCTGCCCCCAGACCCCATTTGGGCGGAAAAACCCACCTTTTCTCAACACCCTCCGACGCACCAGACACCCTCACGCAGCAGGCGGGCTGGGGAGCTGCCCTCGGCGAGGGGCCCACGCACCGGCTCCAGCCCATCCCTGCTGGGCCAGGCCCAGCATCCCCAGGTCCTCAGAGCCCCGGGCCAGGCGTAAATGGGGCCCTGGGCAGGGCAGGGGGGTCCCAGCAGGGGCTGGCCTGGCCAGGGCAGGCTGGAAAACGCTGCAGCCCTGCTCTGGCGATACAACGTGTGCAAGTGCACGAAATGGCGCTTTGCAGGCCCACTGGTAGCTACCTACCCTGGCTGCCTCCTTTTTTAAAAAAAAATATGCTGTCTGATTTGTCCTCACCTGCAGGCTGGTGATGGGTAGTGAAATGGGACAATTACCAAGTGAGAAGTGCATAATTAACAAACAGTCACCATGTATGTTTGGAAATCTGTGACCAAAGATGGAAGGAGTGCCTGAACCACTGAAATAAATGGTTTGTCCAGCTCATTACCTGATCAGCAATGGTTTGGGGGTTCTTGGGTGCCCTATCAACATTACTATCAGTGCCACTTACATTACATCTTTTGCAGTGCATTGTTACAAATGCTCATTTATGCCTAGAAAGTAATAGCTTCATTTCTTACCTCCTGGAGAAGCAGAGGAGTGAAAGCATGCTTCTGCAGAGTAGAGGAGATTATCAGGGGCTCAATGACTACTGGCTTTTGCATTTGCCAAAACACATCCCGTGACTCTGCTAGGATGCTTTAGGAGAAAACAAGGACATTCAGATCCTGATACAAAGCAGACAAAAAAGGGCTGGGGAGGGAGAGGGAGGAGGGAATCGTATTGAGCACGCAGATCAGCCATCACCGCTCATCCCTACAGCAGGCATGAGAGCACTGCTACCTAGTCCATCTCAAGCAAAAGGCATTTCAAAGGTAGGAAATAAAAACCAAAATGAATGCAGAGAAATCCCCGCACCCAGCCAGCCCGTGCAGCCCACTGTCTACAATACAGCATTCATCCGATGGCAGCCCGTGGGGAGAGGAAAGAAGGAGCTGCAGATTCAAACGGGCACCTGTCGCACAGGGGTCCCATCCTGTTCAAAGGGGGCCTTGGTCGCTGCTGCGGCTGCTGCCAGCACAGCTGCGGGGGGCTCAAATCCTGCTCTGACTTCTTCGCCCTCACAGAGGCAGCAAGGGGTTTCGTTTGGGAACTGGGGAGAAGAGAGCTTCTACTCATCCCGTTGAGTCTTACGCTGATGCAACAGGTGAATATTAGGAGAGTTGCTTTTGCGACTCGTCAGCCACGCTTACCAGAGAGAAAAAAAAATACACATTTTAGGCTGTCAGGGGCAGAAGTTTCATCGGGTTTTCAGCCAAGAAGGGTCCTGACAGCCCGAGCACTCTTCCAGCTAAACAATGCATTTCTGAAAGCCTTAAATAAAGGAAAGATCTTGCTGGAAATAGCATGGGGAACTCTTACTCTCCAAGCATGTATTTTTTGTAGCAGAATCCCAGTCCCTCACCAGCAGTCCTGCTGATAAGAAAAAACACATGTTCTTAATTTGAAGCTGGCCGCACTCAGAATTTGGTGAAGGGGGAATATTACCCAAATGGAGAACAGAAACAAGCCCTAAACAGCTCGTACTCTTCCCACTAGGCCAGACAGGGATAGCACATGCAGCATAAGCTCCTTTCCCATCAGGAGGTGAGGCGATGCTGTTTTAGCCAGACTTATTCAGCAATAAGGCAAAACTTTTCTCTTATTGGCCAGGTCTCACCCCTCCTAAAGAAACAATAAAGGAGGGAAAAAAGAGAAACAGCAGCTGCGATAGACAATCCTATCTGTACCCAAGCGCAAACCATACAAGAACATCTAGGGCAAAAGAACTTTGCCTCACTTCCAGAAAAAAAAGACAGCAGAAGACAGCAAAATCAGAAAAGGGAGAGCAATTTTAATAGCAAGGATCGGTACTGGCATCTAGTATCCCCACCGTGATAAAGGAGACAACCTTTCCCTGGGAAATTTAAAGTCTGGGCTGTAGACATTTTCATCTGCCACTTAAAAAAAATACTTTTATACTGCATGTCAGTATTTTCTGCTCTCTCCCTGTCATGTACAATTGTAATACCAATGGAAAGAGTCCCTGCCTCCATCTTGGATTAATACAAGTAATACAAGTGACATTTCTCCTCAACTATTTTTATATAGCTACTGTCAGTCATATCAACTTTAAAATCTCATCTTAGTCAGGACAGCCTTGAAAATGCTACTGGACGTCCCTGGAAGTATCTGCAAGTATTTTTATTTATTCTTATTTCCCTGATTTTTTTTTTTTTTACATTTCTTTTTTCTGTAATCTGGCTGGCAGTCCAATAAAGCAAGCAGAGAGCAAAGAAGCAAGTCCTAAAAGCTACGAAGTGTGGAATAATATCTAAATATCTCAATTTTAAAAGCACTTTCCCTCTAAATGTCCTTCAAGCTTTAGATTTACCTTCTGGAGAGCTTGATCTATTTTTAGTTCACAGGGTCAGGAGACCTTTCTTTGCCAATTGCTAGATGGTCAACAGTTCAGAAGTTATTGACCAACGAGGAGAGCAATAGCACAAAACTGGTCTAGGTCTCATGACCCTGTCTCAGCCAAATGGATTGTTTTTGAGAAGCTCTGAGGATAATAAATTATATAGCCAAACAGACACATTAAAACACTGTGGCTGCAGAGAAGACCAGAAAGTGCTGTGGTGATGATAGGCCACGTTTTAACTCTATAATGAGCATAGGTCAGATAGTGGCTTTTAATTTACTTGGAATGCAGTTGTTTGTATGTTAAGACCTCATTTCCTCCACCAGGCAAGGGAAGCTAAATACATGACTCTGAAATCTCTTCACAGTTTAATCCCAGTGAACTCCTCTCACACTATTTACCTCCCTTACAATTAATTTTGGGACAATGTCAGGCAAATAAACATACAAACAAAAACAAAGCAGGGCTGTTCTTTGGCAATGCAAACCTCTCTCAAAGAGAAAGGAGAACAAAAGGGAAGGGCTATTAAGGGATTAACAAAGTAAGCGACCCTAATTTTTTAGTAAATTGCCTATGAAGCTTATATAAAGCCACAAGAAAGGAAGATTGAGAAACTGATAACGGAGTGCACAATGCAGAGTTTCTTGCATTGTAAGACCAAGACCTGAGCACTGGTGCACAAGCATAATAGGGTGTGTTAGCTCTTCAGAGCCAAGGCAGTTCTCCCCTACTCCAAGACGGGTGAACGGGATGGCAGCTGAGGAAAAGGTATAGGGTGTAATGGCTTGGCAGATAGGGTATAGGGTGTGCTGTGGTGGCCTCAGATGCCCGTTTGCCAGGGAAATGCTACAAAATGTCATTTCCTAATCCTTACAGTAGCCCAATCAACTCTGCAAAACATAGACAGAAGAGGAAAAACAGAATGCTTTAATGACCCATTAACCCATTGATGGGGGTTTATATTTTAACAGAGCTTTAGGCATGCAGACTGAAGCAGAGAAGAAGCTTTGTTGTTGGCCTAGCACAGCCTTTGCCAGTAGGGGTCAAGTTCATTTTTCAGACTTTGAAGCGGGTCCATTGAGAAGGTTTGAGATAGCATAAAAAGGAATAAAAAAGAAATTAAAGGAGAAAAAACCTTTCAAGATTCTGTTAAAAAAAAGCCATGGCCTTTTTGACTTCTCTGAAGTTACAAAGAATTCCTTAATGTTCTTCAGTCCCTCCCTTCATGCAGCTCAGGGTGGCTGTATGTGTGTCACCACTGTAGTGGGACACACCACCTGAAACAGGCCACTACAATTCTTCCTTTTTTAATATTTCTTTCTGTGGACTGGCAGCAGCTCCCTTCGAGGAACATAGTCCTATGAATCCTTTGAGTTTGCTGACACAAATTCATTCTGCATCCATAATGCCAGGCTGCTGCAAGTGATCCTAAAATCCACTTAGTTCATACATAAAAAAAAAATTTGGATTAGTAGCTTAAATAGAGCTTTCCAGGTTAAGGCACATTAAATGCCAGGCTAAAGAGTTTTATATTGACAGTGACAGTGGGATCTTAGTCCCTAGGGCTGGGTGTAGGAGTTCGGCAGCTCAAGACAGTCAGACAGATGTCTTCCCCTTCCCTGCCTTTAGTCATCCAAGTACCTCCGCTAGTTTGTTATTCTAGGCGGCTGTCTATTTTACTGGTATGACAAGGCCTGCATAAGTCAAGCAACTTAGATGCATACTTTATCCATTTTCTCCAGGACTGGTTTTGTTCTAACACATACAAAGACAGTTTGTTTTATCAAATCAGGAAAAAAAATCCTAGACATCAGGGAAAATACACACAGGACATCCAACAGAGCCTGTGCAGCAGAGAGCAAACACTACATCCCAAATTTGTCTTTTGGCACAGCAAAATGATAACCAGAAACTCTGAAGCTCAAAGGCATATTTGGATTTCAGCTTCAACATAAGGTCACTACAGCAAGCATCTCAACAGAAAATGCCTCTCCTGCAGCTTTTCTGCATGCAGTTGACATATGTTTTTTTTGATAGGGCATGTTTTCTCTCATTATTATGAACAGCACCAGGACTATCTGTTACTTGTATAGTAACTGTAACTCAGGTGATTTCAATGGAGACAGAGCATATAAGCCATGGTAACAAGTCCAGAGCTGCCTGTTAGTTTTATCAGCCCTATTCTCTCCATATAAACATAAGAAGCAATGAATCTGTCATCAGTATTTACTCATCCCCCCTCATCATCGTACCTCAACACCTCATAATCTTTAATGCAATTGCCCTCACGCTCTCTGAGGCAGTTCTGATGGTTTTATCCCAGAGGTGAGAATCTGAGGAGAGGGATGCACACAGGCTTGGTCTCTCTCTCTTTACCTCAAGTTCCCCATTAGTAAGCTAGAGACAAAATCGCTTCAGAAACCAGTAGCAGACCAGGGAATCAAATCCACTCCCCAGCCTAGCACAGCAGCCAGGGGTGTCCCCCAGCTCCACGTGCAAACCCCATCACAGGAGGGGCAGCTTCTGCCCCAGCCCGTGGCCAGGCACAAGCACCAAGCACCGAGTGTTTCTGCTGCTCGGAGGCAGGAGGGACTTAGGCTTCGCAGCACATTTCAGCACAGATCCATCTCAGGTGGTACTGTTATTAACTGTTAATTCCCTACAGCATGCCTGATGGTGTGTAAAGGGGATGGCTGTTGAAAGGAAGCTGACTTCACACAGTGAGTTGATATGGTTTTCATCCTTTACCATCTCCCTCTCTTGCTTCTTTGTCTTCTCAGTCAATCAGAATTCTTTAAAACTCCCCATGAAAAGTAAATAACCAGCCCCAGCTCATTCCACCTCCTAACACAAGCTGTAAATAACATATTCCCAGTCATTCATATTCTGTGACTTGAACTTCATGCTGAAGGGGTTTATGTGTGTTAGCACTGGAAACATATCTCTAAGGCAGGCTGTGCTTAGTAGTTAATAGTTATGTGCTGCATACCTGGGCTGAGGAATCATTATACCCCCTGTGAGCAATTCCGTATTTATATATAATGATCCCATTACCAGGCGGCTATTCCAATTTTATCTAGACTTTAATATTTCTTGAAGCAAAAAAACATACAAAGGGGGTTCAAAATGCCAACTCAATCAAACTCCATATGGATGGACAATTACTCAGTTGCAGGTCAGCATAAATAGAAAAAGAAAAAGGATTATCCTCCACCTAGACTAAGCTGTCTTACCTTGCTTCACTGTCTCAGTCTGTACCTAGGATTGGCACGAGCTGCTTCCCACATGCAGTACCTAAGTGATTCAGCGAAGTTTCCACCAGAGTTGTGCAAATGCAGCACTGCTGCTTCAGAGGATGCTGTGCAAAGACTTTCCTTCAATTTCCATCCACGTGGTTCTCATCTCCCTCCTCTTCTATCCTCAGAGTTTCACCCTGAGTCCTTGTCTGGATGTCATTGCTTCCATACTGAGCCCTACTGAGCTGGGCTGAGACAGGAGACATGATGAAAATATTCAGAGGATGGAGGACATGTAGTTCTCTCCTGTACCCAAAAGTTCCTTTTCTACACACCAAGATCCTGGTCTTTATTCTGCTCTTTGTTAAACCAATGGCATTATTTTGGATTTCCCCCAGCTAAGCAAAAATACCTGATATTCCCAGAGGATCCCCCAGCAGTCAGCCTCATCAGGGTGTTTACATTTGTAATCTACCACCTTAGACATATCTCCTACATACTTATTAGGTTAATGTGTCATTTGCATGCTCTATGTGAACTTCCCACACAGAAGCAGGCCCTTTGTTTCTTCACATTCTTATATTGGTCATAAGGACTGGCTGACTCCTTGCAACATTTGTCACTAATTTGTCTTCCTTTTGCTCTCCTTGCTTGTTCCAGAGCCTGCAATGAAGATTGCAACAAGAGCACCTCGTGGTATGAAACAGATTCATTGTAGTGCCGCAAATTGTAATGAGAAGAGGGCAGGGAATTAATCCTGTCTCGTCATGACAATCTCGAGATTGGAATCGCACGGTCTTCCTCAGACCTGGGCGCTGCAGCATCCATCATTCTCACCGCAGCAGCACCTATTGGGCGGCAGAGAGAAAATGCTTGCGCTGTGCTCCCAGCACATACAACAGTAAAAATAAAATACAACTGGCTGCTGGTTACAAATCCCCAAATATTACTTTCTTACCTAAAATATTAAGCAAAACCCATTTGTTTCAAAAACTATCTCAGAAAGAAAGAAAGAATGCCCTACTGACCAAAATTCATTACTGTCCGATCCTGTTACATGAACTGTGGCTTCAGTTCACTGAGCCCCAGACATAGGCTCTTTTGCTGTAAGGAAACTCAGTAGATTTTCTTTCAAGTGGTTAATGACAGATGTGAATTGAGTATGCATGAGTATATTTTTCTTGTCTGGTGGGCTCTTGGCTTGTTTATCGGCTTGAGTTTCTTTTAGAGGAGCTTCAGTCAGGAAACAGTAATTATCCCTAATAGGTTTTGGTTTCCCCGATCTTCAGTTTCTAAGCTCTGCTGTGTCTTCAGCGATGGTGGTCGCCCATCTCCGTAGCTGTACCCGATGGCAAAGTGCAACTCTCAGCCATGGCAGAAAGGGCTCTGGCTTGCCTTCTCCCATGCCCACTGCCAGGAAGTGGGAGTCTGCCAGGGAGTGCCCAGCGTCACGGCTACTGGTTGTGACCAGCCCTATGGCAAGATTTGTTATGCTTTGACTTCACTTCTCTTGCAGTCCTGGTAAGCCCCAGTGCCAGGCTTGGTTATAATCTGAGCTGGGAGGAAAACACTCACCACAAGTAGATGATGAAATTGTTTACTGTATATTTATGCATCTGAAAAAAGAAAAGGAGGGAAAAAGGAGAGTAAATCAACTGGCCTTTATACAAAAACTGACAAAAGTTAAGAAAGAAATGGTAAAGTGGCAGCCAGGGAAAAACTATGTGTAGAAATCATAACCTGACAACTTTAGCAAGAGCAAATGCATTTTGTGCCCTTAGCTTAGAGAAGCAGGCTCTCCTGTCACAGCCTCTCTGCTTACATTCAACTAACCAAGTAATCTCCCAAATCAAAAGCATCATCTCCATCCCTATCATCTCATTGCTTTCATTAGGACAGCTGGCTCTTTCAGGCAGAGCTGAAAATCCTACATATGATTCAGAGAATCACAGGAAAGCTGATTACCAAATCTCGCTGTTCTACCCAAATAATGTAAAATATATGGTGCCTTTCTGAAGGGATGTGAGGAGCTGCCGTCATTCTCCAGCATCAGTCGGTGCTACAGAGCTGCTCATCGGCTCCACACACTGACAGGGGAAAGAGAACGGTGACAGCACCAAAGGGGAGGTTCAGACCAAGGTTGTCAGAAAGGTATTCCTAACTCATAAAGATAATCCCACATACAGTCATCATCCTAATGGCTGATAATGTAGACTGGATTTAGACTGGAAGTGGTTAAAGTTTGTGTGCCAGTACTGAGCAGGCCAGGCTTGCATTTTCAGCTCCACTGCACAGTCATATCATTGTATTGCTTTGGCTGTTTGTGTTTTTTTCTTTGTTCCTATAAAAATGGCTTAGTTATTTCCCTTGGAAATAAGACTGGTCTGTCAGACTATATGACCAGATTTCTGCTCATTTCCATTAGGTGCTTGTGCACTACAAAAACATGATAATCATAGCCTCCCTCTGATGACTGTTCTCCAGCATTACACAGAAGAGGGCTGGCTGACCACCTACAAATCTTACTGTGCTTACATTTACAGTAAGCTCACATTCTGTAACAAGTAGTCATAAATACTCCTACCAGAGTATTTATTGCAGCTGCAAAATCTTCTACACAAATTGGTAACAACTCAGCTAACTGTCTCCTCTTGTATGTTGTTATCCATTAGTTTTCACTCCTAATGACTAAAGTCCTATATTGCATGTCACATGATTGTGATATATCATGTGATGCATCAGGCAAAATACTAAATGCAACTTTCTGGCACCACCAGTAACATAAAAGGCATCTAGTGTAATGTATTATTATAATCTGTCCTGTTCACTATAACCCACAATTAATTTTATTCACTTGTGCATTTTTTCTTTCAGACATAGATTTATTTTCAGCTAAGTTCAACGGCTGGAAGAGGGAAATTAAGTGTTTTCATCTTTCATTAGAAATACAGCAATGCAGTCTATATCTTCCCATTCCTTGTATAGTTTACGCCAGTGCAAAATACTGGTTTGATACAAGCAAAGTGATTGCTACAGGTATTGGCCATCATTAGATAAGAATGCTAATGAAGATGCAGTGGCACCACCTAGCAGCTGGAGCATGGTACAAGGTTGCTGCAGGGCTTATCCTCCAGTTGTACAATGCATACTAAAGCCTGCTCTGCACAATTTCATTAGAGAGGCTATGGCTGGCAGAATTAAATCTACGTTAAACCTACCTGTACTGTAATCACACCTTTGCTTGCTGCATAAATATACCTTTCAGATGTGCCTATTTAAAGGCAATAAATATGACTTTTGCAAGGTGATGCAGATTGCCTCCTCCCCTTGCTCAGCTTAAAGATACTGCGCAGCCCTTGCTTTCTTTTGAGACAATATTTGAAATGTCATCCACTTCTTGCTTTCAGAACAAGAAAGCATTGCTAAGGGCAAAGGCCCTTGCTTTACAGTGTACAAATTTATCTTTCTCTTATTTCCTAATCCTATTATCTATATCTGCTTTATCTGCTAAACCCAAACTCAGCTGTATTCTAGCTCCATTAAAACCATCCAGCAGTGTATCTTCAGCAATCAGAAGCTCACTTCCTAATGCTGCTTTTTGGGTAACGCACTCCAAACTGCCCTTTATGTACTCTTTTCTACAGAAGCCTTTGCTGTTCAGAATCCCTTTATGATATGAGCACTCTTCTTTGAATCTGTCACCCGAAAGCACTTTCTGAGTGCCTGCATTCATTAACTGAGGGAAATAAGTTGTGCTTGCAACAGTGGAGCCTTCTTAAGTGAATCCCTATGTGTTCTTGAAAGAACAGACTTCTTAAAAAGATAAGATCTGGTGCAGCAAATCTATACACTCTCCACTAATGATTTACTTAACATTAGTTAAGGCTGCAGTCTGGTGATCCTAGTGAAAACAAGGTCACACTGTAAATAATAATATACATAATAGCACTACCCATTAAAGTTGCACTTTGATTTTCCTCTGGGTATCAAACACATGTATTATTAGTCTATGCAGCAGCATCAAGCAATAAGGAAAGCATATGTCACATGGCAAAACTAGCTCTAAGGCAATCATCTGCCTCCATCAGCATTCAGTTCCGCTGTATTTTGGAAGCATTGCTCTCACATTGATATTTGGACTCCTCAGTATATGTATATCCATAGAAGCACACCACAGAATAGAATACTCTTCTCCCTTTTCCCCTTTCTCACCCTTGTCTTCGCTACCTCACTCACAGCTGTTTACAGAGGGTTTTATCCTACAGTCCTACCATTCATGTAGGTTGTTCCAGCACTAAGCTCATGCCAGTTTGGTTTTTTGGGGTTTTTCCTCCAGGACACATGTGTTCAAGACCTGGGCAGCTTTAACTGGAGTATCTGAAAACAACCCGTCAGTCGAAAAGTTATGATCCTTCTGACCTGACTATTCATTGCACCCGTTACAACGTCAATATGTGACTTTACGGGGGTAGACAGTCAGTCTGACTCAGGGTAGATTCCATATCCTTAATTTAAGGCAAAAACAGTCTTCTCATTATGTTTTGATAGCCCAGAGCCACAGGAAATAGAGAGCAGGCTGGGCATTTCTGCGCTTTGTTAAAGTGAAAGGACAATCAACATCAGGAACATTAGTGGTGGCAGAACACAAGATTGCTCAGCAGTGTATGAAAAGAAAACTAGTCATCTGAATTGAATTTTCAGCTGGGGCCTAAGAGGCCAAATTTAATCATCCACCTAAAATTATCGCACAAGTCAATATTCCCTACTTCCCTTTGCAAGGGAAAGAAACTGATTCTCTATTTTTCAGTCAAGCAGGTGGCCTTGAGGCAGCTAACCAGCTGGCTGATAGCTAAATACCTTCGCCAAGACGAAAGCTAGTAACATGATTGATTATCTTCCTATTGTACTGGAAGGGGACCCTCCTCGCCAGTCAGACTCTCGAGCTCCTGCTCTGCTAGCAAGCAGCAAAACTATTCTGAGAGTTGGTAGAGGTGGTTCCAAATGCCAGCCTCTGCCCTGCCTCTTCGTTAGCTACCTACTAGGTCAATTTACCGATGGGTCAGCAACAAAAATGCTTGAATTTTAAATTTCTTTTTAGAGATGCCAAAGATATACCAGCAATATCAACAGGGCATTACATCCCACACCTTACCCTCAGTGGGTATGCCACGGTGACACTCGGCTGGAAGAGCATTGAGGGGACATACCTGTCCAGGGCTGAATAGCCTCCTGTGGTGCTGCAGCACCACCAAGCTTAGCACAGCTGCAAAAAAACTCCCGACAAGCTGGATAAACACTTCAGCCGTGCAAACTAAGCTCTACACTGCCGTGGCCACATAACTAGCAGCACCCAGGCTGGTATTCAGTTTGCAGACAGCCCAGAGTCTGTCTACACTACCTTGCAGTCATACTTTTGATTACTTCATTCCCTGCAGTGCCTGCTAAGATCAACCGTAGTTTTATGTGCTCCTGGGAGAAGGAAAATTCATGAGTCCCCTCACACCTCCTTCTTCTCCTTAGATCACATCCTGACCTTCTTGCATAAAAAATAGCCTCCTGGCTAGTCTACAGCCAGCCTGTCACCAACACGCACTCACCTGATGCAAGGTTTTGCTGGGTAGTACAGCTGTGATCACACGCACACAAGGAAACTATGGGGTGGGACAGAAGTAGAGTCCCAGGCAAAGCCTGCAAGTTCCTCTCAGTCCTTTAATAATTAAATAGTAACACAGCCTGCAAGCCCAACGTGACCTGCTGCTCCTGGGGTGGTTATGGCAGTGTGGCACGCAGCCCTGGAGAAACAGGGCCATACAATTGAGTGACGTTAGCTCTGCCATTCAGCTGCCATTCCCTTACACTTCTGGACCAGCAGACTTTGAGGGAAGGACGGCAGACAGGTCTTGGGGTTCCTATGTCCAGCCCTAGCACAGAGAAACTTCCTGGCCATTTTATTCATGCCTCTGTTTTCATGTGTGTGAAATGGCTATGGCAAAAATAAGACATGACATAGACATTAAGAGAAGAAATCAAGTGTAAAATGAAGAACTCTAAGGTTGCAAGCTTGTTTCTCATTAACTCCCTGTCAATCCCCTCTTCCCATCCCAGCCTGCTTTTAATCGCCCTGTCTATGGAGCCCCATCACTGTTCCCATCCCTTTCCCTCTGCAGGCAGGAATCACAGCACTGTCTGTGTATGAGGATACCATCAAACGTTTCAGAACGTTTCTGGAGGCAGGAGAAGCTCTGCAGACACCAGTGCAGCTGACACAGGCAAAGGGCATCCATAAATTACAGGAGCATTGTCTGGGCCTGAGGACAGGTGGATCTGAGGTAAAACATACAGAAATAGCCAGAAAGTAGAAAGGAAAGGAATTATTCTTTCTATAAGAGATTTTCCAGCTGTACTTTAGATGACATTTTAACTGGGAGGCACATAAAGGGAAAATGTTTAAAATATAGATTGCTTCAGCTGTGAGGGGGTTTCCATCCTAGCCAATGCAAACCTTTAGGGGAAAAAACACAGGTTTTGTTACAGGTCTGTGTTACAAATGTGCAAGTCAGGAGGTTTACCTCACTGTGTCAATTTATGAAGACTGAATATTTTATTCAGGGGAGAGAAAGGGGAGAGACCCGATCCAGCAGCTATAGATGCATGTCTGATTAGGTGTATAACTTCCACTCCGAGCTCAATCACGAGCCCATTGGTGAGTTAATCCACTTCCCACATCACTGTTTGCAGGATTGTGCCCTACAACAACATAAAAGCCAAGGAATGGACAGGAGATGAATTGCAAAAACAGCTTCCACAGCACAAAATGCCTCAGGTTGATGGCTGAGAATGCACTGTGGTCTCTAGAGGCAAATTCTCTCATGCCAGCTCTCTCACTGTGTCACAGAAACATTGTTTGCTTCATTTTAGGTTTTAGATGAAGGCAAGAAAAAGAAATATTTCAGTGACACTATGTGCCATTCATGGAAGAAGTTCGCTATAACTGCCATGTTATTTTTTGCATTACAAGGGGAAACAGCACAGTATGTTGGGAATTTTGGAAATAACACAAAGGGAATGAAGCATTTACAGTGTAAATAATTATGTTGTTTCTTGTGCATATCTCTGCGCCACAGCTGTATGCTTTAGTTTTGCCCAAGGACACACTACAGGCCTGTACCCAGAGGTGCAAGGCTTGATTCTGCATGGTGCAGGGAATTGTCATCATTGGAATTACTGAGATGTCAAGCAAATGCCTACAAACTTTGCAGAACAGAGGCCAGAAAATGGGATGGCCTGCAAGAGAAAGCATCTAGCGAGTAGGAACTAGAAAAGTAGCCTACGTCTGTCTGGCCTCAGACACTCAGAAGTTGCAGTCTTTAAACCAGCTGAAATCTGCCTTTCCCTGCTTGCTCTCCCGATGATACACCCAAAAAAGCCGCTTATATTTGGAGCAGCTCCATGGCGAACCAGAGCTGGGTTCGGGTTCAGCTGAAAGAAAACAAACAAACAAACAAACAAAACAGTTTTTCAGCTTCCTGAATCCAGTTCACTGTGCTGCTGTAAAAGCAGCTCTGCCACACAACAGAAGGGGCAAAGCACAAGCGAGGATTTCGTCTGCTGACGCTGCCCCCAAAATACAGTCCAAGCAGCCTCAGTGTGAATTTGCACTCCCAGAGGTAAGCTTACCCACTGGTAGCAGAAAAAAAAAAAAAAATGCAAGCCTCATTTCAAGATAACTTCAGTATATTCCTTCTGTTTTGCACAACCGAAGATGAAACAGCTGTCCAAGGTGGGAACCATGTGACTCATTTACAACCACAGATGCAATGAATGACTTCCTCCAGCCCCTTTTTGACGGGTCAGTACCTAGCACCACTGAGAAAACCCAGCTCCATGCACAAGGGTAGGTAGATAGATGTACATATTCTGATGGTAACAGTGCCATTCCTCAGTAGTTGCAAACGCATTTAGTAAATACAGTCAAATTCACTAAAGTTCACTAAGCACTGACTAAGTTGAGATCCCTAAGTGGGTTTAAGGTAACTGTAAATGCTGAAAGGACCGAAAGCGTTGACAGGATTTGCCTTAGTTCTGAGCAGGGCTACGGCAAATATTCACCAAGAAAGAAATGCTAATATTCAAGGATTTGCATTTCATCAAAACAATTATTTTTTGAGCTTGAAAAAGAACATCCTGAGATCCTTTTCATTCACTTGGCTTCCTCTTCTGAGCACAAATCCAATTAAATTTCAAATTGCAAAATACATTTCTAATCTATCTCAGATATTTGACTTCTAACAAAATTAGGATGCCTGCATGGCAGAAACCTGCCATCCCATGAAACTCATATTTTCTATATTCCTCAGTCTCCCTGGATACAAAAAAACCCACCAATGGTATAAAATATTGTGAAAACTAAAATGTATCTGGGACAAATGGAACCATGAAGGTTTTTTCCTTGGCAGTCAAAGGGCTGTGAAGTGCTTTGTGTTCTCTGTGTGTACAGTTTACTGAATAACAGCATCGGAATTGTGTACCTAAGTATGAAATCAGTGAAATGGGGATCAAGAAAAACACCAACATGCAAGAATGATGCAAATCTTGGGCAACCAACAATGCTTTATGGCATATACCCTGGGGAGCACTAGCTATTCACAGAAGCTGTGCCTATCTCACTTTCACTCATGTGAAGAGCACCCTGAAATATTACCAACTGAATTTTTCATGATGTATCCCTTCCCAACCACCTTCTGCTACAAGGTCAAAGACCTGACCACAGGCTGCTGAAAAGAAGCATTCCCACACTTCTTGCTTCCCTCTCAATTCCAGCACATCGAAAGATTTTCAAAGTGTCTAAAAAGAAGGGAAATTATTTTCCAGAACATCACAAATGGTTTGGGGACAAATTGCATGTCAAGCTCAAAAAAAAAAATTTATTGTGAAAGCTTCTGTCAATCATAAAGTCAGGTAGCAGGAAAGTAATGTTATACAATACCTATTGGCCTGCAGGCAGAGTGGGTAGGTGTTATCTGCAGAGTATAGTATCTCCAATTACAGGAAGGGGTAAAAGACATGCTAGGAACAGAGGAAAAAGAAGGTGAAATCTGAAGGACTCTCTGATTACTTCAGGCTTATGTTCTTACATGAGGCTGCAGGAAAGGCTGAGCTAGCCCTGGGCTCCCAGGGCGCTGGGAGCCCAAAGCTCAGGCTACAGTGTGAGACCACCTCCAGCAGCACCACCATCCCCATGCACCCCAGCTGCCAGCCCTGCTCCTACCCATCCACCCAAACACAAGGCCTGCTGCCCCTCAGGAGGGAGGTGCTGCTCTGGCCCAGGCCAGGGACTGAGCCAGGATGACAAAAGAAACCTAAAAAAAAATCCTGCGGGGAAGTCTCCGAAGGGAACCTGCCGTTGGGTCAATGTAACAAAAAGGGTGGCCTTGAGGGACCACCTTGGCCCTGAGCTAGCATCACAGAAAGGCTACAGAGAGGCAGGATGGGAGAAGAAAAAAGAAAAGAGCATATAAAGTTTAATTTCTCTCCCTTTTTACCTGTGAATATGACAGTAGAAAGTCAAGGCTAAGGCTTCCAAGATTACTATTCTAAAGGCAAATTAAGTTATATCCGTATCTTCAAGATACAGCGTTGTTTGGGAGTAACTGAGGGTAGGACTCGGCCCTAGGTTCCGAACATGTGCTGTTACAATACAGAAACCCTAATAAGATACATACAGAATTTCAAAACCAGATAACTAGAACCTCTCTGGGCCATAAGACAGTTCCTATCCCAGAGCTTATCATTAGCCAAAGTCAGCTTAAAAACTGGCATTGGTTCTGGAGAAGACATTCAGGAAAGGTATATCAATAAAATAAGAATTGCTTACATATAAATCTCCCTTGAACCTTCTCCTAGTAATACTTAATCCTAAAACGTCTGCACTTTGAGCAAGCCCTGGTAAGTTCTTGGTAAAAAAAGAAGATAGAGGGGTCTCGCTCCGTACATCTCTCATCCACACAACATTTTCACAGAAAAGAAACCACCAACGGTTACAGAAACCTGGAGAAACTCAGAATACATATACAACTGTAAGGTAGAGAAAATCAAGTACTCCCACAAAGTGGAGAAAAGGAAATAAAATTAAAATTATCCCAGCCTCAACATTCCTACTTATAAACTCCAGCCTTCAAAACACTCGAAAATCCTGGCAAAGCAGTTATCCTTTCAACCTAGCTGAAATCAAGAGGTTTATGTTAATTCAGAGTGGTCCAAGTGAGGAGACAATTAGAGGCCTTCACAGAAAAAAAACCCTCTAGGTAGTGAGTTTTTGAATACAGTTGGTTTATAGCGGACCAAAAAAAAAAAAAAAGCAACTGACAATACCAGATGTGATAAAATCTTAATACTGTTGAAGTCTCCATCCATTTTCCAGTGGGAAAAGCAATGGCCCTACTCCAGTCATCGGCAATGCTTCTACCGAGTCAGTGCCATCAGGAAGATAATTTTGTCCTTGGTCCACGGTCAAACAGGTGTCTTGTGGAACTGCACCCAGGGCTACTTGCGGCCTCATGCCACGTTGGGCCTGAGCATGCCCACGAAGGTCAGAGACAACTGAGAAGCTCTTACCACAGCTTCTCAGAAGCTCAGCTCAGGCAGAACCTGAAGAGTCACAAGGACGGCATGTCAAAGGAGCAACAGCCACTCCTGGAGCCTTCTGCAGACACTCAGCTTTCACTCAGTGCTAAAAGACAGCAGGTCACTAGGTCTCAGAGTATCTCCCAAGCTCCCAGTGTAGGGGAGAAGAACATTTCCACATCACAAATCCATTTTCCCCAGTAAACACCCATCTTCTCTCCTTACCCAAACCCTACAAGAAAAGCATTGCTGGCTTGCATTGGACTAGAGCATAGCCACCAACAGACCCTACAATGCCAGCCACTTGGCATTTCTGGGCTGATTAAAAGCAGAAGGTGCAAGAAACTCCATGAAACAGGCGGTTCTGATGAGATCCCCACCTTTGTATTTCAGACCTAAAGCGGCACATGCTGGTAACAAAGAACGCTCCTGGGTGGCTGTGCAAGCCAAGGCTTTTCTAGCTTTCTGTCATCCTGGTTGTCCATTAATATTATTCAAATGGTGACTGCCTTTGCATATATTCCCTTACCAATGTCATCAACAGCATCGCACAGAACCAGCTTAAAGTACCCAAAATTGACACCTGCACTGCAACTCCCAAATCCCAAATTATAACCAATGCTTTTAGAAAGGCTGTTTTCAAGCAAATCATGTATAACATTTTCTTTAGCACCATTCCCCTGTAAGATGAAAGGAGGAAATCTCGCTAATGGCTTTTCACCTATTTTTCATTATTGTTGCTGAGAAGAATGTGCTAAAAGTAATACCAGTCATAAGAACAGGCTGAAGTGTGGGTGTGTGGCAGGTATAAGTCTGCTTTTCTTCACCTTCGTGAACATCAGTAATTCTTTCCATATCACATTATTATCAGGGGAGCATATAATGTCACCATGTGGCAGAAAAGAATTTCTGTTTCTCTTCCCACCCATTTTTTACATCCAAATTCCTACCTGACAGCTACTGATGATGACAAAACAAGGCAAAATCAAGTTTCAGTTTTCTCCTTAACTATTTTCCCATAACGAAGCAGATCGCTGCAAAATGCCTTTCTGTGTCTGGCCACTCTGTCTTGGTGGATCAGCATGAATACATTTTTGACGACTGTAACATTCATTTTTAGGCAAGGAATAACCCTCTATATCCAGTCTGCCAAAATTGTGGCTTATCCATTTTCACTCCCTCATACTAGTAACCCTGCATTTCCCTGCAACCATCACATAGGTATCTTGGTCAGTGCACATTAAAGGCTTAGCTTGCCCATTTCTTTCAAAGAAAATTAAACAGTGGGAATATGCTAGATGTGAAAAGAAAAGGAAATAGAAAAGGGGAAAGAAAAGGGCCTTCTCTATTGAAAATGAAACTTTATATCTCGGGGAACAATACAACATGTACTCTGTAGGATGCACTATGAACCCCGTATTGCATGCGGGATTTATGATCAAGGTCTCCTACAAGGATCCCTAAGTGACAAACAATTTGAGTTAAAGAAATCCGCCAGCAATGCCCTTTGCAAAAGCCTTTACTGCCATCTAATGGCACTTTTCGAGAAAGCCAGCACAGCTCTGGTTTTGAGGAGGGCTTTGGAAAGTGCCACCGCCTCATCAGGCATTCACAGCATCTTTCTAACACACTGCCCCAGTGTCCTTCAGAAGCAGAGCTGGGGACACTACTCAACCCACAGCTGCTGCAGGGTGATTAACTACCTTCACACTTGCTCTTTAATAAACTCTATGCGTTAATCCCAGCTTTGCAATGGTTCAAAAAAAGCATGAACCATAGATTTATACCTGAAAGGGCTTTGCCCTGAGAACAAACCCCCACGAGCAGCAGATAGCTGTGTCTCTCACGAAACTCACAGGAGGCACTGACTGCCCACCTGAGCACCAGGTAGTGCTGGGCCACGCTGGCATGGAGCAACACCTCCTAAGCAGGATGAGGCACCCACCCCTACAGTGACAAGAAAGAAGCAAGGGGCTAGCTCTGATTAAGCATCTAGCAAATGATGGAGAAAAAAAGTGGCTGTGGACTGAACTATGAAGGAACACAGGTCAGGACCATCTCCCACAAGCGCTGCCCAAAGGCACGGAGTGGGGTGAAAGCAGGCTGCAGCGAGGAACGCTGCTTAGCCTGTGCTAGCTTGGTGCTTATCCGCCCAGGGAGGGAAGCCCTCTGCGCTGAACCCATCTCTAGGCAATGACATCCCCTTCATTCCTGCTTGGCTGTCCCCACAACTTTGCAACCACCTTCTGGTTTGGATTTTTCTGGATAATCACTCGTCTCCACTTTTGGTTTAACGTCACCTGGCTTAAGAGTAATTTCAGGGTGGCTATACTGGAAAATTGGTATAACAGAAAGTCTTGAAGCAACTATCTTCTAAATATGTGTTTCCAAGAGAAAAAAAGAGGGGGTAACGAGAAATTTCTCCAGCAAGCTGCATAAAAGCTCAAAATACAACAGCTATAGAGAAGAGTGCTTACCAAAACCCATCAATTAGCTAGGAAAGATCTGTGATGCTGGCAAGATTGTGGGGAGCACAACTGAACCCAAGGGCCCTGAATGAGCAAGTAAATGCTCAAAAAAACAAAAAGAAGGTGTATAGAACATGAAACTACATTGCACTCACAACTGTTTTCTTTCCACTTTCAAGATCCAAAATGAATAACCTAACCAAACCCAGGGAAAAATATTCCATCACTGCCTCATTAGTATCATCTTGAAATGTCCAGGAAGCATTAAATTCTTTTCTCAGGTAAAATCCCATCAGGTTGGAAATTTACAGGTACAAAGGAGGACAGGATTTAGCCTAGAACGGTATGATCGTATAAACTTATCAATATAAAGAAACAGATAACTTTAAACTATTTCACTTTAAAATTAAAAATCACTAATGGAAGGAAGGTTCAAAAATCAGCTCTCAGCTAGTGTCTGTTTCTAGGATAGATATGAGTACAATACTTTGTCCTCCCCTTGTCTGTCTGCTACTGTGGTGTTCATTAGTATGTAATTAAGACATTTCTGTAAGGTGCACATCCATGGCATGTCCTAAGGGTCTCAAAGCATTATTTAGACAGCAGGCACCTTGACATAGCACAGCAGAGAACCCAAATTTCCATTCGCGCTGCAGCTTTTGTGATCATTTTCTCAGTCCAGAAGTTATCAGTGACCTATATTATCACCCAACGTGCCGGTGAATTAAGAGAACTTCTCTGTAACATATTTACACCTCTCTGACAACTCAGCCCTCATAAAGAGTTCTGCAAGACAAGTTGTGTTTGAACAAATTTTCATGGAAATTTCACTTTGTGCTTATCACTGGAATATGTTTTGTCTCCCGATTAAAATACTTTCAGGGCAATTTGTGTTCAGTAACCAGATGAATTCTTAAGGCCTATCAGATGAAAGGTGCAGCAGCTCTTGTTAGGATATCTTGTAATACTATAGAGATAACTACCGATAAAACCCCAAATACCCATATTTTTCAGGCCAGATGATTAGAAAAGGAATCCTACAGTTAAGTTGGACAAATAAAATTTAATTTGTTTAAATTTCAAACTTGAGTAAATGAGTGGAATAGATGCATGGGATCACACGTGTTTGCCCAGGTTGTTTTGAGTGCTTCCCTTACTGATGGCCATAGGCAGCTACAGAAAAAAATGTATTACATCCTCCTTAAAGAAAATCAGAGCAAGGAAAAAAACATAAAGGCTTAGGATGAGGAATAATATGGAACCTTTATGATACACCACATAGTATAAAAAAAACTGAACCACATTGTTAATGCTGATATTACTTTCTTATTTTCAAGAAAGAGTTGCCCTATTTTTTGGAGGGAGCAGGTCAGCCTAATGAACACAAAGTGCGTTACTTCAACCACCTGTAATGATTCAGTCATTTCTGGATGTAAACACATACGCACAAACATGCATGCACGCACACACACACATCCTGAATTCTCAGCACAGGAGCTGAGATGAAAATAAGTAAGTGTGAATATAAACACTGGTTATGAACCTGCAGATGTGAAATCTGATGCCAACATGGAATTGCTTTGAGTTGCCTCGTTGATAAATGTACTGGAAAGACTAGCATACCTTTCAAGGACAGCATGCTCTGTGATCAATTGGCTGGATTTTCTTGAAACCTTTAATATACCATGCAGTAAAGGGATAATAAAATAATCTCTCTGCATTTGCAGTACCTAACAGGAATTTGAGCTACACACGAATACATCCTGAGTGATCCAAGACAAGTGTGCTGTAACGACAGAATTGTTGCTGAGCCCCTCCAGTACAAGTCCCCATGAAAAAGCATTTCCAGTCTGAAAAACAAAAGGCAGAGAAAGAGGAAGAGTTTAAGATTCCTGATCCCAGTTCTTGCAGTAGCTAATCTCAGGCTCCAGCCTGTGCTCTTTCCTCTTCAAAGACCGCAGTGTAACATTCAAAGACTGCAGTACAATATTTTCCTTAAGCTCTGCATATTCCCTATACTGTATCTATATGGAAATATGTCCACTTAGTCATACATCGATTCCACTTGTTTATTCAAGTATTATTTCAACATCCCTTTCCCTCTCATTTCACAATATCAGCTATGAGGGTTGTTGTATAGCCTTTTGCACTCTTTTTAACATTAGAGGAGATTGCTATAGATAGCCTTGAGCCAGAAAACCTTGCTGTCATTATTTTTCCACAGATGCTGGGATCACCTAGATCCTCTTAAATCTTCTTCACAATGTCCCAATGGACAGCAATGGAGTATTTTCAGCTCATGAATCCTTTCTTTAGAATAATCTACCTAGGCAGCAATAGCTGTATTCAGTCTGAGCAAAAATGCAGGTTTTTTTCCTAGGTCTTCCATTTAGCTATAGAGTCATAACATGTCGCTTGGCTGTATCTGAATTCAAAATAAGTGATCTTTAATGTATTTAACAATACTGCTTTAAAATGGCCTAGGAAAAGCTTTGCAGCGGAATTTGTTTCCTGAGAAGATAAGAGTGGGGAGAATAATTTCTGATTTTATGGCTGGAACGCCGTATTAAGAGGTCTTCTCAGCTATTTTTTAGCAAATAAAAATATTCAGCTACTCACCACTTTTCTCCTCCAGGGAATCTCAGAGTCCTCCACACTAGTTCCAGCTGAGGAACTTGCAAGGGATGTTATAAACAACCATTTACATAACTCCGCTGACGCTAATACCGTCAGTGACACTGGCTGAGAAAGTCCACCTGACCGCACCTGGGCAGGAGGACCACGCACAGATTCCTGTCCACCCTCATTCTGGCTATGACTCGAAACATCCTCTGCCACTGGGCAGCCCAGGGATTGGCACCCGCTGCCTTAATGACATTTTCCTCTCTCTGTTTTCCAGGGAATAACTCAGTGCTTACAGTATCCCTTCCCCTTAGTTGCAGCAGACAGCATTTAATTGCCACGTGTCATCATCCCACCTGGTTCCACATCCAAAATCCCAGGTCAAAGCTGATTTTGTTATATTTTATCCCAAAGACAAATGTTTCTTTTCCTAGTGAGTGCTACGCTTTACCAAGTAAATTCTTATCCTAGGAGCACAGTGTGAATTGCAAGACCGAAAAAAAGGAAGCTTCATGAGAAGAAGCTTTCTTTCAAAAGTTAATGCATGAGCTTATGTGGAAAGCTGAAGGAAGGAAAGGGAAGGGAAGGAAAGGAAAGAAAAGGAAAGGAGAGGGAGAGAGAGACACACACTAGCACTCCCTGGACTGTCAAGTAGGATGCATGCTTCACTAGGTAGTCATATGGCATTTTTCACCTTTCTAAGCAAGGATGCTTTTAAACCCTCTATATCTGTCAGTCCTTGCTAACTCACACACCCAAATGTGACACTGAATCTAGTATCTTCTGCCCATCCACTGTATGGTACTGGCTGTAACTTCAGCAGGTGCGTGCCTCCTGGTATAGCCTACCCAGCATTTTCCCAGGCAAAAGGATTCTGTTACACTCTTTTACAGAAAGCACTATAAACAAATTTCCTAGAGAGAAAGACTTCTGTAGAGTTTCTCCACTCCGATTGCTTTACTTGAAGCTGAGGCTTGCTGTTCTTGCTGTTCCTTCAAAGCTCACTGTATTTTGATAAAGGACATCAGTGGCTGCAAACCCTTTCATCAAAGAGGCATTGACTATTTAATTTTACAGTTGTGGCTCTTTTCCACAAGGAATACAGAGAATTCATTAGTAATCACACATCAGAGAGTGCATCCACCTACATGTTCCTCTCCTTTGGCAATTGTATAATTACACAATCATCTCTTATCAAAGAAACTTTTCCCTTTAACTTCTACACAATAATTGCCCATGGCTTTGCTTCCCTTTATCTCCCATGAAGAGAGGGAAACGCTAAAAACACTTGTGTCGAGTGCTGCTCTGGTTTCCTTTAAACAGCAAAACACAGGGCATGTGCAGAGAGAAATGTTAATCTACTCCCAAAACCACAGAAAGTAAAACTCAACCAAAAAATCTTCCAGTCGGCAAGTGACAACCACGCGCTACGGGGGCGAGAAGGAGCGGGACCCTCAAGCCGTCGCTGTTCTGTCTCTGTACTGCTCCTTCTCTCGCTTTTTTAATTCCTTGTTGGCATTTTGTTATTAGTCCCCACACAGTAAACAACGGGTTGCAAATTCTGACAAAATGAACTGCTGAAAGGATTATTCATCCCTCTGTGAGATTGCTCTGTGAGCTGAGAGCTACATGTTCTGCATTCTGTGACTAAGATACAGTCCCATGTGTTTTCCCAGTTCAATCAAGTGTGCGAAGAACTGTCACAATAGTCCTTGATGCCAAGAAAATAAAATTTAGGGTAGAATGGGAAACCTGAGTTGCATTTTAATGGCATTTCGTTTGCACCTGTTTTCTCTACTCTTTGTTTATTTTACTCTTTTTTAATCTTTATTGACAATTCATTAAAGCCTTATCATCCCTCTCAACAGCAAAAGAAAAGGGAGTTGTTATTGTACCTGTCTGGATAATTGTTACTGAAGTGTTGTCAAATTCTTAGAAGTGGCTATATATCTTTCATGTCAGGCCACTGGGACTGATACAAAAACATTTCCAGCTTCTGCAGGGTTTGGGCTTTTTTTTCCTCGCCTTTAGAAGAAGCTGTAAAAAGAACAAATAAGTCAAAATGATAAATTATGACAGGAAAAAAAAAATCAACATTTGAATTGCTTGATAATAGTGAGAGCGTGGGGCTTGAGGGAAGATTAGAGCAGCGTCAGGCAAGAACAGCACTGAAAGTTATTTAGAAGTGATAGAAACCCTCTAGGATCTGCAATCCCACCATTGTTTCCCTTTGGAAAAGCAGTTTTCAGAAGCTCCAATTAACCTTAATTGAATTCTGCCTTAGCAATATCTAGAATTTTAATTGACTGGGAAGGTGATCATAAATCTCTGTTCAAAATATGGCTTGGCCATTAGCAATTCCCAGAATGGCCCAACAAAGTGTCATAGAAAAGGACTTGCCTATTCTGCAGGTAAGGCTGCCTGTAGACTATAAACATTCAGAAGGGAAAATCCCAGTAGCAAAAGCCAGCCCTGCGAATAGTCTTTTTCTCCAGCGCTGATAGCTATGAATAAGAACCAGTGACTCCTGTGACCAGCATATTCGTGTATATACTTTCCACAGCATCCTTAAAGATTGTTTATTCCATCTCTCGCTTGCCTTCCTCTGCTCTTACATTTGGCTCTAATGCTGGGTGTTTAGCTTCCACTTTAAACATAATCACATCCTTGTTTCTCTGGTGCTGGCCTCCATTACTTACATGCTTGTCTCTCACATATTCTGCTTGTTCACTTTTAGGTCAGGTTACTTTCAATCTGGCTGATATTCAGCTGTTCTGGGGATCTGGTGTTTGCAAATAAAACTCTGCAAGATTGCTGCATTCATGGTACTGAATTGCAATGGCTTTCAAGTGCCTAATTCCTTTTTAAAACCTGCCCTTGATCACCTTGCATTAGCCCAAACTTTTGGTCTTAGAGAGATCTCAAAAACATCTTATCCTTCAGTCATCAAGAGATGCCTACTAGCCATCCTGTGCCACTATGACACGTGGAAAGGAGCTCTTTTGCCACTGCTAAGTACACATTTCTTGAACTTGAACTGACAGTCCAACCACACAGGGACAAAAGAGATGACTGTACCCACACCACAAACTTCTGACAGGACAGTGATGTGGTGAGGGTGGAGGGGTTTGATCCTTGGTGGATACAGACACAGCCTGTGCAAGGACTCTCATGTCTCTGTCTTGGGTTTCCTAAACAAAAATGCGACATGCATTGTTTTGTGCTATGCAAGCCTGCGCATGGAAAACACATCTAACACAATGTATATGCTATACAGTCAAATTGCATATGTGCAGTGGCCATTTGCAGATGCCTGGGAAGAGAAGGAGACGTCATCCATTCCCCGCATTAACCCACACAGGGCAAGAGTTATGCTAGGAAAAAAATGCCTTGTGTATGTATCTTTATGGATACACTAGCACAACAGCATTTTTCCTGAGAAGGAGGCAAAGAGCATCTCTGTGTCCACAGGGTTGTGACCCACCACTATGAATTCAACACATGCTGAAGGTCCCACAAAAAGGGCACATGCAACCCCTCTCCTTGCACCTACACCAGGCTCTTCCAACCCAGCACAGAGGCACAACCAGAGCTCAGCCCAAGGCAAGGGGTTTTAAAGAGGGCCGTGAGTTCAGTCTCATTTGAAGACCTACCAAGTAGGTAGGTCTTACAGCGCTCATGATCATCATAGCATGGCCATTAACCCTCACAAACGTCCCTGGCCAGCAGGCAATTACTGCTGTCTCAATTTTGTAGACAAATGAGCTAATAGTGAGTGAGTCTGAGGAGAAAGAGAGCAAACACAGACACAAACACTCAGATATTCACACCTGCACATCAGGACCTGCTGGATACTTCTAGTTCCTAGTAAGGTCAGCGGGTGGTAGAAATCCTCAGCACCTCTGAAAAGTCAAAGGTGCTCAGTTAGAAGTGAAACAGAAGCCTTAACGACCTTAGTGCTACGGTAATCAGAAGGACAAGCAAAAGCTCCTGAGGTCTTTTTCTTCACTGCAGGATATAAATCCCATGTATTTTAATAGGAATTTATGTCTTGCAGGGAAAAGATAGGACCTTAGCTTCTAGTTCTGCACAGAGGCGGCATCTCCTCTCTCCTTCTCTTCCACATCTTTTTCCTTTCTCAAAAGAGAAGCAGCAAGAATAGTGACTTGCTACTGTTTCTGTAGCCACAGATTGGATTTAGACAGGAATGACTGATTAGAAGTTGTGAATTAGGGTGATTTTGCTGACTCTGTGAAATCGCTAGTAGAGGAGGCCGGGCAGCTGAGTGACAGAGCTAGAAAACACATTAGAGTGAAGTTAAGCTTGCAAGCAGCTGTATGGAGCAAAGAGGCCAATAAAGAAAAGAAACAAGATTGTGATCATATTAAGAAGTTTTAATAGACTGAGAAAGCTAGACACAAAGGGAAATCAGGCATCAGAACTAAAACCTGCTTCAAGATCAAAAGGGAGCAAGGAAGAGACAGAAGGGAGCTAAGTGACCCAAGTTATCTCACCTAGGCGAGAAGCTGTCCAGCCACCCAGGTCGGACTCAGGCAGGGCTCAGAGAGAAGTGGAAGCAAAATGCCAACAGCATGGAGAAAGACAGTTTACAGACCAAAGTACAAGACGTTGTAAGGATGAGCCCAAGGCTGAGCACATGGTATAGATGCAGTACAGCAGCATCAAGACTCATTAAAGAAAAGCTCATCTTGGGAAAAGCAGAGCTGCTACACTGATTGGTGAGCAAGAGACAGGAATAATTTTCAAGCCCTCCATGTTATTGCCTCACCTTACAGCAGAGGTTTTTCCCTTAAAGAAGGGTGATTTTGTAAACTGCTGGCAATGGTAACTCCACATAACTTGCAAACATTTTCCAAATAAATTTTCCAAATAAAATACAGTAGACACCTTCAAAGCATCACAGCTACACACGGAGGCTTCAGTTGGAAATGCCATCATCAAGTGCAAGTGCACAAGATTCACAAGAGAACAGAGCTATGCAACACAACTTGGATCTTTTATTACACATAGGAAGGTTAGGGCAGGAGCCACCACAGCCAATTTGGAATTTATCACCTGCCTTTGTAGGGGATGCTTCCTACACTGACTGTAAGGGAAGCCCAGCCAGCAAGTTTACATCAGATATCTAACTCAGTAAAGACAGCTCCAGAGAAAAGCTCACACAGGACTACAGTTCTAAATTAAAACCCATTATAAAGGCAAGAGTTCAGTTCAAAACCAAATGGATTTATAATAAAAATTACTAAATAATACTTGTCCCATACAGTCTTTCTCATGATGACACCATCACAGTACCAGAAAACAGAAGCGACAGTATTCATTCCAATTTATAAATGGGAAATTTGAGGCAAGGAGTGATTTGTCCTGTGCCACTTCCCAGGCCAGTAACCAAGCTGAAATCAGACCCAAGCAATCTCAGTCAGCAGCGCATATCAGCCAGGAGCCGCACCGCCTCCCAGACGCTAAAGGAGATGCTCTGCAGTAGACAATTAACCTCGTAAATCCACACTGAACTTAGTTTCCCCTTTCCAAAAAGAGGACGGAAGACTCAAGGTGGCCAAGCAGTGGAAAGCTCTCTCTCTTCAAAAGATTGAATTTGAGAGAGAAGAATTTGGCATCCCGTAGCAAGATCTTTATGTCAAGGCTGCATGTAATGGAGCCTAGTATACTGCGGTTGGGAGCGAAGATTTAACAGCCTGTATCCGAGGTGGCTGTATAAAACAGGGCATTACAGTGAAAGTTGAATGCGCTCTGGAAATGATCAAATGAATTACCGTCCATACCTAGAGGATGCTCCAAACTGACAGTTTGGAAAGTGACTTTAATGGCGTTGGTAGAAGTGGAGGGTGACACTCATGATGGGCAGTGTTTGATGTTACATTGAGCACTTGGCCCCGGAGCATCTGCAATTTCCCTACATATTGATTTTATGGTGGTTTTCCACTTGTCTAAAGCCCGAGTGCCTTGCAAAGGACTCGGTCTTCTCTCCAGGCCTCATCAAGAGCAGGAGGAAAATGTGCCTTTGTCAAGACCGCAGGACGGTGCTGCCAGCAGAGACCTCTGCCTGGGTATCCACCACTCCAGCCATCGCCATCCCTCTTCACCCTCAGGAAGCCATCAGTTAAGTCAGCCACAGGCAAAGGAGGCAGGCTGAGCATGTTGCTGCGGCGTGCCTGAGGAGCAGGCAAGCCCTCAAGGGATCAAGTCATCCCCAAGCTCGGTGCAACTGCATCTGCACTGCCCAGTGCCCAAGCTGCTGAGCTTGGAGGGGCCGCAAAAGCCTCCTCCCAGACTGAAGTGACGGGCATCTATGTCTAGGAGCAACCTGAAGACCAAGAGGAAGTCTGCAGCAGGGACTGTACCCGCACGCACCAGATACTGACCTGCCTGCCTGTATTTCATCCCAAACCCAGGGAAGCGGCAGCTGAGCCTGAGGTCTGCCAGGCAGTTCCACAGCCGACTGGCACTGTCAGCCCACTGATCCCCGCCCCTGCTGGCTGCAAGCTCAGGTCCCAGTGGGAGCTCCCACTTCAGAAGAATAACTGATTTTGAGGCCTTTTCTCATGTTAGCTCAGCAACCACTTTCCGCAGCCGGGGAGGGGACAGCGGGAAAAGCAGGCTGCCCCGGTGCCTGCCTCCTCCACTAGTACAGGGGTGCCTCCATGGTGGGTCAGGGTGCCCATGGCGGGGACCGGGCATCAAGCAAGTGGGGGCAGGAGGGAGGGCAGCAGTAAAACAGTGCAGCCTGTGAGAGTTAAGTGGCTTTTCTGACTTTAACGCTCTGCAAATGTGGCCTAAGGAAGGAAAAGCAGTTTTCTGGTTACGTCTCTTTGTGCTACGTAAAAGGGTGCCAAGGATGTTCTCGAGCATCTTTCAAACCTGCCACTTTCTCCCCTGTGTTTCATTGTATTTTTACCTACCCCGTTTTTCTTAGAAGGCTTTATGGAAAAGAGGTGGAGTAGAAAGATTATTATTTTAGCTACTCCTACTGAAAAGCAAATGGTTGTTACCAAGAACATGTAGTGTATATTGGGTGTTTTGTGTATTTTCCCCACCCCTTCCCTAACTCCCAGAAACAAGGAGAAGAGCTGTCTCTGCACACCCCGGCTGCTCCTTTGAGAGCCAAGACATTTCTGTTGCCTCCAGGGAAATAAAGTGAAAAGCAGACTTCATACCCTTGCTATTTCTGATTTTACGAAGACAGAAGGACATTTGCAAGCTTTTCTCATGTATCACAAGGGAGCAGAAAGGATTAAAAACACGGACCTGTTTTCTCCTCCTGCTACTTTTAATAGTCTCTCAGCCCTCGAACCTATTTATGTGCAGGATAAGCCAAGGTGCACACGGGCAGCCTAACCTGCCACGCATTAAAGGACATCTTGGGGGTACGGGCCCATTGGACGAGTGATCTGGGCAAAGGACCTGGCAGCGACAGCACAGAGGGTGTCCTGGGCTTTGAACAAGCATGGGAGGGAAGTACGGAGGACCAAAAAACCAGCTGGGCCCATTTTCTCTCCCCATCCCACATCCCTGCTGGCACACAAAGCCCAGCCCTCCCTCTCCGGTCAGCATCACCTTGTGAAACATCCAGACCCCAGCCGAGACAGCCTTCAAATATGACTATATGACTGTATTTTCTATGGTATCTTTCATAAAGCAGGTTATTATTTTTCTGGCAACTCACTCATGAGCTACTGACCCATGGGCAGGTTTTCCTCTTTGATGGTAACAGCCTTACATTTATGACACAGGCATATCGATTGCATCTCCGTAGCACCCAAATTCAGCTCTTTTAATAGAGGTTTTGTTGTTGTTGTTTTCCCCAGCATACCAAGAACATCTCTTTTAAAATATATCTAGCTTGTTTAGTATCATGGATGGTCTATTTCTCTGGCAGTAAAATATCCACTCTGTCATCAGGTTCTGAGTTGAAATCAATCCAGAAATACAATGTTAGTTCAATAATGACCCACTTCAGCAGAATAAATCATTGCTTACCTCACCGCAAGCGCAGCTCGCGCTGCACCCAGTCATCTATTTGGAACCCATTACTCCCTATAATCAACAGCGTGGCTGTTCGGGGGGCTGCTCTCTTCCCTTTCTACGCAGGAATACGCATGATCTCACCCGCTCCCTTTTAAGTGCCTGTGGATATTTGATGCTCAGCTGCAAGGGTCGCATAATGGAGGCAATGCATCTTCAGTGAAGAAAAATGACAGAATAAGAAGACTAAACCAATTCATCACTTAATGCAAAGCGTTATTGTGCTGCAACGAGAGCATCGCACCCGGATTGATTACAAACAAGATGACACCTCCCTATGGACTGTCTGCTATATTATTATAAATAAATACCCATTCATTTTAGAGTCTGTATTACTGCAGAGGATAGATTATACCTCAGGTACACAGTAAATATCCCATTGACTACAACGTCCCTTCCTCGGCAACAAATGAGTTTTGTCTCACATAATACAGTTTCATAAACAAGATAAGGGAACAGAGAAACACCAAGAGACGGAGAGATCTGCAAAAAGCTCAACTAATATTAAGGAGCTATTTCCATGAAGGACATGCTAAAAATTCAGTGACTCGCTGTCAGAGGGGAGTCAAGGAGGGGTGGCAGCCCTAGAAAGCCCTAGAAAGCTTCCTGAGTCCTCCAGACGTCACTGAGACAAAAGCAAACCTTTCTGGTTTCAAACCTCTAGCAGTTCATGCTAACCAGCTCTAATCACGCATGCCACAGCATTCGGCAAAATGAAATAAGGGCAGTTTAAAAGGCTGCGTACTGAAAAGTGAACAGTCTGGGAGAAATCTGGCTTGTCTTTATCTCCTTCTCCCCTCTGCCTGCTGAGCCGTCACCTCCAGGTGCTGCTGGAGTGCTCTCTGCCCAGCACAGCCCAGGCACCTGCTGTTCCCCCCAGCCACTGCCCAGGCGAGACACGGACACCCAAATACTGGGCCACAGCTTGGCAAGCACAAGAAAGGCTGGTTAAAGGAAGGCTGTGCCAAATATGCATTATTTATTGACCATTTCTCTTATTTACCCTAGGGGTTTTAAGCACTCTGCACCAGGGGACGGTATTTTAAGCCAACAGCAAAAGTGTCGCCATCAGCTCCACTCTCAGTGCCTGCACTTGGGTCAGAGCAAGGCTACTCCTGCAGCCCCGCAGCTTCAGCAGCTGTCTGCTCACGTACTTCGGCTGCAAAAAGAAATACCTTCTTTCCTCCTCTGTCCTACTCAGTTGGCCTCCAGTGGTTTGCGAGGACTGAGGGTTATTTGTGCAATGCTCTGCCAGCCTCACGCGGATCATGACAGCCCCTGAAAATCCAGAGATTTGGGGCGGGGCGGGGGGGGCGTGTGTGTGGTGAAATAATAGTGGCTTTTATCAGTCTTCCACAGATGTAGGCTGGGGGGAAATGTCACCTCCACAATTCACAACGTGATCTACAAGCCTGGAAATGTTACATGCAGGTATGGTGACTGCACCCCTTTACCTTCCAGGCAACCCGGTGCCCGGCAGTTTGGTGGGCAAGGGGAAGACTCCTCCGAAAAAATTAACGCTTCTCACTTCACAGGCATTTATTCTGCCTTTGAAGGACCAGGGAGCTTGATGGTTGCTCACATTTTGGCTACCAAAGCCAACTGAGCCTGTGGGTGGGCTTTAAGAGTACAAAGGAATGGATGAAAAGCCACGACAGGAGTACCGGACAGGAGCATGATGCTGGTTGGGCCTCTCACCCCTGCTCAGCAGAGAGAGCAGCATGCAGCCTCGCATGGCAGGGCATGCCAGCGCTCATCGGCTGACACTGTTTGTCCCTCTGCACCTCTCCACTCTCCTCTTGTTCACAGCCGGTCGCGTGACATCTACCGGCTCCTTCCAAAAGGCCTCAAGATGTTGGCACCAGAGGTGGGGGAATATTGCCATTAGAAAGCTGCAAGAAATAAATAAAATATATTTGCCACAAATAGTCAAGCTGTGGAGTTGGGGGTTTCCCCTCATTTTTCTTTTCATGAGCTGGATTGCCAGACAGATCTACAGAAGCCAGCTGAGAAAAGAACCTCACCCAGATGTAGCATTTTACACTACCCCTGATGCTCGCGCCTTTCACCCCTCCTTCTCCAAACTGAAGAAGTGAAAACCTTCGAGATGCTTTTGATTTTGTATGTGTCAAAAAGAGAAAAATCCTCAGCCTTCCCACATGCTCTACAAAACAAATAAGAATTGTCCCATTTCACAGATAAGGAGGCTGAAAAAACAGCCAACAGATTGGAGATCGATACAACTGAAGAAGTTGTGGAAAAGCAAGGAAATCATCCAGATTTGCAGCTGCCAAAGCCTGTGCCTTGATGTTGTTCACTGGGGAGGCCTCACACATGTGGGAGAACAGCTTTGAAAAGCAACAGTATCGTTTGCTAATGTCGGTAGCAGAATATAAAGTGGAAACAAAAGCAGTATTTTTCTTCCCCTTTCTGTCCTCTCCTTTTTTCCTTCGCTTCAGCGGCAGAGAAACACTTCCCTATGTAGGCACAGAAAAAGCGAAGATAATCAGGCAATTTTCCATCTCCAATCAAAATGGCAACTTTCCCTTTGATTATAAATTCAAAATAAAATGAATATTGTTCCGTTTCCTTTGAATGTTTTACAAAAAGCAATTGCCATTTTTCAGTTGTGTCTGCTGGCTTCCTCCCTACACATTATTTTCACTCCAGGCCTTTCCAGGCATGTTTCGTAAAAGCATTAACTGATATTCATCCGACACGGAGCTGCTCTTTCCATTTCTCTTTCAGTTTAACAGAACCCTCCGGACCGCGGTGAGGACGATTTTGAGCCATCACACTGTTTCGTACACCCTCAGTCTCTTTTTCTGTGTGAGGGAACCCCATTATGGAAAGACAAGGTATAAAACCCTCCAGTTCCTCCTTCAAGCGAGGCACGTCCTTCCAGCCCACAGCTGGTATCTAGGGCTCCGTTGTGCCCTTACCAAGATTAAAGAGGAGAGAAGAGGCGAGTTCAGAGCTTGCACGGCTCATTGCACGACTGTGGAAAGTCCCCCTGCAGCTCTTTTATGCTAATGAAAGCGGAATGGGAAAATTTTGCTAAGTAACTAATATGGGAACAGAGACAAATTGTAGTAAAACACAATACGAGTGCTTTGTGTCCCTACATGCACCTCAGAAATAGCCACAAAGTTTGCATTAGATCAAGGATTTTGCTGGCATCGTAGTAAATAAAAAATATAATAAAGCCACCACACTTCATCACTAGGTCTGCAAGTGTCATACCGAGGGATTCATACCCGTCCCCCGCTCCACCAAGGTGGGGAGCAGAGCTGCTGAAAAAATCAATTATATCAGACATGCAAAGGGATGTAATACCAGCACATAAGTCCCATCCAAGGCCTTTCTGAATGGGTAGGACCACTTGTTAGATTTGCATATGGGCGGCAGCGTTGACTGTTTCCAAATTTCATGGTATTTAAGTGTCAGGAGATCAAAGGGAGCTTGACGAGACCAGCTCACCCACTTCCTACATATATTAGCCAGGTCCAAAGTCACAAGAAAATAATGAACAAATCACCACAAATGCTCACTGCTCTGCACCCAGGGCTGATGTACGGCACAGCGGGAGGGCGGCAGAAACAGGCCATGGCCAGGCAAGGAGAGATGCGATGGCCAGGTGAGACCTGAGAAGAGGGTCTGAGTAGCCCACTCACCTCTCTCTCATGAGCATCTCTCCCTGATGCTGGTCACCCTGCATCCCAGGAGGTCACCGCTGCAGCATCCTCACCCCTTGGGCAAGCTGAGTCACCCTCAGGGAGTGAGGACACCCGGGTTTTTACCTTACCTTTGCATGAGGATATCAGTGTCATGCACAAGGGTGTGTGCGCGTCATTCCTTAGCAGGGGGGAAAAAAGGCCACACGGATAAAATGAAGGCTGATCTGGCACAGCGGTGTGTTTGTATGTTCCATTGCCTGCCAAACCAAACAGCAGCAATACTCCCAGTGTAGCAAAACCCAGCTCTCAACACTCTCTTCCAAGATAAAATCTTTAAGAAAGCAAATTTTGTAATTTTGAGGACATCTGTGATGCTAAACCCACACTGGAATGTAAACAAAAAGTAGCAAAAGCCAGACTTGCCTTGTTTTCAGCTCTGCCTAAAGCACTATTTATTAGTGCCATAACTAGCTGGCTGAAACATCCTTAGAATTGATTAAAAACCTGGAGAAAAAGAAGGAGGAAGAATGGCATTACGCCACACAAGAAACATTTATTCTTTCCAACTAAGACAACACAAACATGGAGGCTAACGTAGCCAGCAAAAACTGCCCATTGCACACTCTCTTATTTCTTCGTAGTCTATTCTTCCTGAAAGCTTCATTAAAGGGTTAATTAAAACTCTCCACAATCCAGAAAAAAAAAAGATTTTTTTAAAAAGAAACTCCAGAAACTAGATGAAAATTGTTCCTTCATTGCAGTCAGTGGACTTTTTCTTATTTACTGTTATTTTCGGTCTGTGCCCTGAGAGGAAGAAGATTAAAGCATGCTCTATCCTACCACCTGCCCTTTGCAAAGGCAAGGACAGATGAAGGCGAGATGGCCACCAGCCTCCCGTGCCTTGCTTAGAAAGGGCTCTCAGGGACTTAATTTTCCCAAGCAGCACTGAATGTCTCTTGCAAACTCTAGGGGGATAAAGAAGAGGAAAACATTTTTATTTTGGATGTAATTGAAAATATGTTTTCCAGTCATTTACACACCCTCTCCAAATAGCTTGCCTTTTTTTTTTTTCCCCTAATTTAATCATCCATTCCACCGGCTTCTGAAATTCTCTGTATAGACAGTGACATCTAGTGAAGGAAAACTGAACTTGTGTAGACACAGGGCTGCACCTGCAAGAGCTAAGATGGGGATTTGGAAATGCTGGAATGGAGATCACCAAGGGTCACTTGCAAACAAGGCTGAATTACAACCCAGCAGAAACTCATTTATTCACCTAGCAACAAAAATCGAGTGCTTGCAAGGCACTGCATTTCACTTGCCTGGAAAAAATAGAATTTGAAAGCAAGGCTGAGTTCACAGGACATTTCTGATTGCCGGAGGGGCTGCCAAGCGCCAGCTGAAGCCCACCAACGCATGGAAGGACGCGATGGCAGACCCCATCCTTATAATTACACCTGTGACAGGTACATCTGCAGCTGCTGCGATGCCAAAACGCTTGATGGCAACCCCAGCCTTCGCACCCCGGACAGTGTAATGAAACCTCTGTCCCCATGATTGCAATTATGGGAGCTAATTTTGGGGAGGAAGAAGCCTGGGATAACTTGATCGGCTATTGTGAAGCAAAGAGAACCTGAATGTTTCTCACTGCTGCTATTAAAAAGCCACGACCCTCTCCACCCCACGGCCACATGAGCCTTCCCGAGCACCCGCCTTGAACTCTGGCACGCAAACAACTCTTAATGAGCCCCATGTCTTCTCTCATGTTGGAAGAAGTATTTCTCTGGCAGCAGAGGCGTATGCATTTGGGACTAAGCAGAGTGGTTCAACTGTGAGCTGGGTAATAGGCAACAGTGCTCGGAGGAACTCGGAGGGGGAATTGGAGCGGTCAGCATCGCAATTAGCCTGAACATTGAGAATGCCTCTGCCCTACCTCCTCCGCAAGGACTTCCCCCCTGAGCCTGACGAGATAGTGTTGGAAACAAGAAACAGATCCCATCCCTGCTGTAGGTCCCCCTCACGCAGCGGTAAAGGTCCAGGAGAGGAGAGAGCAGGCTCCCAAAGCCGGAGGGAGGGCTGGGGTGCGGACAGCGTGCCGACTGCCTGCCTGGGAGCCCGCTGCCTTCAAACCACTGCCAAGGTGGTGGACAGCAAAAGAAAAAAACAAACAGACGGCAAATTCACCTGCAGCAGATGCCTGGTTTGTCACCAACAAGAGGAGGTGCTCTTACACATCCTACAACCTCCTAGCATTTGGGGGAATGAAAGGGGATAAGTTTGCAGCCATGGAAGAAAGACACCAGGAATCGGGGGGGGGGGGGGGGGGGGGGGTACTGCAAGGAGAGAAACTCTGAAAAAAAGAGGGAGATGAGTTAAAAGAGAAAGAAACAAGCTAAGGGACAGGAACAGCAGCGCTTCTGAGCACAGGTATGGCTGCTCTTGTGGCAGTGCAAAATAAAGCAGAAGATACTACAGCTATCATGAGGGTAATCAATAAAATGTACCTTGCTACCTCTGACGTCTGTGCAAACAGCCCAGTGAGCAATGCTGGGGGTCACGGGTGCTGGGAGGGGCTGCTGGCACGTCTCTCGCAAATTCAAGGAGAAGCCCATCCACTTTCCAGGGTGAGCCCAGGATCCCCGCATTAGATGAAGGGAGCGCCAAGCACACTCAGGAGGACCTGACCCGTGGGCAGCGCTGCACTTGTCTCAAAGCAACCTGAAAGCTGGACAGTAGTTTGAAAATGAATAAAATAGAAACTGCAGCAAATGCTATTTGAAAAACAAATAGCCCCAGGGTCCCAGCAGGCCTCACCCAGACCCCCAGGGTCCCAGCACCCCCCGACCCGCAGCTAAGGCGTCACCTCTCCCTGCAAGTGGCCTCAGCAGGGCATTGCCACATCATCAGAGCAAAGACATGCAGCACACAGCACTGATGCTGCAGGCACTGAGTAAGTAATATTGCAAATAAAAAGTGCCATCACCCAAAATCATCATCTCATATTTCATTATTATAAATATATAGCATTTTTTTTTTTAAATTACAAGTAAGCTGCTGCTGAGGTCACCATTTATCTCAGTGGAAGGCACTGAAGGCCTTGGACACAATTTGCTGGGAAAGGCACAGTGCTTATTAACCAAGGTGTTTTGGAAAAGCCCCTGCTCTGCCATACCCTACATATGCAGTTGTGGAAGCAGCCCAGCTGTGCTGAACTCCCCAAGCCAGCTCGGGGGCCACGACTTCACACAATTAAAGCAACACAGGGCTCACGCTTACATGCTGAGGGCTACAAAAACCGCATACAAATCTCATTCCATGACCTGAAGCTGACACAGAAGCTTGTGGTTCTTCCCTTTAAAACAGCCTCAGGCTATGTTTATTTTTCAGTTAAATCCCACTGTTTTCTAGGTGAGCAAAGGTGTGCAGAACCTGCCTGAGTTTTCGTAAGCAGGGCCAGCTCTGCCCTTTGCCTGACACCTCACCTGGAGATACAGCAGCATTTCATTTATCCCACTTGTCTCAGAAACTAGAAACGAAGATGGCCTTTGTGTTCACTTTCAGCCACTTAAATTAAGATGATAGCATAGGTGGTAAGGTTTCCTTCAAGAGGAGAGAGGCCATTGCAACTTAGAGTGGTACCACCATGCCGTTTCATCAGCAGAATCAAATGGTAATTTCCTACGTTTACCAGAAAAGTTGGTACTGCAATTGCAGAAGGTTTGGGGACGACGTGAGGTCGGTGGTGCCTAACACCAGCAGCCGGACAGGGTTTTGGTCGGTGGTGGTGTATGGGGTTTTCTTCCTGCATATGTCTGCCCCCTACTATACAAAGAATAAGTGCTGCCAGGAGTGCTAAATCCTGCCCTCAGGCCAGGATGCCACCCTTTGACAGTGCCGTAAAACCCCCAAGCTGAAACAAAACCCAGACCTTTACTTCGCTAGACTTTGTATATTGAATGGCACTGCAGGAGGGATGCTCAGTTTGGTCACGGATGGCGAAACAGCCGGCTTTCCCCTCCAGGATATGCGTTCAAGCCTCGCTGGAGTCACTAATGATCAACCACCCCGGCTTCGTTGCACTTGCAAGCGCGTTTTTCGGTCCGCAGGTTTGCTCTGTGCCGCCCTGCTGCAGGACCAGGTCACTGGGCTGCCTCCGAGTCACCCTCCAGTCCTCCCGTGGGCCTCAGTGCCCAGGGCTTGTTGTCCACCTCAGGGGGAATTTGCTGCTGTCCTGGACCCGGCTCAGTGGAGGGGAAACGGATTTAGCCTTGAACAAGGTCCTATTTTCTCAAGGTGAAAGGGTGAAGGGGTTTTCACAGGGAAGTCTCTGCTCCCATGTGAAGGGCAAGTTGTTCAAAACTGCCCCTTATCTGCCCTGAAACCACCCCAAAATTCTCTTTTTTTTTTTTTTTTTGGTTGCTTTGTTGGGGTTTGGTTGGGTATTTTTTTTTTTTTTAGAAACCACATTCTTGGATCTGTTGCACGACTCCTTCCCTGCCCTCACCTTGTCAGCCACCGAGTGCATCACTACTTCATATCGAGAAGCCGAGGCTGAAATGTCACATAAACACGCACCTTCAGCAGGAGCTCGGGAGGGTCCCAGGCAACTCACCAACACTTCCACCAAGTGGTCAAGAGATAATAAAGCCAGTATTGTTTCAGACTATTTGCCACCTCGGAGCACCTCCCTGGCTTCAGCCAGCTCTGTAAGTCACCAGCTGCCCGCTCTGTGCCTTTCCCCCAGGAGCAGGAGATGGAGGTGGCATCAGCTCTGAAAGCCAGGTCTGAGCTGCAGTGACACAGCAAACCCCAGGGTGGTAAAGCACCGAACCAAGCAGGCTGAAGAGAAGCCAGGGGAGATTGACGTACAGCGATGGAGGGATTCAGTATCTCCCCTGAAGCCAGCCGTGCCAGGCAGAGTGATGCTTTCACGCTGGAGGGATCACCGCCTGGCCATGTCTTTCTCTGTAAATTGTCTCCCAGACTTAGAGCTACTGAAAGTCTATTACTGAGAGCCCACATCAATCCCCTATCCCTGGGATAGGGAGGTAAAATTCGAATTTCTTTCAAAGAAAGAAACTAGAATATAATGAATTCAGAAAGCCCAGCTGCTGCCTGGGCAAAACAAAAGCAGTTTCACCCAAACTCCAGAGTGTACCTGCAGAGGGAAGAGTACCTCTCTACGTCTCGTAAAGCTGCCCTGGAAGGACAAAATCTATTCATAATTAAATCTATTTTTCATGCATTACAGCTAGGCAATTCACAGGGGAATTTGCTACTGAATAGGTAGAACATTTTTGCGGGGTGCAAAATTTTTTCTAGGCGCAGCCCAGGTGGCATTTGTCATGACTTTTCTGCATTATCTCAGCAGAGCAATCCCTCTGGCACACAGCTGGGGAGAGGAGACAGCCCAGCTGGATGCCTGGGAGGCTGCCAGCTACCAACCCTTGCCGCCATGGCTGGGGATTAGCAAAACCTTGGGCTTTGCCAGCTCACCTGCCCGGCCCAGGGCCGCGGGGCCAGGGGCGGCTCAGCTACGTGCAACGCGGTGCCCAGGGCGGCTGCAGAAAGAGCGCAAAGCCCAAAACCCCATCAGATGCCCCAAAGGGAGCCTCCCATTTGGTGTGTCCAGCAGCGCGAAGAGCTTCTCGGCCACAATTTTGCGCTCCCCCGCTCCTGCCGAGGCCAGTCGGAGCTGAGCAAAGCCTCCGTGCTGGGGAGACCCAGGGTGCCTGGTGGGGCGGAGGGCAAAGCACCCCCCGAGCCCCACGGGCCGTGTTACAAAAGCCACCGGTGGGGGGGGGGGGGGGGGACACCGGTACGGGGGCGCTTGCACAACCAGCGGGGCCGGTGACGCGGGGCCGAGCTGGATGCCAGCCGGGGCTGGACGCCGGCCGGCCGGGTGGTGGGAGCTGCCTGCAGCCCTGCCTCCGGGGCAGCCCAACCACCACGCCGCAGCCGAGCACACCCCCGGGGGGAAAGTTCGGCCCTGGGCTCGGTTGCGAGCTCCACCATGCCAGCCCCTCTGCAATTACAAATTTACTGGCTGGAAACTGATGACCGGCATGTTCATTTACCAAGAAGCCAAAGTACCGTGAAACCAGGGTAATAAAGTGTGAAAAACAGAAGTTGCATTTTATTTCCTAAGATGAACATTGACACCATTTTACCTGAGGAGCACAGTGCCCAGCCAAGGATCCTCAGCGCCTCCATGTTAAAGACAACAGTGCTCCATCAGTACCCATCACTTTGCTTTTGAAGAGCAGCCCAGACAGCAGCAATGCAGAGTAGTACATAAATACCCAACGTGTGATTTGCAGAGCAGCTTCCAAAATACAGTTACTCAGATAGGAAAACTCTAGGACTCTGATTTATAACTGTTTAGATCAGGCAGGGTATAAGTATTGCGCCACTACCACTGGAAAAACAGCTGAGCCTGCTCAAATGGGACTGGAAACAGGACACTGGGCGATCTCGAGGGCTTCGACAGTCAGGTGGTGAGATGGTCAGGTCCACAGGCGGTCCCTGTTACACTTCACCTCTCAGTCTCAAGCCTGCTAACGAGCACCACAATCTGCACAAGCAACACTCATGCTGAGACACCCGGTGCCCGGGTTTGTTGCAGGCCACACCGCAGGCAGTAGGCAGAGGTGCTCACCTTTAAAGCCAGGCAGATATTCTCCACCCAAGACCACAGCTGCCCAGTGCATAAGGGCAGGAGCACGGGAAGTTCCTTCACCACCCCTTGGCAATGCCAGGTGAGGTTCTGCAACAAAATAATTCAAAACTCTACAAAACCAGAGTTAAAGCTCTCTGGCATGGCCCTTCTCACTCTTCCCCTCTCCTCCCAGCTCAGGCTCATCATCCTGGCAGGAATGGAATTTCAGTCCCTGCTTGGAGGTTGTTTTCTTGGTGCAGGAATCAAACGCATCATTCTGCAATCCGCTGAGGAGTGGATCCCAGCCAGACCTCCCTGAGACAGGGAACGTGAGGGGAGGGTAGGAAGAAAGGCCTCTACACAGCCTGTCCCCAAAAATCGTGCTTCTTCCGACATAGCAGAACACACTAAAGGAATCCGAGGTCACGCTCCTCCCAACAGAGCTCTATCTGCACCTTAAAGGGGAAGGAAAGAAGGAAGGAAAAATGATGCTCACATCAAGAAGATTCTCCTTATCTTGGCCTAAGGTACCCCAGGCTTTTCACAGTTCTCACTCCACCTGCCTCAGATTTGCCTGACCCCAGCAGAGGCGGGTGAACCACTCCTGCATCACCAATAATTGACACATACCAGCGGGTACGAGCTGCAGGACCTGCCAGCGGGTCAGGGGGACACGGCAGCCCTGCCAGGCCTCGCACACAGCGACCTTTCTAGAGTCCTCTGAAAATCATGTCACCATCTGATAGCTGTCCAGAAGCTACCACCAGAACGCTGACGGTCACGTCCTAAATGGACAATGTGCCCACTTCTGTCTCTCAGAAGACAGGCTAAGGGTTGAATGGAAATATTTTTCCCCATGTGCTAAACAGAAATGAATTATCCTCCCCTTCCTCAGCCGCAGGCGAGCATGGCAGCACAAGTGGCTGCAGCGGCTCTAAGGAGAGCTATCCACACACCAATTCCCTTCAACGTCGCTAGCGTTACAAAAGGAAATTAAAATGGCTTTGCCCCAAGAAGCTAGGTAGCAGGTCTTTGGAGCATAAATAATTATTCCAAAAATTATTCAGTAGAAAGTAGATTCAGAGAGTTACTGAGCAAGTCAAGCCAAAGGCTGGCTGCTGCGTTTAGAAGTCTTGGAAATTCTGATTCAACAGGCAGACACCCATTTCTAAATACGCAGTATTTAATCATCTGCACTGCAGTGTATATTCATATCTGAGATGAAGTGACATGCGTGTTTATTTAACGAGATGTCAGAAGTGTCACTATCGTTCCTTCTCTCCTCCTTAGATGCACAGAAGACTTTACCATCTACTGCCCAGACTTATTGCTACTCATTTCTCAGGGAGACAGATATCGGGTTAAAGTGGCAAAGCTCCACTTTCTGAGAGGCTTTAGTCACAGAAACGCCTGAGAAATCAGAGCTGAGTGCTTTGGAAAGCTGTTTAAGCTATCCATGGCAACACTGTCTGTTTTAATCATCCATCCTCTGCCCTGCTGCCACCTCAGGTGAACCTGTTTCGTGGCAGCCTCCCTCAGACCTACCCCGATCCCCTATGCCTACCACGGAGTCCTGGCTCCCAGCTTCTTCCCACGTGCCCAAAACTGAGGTGAGGCATGGAGGGGAGAGCGGGCAAGCACTTCCAGCCCCGCCGCTTGGGGAGGGAGGATGCCGCGCAGCAGGGCGATGGTGGGGAGGTGTAGGGCTCCCGGGGATGTGGCAGGGCAAAGGGGCATCCCGGGGGCGCGGGGCATCCCAGGGGAAAGCAGCCAGCAGCCACCATCGCAGGCGATGGTTTCGCTCATAGGATAAATGAGAAGGTGCTGGGATGTGTGGGCACCATGAAGTTAAACCACTGCGCTCGCAGCCATCCGTGCTGCGCAGAGGCAAACTGCCCCAGGTTTTTTTCCTGTTAGTCCGTTGTGAAATTTCAGCGATTACTGTCCATCCCCCCCAAGGATGAGTTTCCTTTCAGATCACGCTTTTTCAAGCTGAAAATGCTGGCAGTGTTAGGGCAGCAGTACCACACACAGCACAAGCGCTTTCCTGACACAGGGACCAGCTGGAAGGAGCTGCCTGAGCAAGGAGGTGGAAGGATCATTATCCTCAGCTCATTATGAATCCCAAGGAAGTAGAGTTTGCGGAAATCACTGTTTCTACTACATGCTGGAAAAAATGTTAGTCATACGCGTATTTTTTAATAAGCAACATAGTTCCACTGGACCTGGGATTTCCACAGCATTGGGAGAGGATTAAGAGTCCGTCCACTAACCAGGATGTTTGAAACATCAGCATCTCCAGGGTAAATACAGGTCAAAAAGTTAAGAAAAAAGCGTTTCTCGCAGTCTATGCAGGCTCTGGCCTGGACCCCTTCTCCCCCCTTGCTCACTGTTCCCAGCTAGTGGAAACATCAGCCAGATGTGCACGGGATAGCCGAGAGTGCTTTCCAAAGAAACTTCTCTCTTTTCTCTAAGTCACGTGTACCTAAAATTAATTGCATCTTCTGTGTACTTTCAGAAGGATTTTATTTTCCATGACAGGCTGTTAGGACTTTTGAATCACGCCGACAGACATCAGGCAAACACTGATTCATGTTTTGGAGCTAAATCACCATTCTTCCCAAATCCTGGGGACAGAGCAGTAGGCGTGGAAAAGAGCTTCCTGCATAACCAGTAACTTTTGTTTCTTTCAGAAACACCTTTGTGATTGTCGTCACGCTGGCTTGGTCGTACACGACTTAGGAAAGCCAACACCCAAAACAGCAGAGAAAAGCACATTCAGTACAGCGGGGAGCAGGAAACCTCTCCTTCCTCCTCCTCGCAGATTGCATGAGGAGGCGGTTTGGCCTAAACCCAGCTACTCATCAGTGTAATAAACTGAGTAATAAACATATCATACGTCCCAGTCATTAGTTACTTAACGACCGCTGAGCTCTCTGGGCAGTGAGCAGCTCCATGAAACCTGGAGCAAGGAGGTGGGGAGCAGCGGCTGGGAGGACAAGCACCAGCTCCGTGGGCAAAGGGTTTTCCCGTGGGGCAGGAGAAGCAGAATGAGGAGGCACCAGGCTAAGATGCACCTGAACGTCAGGGACCACCTGACAGGAGCCGAGGATGCGGAGCTCAGAGACAGGCCCAGCTGCCTCGTCTCCTGAGCAGGACCACAAAGTCAGCCAGCAGCTTCCCTGTCCCCAAGTCCGCAATCTGTCCGCGGTGCTGCGCCAGCTAACGCAGCAAAACCCGGCTTACCTACCCCTAAGGCCACTGCTGTTATATAATTTGCCAAATCCTGCCAGAAGCGGCGGGGTCATTAGGCCAGCTCATCGATCACTTGGATCGCCAACCACTCTCTGCTTCCAGAAGCGTCGGAGGGGTTGTGAAATCTCCTTCCTGGCAGCTTAGAGAGAGCTTGCACGTCACCCGTAAAGGCAGCCTGCAAGTAATTCGTCCTGATGGTGCAAAGAAAAAGAGCAAAGTTAAGATCCTCCCCAAAGCTTGACTTCTGCTCACCGGTGGAGCCCAGCCTGTGTTTCTCCCCAGCCAAGATGACTCCTCTCTCTTGCCTCTCACCTCCGGAGCTGGAAAAAACCCACCCCGACAGTGGTATCGAAGCACCAAAACGCAGGGATGGGCTGTCGTGCCCCACTCCCGGTCCTGCTGGTGAGGGAAAGCCTGAGGAAAAGCGGGGTGAGCGGGGCCGGTTCAAACAGCCCCGTGTCCGACGCCAGGCTGCCGGCCCGGCCTAGCTCCTGCCGCAGGGCGCCCGCCTCCCGTGAGCGACCTCGGGATTGTGTCAAACACGGAAAATATGGAACATTTCAGGGGGAAAAGAAAAAAAAAAATCACGTTCTCGCAAGGGGAGCGAGCACGCCCAGCCCGTGCAGACCCGCCGGGGTGCTGCATCAATTTAGGCTGAGGGAGCGCGGCTCCTCCCGCCCACGCAGGACCCCGGGCACGGGGGGGGGGGGGGGCGGCACCCAGCCAAGGGATCCCCAGCTCCCCGCTTTGGGGGCGAGACCCCCGGTATAAGGGGGTCACTCCACCATCCCCTCCCCCACCGAGCTCCCACGCGGGACGCTACGCGTGGGACAGCCCCACGGGGGGAACGTCCTTGCCTTTCCCCGCGGTGCTGGGGACACGGCCGCGTTCGCCGGCGTGGGGAGAGGGGTGCGTGGGGCGGCGGGCGAGGCAGCCCGGCACCGCTCCCGCGCCGCGCAGCGCCCCGCGCCCACGCTCCCGCCTGACACGGCGGCGTGCGGGGGCCGCGGGCGGACGGCGCCGCGACGCCCCGCGCGTGGGGGATCCCCCCTTCCCCCCACGCACCCACCCACGGTTGAACCAGCCTGCGGGGGAGGAGGGAGGGGAAGGGAAGGGAAGGGAGGTCACGGGGCCACCCCCTCCCCCCGCGCCGTGACGTCCGTGGAAAGAGAACGCACGTCACCAGCGGAAAACCTCCGCCGGGCGAGACCACTCCACGGCGGCGGGGGGGTGGTGCGCCCCGCCACGCCACGCCACGCCACGCCACACCACACCACCAACCCCCGGGGCGGCGCCGGTCCCCGCGGGCGGGCTCGGTGCCCGCCGTGTGCGCGTGGGTCTGTGTGTATGTCCGTCCGTCCGTCCGTCCGTGTGTGTGTGTGTGTGTGTGTCCCCCCCCAGGTGCGGGTGGTAGGTGCCGGATGTACCAGCCGCGCGGGGCGCCGCCGCCGCCGCCTGTATAAGCGCCGCCGCAGGGCGGGCGCTGGAGCTGCCGCTCGCCGCGTCCCGCTCGCCCCGTCCGGTCCCGCCCCGCCGGGAGCATGTACCAGAGCCCCGCACGCTGCCTGTGCTCGGCGCTGCCCGCCCTCTGCTGCGCCCCCGCCGCCGCCTCGGCCCCGCTGCTGCCGCGGCCCCGCGCCCCGCCGCCCCTCGGCGCCGCCGCCCCGCGGGCACCAGCACCGGCACTACCGGCGGGCGGCCCGCCCGCCCCGGGGGCGCCGCCCCGCGCAGGTGGGTACCGGGGGGGGGGGGAGGCTCCGCTTAACCGGGCCGCTGCGGTGGGAACAGGGGAACGTGAGGGTAGCGGCCTGGGCGTGCCGGTCCCGCGCGGTACGCCAGAAATTGGGCTGACGCTTCATTTTAAGGCAGTATCCGCGGCTTTCGCACACGGAGCATCAGCAAGCGACATCAGCGACAGAACGGCGGGCGCTGCCGGGCGCCCGGCCTAGGCTGCGCCCAGATGTAGGCCGGCGGCTAAGAATAAACCTAACTGCTCCTGGGGTGACTCTCCCAAACGGGTCGGGGTCTTCATCCCGCTGTGGGAAGCGCACCGTCGGCCCGCTGAGCCCTTCTCTTCCAGTGTTGCGCTTTGTGTAGGATGGACCTGACTCACGGCGGGGGGGGGGGGGTGTCCTACTAGAGACAGCGTGTGGGATAAGCCCAGCTCGCCCTCGGGCAGGCGAAGGCGGCGATGCTACGCCATCAGGTCCCTGCTTGCCTGTAGCCTCAGGCACCAGCGATTACACCCCGTCCTCCGTTCCCAAAATGAGACTTGGAAGGCGGTCAGGGTACCGCGTGTCCCCGGGTGCACGCTCTGCCTGGAGTCCATGCGAGGACGACACCTTGGCACGCACGCCGCTCCCTCCCAGCGCGGCGGCGAGGCTCGGAGCGGGGCGGTGATGCACCCGCCGGGCCTTTGCGGTTCAGACACAGCCTTAAGCCGCGTCTCCTGGCAAGCAGCTCGTCTCTGACTGTAGGTAAAAACACACACCCAGAGGAGAGGCCACCTTTGCCCCAGGCTGCTGCCGGTGGGAGAGGTGATGTGTCCAACACCTTTGTGCGGTATCTGAGGCTGTATTACCTCGCATGCAGGAGATCCACTTTCCCTACTGCCCTCAGCTGGGGTTGGGGCAAAGCGTGTTCGTTCCCTGTTGGTGCTGTTACAGGCAGGGTCCACAAGCCACGCTGGGGCAGGGTGCTTCCTTCCTCCTGCTGAAGCCAGGCCAGGATGCCCGAGGGCAGGATTGAAGCTTCACGGAGCTGCAGGGAAGAGGAGCGTATGTGTCTGGGAGCTGGCAGAGTGGAGCCCATGGTTAGAGCACTCATGAGAAAAAGGGTTTCCAGAGCTTGTGCCAAGTACTGATTCTGTGTATTACTCGGGGCAGAATATGAGGTTCCCTGCTCTTTCTGGTGTTGCCTGTTGACTAGGCAGCACCTCCCTTGCTGTGACGAGCTCTCCGAGTCCCCGTATGAGGGTCCTGACTCCCCTGTGTGTAAGGCTGGCCTGGGTGCCAAAATCGGGGCTCGAACTCCAAGCAGCAGCAACCGCCGCTTTGAATGCGGGTGGCCCGGGGCTGCAATCCCATTGCTGGCCCAAACAAGGCTATACATGTAGCGTGATACCTGTAGCATAGGGTTTGTCACATGAGGATGGCGTCTGCCAAGTTTCTCCTAGAAGTGGGGTTGCAGGGAAGGCATCTCCGGCTGCTGCCAGCTTCCTCGGCTGTGGAGGCTGATGCAACTATAGAGCAGGCTGCAGGTGCGGTGGAGCCATTCACCTGGCAGTGAAATCCCTGCAGTAAAAAGGCGGGGGCTCTCAGCCAAAAGCGGTGCTGGGAGGTAGGAGATGAAAGGAAAGGAAACCAGAATGCTGTTCACCTTACCCACAAGGTAAGGGCCCTGGCGCTGATACCCCCCTGCAGCCCCCTGGCCCGCCTGCACGCTACAGCCCTCGTCTTTGAAGCAAAGTCCTTAAAGTCCGTGACTGCTTTTTGCCTGAGAACCTAGAAGTTCATCTCTTCCGTGCTGTTGCTGGATGACACAAGGAACCTTGAACTTTAAACTTCAGAAGAACAGGGTGCAATGAACAGTTTAAATTCCTCCCCCACCCTTACTGTGCTGAGGCACCGCCCTTGCTGAGAGGAAGGCTTTCTTTTATTTTAAGCACCTTGAATGGTAATTGCTGAGCTGACGTTCCCTATTGCAGCGTTGCAGCAAGAGAATCGCTTCCGTGTTCACCATCCACTGCTAAAGTGCAAGCTCAGGAGTCTGCTTGCTCCTCTGCATACACCAGCACCACGGTATCACAGCGCCGGCAGCAGACATTATTCCAGCAAGTTACAGGTCATTTAACTTGGACAGTAAGGCTCTCAGAACGGTGACCTTTTACTTGCCTCACTGCCACGGATGTGTTAAGCATTGCAAAAATAACAAATGGATTTTGTGTTTGGAGTTTCGGTGTTCAGGTTGCTGGTCTGGCCCCTGTTCTGCAGAACAATTCAGTCTGTGCTGTAATGGTTTCAGCACTCTGGGGACAAAGATCTTGTGCAGTTCATCAGTCATCTTAAGCTGGAACCTTCCTGTAGGAGTCCCTCTTCAGCCAAGGACTCCCAAGGCACCTACAACAGGCCTGAAAGCATTTGATTTACAGCCCAGGCCTTCTTTCTCCCAACTTTCCCTAGGCTCTCAAAAGAAGACAGAAGCTGTTTTTCCTTTCTGAGACATTACTGACTTTAAAAGCTGTCAGATCTGTGCTGCAGCTGGGCCATAGCACATCCCGTGCAGGTTAGGCTATGCCTGACTCCCCATAAAGAGCTGGATACCCCAGGGATGATCAGACTTAGACAGTACTCTGCCTTTGTTTGCAGCTTGGCAGGTGCATGACTGAATGTAAGACTTCATCCTGCTGTAACAGTTGTAAGCTGCTCAGAGCTTTAGGGTGGACCTTTGGCTCCAGAGGCATTACACCTAGCTTGTCTCTTTCAACATCCTCCCTCTGATTCAGCTCAAGCAATGAGCAGCCTAGGCTTTTGCTAATAGCTTCTTGGAGCAGAATAACTCCCTGTTACTGCTTTGGAGAGCCCTGCATGAGCCATGTTCATCCACGGCGTGGCAGGGGCTGTGCAGAAGGCGCTGCTTCCACATGGGCTTCCCACTGCCTGGCTAGTGCTGTTCCAGGAGGGGAGGGCAGGGGTGTGCATTTGGGGGCAGAGCTGTGCGGGGCGTAGGGCTCGTGGCTGTACTCAGCTGCTGATGGCGTCCCTGAGGTAGCAGAAAGCACCGTGTACTTCTCTCCAGGTGCAGCACTTAACTATGGGTTGTACCTACCCCAGAAATAGGCAAGGAGCTCTCTGCAGAGCTTTTGTTAAAAGCTCTGTTGATTTCTTTGGGTTTCTGCACGGCTGCCTGGCAGCTCTGGTGGCGTGCAAGCTGGACCCTTCTGTAACCAGTACAGAGCACGCTTTCGTTCCTGCTCCCCATCCCCTCACAGCAACGTCGGGGCCCTGCTTGGGGATTTCATGTTTGGGCCTGCTTCCCTCACTATTAAATGGCATTTCTTCTACTTCAGCAGTACTTGGCTTCTTGACAAGAATTATAAACTAAGAAGGACTGCAGAAACTGAAATGCTTTAAACACAGTTCCCCTAGAAAAGCACTCGTGGTTGTGAGCCCAAGCTCACATCTCAGTTTGAGGAACTCCTGGTACTTTAACTGAAAGGGTGGAGATGGGGTGAGAAGAGATGTCCTACATCCAATTTAAATTCCCAATTTACAAATTTCTTAGAACTGTTCAGAGGCACTATTCCACTGGCTTACACATAAAAAACACACGTTAAAGCGAGTATTTTTTAGCGTCTTTAAGAATACCCATTTTCCTAAAGAAAAGGACATGAGGCTTCTGCTACAGGGTCATTCTTTTACTCCTTCTAAGTATGTTTATTGAACTATTAGGGCTTTCATCTTCCTGCCTTCCCCTCTAGCCAGGTCTGTCACCATCATACGTCTGTCACCAGCTCTTACGACTGGTAATGCTGCAGTTCAGGCTAGCAAAGGCTGAACATGCAAGTGTGTTGCGTAGCACCCCGAATCTGCTACAAGATATGAGCATGAGATGACAAGTCTCTTCAGTTTTTAAGTAACTCAGAGGTACAAATAAACTTACTTAAAAACTGCTGCTCAGCCATGCAAAGCTGAAGTTCTTTTGCTCAAGATTACCTTTGCAAAATGCATTCGGAATAAATAAGTTGAGACAACAATGACACTGTCAGCGTTGCCTCTTGTGCAAGTTGCTGTGGTGCAACCACTGCTCTTCCTGCCTGTGTTTGAAGGGAAACCAAGTGTCCGGGTATGCTACTTGGGCAGAGCGTGGAAAAGTGCAAACACAGCCTCCTTTCAAGTAGCCCCCGTGCGTTGTGGCAAGGGTGGCACTTCAGAACACTCACCCTGAGGAAGTGTTGGAAGACATCTTGGGGCACGCGCGGCCATGCCGAAGACTTGCTGTGGAGATGTGTAGGAATATCACAAACTCTGTGCAAACTCCTCCACAGCTACCCTGAAGCCTGGCCCTTAACACTATCTGTCTCCTGTGTGTTTGCAGTAAGCGAGCCTCAGGGCCTTTACAGCTGCAGGGTGGTACTGGTTGTGCTCTTGCGAAGTGGGAGAAGGAGGTATTTTATAGGTCGATAGTCGTGAGGGTTGCTTTCTGAAAGGGATGGCTCTGCTGCTTGAACCCTGCTAAGGCAAGAGGGCTGCAGCCACCTCCTGCGCGTAAGCCAAAGGGCAAAACAGAGGGGGGGACACACGTGCACCCCCGCTGTGGCAGCTGTGACCCTGTGTGGGATGGGGGGACCTCCCTGCAGGAGATGCGGGGCTGGGGCAGGGCTAACTGCTAGCAGGCATTAATGGGGAGAGCTGGGGGTTCTTATCTGGGGGACTGGGAGCTGCTTATTGGCAGGACATGTGTTTAAGGTGGCCAAAGGAGCAGGAGGTCGCTGGGGCCCGGGGAGGACTGCAGGAGCGCAGGGTGTGCTGGAAGCTGCCGTGCTGGGGCACAGCACACAGGAGCGAGGAGCCGAAGGGAGATAGGCAGGTGAGGGGAATGAGCACTGGGGTGTGAAGGGGAGCTGGGGAGACCTCCTTCTCCACTCCACATCCCGAGGTCTAAGCCAGCAGAAGCATCTGGCTGCTCCACATTCATGAAAACATTGCTGCTTTTGGGGCAAATGAAGCTGTGATCAGAGATTCCTATTAAATATTAACCTGAGGGAACGAGTCACCCTGCTTGCTGCTCTGCAGGCAGGAGGCCCGCAGCCTGGAGGCATCCCACGTAGGCACAGGGTACCGGCCCGTGCCGAGTGCCGCCTCTGTTAGAGACAAATGCTGCACATGAAATAAGGAGCAGGCAGTATTTGTCGACCTGCTGGGCTCTCTCCTCTGTGAGGAGGGAAGAAGTACAGCCTATTCTGTCTCCTACAACGTATGCAGAAGTTAATCTTAACCCTGCTATTCTGGATGAAAGACTCCTTTCTCCCCTTAGAAGACACCTGCACGATGTCTTAAACCAGACCATTTGCATGCTGCAGAGGTTAGCAGCCCCTGATGATAAGCAAAACACGATGAGACTGTGGACAGAACTAACCCTGTCTCTGCATCCTTATCTCAGGTTCAGGAACAGGCTCCTGCACAAACCACAAATTGCTGGCGGTGTAACAAGGTTGTCTGTAAGACACCTAAGTGGTGAGAAGGAGTCACGGTGGACATCTCTTAACACCATTTTTTCCTTTCCAGTGTATTCCATGGGAAACAGCACTAGCCGGCTCTACAGCGCGCTCGCCAAGACGCTGAGCAGCAGTGCCGTGTCCCAGCACCAGGACTGCCTGGAGCAGCCGGACTTGGCACAGTTGGATCCCCTAGACCCCAAGGATTTGCTGGAGGAATGTCAGATCGTTCTGCAGAAACGGCCACCTCGGTTTCAGAGGGACTTTGTGGACCTGAAGAAAAACGCTGCCAGTAACCACCGCCCCATTCGGGTCATGCAGTGGAACATCCTTGCCCAAGGTAGGAGCTGCCTCCCAGGCTCAAGGTTTGACCTTGAGATCAAATGCAGCAATGAAAACCTTTAAATGCAGATGTGTCTACGTAGCTAGGCATGCCCTGGACTGGCAGGGCAAAGGGAGAGAAGTGAATTACCTGAGGCATAGCTGACTGAGGGCCCCGGGGGGGAAATATGTAGCACTTGAAATAGTGGCTTACCTTCTGTTCTGTAGGAAAGGAAAAAAGGTCTCTCCCTGCAACTGCGATGCCAAAGGTAGCTCTGGATGCCTGTCTTAACTGAACACAGTATATTCAAAAAGCTGTGACCCATTACTCTTAGATAGTTGTTAACACCCAGAAAAAGACTCATCCTTCCTTAAGTTTTATTCTTTGTGAAGCTTGTCTACAGTTTCTAATTAGTTTATCGGTGAACTATTGAGGGATTCGGATCTGTTACAGGAATTCTTAATTCTTCAAAATAATTTTAACTGATTTTTTTCCTCAGACGCCTAAAATCAAGGCTGTAAATTGACTTTTGCAACAGCCTCATCTTGAAATCTTTTGGGGTGGGAAATCGGCCATGTAGGGACTGCCTTAATATTCTGCAGTTAAGTCATTCCTATCCCACTGCATTTTTTCTTAGGCTTAAGCTGTGGCAGCCACATGTGGAAGCACTTGCCACAGTGTAGTGACTTTTGGGAAGAGGGGGAAGAAGTCTTTAACTTGTACCTGTAAAGGGAACTTAATTTTTTTTGGAGAGACTTCAGTGTTTTGAGAAGGGGTTCTCACACCCATGGCAAGCCTGGCAGCCTTAAAGTCAGCAGCCACTCCTGAAAAACCTGTCACCTGCACATAAACCGATGTACACGTGTTCTACAGAGAAAGCAAAGTGTTGCAAAAGCCTCGTGCTGCTTCCCGTTACAACCTCTCACACTGTGACAAGACTGCCTGCTCTCGTGTAGGGCTGCAGGCAGCCAGTGGCTGCTGCAAGGTGGCAGCTGGCTCCCGAGAGCAGAGCCTTGCCTCTGGCCTCTGCAAAACCTGGAGGAAGACAGCCCGTTTTAGCTATCAGTAACTTCTCTTTTTTTGTCCCCCTCCCTGCTAATTTCAGCTCTCGGAGAAGGCAAAGACAACTTTGTTCAGTGCCCCATGGAAGCTCTGAAGTGGGAAGAGAGGAAGTGCCTCATCCTGGAGGAAATCCTTGCGTACAAGCCTGACATCTTGTGCCTGCAAGAAGTCGACCACTACTTTGACACCTTTGAGCCACTCCTCAGCCGACTTGGCTACCAGTGTACTTTCTTCCCAAAGCCGTGGTCCCCGTGCCTAGATGTGGAGCAGAACAACGGGCCGGATGGCTGCGCCTTGTTTTTCCTCAAAGACCGCTTTGAGCTCATCAACAGTGCTAACATCCGGCTAACCGCCATGAAGCTGAAGACCAACCAAGTGGCCATAGCTCAGACGCTGAAGTGCAATGAAACTGGAAGACTGTTCTGCATTGCCGTCACTCACCTGAAAGCCCGTACTGGCTGGGAGAGGTTTCGGTCAGCACAAGGCTGTGATCTCCTCCAGAACCTGAAGAGCATTACCCAAGGTGCAAAGATCCCTCTGATCATCTGTGGAGACTTCAACGCGGAGCCAACTGAGGAGGTCTACAGAGAATTTTCCAACTCCAGCCTCAACTTAAACAGTGCGTACAAGCTGCTGAGCCCCGACGGGCAGTCTGAGCCCCCGTACACCACCTGGAAGATCCGGCCCTCGGGAGAGTGCCGGCACACGCTGGACTATATCTGGTATTCCCAGCATGCCTTGAATGTGAACTCAGCCCTGGGCTTGCTGACTGAAGAGCAAATTGGGCCCAACAGGCTGCCATCATTTAATTACCCTTCTGATCACCTGTCGCTGGTGTGTGACTTTAGTTTTAATCAAGACCCCGACAGACTGCTGTAACGTGTTGTTGGAATGCCTCCTGGCATTGCAGGGTCTTAACTCACCACTATTTTATTTTAGAGAAAACTTTTGAAGCTGGAATCTATTGAAGGATGAGGAAATACTGTTGCCAAAACATTATTTCGGGCACTTGTTTGGAGTTACGCTTGCTGTTCAGCGCTTGTTAATCTGGAGCCTCCAAGGGAGGAAGAAAGCAGTCAGTGTTCTCATCGTGGTATTCTTACCATGTCAGGGTCTGAAAACCAGAAGGCAAATGAGCTTTATCCTTTCACCAACCCCCATGTTTAAGGATTTAATCCTCTAATGAATGTGGAGGCCTTAGTATTTAAATCAAAACACTTGTGTTTGTAAAACAACTACCCCTGACAGCATACTAATTTTATTTCATGTTAAGCTTGTGCAAGTACCAAAGGGAGCGAGGCTCGACTGCTCAGTGATACTTTCTTAAATCCTTTTCTGTTGGAACACAAAGAAGTTTAATGCAGTTTAGGACATGAACAAATCTAAGCTCATACTAGTGTTGTCGTCTCATTTTTACATGACTTGAGATGACAATTTCATTAAAAGTGAATGGATAATAGCGCAGTGTGAGGAAGGCCCCTTCCAGTAAGAGCAGGTGAGGAAATAGAGGCCAACTAACTACGTCATATAGTAATATCCTCACTTTTTCAGATGAATGTGCATGTGTCCATTACACACATATGGCTTGTAGGTACGTGTACACAGTGAGTGTTACCTTTGTCTCCTGTGCTTCCTTCCAGAGGACACACCTAACCAGGGAATATTTCCTCCTCTGCTTCAAGTATTACTTTTTTAAATGGTTTAAATTTGTAGTCTTGTCAATCTTGCTGTTTCAGTAAAGGGCCAATCTTCATTTTGAAAGACTTTATTTATCTTCAGAATCTAAAGCTACACTGGAACCTCTTAGAAGATAAAATTTATTTATTGAGAGAAGTTGGTGATCCTGCATCTGACTTGAAATCATACAGCAACAGTGTTGAGGAGCCTCCTTCCGTGGCCCAGGGGAACTCTGGCTAAGCACCTAGGCTACAACAGGGCTGTGTTAGTATAGTAACTCTTGTGCATGGAGTGGTGCTCATTGATATGACATAGGTATTGCATATATGGATTGTAAACGTGCCGCTATGCTGGAAAATGAGGTAGGGAGAGAGGAGGGAAGAGACACAACAGCTGGAGTTGGGCTGACATTTAGATAGCTGGGAAAGATGAGGCAGAGCAAATAAAGCAGAACTTCCGTGTAAAGTAAGGCCTATAGTAACTCTTAAATGTTCCAGGTGTTTGTTAATAAAAGTCTTTGGGAAAAAAAAAAAGTAATGTCTCTGCTGCCATCTTTTTCCTCTCCCTATCATAAGTAGGTAATCTGTCTCAACTAGTGACTGTTTGACCTTGAAGTCAGTGGTGATGCTATCCATTCCAGACCTCCTTCCCCTGACCCCATGGTCCTCATCTTACAAGTTGGCACGCCTGCTTTGCTTTCACGGCACGTGCTCTTTCTCAAACTTGAAATGTCCAGATTCCACAGCAATTCTTCAGGGAAGGGATTTACCTTTAGCGATGGTAAGCTGCTCTCTCCCCTAGCTAAAGATGAAGCCTAGACTCCGTAGTATTGTAAATATTAATCTTTTCCGACAGTTGTGTGGAGCTACAAACCTGGCCAGTACTGCAAAGCTGGGTGCAAGTCTTCCTCCCCGAGGGCTGCTAAGCATGCCTAGCAGAGCTGGCTCTTCACAACAGGCAGCTGTTTGTCACTTGAAGAGCAAAAAATGCCACAGGTATGTGGTTTTACACAACCCATAAATTATTGTACTTGAGTTGCTGGTAGGTGAAATAGAGCCTGGCAACTGAAAGTCCCAAATTCCAACACAAGCACACTCTCTTTTAGGCAAGTGAAGTGCTGTGTCGGACAGCCATAACGTGCTCCGCACGTGTTCCTGACCCTTGCAGGATGAGGGCCATGATCTGCTTTCAAGCAGAAGAGCAGAGGCCCCTCTAACCAGCCTGGGGTGCAGGACTCCAGCAAGCATGGGTTTGAAATTCCTCAGACAGAAAGGATTTTACAACCAAGGAGCCTGGCGTCCTTGGTTAATACTCCTACTGGGCAGACGTTACATATCAACTACTGCCAGCCAGGGCCTCCTTCAGCTGAAATTTCAGAAAGAGCAAATTGTATCCCTGGAAGCCAGAAGGGGTGGCTCCTTCAGGGGAGATGCTGGGCCAGAGATGAGTCACTCCTAATGCCCCACAGAAAGGCAGACCTTTGAGCATCCCTGCCACAACCATTTCATACCAGCTAGGCTGAGACAGCTTCCTTTTCATGGTGCTGGCTGCCCTCAGTTGCTCTCTGAGGGGGTGAGATGCAGTGCTTCTCCTTTAGGGTTGTCTTCTCTTAGGATCTTCCCTCACACGGTCTTTGCAAGGAGGCAAAATAATACAATTGCCCATTAATAGAGGCATCTAGTCAGCTGTAGCCAAACACTTCTTAAAGCAACATCACAATGTAGACCTATAAGATGGTACCTTGAATAAGTCAGTCTGAGAAGTCAATTGCTTATCTACCAAAAAAAGCCACACCAGAAGCTGGAGTTTCCGTTCAGACCCTTTTGGCAGTTTTTAGAAGAAACTACACTTATGGTAGAAAGCTGTGACTTGAGAGCAAAGATAATACTGTACTCAGATCTGTATTTAAAAAAAAACAACCACCACCCCCACAAAAAAAAAAAAAAAAAAAAAAACAAACAACAAAACAACTGAAAAACCCACCACCAACAAAACAGCCCTTAATTTCCTTTTTACTTTTGCATAAGCAGCTGCAATATCCTAAGGACAGCCGAGGGTGTCCATCAATGTGGACCACCTGGTTCCACCACTGCCAGGGCACAGAGCCATAGCACCGATTATGGTAGGCTTTGTTTACCAGCAGTAGCTAAACCATCACAGCTACAAAACTCCCGCTATCGCTCTCGCAGGGTGATGACAGTTGGTATCTGGACGATTCTTACACCATTTTACTCAGACCCTTGCTTTCAACGCTAACTCTCCTACGGAAGAAACCAAACTGTAGAGAAACAGCATGATTTCTATGTTATTGCCATCACCGCACGGCTCTTCTGAAGTGGAAAGGGCTGGGATTCTTATTTCACCCTGGACACGTGACAGTAGATATTCACTGCTTCATGTCCTTAAAGGGTAATTTTGAAGGCAAGGGGAGGGTGGGATAACTGTGAAAAGGCTGGAGACTCTCCCCATCATGAGGCAATTCTTAGTATTATCATACTCAGAAAATCACACATCTCTGCTATAGCACAACGGTGAACCCTTTCTCCTGTATTTTAATAAAAGATAGACAAGATGCATAAACTAACTGGTAACTTCCCAGCCAGCTTCACCCTTTTATTCCAGGACTTGCTATAAAATGTGTTTTGCAGACAGGGTCTTTTGGAAAACTTAAGTGAAATATCGCTCTTGCTTTGTTTTATTCAGCAAGAGGCCGGCCTGTAGCACTGACATGCTATTGCCTGCTATAAATATCAGTACAGTAAATATTTTTCATAGGAAGAAGCAGGAAGGTTTTTATTTTTTTTTTCCTATGTAGCAGTATGACTCTTAGAGTAAAAATGTCTTCAAAGCTCTTCTTGTGGCCATCTGCCTTATAAGCACACCAAGGCTAAAAAAAAGTCTCAACAGATCCCTTGCTCTAATCTTGAAGAAAAGCAGCATTAGCTTTAACAGTGACAGTTTGCCCTCACCCTCAAGTTAGCTGAAGAAATGACCCACTTACTTCATTTGCTGAAAGGCAGAAGTTGTTGCAAGCTTATTGAAACACTCTCTCTCTTGACAACAATTAGATCAGAAGTAGCATCACTTGGATCTTCTTCACTTAATAAGCTTAATACCTGCTATTTGAACTGCCTCTACGAGGCAGAAATTGACTTTAGCTTGTTCTGGCTGTGACAATCTTCACGCGTAACTGAGATGCCCGCTGCATATGTCACGGTGTGTAAGAACTGAGGCTGCAGGCACCTCTCCACTTTCTCATCAACTCTTGACTGCCTCTGGCTCACTGATCCTTGATCTGCTCAGACGTAATTCTCCCAAGTCCTAAAGTTGATGAAATCAATTAGCAGAAGATCCCAAGAGCTCAGCCTTCCCTGCAGCACGCTTTACCCGGACCACTTGAGTTGTGTCAAGGCACAGAACCCTTTGGTAAGCAAGACAAACTTTGTCCAAGAAGAGGGTAACAAAAACCCTGGTCTCCGGGATCGGATTCCCCTTTCAACTTTTCTTGCCACAACCCAGAAATTTTGATACTCAGATCTTTATCCTGAGTTGAAACTCACATATAGATTTTTTCCTGTGGATTACACAGCATTGCCCTGTCCGTCCCGTGACTTACAATAGTAATTATTTGAAAAATAAAAATGTTTGTATTTATAGTTGTAAAATCAGTGATACCACAGCTGTAAATGTGTCAATGCCTTCTGTATAAAGCACGCTCACTTCACACTAGAGTTTCATTCCACTCGCACATCTAGAAAAGTTACTACTTGCCAAGGATTGAGTTAAGCCTGAGCTCCTCTACAAGAGCCACCAGCTTTAGATGTAAAAGCCAGTCCCACTTTCACACATGGACAGAATAACTGGTTTCCAACAGGATTGCAAAAGACTAGGAGTATAGCTGGATACTAACTTCTTCAGTGTTTTAGTGTCCGTTTCAGATGTTGCAAACCTGACCAAAGCTCCCTCATCCTGAGGTCACGTCCTCCAACGCCACCAGTAAAAACATTTCTTGCCCACTTAGTAATTATGTCGGCATAAAGCAGCATGTTGAAGAGCAAGACTGCATGGACCTAGAGAATGATCTGAGACTTTCAGTTACAGGTGGGAATCTTGCTCCTCTGACACTTAGCTGTAGAAACCCCCAGGGAGAGGCTGCCCCTTGTAAGAGGTGTGGCTTGTTACCCAGATTACATACCGCCTCTGACGAACAACTGGATCTCAGAACAACTCAGAGGAACCACATGCACACAAAGCAATGCTGAAGAACTGTGCTTAAGCAGATACACTGAAATCACTACCCGATGGTGACAAAAAGCCTGTCTGTACTTCTAGCTAGCAGCTGAATTAAAACAAAGTGAGGAGTACAAAGGCATACATAGAAAAGTTAACAAAAAGGGTCTTCACTGTTTGGAGCCGGGTTAAGTACCCTTTCCATTTCAGTTACAGCGCATCCTCATACAGACTGAGATTCTTGCAGCACTGAACGAACTTCTGATAAACGTCCTCTGGCAGCCGGTAGCGTGTGTGCCGCTCACCGGGTGGCCAGGGGAGAGAGCCAAAGGACCATCACCAGTTCTGTGGCAAGATGCAGCACTGACAGCAACAGCAGTGTCTCAGAGCACGGCTGCGAGCTGCCTATCTCACCAGTAGCAGAGCTGTGCACCTCCATTCCTTTCATTTTTGCCATTACACGATGAAGTCTTGGCTCTAACTTAAGAGAAGGAGGTCATCGGCTGGAGATCCTTATCTATTTCCAGGAAGACAGTTTGTCCCCATTTGACTTTCAGTATATCTAAATTAGGTGTCAGAAAGGTCTTAACTACAAATACTCCAGAGACAGACATTTCATGCTCTGAGACAGAGCATCTCTCTTTCATATATGATCAAGTAACAGCCATTTACAAAAGGATTTCTTACAGAAAAGATTTACAAATATGGGTTTAAAAATAGGGGGTTTTAAATGTGGGTTTAAAAAACTTTTCTCTCTTGTCTTCTAGCTTCAATTTGTTCTACCTGCCTCTTTTCACACTGCTCCATTTCCTTTACCCAGAACATTAGTGCCTCTCACACTACCAAATTAGTCATCCCATTGCCCAGCTTCCCCGTACTTCCCTTTCTGTCCTACCTCTTTCTTGGCAACATAAATCCTCTTCCTTCTCCTACACTTCCTCCTGTGAAGGCATCTTTGTCCTCTACCCCAGACCAGAACCACAGCTCATCTGTAAGAACCTTTGCTTCTTTGGGTCAGCTGCTGGTGGAAGGGATTGCTGCCTTCTACATCACACTTTTTTACCTGCTTCAGCTTGTTCATTCATTTGTTCAACTCTGCTTCCCTGCCTAGAGTATGAGAAAGAATCCCTTTTTCAAAAGACTTTCAAAGTTCCCCACACACTGGCCTGGCTGTATGGAGCTATTCCCACATTTCTTACCAGTCAAAGGGAAGAACGGGGATTACTGCTAGGACTCTAGAGGTAACTTGTTTTTCAGTATTTAAAGTTCAAGGGAAAAAATAAACTCCAATATAAGTATTTGATTTTGGTCTCCTTTAACATTACTGAAGACCTCAGTTCCAGATTTCCGTTAAGATTGCTCCTCCAGGCATAAAGTACTTAGACGGTCATTTTGACTTAAATTATTTCAAGATTACTCGAGTTCCTGCTCTGAAGACTTTCCAGGGCATCTCACTAGGAACCGGGGGTGCCACTGGGCACCTGGCTACCCACAAGCTGATGTGCTGCTTCTCCAGTAACTGCTGCAGTGCCAGTGTGGTCCCCATGAAAACAGGATAAGCTACCCTGCATCTATTTTAAGCCAAACTCTCGCATGTGGACTGCAACTATGGAGCAATTTGTGGACCGTGTGTTCTCCCCCGAGCTTTATCCTGTAGTAAAGTATCGTGAAACCCCTAACTACAGTGCGATTATAAATGGAAAACCTACTTAGATACTTCATTCAGAAAAAAAAGATCTACCTAAAGTCATATATTTGTACTGAGGCCAAAATATTAACAGTTGGAAATGGCAATGGCAATAACATCAAAAGGACCAGCAGTATAACTTAGTATTTCTCATTTTTCACCATTTCTACCTACTGGTACTTTCTACTTGCCTCTAAGAGGTCGTCAGAGAGATTAGTACACTGGAATAGCCAAGTCTGCTCATTTCTACCTTTCCATTGCAGTGCAGCCTTAAGAAATTAAGGTGTAGCTGGAGGAACAGTTAGGTCGTTCACAGAGGTCTAGAAGTTATTGATTCTCAGAGTCGTTTAAGCAACCCCTGTCTTCTTTGTAGTAAAAGAAGTAGTAAAAGTGGGAGCGCACACAAAGTTATCACCTGTCAGCTGGAGGGCAATAACTTCTTAAGCTACTCAAGCTATTCCATAAGCACTCATGTGATTAGCCACAATGCAAGGACACTGCATATGCTCACCGTCCTGAAAAAGCATTAGAGAGCTAGACCCCTGTCAGAAGTTACCTCAGCAACTACCGCAAGCTTCTCAGATACTTCAATGAACAATATTTCAGTATACTGTGGGGACAGTTGGTCAGCCGTTCAGAGTACCAGAGTAGTGAGGAGTTCCAAACTTCCAAACTGCATCAGCTACCTTAGGCTGAATGCCTGGAATATTTCAAATAAGCAGAAAAGAAGGTTAATAGGTTGAAAATAAAAAATAAAAAGCAGACCAAACACCATTAAATTTCATTTCTATATTTCAGTAAAACCTACTTGAATACACTTTGAAACAAGAGTACAACAAAATAGAATATACTTCAAATGTTGAATATACAAACTATTATAGTTCATTCTGAACACTGGTACTTCCCTCTTAACTTCAACTAAAAAAAAAATTTACAGGTTTAGAACTACCTGACAAAAAGCTCATGCTGGGCGTGACCTTTCAAGTGACAGAGTAGAGCTGAAACTGAAATGTATGCGGGGATGTCAAGGCTAAGTGAGAGACACAGGCATGTTACAGCAGAAGGCGCAAAGCCTGCTGCTATTTTGTCCACAATTAAGAAATTTAGACAGACTTTTAACTACCATACAAAATATGTTACATGTAATTCTATAACAATACTGTGCTAGGTACAAGATTTTTAAAAAATTTGTTTTAATAAAAAAGCTTTACACAAACAAGCCATTAGCTTATTTCAAGAAAGATAACTGAAAATCAGTCTAAGGCTTTCATTTTGAATCTGCTTAAGCTGTATGATACAAAAATCCCTCTAGGTCTCTGTCTTCTTTTAGAAGCTCTTTAATCTTCTCCTTTATTTCACATTCTACAATACCTAGTAGCAGAGTTTTTCACATAGCACCAGTTGAATACTGTGGGCACACAGTAGTAATTGCTGGTATGCATATAAAATGCATCAAATTTGCCACTTGTAACAATGAGACTCTCCTCTCCCCCTGAAAACTAAAAACCAAGGCAAACCTCTCACACAACTCTCTTTTAGTGTTCCAGGTCTTAGTGTAACTTGGTAACGGGTAACGTAGTGAACTGTTTGGTCCCTTTTCAGTCCCTCTATCTTTCCTTCTCCAGAGGTTCAGCTGTTTCCCCAATTGGAAGAGGCAGTTTTTGTCAGCACATCAATGTGGTTCAATTCCCACTGAAACACGGGAAAATAAATTTTTTTCCAGTACATCTTCAACATACGCATGTTTATTAACATTTCAAAACTCTCCTTTTCGACTTGGTGATTGCATCCACTTCCCTCCCCCAATTATGTCAGTATATTCAAAACCGTAACAGTCTAGAAGTCCACGCTGGAAGCAACGTATTCTTCACTTCTCGCACGTTATGATTCCTTCTGTTTTCATTGTTACAGGAAGGGCAATAGCTGAGGGCGTGCTAACTACTACTACGTGGGTCACAGTCTTGCTTCCATCTGCCGGCTTCTCTTCTTTTACCAGCTGCAGTGTTTTCACTTCACGTTCCTGTTTTAAAGCCGCTGTGTCTGATTTAACTTCTGGACTTTTTATAACTGCACTAATCACCCTGGGAGGAGTCTGGCCAGATGCCTGCTGAGCAGGCACCGATAGTCTCATTACTGGTGTCCCATGAGCTATAGACACTGGGGTTAGTGCTCTAACAGCCAGCGGGGTTCCCACGATGTTAATACTTCCTGACCCCGACAGGCCTGTTTTTGTTTGTAACTGACACTGCGTAAGTTGCGTGGCAGGGATGGTAATGATTTTGGCAGGCTGCATTGTGATTTTGTCTCCGTTTTCCGCAGAGGTTGGCATCACAGTAGGGATTGTCTGGATTACTACCTTTGGAGTTGTTGCTGTTGTTGGACTTGTGTTGGTTATTAACGGTGACCCTGCGTTTACTGACTGCACTGCCACGGTTGAGATTTTCTGTCCCAGAGAGGTCATTACAACAGGCACTTGCATTGCCACACGTACAGTCCTGCAAAATAAAGATGTGCGTGTTTAAGCCAAAACACAGGGCACCATTAGAGATGGCAACAGGGATAGAAAAATCTAGGATTTGCAGATTTTTAATTGGTTCTTTTAGGGAGAAAAAAAGAAAAAACAAACAAAAAAAAAAAAAAAACCCAAACAACCAACCAAACACCGAGAGCTTTTGCACATCCAGCAACAGGACTTTGGAAATTTAGCAGCACTCATATCTCTTTTTTCCCCCTCCCTCTCTCTACATAATTTAAAATACGCGCAAGGGCAAGCATATTGACAGTTGGCTCTGATCTCATAAACTAGACTTTCATAGTATTCTATCATGTTACACTGCTGCTTGCAAATCAGAAACAATTTCCAACATTTAAAACACACACCAAAAAAATAAAAGACAGCTTCCTAACCAAAAAATTGCTTGTCATTAGCAAACGACAAGCCCAAGCCAGGTTAATACACACCTGGGAGCTGTCGTTGCTGGGACAGTAGTAGTGGTAGTTGAGGGACGAGATGACGATGTGTCATGCGCTGGTGAGGCAATATTCACAACTCTGGTGACTGCTTTTTCTGTTCTGGTACAGCTTAAGTGAGAGGAATTTTTTCCTCCTCGTGCAGAGGTTGCTGCTTTTAAAAGGTTTTCTGCAGATAAAGACACTCTTTCCAATGACTTTTCATCTGTAGGCATTGACAAATCTTCATTGCAGGACTCACTTTTGTCATCATCTATGACAACTATATTTTTTGGCATCTCCTTAAACTGATATACAAGCCTCTGTCCCTCAACTTTTGCAAGGATTCCTCTTTGATAGTAATATCTGCAAGAAAAGTACAATTAAGTAGAAACCAATATAGTGATAGATTTTTAAGAAAACCTCATTCTACGCTAACAAGAAAATCTGAAGTAACCACAGTAAAACCTACAATGTGAGAAGGTTATGGAAAGAAGCTGGCAGAGCATGCTGGCAAAGTATCTGAAGGATCTAGCTGAAAAAACATCTGACCTTTTAAATACATACTTCAGGAATTAAATTGCAAATTAACCGGTAACATAAAAAGCAATAGGAACTGCAAGACTCTGATGCTTTTTAAACAGCTAAGTCAGCAAGAGGGCAAAGCTTTTAAAATTTCAGAATTGTTATATTTCTATAGGCAAAATTAAGAATCAGATTTAAAATTATAGTAGATAGCTTAAAGATATAAGAGTTTTTACCTCAGAGCTCTTCCCATAGTCTCGTAGTTCATGTCAGGTTTGTTTTTGTGTTTTCCCCATAGTTTGGAGACAGCTTTCGAGTCCACAAGTTTAAAGATTCCCTTCTCTCGCTGAGTCCATTTAATATATCGAGGACAAGTATTTTTGTCCTGGAGAAGGTCCAGAAGAAACTCCCATAAGTACGTTGTATTTCCTATAATCAGAAAGCATTTAAATATTAGAAACCCACTTTTAAAGACAACAGAAAGTTCTCCATATATAGGTAACTCTGAATGACCTGCATTACAAGCAAATGTTACACAGAGGATGGTATGTAACGTAACCTGCACATATGCATTCATTCTGTTTAGTAAAGCTCCCATAAATATTTACATTCTGAAAGGAGCTAATCCAAGCGGTCTGCTATATAGCACAGGAGCCTGTTCAATCCAGCGCCCATTCTCTGCTCTTGAAAAGAAGCGTGGGAGGCCGTTCCAAGTCACTACATCTGTTCAGCAGAGAAAGGACGAGAGCTCAGAATTTTCTTCTCACATTTGCTTAAACAGGGAATGGAAATGCCAGTACATTTTATGACACTGAAGGACAGGAGGATATAAATAATTTTTAAAAGGCATACAACCTTCAATAACAAACCATCTCAGCTGTGGTTAAGTTTGTAACATAACCTCCTGTCCAGGATCTGGGGCTCTCGCACTCATTGGTGACAGACCCTTCCCAAAAACATGTTGCAGAGTGACTAACGTCCTTCTGTGTGCAAAGCCAGTCCAACTTCTTGCTAGAAGTATTCATGTGGCAGAAATCCCATGTACCTTTCTGTAATTAGGGGGATATAGAATGAAGTCAGCCTACAGAAGAAGAATTTAATGTACTTCTCAGGTATTCAAGAGGTGTACCATTTCTACTGGAGGAGCCCCAAGACAGGGTTTATGACAGTGACTATCAGGATGGCATAAACCGTAACACGGGGGTTGTCTGCACTCTGACTATACCATTTGCATCCAGGAAAAGGCGAAGAGAAGCAAAAGAAAAAAACCAGATCACATTCCAATTTGTACAGCTGGATAAACTCCTCAAGTTATCTCAGAAGGGAGAACTAAGACAGAGTTGTAAGAATAATAACCTCAGAATGTTAATCCTAATTCTTCAATTGATCACACTTCCAGGGGGCGACGTGGGCCAAATAAAAATACATTACAATTTTGTGAAAAAAGGTCATTAATTCCTGAGATTTAGCAGCCCAGCAGAGCACTTGTTATGCCCTGCTGAAGACAATTAAAATACATTAAGGCACATTAAAGACCACTGTTGCAGATTCCAAGTAGTTAGCTACCTTTGAAAAACCTCAAAGGGCAAAAAAAAAAAAAATAATCATAGTTTCCATCTTCTGGAAGACCACCTCTTAGAGCATAAATGTATTTTACCACATGCTCCAATAAACAGCAGGTACTGACTCAAGAGCTACCAAAATCCAGCTTCCACTGAATTTCAGAGACATGTGAATAGGACCTATATGAGGAAAGAGTCAACAGAACTCAGGAGTCCTGAAATCAGGATTTTAGGGAATTAATCCCTTTTTATTTTCCCCTTGGTTCCTCAGAAATAGAATTTCTGGGTCCACTGCCAAATGCTGTAGGTCTGCAACAGATTCTTTGCAAAAATATAAGTGGGCTTCAGTATTAGGAAGTAAATAGGAACTTCAAGAGAAATCATTCCCTAAAGTGCCTAATTTTTCTGCAGGAACAGTGCTCCTGACTCAGCAGTTTTCTTCTTTCCCTCATAGTCTATACTGACCTACATAATAACTTTTTTTTCCACAGGAGGTCTATGCAATATCTATACTACTTGGAAGCCATCTACTATTGCCAGTAAGACCCAGAGATACTTCAGGTGGGCTGCATCTGTCAACTATAGCTGCTATGCATTTAACACAAAAAGCTTATTTTAGAATGTTTAATGCAATTCTGAACCATTTTTAAACCCTTTCTCCTTAGAACCAGACTTCCCTAACACTGTGAATCCAAGCTTACAGACTCCTGAGGAAGAGAAAGACGGGGCTGTAAAACATATTATCTGAACACTGCCACCCTCAAGCATCCCTAAGTCCAGCATGGTAGACAAACATGTTCTGCACCTCGCTAGGAAGACAGAAGCCTTATTTAATGGCATACAGCTCTCATCTCCACTCCTGAGAGGTCTCACGCTAACCGGTACTACAAGCAGCCACTGAGCTAGATATTTTTATTGCCTGTCTTAACTTCAATACAGAGTAGATTTTGCACAATGAAAGAAATTTTTGTGGCTAGCCAATTATTACAGCTGCCAGTTACTTATGAATGTTAGCTGTTGTCTCAAAATAGGATTAACGGCCAGAAAATGTGTGAATGATACAAGGCACTGTGTGTATCAATGAACTGTTGCAATGGTACCAGCATCTATGCTGAGAGGCTCAAAGCCAGTTTTGCTCCCTCCAACTGCCTACACTTTAAAAAGAGTATTTATGCAAATGAAAAACAAAACATGGAAAGGGAAACCATGCCTAAACTGCCAATCCTCTATGTGAGGACAAAAAAAAAATACTATCTCACTTTAAGAAAAAATATTAAGTCTCCAATTCCTCCTGTATAATAAACTAAAGGGCACAATTAAATCAGATTTACAGCTGCTTCACTTTGCACCAGAAAGTATCAGGAATGCACAAAGGAAGGAGTACCTACATGAACAACAAGCTATCGCCTTTCCAAAAGTGCACAACCAGCTGTCCTCCTCCTCCATGACTTAACTCTGTTGACAGTACTGAGCTCTAGGAATAATTCTTGGTTTTCAAAAACACGCTGCATGTAAAATAGACTATATTTGCAAGTAATTTTTTAGAATAAATAACAGAAAACAAATCCAGTAACAAAATATTTTGCAGGACATCAAGTTAGCCTACATTAAGGAAAAAAAAAAATTATTTTATGCCAGTTGTAGTGTAAAATACGGAATGAAATACCTTATGAGAACAAGAGACCTAAGGGGATCATTATGAGGGTCCACAGAAATTTAAAAAACAACCACAACAACAAAAGCAGTACCACCTCCCACTTCATAAAACAAACAGCTATGAAGTGAAATCACCAGTACAGACAAAAACTAGAAGAGACAGAAATACAGGCCTCCCTTCTCAAAGTTATTTGTGCAGCAAACTAGGAACTCAGACACTTTACGAGTACTATTCAGATAATGCAAAGCTGTAATAGTGAAATCAGAATTAGAAAGAAAGCTAAGTAGGCTTTAAGAATACTCAAAAAAAAGAAAATTAAACAAGATGTACTTTTAAGTACAGCAAATGCAAAATCTGTGATCTTCACTGAGGTCCACTGCTACACCCAAATCTGAAGATGGCAACAGTGGCCACTGCAGGGAAGTGTAATTACTGTTTGCACAGGTTTTCATGAGCTAACAACTGCACAATGTCAGTTCCACTCCTCCTTTCCCTACTGACAAATGTGACGACTCAGGAGCTGTACCCAGACAAGGAATTATCTTGCTTTCAAGCAAATCCCAAAATAATAGTGGAGCTGACCACTACGCACTCTTTCAGCTAGTATGCTGCCACTTGTTTCTCCTAGCCATAGCAACATCTCCAAACAACTTCCAGTGCAGTAAGCGGCGAAGAGATCCACATTTTTCACCTGCAGCCAGGGGAAGAGCTGATGCGCTGTACACCAACTCAAAGGTAACCTGTGAGCAAATGCCCTAGTCTGTCTCCCTGCTGGGTGAACAGCAGGGGCTTGGAGCCCAAGAAAGGACCCGCTATTTACCAGGAGAAACATTAGGAAAGTACGTCTCTCCTGCACAAAATCCCTCGCCCAACCAGTAAAGAAACATACCATCATTTGTTCTTCCCCTTAAGCCAAACTGAATCTATTAGTCAAGCAACATACTCGCACTCAAGTTTGTGAATCAACTAAGAAAACGTATGTTCAGCCATCACCATTACAAATGCCCATAAGCTGCTTCTACTTGAGAACAAGCCTTTCAGCAGTAGCTTAACAAATTACGTGTCTAGCAGTAAGTTAACACACAACACAAAAGACAGCGTAAGTCAATAAACAGAAAGCAAAGCAAATAAAAAATCAAAAAGCCTATTAACTGCAGAGTGTATTACAGGGCACTTCTAGAGCAGTTCCACACATCCTTGTGCTAGACCTTGTACAAACAAATTTGGAGACATCGAATAAAATTAAAACTCTAATGAAGTCAGTACAAACTCGTCCACCAAACTTTTAAAGATCTGTGTATTTCTTGTGGCAGATACAATACATATCCACTGCATAATTTTAAATACCCGATAAATGGAAAAAACATACCTTTGCCCTCTCTAGGTTTCTTCTTTATACCTAGATCTGGAGACCCATCAGATATAGCCGATTGTTGGGTCTTTGGTTTACGGCCAGCTGCACACAAAACAAGGGGGGGGGGGGGGGGAAGTTATTAATCATATGCAGAATAAAAGCATTTTATAGTTTGCTGAAGGAAGCAGTTCATGCATTTGTTTTCCCCTGCCATTTCCTTCCTACAGGTATGGATAAACTTAAATTCTTAGATTACTGTACATCCAGTTTAATTCATCATTTGGCTGCTTATTTCATAAGCAGATTTAACTCAATTTCGGACAGGTTAACGGCAGGTGAGGTAAGCACCAAATGTATTAAGTAAAACTTCAATTTATTTGTGCTCTTTTAGTCCAGTGTCTGTTTTACTCTGAAATGTATTATTTCTTCTTTCTGCTGCTTTGTTTTTGGTATTCTAGTATGGGTGTTGATCAAAGCATCAGTTTTCCTAAGAAATTTTACTACTGAAATCATAAGCATTCATTTCCACCTTGCACCTGTCCATTAAAAGCTATAGATAAAAGCTTCCAGTCAGCACGCGAGTGGTGCCGCACAGGACTCACATGCAGCAGAGCACGAAGATGGCAACAAACGGTACTGGCAGCCTCAGCGGTGCAGGACAGCTCGGGGCAGTGCTGGAAGCCTACCTGCGCTGCTGCCCACGCGTGCGGCTGCCCTGCCCTGCCCCGGCTCACTGCGGGCTGGCAGGGCTCCCACCCGCCTTCGCCTACCCTCCGCCTGCCCCTGCGAGGAGGCTTAGGAGGGGACTCCTCAGCAGGCGGCAGGCTTAGAGCTGCTTACGTTCCTGTGCCAGGGAAATCCTCTCCCAGCAAGGCCTGCGGCTTCTTCATCCTTTCACACTTCAGTGACCTTTTTACTCAAGGTAAACAGGCCCAAGCAGGGAAGAGGATCATACCCCAGGGCAGCAGGCTGTCAACAGTCCATGCTTCTGCCTTCAGTTAAAGGCAAGCAGCAACAATTAACTCTGCTACCTCAGGCACGAGAACATTAACTTTAGCTGATGAGCAATGTTCTTCATTAAACACTGAATTTCAAAAGGCATTAATTATGAAGATCCAAAGTTATGGCTCTGTAACTATGGCTGAATGACCTTACTCACTTAAGAGCAAGGATTTGGACTCTGTAATAGGAAAAAAATATTTACAAAACAACTCTCATAGAATTTCAGAACTTCCTGAGCACAGCCCTGTAATGCAATCTGCCCAGTAATGACTGTTCAAAGAGACCACGGAATATAAAGAAATAGTTTAAATCCAGTGTACGACTACAGCTATGGAAGAGCTTTAATCATAATTTTCTTGCTTATGTAACTTACAGTAGAGTTACAATTACCTGTTATGTGTGTGTTTTTATTAAATCTAAAACTCATAGATCTTAGATTTATATCCCTTTATCACTACATTGCATTTTTTTTCCTCTAAATTACAAGTAAATATTCCATCTTATCATGTCTGGAAGCTCTAATAAAACAATATTCCTATAGTTATGTGAACCGTATTGGTGCCTGTAAGAAAGCTGCTAGACCGAAGAGAAACCTCACCAGGTGCCAACCTCTCATTTGGTAGCTGAATGCTTAGAACTCAAAACACTGTTCTGAATAGTTTCTCCTCCAAGACACGCCAACCAGACAAATAAGGTACTTCTCTCACAAGGAAGATCTTGTACCGATTTTGTGAGCTGCTTTATGGTTTTGTGAATTAGTATTTACCCTGCCGTTTCATTGGAAGAACCCCTAGCCTACCCGCTCTCCAAGTATATCTGTATTTCAGACACCAATGGTTACCCACACAAGTCCTCTTTGAATCCTTCTCCACCCTTCCTCCACTTCAGAAACTGTGCTTAAAAACCACCACAACAAAGACATTTTCCTTTATGGCTTGGCGAAGCCCATTCTCTTGCTACTTTTTTCTTTTTTCTTGTTGCAGACTCATTTTCTAAGAACTCCCATTTCAGACTCCAATTAGTCCAATTATATGAGCAGAGAAATCAGATCATCTAACCTCTCTCCACCAGTATCAACTGCACCATCTGCAGCAGTACATATCAGAAATAAATTTTGAGTTTGCTCCTAGGAAGAGCCACACATACCTTTTTTCTTTTTCATTGGTTCATGGATATCAGGGGAAGTTGGAACAGGAGATGCATCCATTGGTTCAGATTCCTCCGTTGATACCTCCACCACAGTTTCTGTGATCACATCAGGTCTCATGGCCGCATGGATAAATTCTGGGGTTGACACACAAGGAGGGACAAACACTTCCACTATGAGGGAAGGAGGGGGAAAAAAAAAAGAAAAGAGTTTCTGATGAGGTTTCTACCTGATTATTTTAATGTATCTCACAGGAAATTATTTTAAACAAAGCGTATGCAATAGTACAGCAAGATTCTGCTCCAACGACCTGTCACCTAGAAAATCAATCCAATTCCCCAGAACACGCACGCTTGCCACTGTTGTTAGGCATAAGACAAGTATCACACCAATACTCTTTAGAACTAAACTCAACTTTAAATGAAACAAATTAGAGCTTCATCTTTGATCCTTATTCCAGTCTCCATTTCCTATTTTGTAGCTTTTGGGTTTCAGTTTGACCATTATTTCATCCAACATATATTAAGTAACTTCAGAAGGAACATCAGGTTAAAGTAATCATCAACATGAAGTTCTGGGTTTTTAAACTGATAATACTTTGCAACACAGTGTATTCAGATATTCTTTCTAAAATAGGAAAACAGATAAAAATACTTTTCCCTTAAAATAATTCTATTTTAGGCATTTTAAAATTCAAATTCGCAGAATCACAGAATGGCTGAGGCTGGAAGGGACCTCTGGAGGGCATCTGGTCCAACCCAGGGCTCAAGCAGGGCCACCTAGAACTGGCTGCCCAGGACCATGTCCAGATGGCTGCTGAATATCTCCAAGGATGGAGACTCCACAGCCTCCCTGGGCAGCCTGTGCTAGAGCTCGGTCACCTGTACAGTGAAAAAGTATTTCCTGATGTTCAGACAGAAAAGTTCATCTTAAATGCGTAGCTACTCAAGGATCTCTACCCAACAACCTCTCTCAGATAAATGATTTAATTTATAAGTATGCTTGTTAGAGGGTGAAGAAATCACGTGAAAACTCAAACAAATCAGTAGTTCTGAAATAAGCAAGCAAATGTTTTAAACAGCATACAGTTCTCCACAAAAACAGGTTTCCCAATTTGCTTGTTTCACTAACTAGTGGAAGGACAAACGGCTCACGGAGCAGAAACTGTGGCGGACATACCAGGACTCCTGGCATCTCTCAGGCAGGTAGGAGACTCCATATGAAGCAAGGCCTCTGCAGCTTCAATTGTCTTATCCGTGCAGTGCACATTACTTCCATGAACTGATGCTTCCACTGCAGAAGGATAAAAAAAAAAATTAATGAGAACAGATGATTACATATGAAAGTCCATAGGTATCGCTGTACAACTGCACTACTCAATCTTAAACATGAAAATCCCAAAATTGCCAGGTGCCTTCACACCTGTTACACCTTCCTCTCAACAGAAATGTTTAGGGAAGGCACGAGACAAGTAGAACCAACCCTGTCATTTCTTAGATTAGATTTCTGGTTCACAACCAAGCTGCTCATTTCTATGAGGTGTTCAAGAGCTTACAGAAGCAGACTTCTGGGATTTGTCTTCTGCCTTCAAGTTAACCAGAACAAACCAGATTGTAATGAGGATGGTTACAAACTAACACAGCAGAGCAGGGAAGTAGTACTGTCTCCAGCTATTATCCCATTAAAATCTAAAGGTCACCTCTCTTCATATTTTCAGTCTATTTCGATAAAAATATATATATAAAAAAATACAAGATTAGTTTGCAAAATATATATTCAGTTTCATTTTCTGACGTTAAAAATATCTGTGACTTGGGTTTAGCAAGCTTGGTTGTTAAAAAAACAAAACACAAAGAATAACAAACAGTATGCAGGGTTTTGGGGTTTTTTTAAGCAATAACTAAAGGAAGAAGGTAAAATTATCTCTTTTTTTCAAATCCTGAAAGTTTATGAAAGCTATATAATTAATCAAATGTAATTTAAATTAACTTCAAGAGAGCACATTTAAGTTTGATACAGCACAGATCACAGCAACTTGAATACAGCAGCAACACTAAAAAATCCACCCCAACTTATCAATTAAAACTACAACCGTATTCACGGCCAAGCCTATATTCCTCACCCTTGCGAAGGTTTTTAAAAGCAGCGACTGCAGAAACACCTGTTGCACATCATCCACACTCTCGCTAAGGTACGCCGGCTCTCTCCAGTTGCTCTTTCCATTTATGGCCATCTGCTCAAAGCCGAACCGCTCCAGCGAGGCAGCCGGCAGCCCAGGAAATCTATCTTTAGCATAAGCAGGGTCACCTATCTCCAGCGTCAGAGAACTAAAGAGGATTCAGTAATAATTCTCTACAAGAACTTCAGAGCAGCTATCCTGTTACTGAAAACGTCTAAGAAACAACCTGAGGTTCGTTTAGTGAAAAGCAGAGAAAATGCTGCTAGCGTTGCTTCTGACTTAAGAAAAGAGCAGACACAAACGGATCCACGCGGGCACACACGTGGGGGAAAAAAAACCTTCCAGCATATTGCAGTTTATTTAAATGCAAGAATTTAAAACTTGAAAAACCTACTAACCAGCAGACTAAACGTATAAACCAGAAGCTGAAAGCAAACAAAATCTGGAAGACACACAAATGCAAAATTCTGGGCAACTGAAAGGTCTCGCTGAACCAGCCCGGCAGCCCACCCGCTGGCTGGCTGCTGGGATTCCCACCACAGCCCTCTCCTGGGATGCTATTTAAGGGGCTTTATCTTTTGGAATAGCAGATGCCTGATAAAGCTGACATTCCACCACTGCTTCACCCCAGGCTGGGAACAATAAAAGCCTACCTAAGAGCACAGGAAAACCAAGCTAAAGGAAAGGGTCTCTATTGCACGCTCTGTCGCTCTGTCACTTCGATAATCAGTGGCAATCAGCAAGAGTTTTGCACCCTGAGCCCTCTCCCCAGCTGCAGGTCCTGGCTGCTCCCCACGCCCAAGCTAGCTGCTGTTTATTTCCCAAGCAGCAGTTTGGGGGTGTCCCGAGTCAGAGGCTGAACGCCTGCACTGAAACTAAGTGGCCCTGCAGGAAGCCCTCTACCCAAATATTTTTCTTTCTCAAGAGAAGCTTCAGTTGCACAGAAATTGATGATTAAGTTTCCCCTCTACTACCAGATAAGACTTTCCACTGATCATCAGAATACAGGAACAATGTACAGCTACTCATTACAAATGTATCAATTCTACACCAATACTGGAATCAGAAAGTCCAAATCAGCATTTAATATATCATCACTATTATTATTATTATAAAGCATGAAAAAAGATTTAAAGCATGTCAGCAAAGCTTTTGAACCAACCCCTCTGCCTCCCCTGCAGCAAAGAGCTGTACAATTTTCATTTCTGTTTCTGCCGGTTACCATTTTTGGGACAACTAGTTAGCTTGCTCCTGTGCAGGTATCAGGTCCAGTATATAAAGGATTTCTATACAGAAACTCAAACAACAGTTGCCAAATTTCAACTGCAAGAGAGTTCTGAATTAGCTTATTGAAGTCATCCACGCCTAAATGCTTAAAAGCACACAAAATTTTCCTACTTTTTTTATCCAAAGTCTTTCATAAAGGAAACAGTTTAGATGCTGCACCACAAGTAAGAGATACTTAGCAGAGAGCAGGAACAAGGCAAAAAAGATAGCTGAAAGCCATCTTTGTACTTTTCCAGTATTACGGCATTCTGCTGAGGGGCCAGAGTGGAGGGAAAGGAGGCGCAACCCCCACCCCCACCATTAGGGACTAAGGCTTGGATACCTTAACAGCAGAGCAAAGGAGCCACCCAACCTCTCTCCTAAGTAACCCTTCCATTTCCAATAAAAATAGCACTATCTACTCCTCAAAAGCCCCCACCATTTGAAAATGTACACTTCAGAAATGTTTTTCCACCATGAGTTACTCAGGACTCCAATAAAATTGCCGCCTAAAAACCATCCAAGCAAAAGATAGTAACACTTCTGGCTTTGGCTGGAACAACACGCATGCTGTCTGTCCATCATGACAGTTAACAAACTAACCTAACATCGCCAAAAAGACATCTATTAAAATACCTACTAAAATGAGGGCTATCACTGAGTTTGAAGTCTTCCCAGCTCGCTACATTCTCCCTTTGCCAGTCTGTGGTTTAGCATTTGTCTGCCCACTGAGCATTAGTTATCGGTTGCGCTCAGGCAATGTTACTGCGCCAACACATTTGGAAGAGAAAAGTGCAAATTTGTATCTCGGCACAAGTTTTACATAAAACGTCTTTTTGCCACGCTAGAAAATGTCTAACAGAAGACGGCAAGTCAGAGCGCTCAGTCAGGAGCCGTGATACTGATGAAAAACACAGCTAGAAGAGATATCCCCAAACGTGAGGCGCTCTCTCAGAGAGGGGACGGGACAAGGGAAAACCAGGCAGCTGTTCTTGCAGATGACTAGATCAAGTGTCGCCAACTAAACTACACTTGTATCGCAGCACTTGGTAGCACTTCTCACAGTAAAGACGGGGGGGGAAAAAGCAAACCAAAGGAGTAGGATTCCACAATAAAAAAAAAGCCAACTTCAGTCAAAAGCCACCACCACAGAAGATCACTGGCAGTTGTTCACTGTGCAGTACCTTTCGGGCTCGAGTAGCTTGTGCCATACGAGCGTACGTCATCACAGCAACCCTAACCTCCTCTCTGTACATCCAAGGTTGTGATGCGCAAGCACAGTATCACAACGGGCAGAAAAATTTCTAACCAAAGAATGATGTGTATGACCCGTTTCTTTAAAAATGCCCGATCCACAAATTTTCTATTATATTTATACTATTAAATATGCAGCACTGCGCACATATACAAGACTCCCAAAGCTAAAATAGACTGTACTGCTTGAGTAAACAACTTAAGACGTAGCTCTGTTACCTTGTATACTCATTACAGGAAGAATATCACTTGCCCAAATGAACCTAAGTAGTTTTCACGGACGGAAGTAAGTTTTCCAGACTTTGGTAACTGAGAAACAAGAGAACTGCCGTTTACCGATCCAGAACACATCAGAGCTAACACCACCACAAATCTTTCCTAATTTTAAACCAAATCTCATCCTAATGCTTTTATGAAGAAATCTGATTCCTTGGCACTTAATTTTAAAATAGTTCATTAAAAAAAGTGTCTGGTCTGTTTTCAAAGAAAAAAAATCCTCTTAGAAAATAACATAATTTCAATTTTTTAAATACAAACAGTTAACTAGACTAGTTGATGTCTCTCTTCACTGTTGACCCGATGTCTTCTAGCTCCACTTTCTAAACAAATAGCGTGTACAGTAGATTATTCAAGGCTCTCAGCAGCTGTTACAAAATACCAAACTTGGTAATTAAGCCTGGCAGGGCTGTACTTTAGCTTTACAGAAGAGAATACTGGCAACATATCCGTTTTGTAACAATGCCCCCAGTTCTAACATAAAAGAAGAGTAACAAAATGAATTAAAGCAAGTGATGAGAGGAAAAAAAATGGACCGACGTTTTCAAAATGGTACTTTTTGAAACTGCAATACAGCTCCCCCCTCTTTACCTGAAGGGCTATCAATGCCTGCATTTACAAGGTCAACACTTCACTGTAGCACCTGATTTACAGTCGTTTATCCTTTAATACCATCAGGCAACCAGAGCAATACTTTAATGAAGAATTCACAATTCCAAGCATGGAACTCAGTCAAGAGTGACCACACAAACGCTAAGAGACCTCATTAAGCTTTACTGGCATTCACATGCTTGTTTTATCTCAGCATTTAAAAGACCACAGCAAACAGCAGTGGAAGGTAGTAACAGTGCTTAAGCCACGTTTTAATTAAAACCAGTTGAATTGCCCATATAGGTAGTACCCAGAAATCTTTCTGTATGCAACACTTGACTGGAAAAGAGGGCACTTCCAGTTTACTGCTTGTTTTATGGCAGGCATTTGTTCAGAAACTGAAGAACAATTCCTTGTTTTTTTTAGTGTTTCCCTAAGCCCGGCTCTGTTTGTTCAAAAGACTTCCAGCTGCACACAAATTAAGGATGATACATAACCCACTGCATACCGGCAATCAATAATGAAGACGAGAGCAATAATCTCAAAACACTTGTTTCCCAGTGAGCCATAGGTGATCAGCCCAATACTGAGAGAAACGTTAGCTACAAAGCCAAAAAATACCTTTGAAAAGCCATTTAGGAGTTGCTCTTACAACCAGCAATTAAGACAATCTTAAGCAGTAACAATTTTGGTCCAGCTTTCTTCCCACAGTTATCAAACACACTGAAGTTTTGTCAACACTGAGGCCAGCAGCCACAGGAAAAGGCAGGGCATAATTAGTATAATCCCTTAGGATAAAGGATTCCTCTCTTAAATCCACGTGATACCATCTACATGCATAAATAAGTAAACAGATATGGTATCCCGATAGCGTGAGGATGGGAATACTAGACGTGCACAGGTATCTGTATCCCTCACTCCAATGCAAATATTAAAAAAAAAAAAAAAAAAAAAAAGAATTAAGTTGGCTGGGCTAAGGACATCAGAAAGAGCAATACAAAGGTCATTTGTTATTTATCTAAGGGTTGGCTCACAAGCAACGTAGTTACAGCAACTTAAGAAGCTGTTGACACAATAATCCACTACTTAAACGTTCTCTACTCATCGACAACCAAAAGTAAGAAACAACTAACTGCAAACTCCTGCAGCAGGGAGCCCTGCAGAAATCGGAGACGCGTTCTGCTGGCAAAGCGAAGCTGCCTTCCCCAGCGTACGCAGGAGGGAGTCTAAATGCTGACGACGCGCTCCGCTTTTTCTGTTCTGCAGCAGAACAGTTCTTTGGTGGGGGGCGGTATGTGTGCGTTTGGGGTCCGTCCGTCCCCAAAAAAAACCCTGGGTGTTCTTCCACGTTAAATGAAATAAGCCATTACAAAAATCGGGTGACTTGCCCCCCTTTTTTAAAAGAGCGTCCTAATACGCTGGTAGATGACAGAGCGTTTACCTTTAGCACGCGCTCACGCTCGTACAAACCTACCGCCGCGTCACCCCAAACCCAGCATTAAGGCGCGCTCTCGGTTAGTTCGCGTCCAGGCGCTAACCGCACGACTCCTCTCCTATAAGGCCCTACGCCGTACCGTCGCGCACGATTTCCAGGGGCTACTTTGAGCCCCGCATCGTAAAGACAAAACGAAAATCACAGCTGGTACGAGAAGCGAAGGTTTGACATCGTATTGGTGGTTTTGGGCAGCGTAACCCCGCTCATGATTTCTCCAGGGCTGTAGCAAACGTAAAGCCGTGTCGCGGCACCACCGGAGCGTCCCGTCGTTACCAGTGGCAGATTTAACACAACCCAAAGCGGCCGAACCGCACCCGGTTCCGGACACGTCCCCGACAAGGCGCCAGGGCCCGGTAGGCAGCCCTTGTCCCGGCGGCGGGGGCGGCGGCCGGGGCTGGGCAGGGGGCTTCGGGATCCGGTCGTGCAGGGGAGCGGCCGGGGACGGGCGGCAACGGCACCGCCGCGCCTCGCCTCGCCTCCTCCCGCCGCTGGGGCGCACCCTTCCCGCCGCCCCGCCGGGGCCGGCAGTCCAGCTCCCGCCCGCCGGGGAGGGACGGCCACGTGCGGCCCGGCGCCGCCGCCGCCGCCACTTCCGTGTTTACACTCCGCTTCCCTCCGACTCCGCGCGCGCGCCCCGCCAGGCCCGGGGGGAGCCGCCGCTCCGCCGCCCGCCGCGCGCCCATTGGCGGCCGCGGCGCCCCGCCCCGCCCCGCCCCCCCTCCGGCCGCCAACGGCGGCGGCCCCCATTGGCGCGCGCGGCGGCCGCCGCCACTCCCCCGCGCGCTCGGGGGGCCCCGGGGGAACGCGCCGCTTCCGCTACGCAGCGCGCGCGCGTGGGGGAGGGGGACGCCGCTCTGGCCCCCCCCCCCCTCCCCGCACCGTCCGCCCCCCCCGCGCACCGCACACGTGGGCCGCGCGCCCGCCGCCGCCGCCAGCGCAGAGTTTAAAAGGGCACGGGGTGGTGGGGGGACACACACATACACACACACACACACATACACACACACGCGTGGGTGCGCAGCGCCCGGGCCGCGGCCCCGCGCGGGGCCTGCCCGCTCCGGCAGCGTGGCGGCGGCGGCGGGAGGAGCGGAGGGGACGGCCGGGCCGGGCCGGGCCGGGCCGGGCCGGTGAGGCGGGAGGACAACACCACCCTCGCACACACTTCCTGGTTCTCGCCCCGGCCGCGCAAACCCCGCAAAACTCCTCCGCCCGCCCGCCCCGCCGCGCCGGCGGCGGTGCCGGCCGCCCCGCGGGCAGGTGCCGGGACAGCCGCCGCTGCCGCCCGCACGCCGGGCCGGCCGCTGCCAAGGTGATCACTTCCTGATCGCCCTCCATTGCTTCCCCACCCGCAGCCGGAGCGCGGCGTGCGCCGCGCCTTCACCCCCCGAGCCCCCCCCCCCCCGGCGCTCTCCCCGCTCCCGCCGCCGCCCGCCGCCCCGCGGCACCGCTTACCGGCCCTGATAAGGAGATCGAGCTGGTTCGTGGGCCCCTCATGCAGGGACGTCGCCATGTTTACGCTGCCGGAACGGCTTCACATTGACCGGCCGGCGCGGCGCGGCGCGGCGGGACGCGACGCGGCGGGGCGGGCGGGCACGCTCCCGCGGGCGCGCTCCCGCGGGCAGGGCGGGCGGCGCGGGCGCGGGCGCGGGCACCGCCACGGCGCGGCGGCGGCGGCGGGAGCGCTTCCTGCGGGGCGGCGCGGCGCAGGCGATCCTTCCGCCGCCAGCCCCAGACAGGAAGTGCCGCGCCGGCGCTCGCCGCCGCCGCCGCAGCGCGGGGCCGCCCGCGGGCGGGGGAAGCCGCCGCTCGCTCCGCGCCCCGGGGCGCCGCCACGGCCCCGCCGCCGCTGCCACGGCTCCTCGCCCGGCCCCAGGCACGGACGCGCTGGGGCTCCGAGCGCGGCCCGGCCCCGTCCCGCCCGCGCGCCGTTAAGCCAGGACTAGAAGGACCAAGCAAGCGCTTCTCGCCCGGAGCCTTCCCCGCACGCCGGAGCTTTGCGGCTCCGTTAGAAGGCGGTGAAGGGCAGCAGCCGCATCGGGCCGCCCAGGGGGAGCCTCGCTTCCCCCCTCAAGCTCCAGCAGTCCTAGGAGCCAGACCGCAAGCACGAAGGTCGAAGCCCACCAGTATCCGGCGCAGGTCACCTCCAACTTCTGACCGATCCCGCTCCTACTACCACTTCCAAGCCTTTTTAGAAATACAATTTAATGGCCATATTTATACACACACACAAAGTCACGCGCCTTGTAGACTTCCCTCATGTATTCCTGCCTGCAAGGAATTAAATTTGTTCATCATCTCATCAGATAACAAGCGATACCTGCAAGCGAGACTGTTCGTTCTCACACTCAAGCCCTGCGATACCTAAGTGCAGCTCCGCGCTGAAGTTTTGCCAGCCGAGCTCTTCCCAGGCAGATGCATGCACAAAAAAGGCACTCTCCAGCCAGCTGTGGCGGCGCAGAGCTCTCATGCAGGCACAGCTTTGCCAACAGCAGAGCGCTCCTGTCAGCTTGTGTTACCCAGAGAGGGGGAACGGCCGCGTTAACAAGAATTCCTTCTGTCAGTGGATTTCCACTAGGGGACTCTGCTGTGTTCTCCAGCAGCAGTTGTTCTAGTGGAGACGAGCCCAAGGACAAGTAAAGGCACTTTAAGTAGGCACACACTTAAATGGGCAATAAAGCCTCATCGCCCGTCATTAGAACACCCTCAAATCGAAGGGGAAACCTCATGCAGCGTAGTTTAGCGACACCATAGACTCAGCTTACGTACCAAGTACTGTGTACTCACATCACTTTGCCCTGCATACCTACTGCTGTCAAAAAAATCATAATTTACCCACGCTTCCCTTGAAGCAGTTAGGTCTACAGCCTTAAAACACAGTTAGAAATAGTTCGTCAGCTTAGATCCAGGTCAAAAGCTGCACTGAGACACTAAACACCTTTGAAGATCCAGACCTGTGTCAACAGGAGCTCGCAGTTACATACTTTGGAAAAGATGCATTCATAGTTTGTTGCCGTACTGTTCGCTGTGTAATTCAGTGAGGATTGTTTACCGATTGCAACTTCCAGTCACAAACTGAAGTGTTTGACTCACATCCAAGTTGTTCTCTCTACTCCCTCCGGGTAGAATGAAGTTTTGCCTAAGCTATGTGGACTCCTTGAATAAGCGCATTCAAGTAATCCACGTGTGTAATTTTTGACAAACCCTATGTGTCCGAAATGAATAATAAAAAAACAAAAAAACAGAGTATAAAACATCAAGCTCTTGGTTCAATACCAGCTCTCTAAGCAGCATTTGTTCACTGCTGCGAGCACAGACTTAGCACAGCGTTTGCCAATTCACATGAAATGGACTTGAACAGCTGCACACGTTATTCTGATTCTTCCCTCTCTCCGATCATACACAGGGAGAGTATCACTGGATGCCCACGGGATTCCAGTCAGTTGAGAAAAGGCCAAGCCTCTGCACTGTCAAGATTATAATGTAAGCAACTACAATAAATCTATAAAGTGATCATTTTGACCTGTACCCAACTTATTTATACAAGTGTAGTATCAAAGCATAACACTGTCTTTAAGGAGGAAAGCTATTTTCCCCAAAAGTTCTGCAGTGCCATCTGTTTAAACTATATGATTTCCAGTATTTTATGCTGAACGCTAATTTGTCATGCTAATAAAATCTTACTATTTCAGGGGAAAAAGTCAATAGGGAAAAAAGTAAACATGCACTTAACTTTTTAATCTCTTCTAAGGCCTCCTTTCGAGGCAGAAGGCTAACAAAGAGGGACGCAAAATCTACTCAGAGTGGTGGGTGGCCCATTGAGGCAAGGAATATTTACTGTAATGCAACAGGACCACATGAAGTTGCAGATTAACTCATGTTTCTCTGGCATGAAAAAAGCAGGGGAAAAAACCAATATAGGAACAGATCCCTAAACAGCATCATTCTTTGTCAGACATAAATATATTTATTAGCCTATCTTTTTTTTTTTTTAATAGTAGAGTGTACCAAGACTAGGCTTTATTGTAATTTTTTAAACCACAAGCGCAGCTGTCAAGATAGCCAGTTAGAACCTACATGCTCATCGCATGCTACATCTACCAACTGTCAGGAGAAAAAATAAGTCAACATGTTCTAATATGCAGGAAAGCTACTATTTAAAACTATGCTCATGACACACAGGAACACAGCAAGGGTCAGTCTTAAGTAATTTCAAGACAATAACAAGTAATCGCATTTTTAGCTGACGGCACCTGCATCCCTGTGTACTTCAGAGTCTTTGGTAGATAAGGAACTTGGACAACAGGCACACCCAAGTGATTTGTCCCCCTACTTGTATAAACACAGGAGTAAAATATCTATCAACTCACGCTTTCTTGTTAAGGGATATGGACAACTTTGTTCACATTAAAGGAAATAAGCTTCCCTTCTTCTTTGCAATATACACCAGTTAAACTTAACCCTGATTATTTTGAAAAAGTGAAAGACAACTCAAGAGAAGCAGCTGGATGGGATTAACTGCATGCAAGACAGCAGATGCAGAAATTCAAAATATGAAAAACTGGAAGGTTTCAGCAGATTTGCAGAAGTGGATGGGAGTGGGGTCATCCATTATCTTAAGCGTTTCCTTGAACAGTCCTCAAAACTAATACAGCATTCAGTGGCTATAGAGGTATTGTCAGCCGCCTCCCCTCCCATAGTCTCCTATGCCAAGTTGCCTTCCCGCAATTCCGACAAATACATTGAAAACATGCTCCGGTAACAGACTGTAGTTTCGCTTGCAAAACTACTTCACAAGCTTGGTAACTTGAAACGCTAAAAGTATAACCTTCCAATGGCACCTTTTTCCCTCCCTGACAGCAAATGATGAACCAGAAAGAAAAAAACCCCTGCATATTTAATTACTTTTACCCACAGAGGATTCTAGTTGTATTCTAGTATGACAAAGCTACCCTGGGAGAAGACAATCATCAAAAAGCAGTTACTTACTCTTACAGAGGTGATTTGTTTGACTTCATTTAAGTAAGTAGTCAAGGGTAGACCGCAATCGAGGGTAGTATTTGCAGTCTACATTAGAAATTACAAATGGTAACAGAGGAACAATAATGAAATGCCAACCAAGCTGAAAAGCTCCAAGTAACTTCAAGTCCAGGCATGTGCTGTCCTGAGCGCCAAAACCGCCTACAAATTTTTAATAGTTGCAGAAAGGTCAGTTTTGCCCAGGACCCTGATGAAATTCACATCTAATAATTACAGGAGTAGTCGCTGTCCTCAACAGCAGGCTATCAAAGTGTTGATAGTTATTACTGCGTTACAAGGGCAACAATACAAAGAAACACTTTTAACAGTTAGATTCCAGAAACATGCAAGAAGATGCAGCAGTCTCCTTTATCAGCACATCAGCATAATCATTACCATCCACTGTGGATTCCAGCAAAAGTAATAGCAAAATAACCACAAAGCGTCCCTGGGGGAACCAGGGGACTACTGAGGAAAGGGGTCAGTGACCATGCCAAGCTTATCTTCTTGACTACACCATATGATACCAAAGCCAGGAGTCTGTCACAGTCTGCATCTTTACGGTGGACTCAGGATCCTGGTGGTCCCGATTCATATGGACGTTAATGATTTCACATACAAAAACGAATTATCGTCAGGATTTGATGCTACCTTTGACAAACAGAGAAGGACTTACTCAAAACAGCAAATGCCTACATTCTAGCATTATTACTTGTGAATGCAGAATAAGAAAAACTTGGCTGTCTCAAAAAAAAAAATATATATGCACTTCCCTGCCTTATAATGAAATTCTTTAATTTCAGGGCAGTCTAGCAGACAATTATAAATCAGGTATTTGCATAGCACATTGCACGATTTTACAAAACTGACAGTATTTGAGACTGGTAAGAGGCTGCCATAGAAATTATGCCACCGTTAAGCAATTTCTCTGTTCAAGACCTAGTATTTACAATTCCTTAAGGCTTCCCTGATAACAACAAAAGTCTATTCTATAAGCCCATTCAATCTTTAACAAGGGCTAAATGTCCTGCTCAAACACATAAGGGCTTTACTGTGATCCTAGAATTTGTTGTCAACTACAATCTCCTTTGTAATATGCATATCACCTTTAAAAATTATTACTTTCAAGTTTGTCACTGCATTTTTGATCAACAAAGACAACTGAACTCTTGTGCGCTCATACCACGATGGTTTTGGCATGCCGTATTGCACTTTAAGTTCAAGATATAAACCACAAAATTTTTCAGCTTACATTAGTAAAACGCTGTGGCCGCATCTTCATAGTAACATCCTGCAATTTCTCACTCCCAGCAGCAACTCCAACTGGAGTTGGGAGTTTAGAGGAGAGTGCATATGCACATCTGAAGTCCAAGCCATAACGCCCCACTCTATCAAGCCATTCAGTTAGCCTCACATCAGCCTCAGAACATAAAAATTATGCCAGAGATGTGTAGTTAAATTAGGCTTTATTACAAAATACTTAGTGTTGCAGTGTTCTTTCAGTATGAATGGAGCGCTGAACGCAGCAAGGCAGAAACCTGCCAAGTCTAGAAAGAACTGGACATCACAACCAGGCTGTTACTGTTATGTAAAAATATCGTCATCCATACAGCTCTCAAAGAGCACAGTTCTTTCCATTAACTTCTCAGAAAAGGAAACACTGGCAAAGATGACATAAAATTTAACTTGCAGTTGAATTTTGTTCCTGAATTAAGAATGTTACTGAGAAGATATGTATACGCCCTTGGTGTAACTGCTCCAAGTGCTAGACAATAGCACATGCAACGGGAGAGGGATCATTTTGTTTCACTTGTCATCAATATTTAACTAGGAAAAAAACAATGGATTTCTTGGCAGAGTGAGAACTCACACCAATGTAGCAGCAGCATGGAGTCAAAAATAAAATTAGCTCATGTTCAAAGGATAAATTCTTAACCCATGAATGTCTTTGAGACATCTAATTCTTGCAGCAGAGCAAGTACTGCATGCAAAGTTTTGTCTTGCTTTTATCTAGCTAATGGGCTTCGTCTTAGCTCTTTGATGAAGGTGGTACCTACAAGCTGAGAGTTTAATCAAGTCAGAATGTCCAAACTGTTGTCTGTAGTCAGCACCATCCTCTCAAGCATACTGCTCGCCACTTTCAAAATCCTAGTCAAGCTGTCAGTGTAAGGAAATGAAGTTCAATCAATAGGGCATGTCAGCACTACCAAAACATACACCACATGTTCACGTTAACTCATTTTTTGTAAGAGGCAGTTTAATTAAATAATGTCTGGACGAAACGAATGATAACATTGTTTTGCTTATCCCTTACATACACATGCCATCATCAAAGGTAAGATTCTAACCAGATCTAATACTGAGTTCTTAGTACATGATATTTAACAACTGATGAAAACTTATCTGAGATAAACAAAAAATGTAAGCGATTATAGACAAACATACCATCTTTGTTGTCTTTGTAGTTCAATATTTTTCCATCAGATCGTAATCCTGGAGGGGCTCATTTTCAGATCCCCATTTTTTCATGCAGATCTTCTACCCCCCTGTGGCAATAACATTTTTAGAATTAAAACAGACTTTCAACTTGCACCACAGGGAGGATTTCTGATGGAACATCAAACTAAAAAATGTGGTGACAGTTCACAAGTCGAACGATATCTCAACTCCTTGAAAGCAGCAGTTTTGTGCCCTCTTTAATCTTAAAGTTGTGAGAAAAAAAAATCCCAAACCTCCACTTGCCACTTTGATGATTAATAAAAAATAAGGGGAAAAATACTATTGATATGAGAAGTTAAGATTCAGTGAATCAATTAAATCAGGGTCTATATTGGCAATATGATTTTGTTATATCTCTCACAGGGATCAAGCTTTACTGTACTTACCAGCAACATGTGCTTAACAGCTGCCTACTGTTCAACAAGATTTGTAAATAACAAACACCACTGGTTTTGCGAATTCATCATAAGTGAGGTAACACAGAAGAAAAGCAGTACCGGTGCAGGCATAAGATCAGTACGAAGGGAGTTCAGAAAGTACTAACCCATTTTAATGACAATGTTCCAGATAACCTGGCATTTCTAAAACAGCATTATCCTACTTAAATACTCATCTAATGCCTTATTTGACTAAAAGACTAGGCATCATCCGTGTATAAGATCTGCAGATCACGACTGTGGTACCTTCAGCACTACACATATGGTAAATCCAAAGATTAGATTACCCCATTAACACACCCACACATCCACGTTATGGGTTCTGTGTCGTGACAGACAAACAGAACTAGAGCAACTATTAATCTCAGACAGACTGCTTCTTCAAAAACAGCAGCTTCTGCTGTTATGTAAACCACAACGGTTTTGCTGAATAAAACTGAAGGGCTAATTACTTTAAGGACAAATAACTACTCAGGAAATGGAAGCCAACAACATTTGGATGTTATTAAAAAATTGTTTATAAGGATGTATTGTTTATGATATGAACGCTTTCACTGTTGCAGTAAACAAAAGTTTAAGACTGTAACTCAGTCCCCAATAGTCTAAAGGAATCGCTCCTAAGAATGATATCATACACATAGGAAAAGAAATTTATGTCAATCTAAAGCTCACACTTTCCCTTTCAATCATTACAAAAGACACTCACTACTTCCACTGAGAATGTCCTCAGGTCACCTGAAAAGATCAAAATTCCTACATTTTGGCTTTCCTAGAAAACTCCTTTGTCAAGTTTTTTTTCTATTCCAAGCAGACATGCAGGTTTTTTCTGGAATAGGACAAAAAAAAAAAAAACCACACCCAAAAAAAAACCCCAAACGAAAAAACAACCCCCCCCCCCAAACTTACCTTGAACCATTAAGTCTTTCTTTTTTGTTAAAAGACTCTTGGGTTTTACTTTTATAGTTAATGGATTAATTTTATAGTTAAAGGTTTAATTATAATTAATGATCCTTGATTAATGATTCAAGATAGATTAGTGGGAAACAGGCTGGAAGGAGTCTGACATGCAAAACCCACCATACTCCAGTAGAATTAACTAAAAATTCATCAGTGTTTAGAGATATGGCTATTTATAATGATCATAGAGCATATTTTCTTTGAATTGTAGTTTCATAAATGCAAAAAGTTTTTTAATACAAAACAACATTACAGGTCCTGATCCTGCCCTCGGATCAGCATGGACAGTCCTTACAGTCCACACAGTCTCAAATCCAATCCCAGAACAGCAAACCACAAAAACAACCACTCAACGCACAGCACAAATCGTCTCTTTAGTGTCTTAAGTAAATTCTACCACATCAGCTACCCCACTACAATTATCACAAAGGGTACTGATCCCTATCTCTGAAGGCTAGAATAATGCTACATTTTACTAAATTATGCAGCTTTAGATTAACTGCAAAGTAGCTCGAGGCTCTCAAAATCCCTATGTTGTAACGCTGTAAAGCATGTAAATCAGCAGTCATTGGAATTGCCGATGGACTCTCACAAGAAGAAAACAAAAAAAATCAGGTCCATGGTCAACAGCAGAGATACTGACAGCCAGGCGCGTGTTATGTTATGTGGACACGTATCATTTCAAACACTGCCAAGACTTCTTTAAGATGGGCTTTTAGTATTTACCATGCTGTCTGCAGAGCCTAGAACCACAAAAGGTATTAAGTCTACTCATTCTTGGTGCAACAACTATACGTTTATCGAATAATGTGAAATTTTTTGTAGCAATTAATTCTGACATTTATGAAGTAGAATCAAGACTAATTTAGCAACAATGGATTTTTCTTCTAAAATGCACAGAAATCAAACTGTTGCAGATATCTAAATTAGGATCATTAGCATAATAAAATATGTACTTCAGAAAATTAGCGTCTTAAGACGCTCTGTGAATAAACATTATTATATCTTGTTTACTTGTTTCTGCCTTAGCCTGCTTTCTCATTAACATTTACTATGGCACCTTTAACCACCTCTCCAGCCTGAAATTGCTTCCAACCCACAGCCCAGTATCTCTTCCCTTCCCCTACAAAAATAAAAATTAAAAAACGCACTCAGATTCATTCTCCTGCAACTCATTGCTAATAATGGCGCATTACCAAAATGAATGTTTCTTGGGGCCTTTATACTTTCTCTCCACCCTTTTTACCTCTCTGTATGAGCAATGAATTCAGAAAGACTCTTGGCTGTACCAAAACGTGTCAGTCAGAACACATGCCCCACAAGACTGCCTCTCTCAGAACAGCCTAAACCAAGCATTTCTTTCATCAACACTAGATACAAGTTCTGTGCAAAAACCTTTGCTCGCTGTCATGTGTAATTACACCATGAAAACTCCACTGGATTAACGGTGTAGATATGATACAAGTAAAAATGAAAAGCTGGTGTATGGGAACGGGTGTGCAAAGGGAGACTACCTCTCTCCCCAAAGATCTTTTGGAATCACAAATGATAATATGAATTAATAGTTTTTAAAATCTTAATTGGATTTTAATTTCTCCTCTACACTACTGTAAATCGGCTTTTTAGTGCACATTACCTTTAATTTCTATATCAAAACTATCAAAACAAAGTTTTAAATATTTGAACTGATTTTAATATTATGCTATTATACTAAATATTTAAGGACATATTAACAAAGTTACTGTGAAATTTAAAAAAACACCAAACTATCTGCAGTCAAGACATCCCTTAACAGCTCTCACCACAAACTCACCAAAATATCATATCAACTGCCCTATAAATTTTAAGACTGTACTTTCAATTATCAAGACTTCAAAGCAGCCACATGACTCTTTCTTTGAACGGTAGCTTAAAAAAAAAGAATTCCTACAGAAGAGCTCTAAGTTTTTAATTGTCATTTCCACCAATTTATTGTGGCCAGAAAATGATACTTAAAATCATACAGAGTTCATTTGCAGTAGCTCTTTATCCTAGAAGAACTGTTCTGTTAGCCACTAATCTACCAAAATCTTACAAGAAACAGCATATTTAGTGTTTAAAAAAAACACTTCTGAATGCAAAAGCCTTCAAAGTATAAGCTCTAAAGGCTTTCAAATACAAGTATAATTTATAAAACTCAGCCTCTTAGGAAGAACACCCTCACTTCTCACTTACCTTAACCTTCAAAGTTTTATTGCCATAGGCAAAAATTAAAAAAAGTATTTCATACCCTTTGTTTACATGAATTTGTTGAACTTGTAATTAGCATATTTAATTCAAAAGACATTTGAGTAAACTGGAATTGCAAGTATTCTCCCAAAACCTGAACCATTAGTTCATGCACATCTTACAAAGTTGATGCACGTAATTTTTGATGCAGTGCTACAGGAGATTAGCATCCAGATTCAGAAAGATGTATGAGCAATTGCATCTACTGTTTAGGGAGAAATTTGAACTGAAACCTACATAATCTGATGGGAATGCACATATATTTCCTGGGCTGCAAAGTTAAGCAACTGAGAGAAGAGTCTCTCAGCTTTGTTTTGTTTCCCTGACATCATGAATTCAAACTCCAACTCTAAATTAGGCAGCCCACGGATAGGAATGTACACTATCCATGTTCTAGTCAAGTGGTCTCACCAGTTCAGCAGGGAGTGCCCAAGAGGACCTGTCCTCCCTTTGGATGCAGTTCTCTGTATTCCCTGCCCCAGCATTCACCAGGACCTTGGCTGAGCCATGTCAGCATGCTAATCCAGCAGAAAGTTAACCCAACAAAAATACAGAACAGTTGAGGGTTTCCCTGCTATTTTTTCGTGCAAAATTAGCATACTGAAATGGGTAAAAAAGGTTCAACAAATACAAGAAGTAGCACAAGAAAGTAAGTGGGAGGAACAACAGGAACTGCAGCACAGCAGCAGCCTAGCAGTCAGATGTAATTAGGCTTCCAGAGGAGCACAATTTTTGTTTCTTCAGACAGTTTAGATAGACTTTGGTCCCCCTCAGAAAGTTCAAAGCTCCTGGTCATGTTTTTTGGAGAGAGGTGTACAAAAAGAGACAGGCTTATCGCTAAACAGGTCAGCTGCCTTACGGCCAAAGCTCTACTCCTTTCTTCATTTGGAAGTTGTTATTTTGCCATATAGCTGAGTTAATTTCAATCCATTAGGCTTTTTGCCCATAAAAAGAGTCCAACTCCATTCCCCCGAGCCACACACTCCTGTCACTCAACCAGCAATAAAACCGCTCTTGGACCAAAAAGGCAGGATAGCAAGGGACAGAGCTCATGGGAAGGGAGAAGAGTTGCAAGATAGGGTAAATAGAGCCGTGCAGTCCATATTGCCAGCTGCCCTGCAGTTATTTGGCTCAGGCACACTGCAAAATTAATTTCTAACCAGGTTCCTGGCTCAGCTGATTTTTAAAAACTCCAAGTTTAGCTGTCTAGCTAACCCCCTGCATAAATAGGTAACAAAGGCATAAATGAAGATCCGCCTACTTTTGAGGGTACACGGTGTTACAGTGCAGCACCTTGAACCTAAGGTGACATTTTTACCTGCCAAGCCCTAATCCTGTCACCAGTGAAGCTAAGTAAAACTAAGTTCAGAGCAAAGAGATGTGAACGCAGGTCAGGATCAAAGTCATATTCCTCAGGGACTTCTAAAAGTAAGAAAATCTCATGAAAAAAACCATGGTAATAAGTCTACCTGTTTCCACAGTTTCAGTCTCAATTTCTTGTTCCTCTGCTACATCTTGCATCAGGTAAGTCTCGTCATCATAAACCAGGACCTGAGCAGCGTAACCCTGTTCTAGTCTGGCACTAGGAACTGGCTCCACAATCACTGCTGGGAATTCGGAGACTGGCTCATTTTCCTACAGAAAGAAAGAAGGAAAAAAAAAGCAAACACGCTCTAAATAATGCACTGTTGAACTCTACACATCAGTATTTTCCTCTTATGCTCTTACATATTTTATGGAATAATGATAATAATGTTAAAGATTTTTAAAGGAAATTTTCTTCTAAAGCAAGAGATTTAAAAAAAAGATAGCTTATCATCCACCAAAGGGACCTTCCTGAACCTCAAAGATATTTTCCTGGCTTTAAGCACTGAAATTTTAAAGGCTCAGACAGCTTTAAGACATTGAAAAAGAGCAAGCTTTCTAATTAAGACAGTCAGCTGTGGGAAGTGTTTCTTCTCCCTCTGCTCCACAAAACGTAATCAAGGCTTTGCATGTGTACTGCAACGTGCCTACATCTGACCTGTATCTTATGAACACTCATGTTTTGGATTAAGTGCGTAACCTATCACAAAAGAACTGGCTACTTCAAAGCCCATATGCCTATCTCTACTTACTTAAGGATCAAAACGCCTGTAACAGTACATTTAATCTGTTAAAATGTTGCAGAATTGGAGCCCTGCCAGATTTAATTTACTACGAGCTACAGCATAGTAGAATATTTTTATTATTTGTTGTTAAGAATGCAAAATACGAGCAAATACTAAGTGTATTATTAATAATAATTTTAATTAAATTAAATAACTTGAATATTAATGTGTATTATTAATACAAATAATATAATAACAAATAAACATTCCAAAGTTGGCTAACTTTGAAAAAGGTCCTTGTATTGTTCTGCTCATCTCGTTCTACACCTCAAGACACATCTGAGATCTTTACTTTAAAGAGACGCTTAGTACAGAACTTAATTTTTTAAACCCAGTCTACAGCTGTAGCGCAGACTTCAAAACTTACTGCTTCCACTTCTCTGTGATAATAAGATCTTCTAATAAAAGGTATTTGAAAAATGGGCTGCTCTCTTCCTCCTCACGCAACACTCTAATCCATTTCACTTGCTTTCACAGCAAGTTTACAGTGAATTTTTCTTTCAAATTAAGATAAAAGGTGTGAAGTTTGTTAGTAAATAAATGATACTTATTTTTCTAACCTCTTGGGTTTTTATTCCATTGCTGTCGAACTCCAGGCCAGGGCCTCCAGTGTCAATCACGGCTGATGTCATGGTGCATCCCCTGAAGACACTTTGAGAGCTGTTATCTATCTTGAAGACAGTAATGCTGATAGCCTGAGGTTATCAAAGGCTTAAATTCACAATCCACTTCTGTTAAGCAGCTAGGCAGAGGTGGCTGAAACACAAAATAGTTTTAAGTTATTTGCAGAGTTTATATTCAAAAGTCTTCCAGCGTTTGTGAAAGCTATTGCATGCTACATCTCTACATCAAAAGAGGGCATCAGTGAACACAGCAGATGTGACAGCATGTGCTGACCTTGGTGAAGTTAACACTGAATCCTGCCATACAACACAAGTTTCACACTAACTTTTAATACTAAGGTAATACAATTTCAGTTTGGTTCTTTACAATTTAAATTTCAGGCAATTCTAAAAACAAATAATATCCTTAGATATTTTCCATTGGCCAAAATCATTAATTTCTCACTGAGGTCAAATATCAACTAGTTTTCTGAGATGTACATACGTTTGAGTTAGTGCAGCTTCTCTACGGTTACTGTTTTCCTATTAAATTAGGCGATTTTTTTTTTAATTACATTTTCTTCTTTGTTCTACTGGTTTCATAGTAATTTCATAAAGTTTCATAAAGCTTTCAAACATACTGCCTTTTTAAAGCAATTTATATATAATTGCATCTCACAAATACATACCTAATTTCTAATCTAGAGTTTTCTTTGAAATACAAAGTATTTCAGCAGTTCCTGGTTTCTTCCCATAGAAGAAATTCTTCTGAGTCAGAAAAATAGTTCCACATCATAACGCTTTAATTTGGGTATATACGATGGACTCACTGAACTTCCAAAGATATATAACCTCCACCTTTGTGAATTTCTTTAAAACTAGATTAACATCAGTGCTTTGTTTCTAAACAACTGCTATTTATTTATTCTGAATAAATATTATTACTCATATCCTGCCTTTGAAAGAGACAAATAATCTGTGTTCATAAACTCTGGGCTGTGAGGAGCAGTTTACTACTTCAAGATGCAAACTAAGATGTTTGGCTTCTTAGCTGTACAACAGAAAGTACATATTCCACGTGAAACGTAGGAACCCAATCTGATATCAATTACCCTTGTGAGTTACTCCACTGAGATCAATGCTTTATAACGGGAGACAGAATTTAGCCCAACATTTTTAATAAAATCCATCCATTTAGAAAGCTAGCACAATCACCAAGGTCTGCAAGAAAACAGGATCTTCCAACACATACTGAAGAAAAAAAATTTATAATTACTGCTCCAATGGGTAAACTCAATAAGGCTGCTTTTCAATAGCAGACAGCCAGCTTAAACTTAACTCATCTTGCACATAGAGGGAAAAGCTAGCTCAGATTCATGAAGAGTAACTGGGCTTCCTATGGGCATGGAAATCTTTACAGGCACAATAGCTTAGGCATACTAGTAAAAATTACAATTACTGATCTCCCCAGCTGGCTGACATCTAAGCAAGAAAGTCAACAAAAAATACTACACAAAAACTGTTTAACACCTTTCATTTATGAAGGTATTAAGGATCCTTCAGCACACCATAAAAATATGCTCAGAAAGGCATCATTTATGTTGCCATACCAACTTCGCACAAAAAGTCAGTAGCCACACGGTGGATGGCACATTACTACAATAAATACACCAAACAAACAAACAAAAAGAACACCACACAAAACAAAAAAAAAACCAACACAACAGAATAATAAATTCATATTTTTCACCCTTACATACAAAAAGGAGAATAAATTTTGATAGCAGCTTTCTAGGCAAGTAATCCTCATGAAATAAAACTGAAGAACAGGAGATCATCTTAAATCACTGTCATAGTAGCAGCAGAGTAAGCACAAGATATATTCCAAAAGAAAGGAAAAAAAATATGCAATTTAGAAAAAAAAGGCATTTTTTGCTTACATAGGCAGTCAACTTGACACAAGAAAGCATGATTCATACCTAAAAATATTTCATATGTAATAGCACAAAAAAAACCCAACACAGCAATACTTTATTTTCCATTGTTTCATTGGTAAAGCTAGCGTCGCTTTTTGATTATCAATATTTTCCTTGATGAAAAAGAAAGCAAAGACCTCCTCTGCTCCCCTAATAAGATTCAAGCTGGAAAGTCTTTAACAAGCATCCTTGGAGCCATACGCACCTGTCACCCTCCAGGCTTTTAGCACAAAATGCCTACTGCTTACCTGCCTATCGATTACCACATTATTTCAAAAGTCTTTGAATTCAGAGATATGTAAAGTAGAGAAACAGCTGTTTATGAACACACCAAAACAATCGATCAGGAGGAAAAATTTAAAAATAATTTTCCTCTTCTACAGTTTTCCATCCACATCCACACTAGAAATACTGCCAAGCAATCATAACCCAAAAGAAAAGTCCAAAGAATGGAAATTATATTTTAATTTGGAAGCACAGCCTCCAACCAGTTTCAAGCATCAGCATTATTCCTGCCACTCAGACGTGTATCTATGTAAGAACATATACCACTTCATGTAGTACCTTTGCACAGCTTAAGCATGTCGCAAAGCTAGTTTGGTTCTCATGCAGTATATTAATGCAAACAAACAATCATATATTAGAGCACGTGTACTGTGTATTCATATTCTATATTCTATAATCCCACACAGGTGGCCAAACAGCTGCCAAATTGTAGCAACTGAAAACACTTAGTACTGCATACTAGTCAGGTTATGTCAAAAAACTGCTATTTCTGTCTCCTAGGTTACAAGAAGTTCAGATGACTTTTGCGCTGATTTATCTCTACATGAATTACCAATTACCTATAGAAGCGAAGACAGGGCACAGTGCAGGAACATAAATAATAATCCTCATTTTCCAGTTCCAGCAGAAATTCACAGTGAGTAAGAACCTTACAGGGGAAAACATACAGAAGAATGAGTGAGATGCTAAATCTTAGCAATGATTAAAAGGACGGTATCTTTAGACTGATGGCACAGAACAGTCCAGGCAAGGAATAAATGAAAGGCCCAGAGTCTTTACATAACAGGATTTGAACTTCATATTAAGAGTCTTCCTATTCAACAACCTTTTCAAAACCCCGATGAGGTGGGGAAAAAGGCAAGCCCACTGGCCAGCAAGCGGGAAGTAAGGAGCTTCAGTTCTGTCTGGTTTAGAAGTTAAAACAAACACCCAAACACAACCCACAGACCTAAGCATATGTTAGATTCCTGCAGACGTGTCCCCTTCCCTTTCCAGAAGCAGCAGGAACAGTACTTGTGGAAGCCTTTTCGCTTCTCCCTCGGATTTGAGTAGAATACTGAATCTATTTCCCATCCTCTCCTTAGCAAGTCACAACTAATTTGAGTTCTGTAAAAGGAAAAGACTGCCTAGTCACTTCCAGAAATCAGTTCCAAAATTCACATTTCCCAAGGCTAACTGAGACAAAAAGGACAAAAGACAATTAGACTTATATTCTTAAAGTAAGAGATGATTCAGGTTTGTAAGAAACCAGGTCATCCCCGGTGATAAAATTAGCCAGCATCGAAGCTGGTTCAAAGTATTACTATTTTTGAATTACAGAACAACATGCAGAAAGTTTTTTTAAAAACAAAACAGAACAAAAACAAAAAAAGCAAACCACAACAACAAAAAGCCACACACCACAAATTTAATTCCTCTCTGGACAGGTACTTACAACAATGAAAAATACGGAATGACATCAGAGGAAACAAAAATATCTAACATTTCCAGAAGAGATGACCAAATCATTTTGTTACAGATCTGACATCCACTCCTGTGCTTCCTGATCATGGAAAATGCAGAGGGAAACTAGTTCTGATACATTTGGAATATCCCTTACAACACAGAAAACAGGTTTACCGTATCATCTGTTATTTTTATACATACCTCATGGGAAAACAAAAATAAGTCTAGGTGCTCCTACCCTTAAAGAAACCAAAAATCTGAATCTTGAAGCCACATTCTTTGCCTCAACAGCAAGAAGTTTCCAACTCTTTACCACTACAAAAGACACAAGAAAGCCTCAAGTTTTTGGTAGTTTTCACTGGTCAAGAAGATCAGTTACAGCATGTACATCTTCAGAGGCTACAGGGCACTCATCACAAAGGCTGCAAAATACCCCACAGTTTATTCATGTATTTAACAGTACATTTATATGGCCTACATTATGTACCTGAGTGTCTGCCTACAAGAAATCTGAACAGTCCTCTTAGGTTTTCAGCAGCTACGAGAGAAGCTTAAAACCGCTTCAAATCACAACTGTGACGAACTCACAGCAGTCCCACAAAACCCAGAATCTTAAGGTGATCCCCTGTGCATAACCACCTATCAAGTTAATAGAGAAGCAAACACACAGCTCAACGGAATTAAAAATAAAAACTGAAAAAACAGTATGGAAGGGATGGCAGCGTGTCACCTCTACTAGGCCAGACTCAAAAGTGAAGTTATTTAGGGCTGGCTTCAAAACAAAACTCTAAATATAAATCTGCAAATAGTTTTAGTACACTTTTATTTAAATTATAAAACAAAAAAATCAATGCTTAAAAAAAAAAAAAAAAAAAGGATGCACATACTCGTACCCAGACATGAAAACAAGACAAACGTGCAGAAGACCAGGCAGCAGTGACCAGAGGCAGCTGCTCCCGCAGCACTCAGAAGAAACGTAAGAGTACTTGGAACAATGTCCCCCTTTTATTGAGCTGGCATTGCAAATCCTGAGGAGAGATTTATGCGGATACCTACACAGATGCAACCGCAAGAGCGGGACTGCAGCCAGCAGTAGCATCAGACACAATTTTTTTCAAAAAGGCCTTCCTTTGGTTTAATCAAAAAAAAGTTAAGGAAGTCGGCTTGAAAATGAAATTAGTTAAATGTACAGAAATACACCGGCCAAGATTACTGCAGAATCCCATTAACTGTAACAAGGCTTCCAAGGGTACAAAGGTGGTCTTTCATAGGCAGCTCCTCAAATATACCAGTAAATGTCACTATCACTCCAATACATATAAACCATAGCGCACACTGTAAAAAAAAATTTTATGTCGACTAGAAGTTCTTTGAGACATTTTCCCAGATAATTTTTACAGCTCTGGTTAACTGATTCAGGTAGACATTTGTAGAAGAAATGGTGAATTAACTTTTTTTTTTTTTGAAACCCATAACAAGTCTAAAAACTGAAAAATTAAGTTACTGCAAAAGCTGACAGAGAAAAAAAAATTAAATTTGTAAATGCTCAAAAAGAGGACACAAAGTAAATCTTTGGATCCACAATATCAGGGGAACAAGAGAAAGTCCAGGCAATTTATAGTACCTTATAAATTACCCCAATCACTAAAAGTTACAGAAAAGGAAATCAAAATGAGGAATCGTCAAAGCAAGTAGTCCTGGCCACATCGTACTTCAGAAGTTTCCATACAACAAGGCAATAATTTTGTTGCTGAATGCACAGAAATTATTACACTGGATCAAATTAACGTTGTACCAAATCCAGTAAGAAACTAGAGGAACTCCTTCCACGCATATTTAATTTGAAAATCTGACCACCCAGTTTGCTCTGAAACCTCAATAGCTAAAGCTGATGAGCCCCAAAACATAAGCTTATAATCACTTAAAAACTATTAATGTTCTGCAGAAACCTTTCTGGCTTCAGCAGGCTTCTTCTGGACCTTCCCGTATTCCATCCTATTAGCAGGCTCTCTTCCCACTGATCTCTATTTAAAGATCCCCTGAAACCTTCTCCTCCCTCTGACAGAAGCCCCATACACACTTTGTACCACCGCTCCTCTCTCCAGCGTGTCAATTGCTGGTCCTTAACACCCATTTCCACTCCCCCACAAGCCAGAGTAGGGAGCAATTATTCATCGTTTTACATAATAAAAGAGCAGAGAGGGATGAAATTAAATGGTGAGGATGCGGGTTTAAAAAAAAACAAACCCCAAACCAAACACACACAAAAAGAAGTAGTGCACACAAACTATGTAATTCGTTTTCAAAGGATATTGTAGAGGTTGAAAGAGTAAGTTAGAAGATTTAAGTCAGACAGCTTTAGAGAGGTAAAGCCCCTGAATGGCTTATGCGACTATTAAACACAAAGATGCATACACAGTCTGAAGTTTAGGGACCTTCTGAACGAGGTATTACTGAAACCTGAGAGATGGAAAGAGTGTGTCACTGAAGGTACCATACAAAATAACGATCCTGTTCCCAGAACCTTTCTTAAAGCTACTGATCCTGTCCACCACCAGGGATGGAGCGAGGGGAAAGGGAAGAAGAGGATCTTGGATCAGACCCATTACACACAGCTTTGTAGACTGACATTTAATTTCCTTAAGATTCTTGAAATAAAGTTAAGTTTTGCGGTAGCAGTCACTGACCCAGACGTCTCCTGCAGTACTCAATGTAAGAGATGGCTTCACGACATCCCCTCTCAAATAATGATGTGGGGTTTTCAACATACCCGAATAACAGACATTTCTATGAAGTGATACGAAACACTCACATTCTCCGAGCTTTCCCCAAATCACCAATGTTCACGCTTTTGCCTCAATTCAAAGTTACAGCACAAAATATGCTATTTCTACATTTTTTTTTAGGCCACAGAAATATCTGAATTAGTTTGAATTTTTATTGTTACAGCAATGTTTTTGTAAGTCTTGAGAATTCCCTAACGCTTGTACTCCTATATCCCTCATCTTCGTTTCATGCTATTTGTCTTGACTGACTGGGAAGCCCTCAAAGTTTGATGCACGTATACGCTCATCAGAAAGCGCCAAAAAGCTTTACAACTACGCTGCAACAAAGGTGAATAATTACCAGCACACGGAAGGCAGACAACTTCGAAGCACGACAAGAAACGAACCCAGCGGAGTGAGAAGCCTCCTCGCAAACTGATTGTTTTTAAACTGACAGTTGGTAAGGTTTAGCCGTCTTTGCTGAAGAAGTGACTAGCCCTAAGGGAGGGAACATGCAGGACTGAATGATTTAAGCGGGGAGAGAGAGAGGTGAGAGGACACGTCCAGAAAGGCAACAGCCAAGCGTGAGCACCAGAGCAAACCCAGCACAGCGTCCTACAGCGAGGTACAATCAGAAATACGCCAGACCTCCGTTATTTAGCCGGGGTGCCGGCAGAGCGGGGCGGCCGGAGGGGAGAGGGGAGGGCGGGCGGCCGGGGCCGGGCGGCTGCAGGCCCGGCGGGGCTGCCCCGCCGCCAGCCCGGGAGGAGGGAGCACGCATGACAGCGGCTGCCCAGCACCGCCCGGGCTGCCATGTTCTCCCGACGCCCTGGGTAAACAAGGCGCTGCCCCGCTCCGGCCGCCGCCCCGCTCCGCTCCGGTCCGCCCCGGGAGGAGCTGCGCGGGGCCCGGCCCGGCCCGGCCCGGCAGGCCGCGGCCGCCCCGGGGCCGTGTTTACACTGACAGCCGCCGGGAGCCGCCCGCCGTCCCCCCAACGCCCCCTCCGCCGGCGGCGGGGCGGCAGCCCGGGCGCGGAGCCCCGCGGGGCGGCAGCCGGCGGCGGCGATGGGGGGGGGGGGACGGCGGGGGGGGGGCCCAAGGGCCGCTCCGCTCCGCGCCGCCCAGCACCGCGCGAAACCGAAAGTGCAGTTAGGGGGGGAAGGAGGGAGGGGACGAGCCGCCGGAGCGACCCCCGGCCCCGCCACACCGGGGCCGCCCCCGGGACGGGCCGGTCCCGCGGCCCCCCTCACAGGGCGGGCGGGCGGCCGCCCTCTCCCTCCCTCCCTCCCTGTCAGCGCCCGTCCCGCCCGCCGCGGCGGCAGCGGCAGCAGCAGCGAGCCGGCGCCGCGCCCTTACCGTGCCCGTACGCCGTGAGGCCGCGTCCGTCGCCCGCCTGGGCCGGGAGCGGGAGGCTGTGGGCGCCGCCCGGGCAGAGCCGGAGCCGCGGCCGTGGCCGTGGCCGGGGGAGGGCGAGGGCCGCCCCGCGGCGGGAGGGGCGGGCGCAGCGGCGCAACCTGCCCGGCCCCGGCCGCCACCCCCCCCCCCCCCCGCCCCCCCCCCCGCGCCGCGCCGCCGCCGCCTTTGCACATGCTCGCGCCGCCCGGCGCGCGGGGGCGCTGCGGGCATGCGCGGCCGCCTCGCGCCTGCGCAGGGGCCGGCCGGGGCCGTTGGGCTGCGACGGGCGCGAGGCTCCCCTGAGGGAGCGGCTGTCAGGGCGGCGGCGGCGGCGGCGGCGGGCCCTCCCCGCGGCCCCCTTCCCTCCCTCCTCCTCCTCCTCCCCCCGGGGCGGGGGGGCTCGGGTCTCTGCGCTCAGCGCCGGAGGCAGGCAACGAGTCTGAGGGGACAACCGGCGGCAGACGGCGTCCCGGTGACCCGCCGCCGCGGCCCTGCGCCGGAACAGCTGCCCGCTTTCAAAAATCCCTCCCGACGTTTGCATACAGCCCCAGAGGCGTAATTATTTTCTGCAATTGATTTTGGTACTTAGGAGAGCGAGCCGTCCGTGTGTCCGAGCAGCTGCGGAGCCTCAGGCGTACAGAACTGATTGCAGCCAGTGGCTAGTAGGGGCAATGCTGAAACGTCAGTTCTGCGTTTTCTTCAGTCACGGCCGTCTCTTTCAGAGCACATAGTTTGTGCAATTAGCCAAATTCTAATGCAGCGTTTGTTACTCCCTTGTCAATATGAGATACATCGTTGTCAGAGCCTGCTCGCAAACCAAACGCATATTGGGACTATCTTGATCTAGCCTGGTCTGAGAGGTTTAGGACAGAATTGGTCGTCTTTACAAATACTGGGCTTTAACCATTATACCCTTCTTTGCATTTCACAGTAATAAACCAAAGAGCTTTAGCTGAATAGGAGGCATTACATTTTCATTACAGACAAAAAAAAAAAAACACACACACAACACATGGCCAAGTTGACTTTCAACATTGCAAAGCCACTTGCTCAAAAGGAACACTAGGCTGAAGGTTTTCTGTTCAAACTGATTGGGCCCCCTTGTGCCTGTACATTGTAAAAGTGCGGCATACTCCTTTTCAACAGGAGCCCTCGGCACACTCAGCAGCGGCACACTGACGGCACACGAGCACACGCACATGCTCCTCACCTTCATACGCGTGCAAAAGCACTTCTCTACTACCTCTCAGTGTCCATCTGACCATCCATGTCTACTGCTCCCTCAGCACTCTGTTCATCTCCTTCTCCAAGTCTGATTTCCAATGCTCGGTTTCTGCCTTAGGCATATTACCACCCACTGCTCTACAGGTCTGGCTCCTGTTCCTTATGCATTTGAACTGGATATTTCTTTCTTCTGCATCTTTGGGGCATCAGCTTCCTTCCCTAAGGAAATAAGATCTTTCAGGGGTCTTTAGGCCCTCCAATCTGACTGGCTTTTACAGGTTACATACAAATCGCAGTTTTCCAGGATATATAACACAGGCAGTTATTTTCCCCAGGGATGGCACAAACATCTCCCTGACAATAAAGGTAGCCCTAAAAATAGTGGGCCTGTGCCCTGAAGCATGGAAACATTGGAGATTCTTTCATTCCAAAAAGGTGCCAGGCAATATTAATAAGAGGCTGCCGGTAGCACCATCTGTTAGCAGTGGCCACTGCTGAGGTGTAAACTTGAACTTAGCCATTGCTTTGTAATAAAGCGCACATCATAGCAAAACTAGGGTCTTATCACATGCTAAGCTTGCCAGACATTTAATAAGGCGTACACTTGGATGTCGTTAATTACAGAATTTGCTACTAGTTTACATTAAGCAATATGAAGTTTCAGTTGTTTGCCCTTTAAAAGATGAACTTTTGTTCATCTTTAAAAGGAAGTATCAAACTACATGGGGAAAAATTATCATTTATTAACAATATAGCTAACATCCATGTTGCTGCTAGGAATTATAGTGTTCAGTGTTTGCCTATTAGAAAATGTAATTATTTTAATGTTCTAACATGCATGCAAGTTGTATCAGCAAAGGTGTAAAGTTAAAATCTCATAGGCAGTGGATGATGGAAGTTCACGTTTTACCGGCCTTGGGCTTAGATCGGAGGTAGCAGTTGACAATATAGAATAAATGAAGACTACCTATAACAAAGAAAAGAGCAAGTCAAGCAAAGGGTAGGATATTGGGAGGAGAAGATTCCTGGCAAAATTTGCCTTGTTATACACTGGAATTAAGTCTAGCTGGGTGGGAGTTTTAGCCCTCCATTCCAGTTGTTTTGCAACCTGGCAGACATAAGTGCTGCCAGCTTTATCTTTAGTGCTTAATTAATCCTGACTTGATGTGCTCAGTCCTTTAGTTATTTTTCTTCTTCTTCTTCTGCCTTTTCCATGGGTCCAAGTCAAAGTTCAGAGAAAGAAGAAAACCTCTTGCCGCGGTCCTTTTCACAGAGAAGAATCATAGAATCATTAAGGTTGGAAAAGACCTCTGGGATCATCAAGTCCAGCCACCAACCCAACACCCCAGGCGTCCTAAACCATGTGCCAAAGTGCCACATCTACACGTGTTTTGAACTCCCCCAGGGATAGTGACTCCACCACCTCTCTGGGCAGCCTGTTCCAGTGCCTGACCACTCTTTCAGGAAAGACATTTTTCCTAATATCCAATCCAAACCTCCCCTGCCGCAGCTTGAGGCCGTTTCCTCTCGTCCTATCGCTAGTGACTTGGGAGAAGAGGCCAACACCCACCTCCCTACAACCTCCTTTCAGGTGGCTGTAGAGAGCAATAAGGTCTCCCTCAGCCTCCTCCCTCAGCCTCCTCCTCTCCAGACTAAACACCCCCAGCTCCCTCAGCCGCTCCTCACAAGACCTGCTCTCCAGACCCTTCACCAGCTTCGTTGCCCTTCTCTGGGCACGCTCCAGCACCTCAATGTCCTTCTTGTAGCGAGGGGCCCAGAATAGACAGAAGAATGGACAAGAATGACAGCTTCTTGCAAAACATGGGCCCACCATCAGCCAAATAAAAGCCATATGAACCAAAGCTGCTTTGTATATCTTAGCAGCTCCTTCATGGAGTCACTGGGCACCAGGTGACATGGCCACGACTTAGGTGTGCTCTAAAGATTGACTTTAAGTGGTTCCTTCTGTAATGCTGATGTTCGTTTTCCTGCCACCTGGCCTATGCACTCCTCTCTTTATTCAGTTTTTCTCCTCTCTCTGTTTGGATGCCACAGGACAAATGTTTCTGCACCCCTTAATCTAGTTTATTTACGTGACTCCCACTTCTCACTTTTTCTCCTAATGAGCTGAGCTGTGCAGCCATTTTCAGTGGAAGTTCAGCAGCACCTCTCTGGGAGGGAGTTGTGGCAAGTGCTCTCTGAGTGTAGAGACCTGTGCTTCTCCCCAGAGAAAAACAGCACTGGTTTGAGATAATCACAATGGCATCTTCATTTCTTTCTCTGCTGCCACTTCTTTTTATTTCTTTTGGGGTTTTTTTAATGAAACAAGATTAACTCTTCATATGGAAAATTGTATATCTCTTAGGAACAGCTCTTTTTGGTTTACCTTAAGCTGGTTGGAAAGCTATGCTGAAAAATATTAAACTTCAAACTGAAAAAAGCAGGGCCACCAAGGGATTTGGATCAATTCAGCTGAATGATTTTTGAAGTTACGTAAGTGATGCAGCTATTAAAAAAAAAAAAAGAGACAAAAAAAAAGAATAGTGGCCCTTTTCACCCCCTCGTGAAGTACAACTGCAGTCAATTTAAAACTGCTATTGCTGGGATGCTGCTGTGCGATAACGCGGGGTCAGCAGTTCAACAGATGCTTCTCTGCCCCTTTTGCATACAGAAAGCTGCAGTCCACATTGCTTTTTAAATGTTGGTCCTCAAAAGACTGTAGCCTATCTAATTCTATATGCTGAGCTTACTGCCTTTGGTCATTCAGATGAAAGAGGAAAGTTACACTGATTCAGACCCAGAAGTATGACCCAGAAGAAATGACCAAGAAATGACCCAGAAGAAATAAGGGAGTGAAGGTCTCACGACCCTTCTGTCAGTCAGTCCATTCTGTAAATCATTATTAATGAAGTAGCAGTAACTCTACAGGTGTAATTGGGGTTTTTTTCCTTCCTAGGATAGACTTGCAGAACATACAGACTATTTTGTGAAAACTCTAGAGATAGAGCAATGGTAAAAACTATTGATAATTTCAAAACTAAAAATGTCAATATTTTGGGGGGTTTTGTTTGGGTTGGGGTTGTTGGTTTTTTTTTTTTTTTCATTTTTACATGAACTTTTAATAGATTCCATCTTGTGCTTATAGAGTCATAAAAAAGCATCCCATTTTTTGCTGTGCAGTATTCCAACACCACTAAATTAAGCTACATTTTAGCCTAAGGAAACAAGCTTTATTGAGACCTAGCTATCTGTGTGTCCATCCACCCCTCTATCATTCCTTTCCCTTTGACATTATTTGCCAATATCAGCTCGATTTCATAAAAGGGTAGAGATCTCAAAGATAAGTTCCTACAGTTTTCAAGAATGCAAGTATCAGAGCAGAGGAGACTGACACCAGCGTGGGTCCCCACCAGAAAGCAGCTATTTTTTGTGCTGACCCACAGCAGCCAGTTGATGTACTGACACGCACCTAGCTGTGTACCAGCTACAGCAATACTGTTTCTTAGCTGACTTGCTTTCTCCCCCGCTAAAAAAGAAGGCATTTCGGGTGTATGGAGATGTAGTGGAAAACTGGTGGCACTACGGGATTAGAAGACATGAGGAAGGCTTGATGGGGCAGCAGTGAAAGGATCACACAGACCACAGAGGATACGGCTGGGATTTCAGAGATAAAGACGACAAGGAAACTTCAATCTAGACCGCAAATCCATGGTAAACCAAGCGTTACAGCAGAGCTGGCTTTGTATGTAGCTATGGGAAATGTGAAGCTGTGGGACACGTGTTAAAAGTGCTTGAAAGGCATCCTAATGGAAGCCCTGCTTTGTCTTGGATACATACCATGCTACCAATTAATCATAAACCTATAAATGCAGAATTTTCAAGGAAGCCCTAAGCATTAAATTATCCAAAATAAAGATAGCCTGTAGAAATCAAACCCCAAATCCAATCCCTATCCTTGCTAAACCTAACAGTTGGATTCTAGGCTATTCATTGTCAGGCTGCTACAAGGGATGTTACTGGCTGCTGCTTTACACATTACTGAAGCTGTCTCTGCCAGCAGGAAGGAAATTCCTGGTGGGCTGCTTGGGATGCATATTTTGTTGTATGTATTTGTCCCAAAAGCAATCACTTCGCTAGCACAACTCCAAAAACATTTGAATGGTTTTGCTTTTATATAAGATGACGTCTAAGACCCTACCACAGCCTCATAGGAAAAGAGGTATTACACTGTGAGCACGAAGATTATCACTGGTAGAAAAATACCACTCGGAACAGTGAGAAGCAGGAGTAGCCTGGACAGCATCATGTCCTTGAGTTGCTGTACCCCGGTGCTGAGCAGACACAAAAGTCAGGAGACCAGTTCCTCATCTCTCCTGCCAACAGAGTTTTACACAGTGGACCAAGTTGGACAGATCCAAAATGGAGAAGGCTATTTTGACACGCTACTGATAACTGAAACAGATCTTTAGTACCAGTCCCAGGCAACTGCAGGTAGCAACACCACAAACATTGAGTCCAGAAAGGGCACTGGGTATCTATTTCATGTATGACAAAGCAACAAGTGTTTCCCCAAGTCCTTGTAGAAAAGGTACACAGATGTGACAGACAAGCAGTGGAGGATGGCACCAGTGCTTTAAATCCCTGCCACTGCAAGGTGCTGGTCAGACAACCAGTCAGTCCTAGAAAGGAAATGGGTACTCACGCTTCACAGGGGCAGGCAGCCCATCTCCCGCAGCCACACCTGCCTGCAGGGCAGGGGGAATACGCCTCCCCGGCCCCAGACTGGGGATCAGGTCAGCTTGGCACGCATGAGCAAGGCTCACCAGCTTTTGGAGTTACTTTTGCAGGTATATGGAACCTAATTTGAGGTCTATAGATCTGATGATTCACATATTTCTATTGCCAAGCATAAGTATCAGATAATAAAGGTTCCATCTGTGAAGAATTCCAGACCTGACAGCTTTAAGGCAGAGTTTTTCAGACTTCTTGTTGCCCCCAAATGCAAGGCTTCTGTGCTATGAAGACATGTGGCTAGTGTCAGCTTAACTCAAACTTCCTATCTACCCCTTGATTTAATTCATGCTGTAGGCTACTAAAGCAGCTTATATTTTACTATAAAGTCCTTTAAATTGCACGTCTAATCCTCATCTTTTCTGAATTCATTCTCTCTTATAATTTCCCCTTAGTGGCCTACAAGTTAGAAGAAAATAAAACCTCAAACAAAAAAAAAAACACACACCCTCCTTTGCTTAAAATTACAATGCTGCTTTGCTTGCAAAGTAGGTAAGCGCAAGAAGCTTCAGATCCTCAGTGTTGCAGGGGTTGTAACGCCACTAATTGCGTGGGAGTGATGTGAGTAGAGCAGGGGAGCAATGCAATGCTGAAACAAGCCTGTCAGGGGCAGGATTTTACCCTTGAATAAGTTTGTGTTGCTTTTAAGAAAGAAGGAATTACTCGGGAACTACAAGGCTGTAGCAGTTTGTTGCTGTTTGTTAGATATATTTTAAAATATAGAAGTTGCAATATTTTAGAAAAAAGAATCTGTTAGAATAAGTATGAAAGAGGACTTCACCTCATTTTGACTCATAAAATACGTGGGATGTACATGGCGCGTTGATTTTCTTAATTTAGACATAGCAGAAAACAGAATGCTCACATGGGACTTTTCCGATACAGGAAACTCGTTTGGAAACTGTGGTGTTTTGTGAGAAGAAATTTCTTACAGAGACTCTCTAGTTTCTTTTCAACGGCTTTGCTTTAAAGAAAAATGAAAAAGCAGTTGTCCTCAAAGACAAATTTACCTTTCATAGCATATTATTTCAACATTAGAAACCACTTGTCATTTAGGAACATCCAAGCTCTGCAGTTAGTAAATGTTTTCACGTGGACGGTGCCCGAGTGAGAATCTCTCAGAACTGGTAGACGAGACAAGATTGTGAGAAGTGCTGAAAGCAAATGGGCAGGGGGTGGAAATCAAGCCATTAAGGTTTTTCTCATAAAGTAACAACTTCAAACACTTCAAAGTCCTTCCCTCTTTGTTTATAACTGTGCCTGAATACTTTGTGTAACCTCCTTCTGCTGCTGCTACTTGTAATAAGTGAAAAGGGGCAAGACTGCAGTGATTTTGATTTTATAGAACTTCATTAATCATTGAAATGGAAACAAAGACATTCACATCCAGCCTCATTGTGTTCCCATTGGCAAGAACTGTCAAGCCTTGAACAGTTGCTCCAGGTTTGGCTCCTCTTGTATTATAACGGCCTCAGCACCAAATACTTTGCATTGGAAATTAGTCACTCACTACAACGGTGGAATGAAAAGGATCTGTATGATTTGGATTTTCTCCAAACCACAATTAAACTTGAAAAAAAATCAAGCCAATTTTCTCCAGTGAAAAAAAACCATACATTATTCATTTCATCCTGTATTGTTCAGCTCCAGGTTTTGGGGATGGGGGATTCTTTCTCTGTTCTAGGTTTTAGTGATCATACTGCTTTTGATTTAGTGCCCTCTTCTGCTTGATAATGTGAGTGCATGTTGCCCAATAGTTAATTACACTCAATTAGCCCTGACTGGAGAATAACATTTCCCAGTAACTACTGAGAAAGAAAATAGCCTTATGCAGGAAGAAAGAAGACTGGCATTAAAAAAAAAAAAAAAAAAATCACATTGTGGGAAGGTGATCAATGAATCTCCACAGATCTCCGTAGCTTAGTTTAATTACGGAGAGGGAAAGAGAAAGAGAAAATATGATCTTGATACATATTACTGTCTCTCCTCTTCCACTTATTCTCTATATTTTCCCCTTAAATTTACTCGGTTTGCATACTGCAGTCAGTGCCAAACCGAGAAGACGGAATACAGGCAGCCCAATATCCTGAGGCAAAGCATAGAAACTATAGCAATGTATAACACTTTTCCGAGGGTACAAGCAGAGCTCACACATATATCTTCTGAAAGATCATTAAGTCATAAAGGTTTAAAATAAGAAAAACAATCACTAAACAAGCCAGACTTTTAGGTAATTAAGAGACATTGAATCAGCACATGAAGCTGATACAAAAGCTTAAGAGCACATGAAGGAGAGTCTTCTATTCCACAGAAGTTTCCCATTTGTTTGTTATATGGGAGCTGCTGAACATCAATCGCAAACAGCCTTTTAGAGCTTGCTCAAGCCATCATTCAGGTTTGGGAGCATGTCAAGAGGAAGTGGAGAACATTTGCAGATACCTAAACCACTAAGCAAATCATGCCATTTCAACAACCTGTTTAATTACCTGTAATTCAAGCAACTGGCAGGAACAACTCCAGAAACATCCAGTTTTAGCCCTTCTTCCCATCCCAATAAAGTCAGAGGAGGCAACGTCTCCCACAGCACCCCAAAGAAAGGAGTAAAAACCAGAATGCGGAAGAATCCAGTTACCCACGGTGATGCCTGTCACCCTGGGATAAACCTTATTTCCATCATCCTGTGCACCTTCCATCTTCTGCAGCAGGTGAGCAGGGCAAGAGCAAAACATACAACCAAGAAGTACCTTTCCCAGGAGCAGACCTGTCTGCATGGCAGCGGGGCAGGACTCTGTGGAAATCAGCTAATCCCCGGGCAGCACACCAGGTAACACTAGCACCTGTGTCCCTTCACACAAAATGCCTTCTGTCCCTGTGTACCTCCCCTGACCCCATACATACCTGTGCCCTCTGAGCTCTCCTGCTGCAGCATTGCTGGCTCAAGCTTTTACCCCCCAACCACCAGCAGAGAGGAAACAGCATCTGCCCTAGCCGATTATGGCCACCAAAGTGCTACTCAGCTGCATCATATATGCGCATTTGCTCACCTGCTGGCAAACACAGAAAATAAGCTACTGATCTTCTCAGTTGTCACTCAGCTGGTAGGAACTTTGTGTCCTTCCCACCTCTCCGGTAAAACAGAAGTTGGGGTTGGCTAGTTGGCTCAAAATTTATGAGGGAGAGGCAAGGAGAGAGACCGACAGGTGGGAAAAAAAGCACAGCCTCATTCTTGGCTTGGTTTGGGTTTTTGAGGGTTTTGTGGGTTGTTTTTCTTCCAGAAAAAGAGATAAAAAATAGTATTTTATTACATCATCAAAGCTTGCTGCACAGGCACAAAAATCTTGGTTAAAGTATTTCACTCTCAGATTTTCCAGGTTTTGAGTACCAGCTTGGAGTTTGAATTATCTTTTTCAGTAACTGTCCTATGTTTTAAGAAGCAAATGAAAATAAAATGGAAATTCTATATTGACATCAACACGGGCAAAGAGTAAAACTGAAACTGTTAGATGGACTTCGTCTCTCTCCAGCATTTCAGCTCAGTGAATCGCTGCTAGCAGCAACAGGCTGTCATCCTTCACGTGAGCTAGTGCCAGGGGGAGGTGGAACGCTTTGCCAGCTGCTTTCACAGACACTTGCTGACTGCAGGGGAGCAATTTGCAGTTTGGACAAATTCAGCAATCTCAAGTTTTACTCTGAGCATTGAAGAGTATTGTCAAGGACAAACCTTTTCCCCCATCTCCTTTAGTCTTGTGTTATGTCTGCTCTCCGCTGTGATCTTGTTCTCCGTAACGAGCCAATATTCGTTCACCTTTTTCTATGGTCCATCACAGCCTATGCGTAGCAACTCAAAAATTCACTTTTCTGGAGGTGAAGGGCAGAAAAATATTCATCTGTGTGGTAATTAGACTCCGTACTAACATGACTGATAAAAGTGATCAATGATGGCTAGGGACCCCCTAAACCAGTAAGACAAAGAATTTCTGATTCAGCAACAAGGCGTTCTGCGTGCAGTTCTTGGCTACTTATTTTGAAGAGCACCCCTCTGCAAACTGCAAAATATCTCTTGTTGTTAATCTAGGATAATCAAGTGCTGAAGTAGACCATGCTGTGCTACATGTCATCACAGCTAGAGTTTATAATATATTCCTAGTTCCTTTGGCTTTCAAGAGTAGTGTCTTTTTAAAAAAAAAGAGGCTCTCTGACACGAAGCATATGTACAGGCTATCCTGGGACTCTTACGTTTTTTGAAATCAGAAAGATTAAAAGCTTTGGAAAGCACACCATAGGTTCTGCTTCAGTTGTTCGGGCATCTGTTCCCTTAAGGACTAATATATTTTGCCATGTACCAGAGCAGTTCCAGAGACAAATGGACATTCAGCAAAGCAAATATTGGAAACCCTATTGCCAGCTGCAGAAATTAGAAACAGTTTCTTTCACTGGGAATTAGTGAAAATGAGGAAATGGAACATTTAAAAGTATGCATCCATCATAGGATGTTTAATCTACCAGATAAATAAATATAGACTCTCATCCAAAAAAACATTAGTCTAAGACTTTTATTCCAGTGGCTTTGTCTACAAAAATTGCTTTTAATCACAGTGGCTTTATCCTTTAAGCAGAAGGTGGTGGTATGGCTTCTTGAAGCTCAGGAGCCTGATTTTGCCCCTGCATTATTCCAGTTATTCCTAAGCAGGTACAGGGGCAACAGGCTGTATTTTTGCTGGAACACTATGATCATTTGCTTTACGATGGGGGAAGGAGCAGGTGTTGCTTTGTGCCGTAACTTCCCTTTCAACGTCTTTCCAAAATTCTGCTTCAGGAGAAAGTAGTCAGATACACCTTATAATTCACACTTTCTGTATAAATTGTGTTTAATATACCTAATTTGGCCCTGGTTTAGAATTACCACCATTCTGTGATGTCCGTAACACTTTTGAGCAGGTGGGGAGCTCAGTAAGAATTTTGTAGTAGATGCACACTCATGCACATGCCCATAGCACAACGGAGGGACAGGAGAACAGCGTCATGCAAACCCGTTATGCATTACAGATTTTTTATATTATTAAGATAACACTAACAAGACAAGATTATTGAGCCATTCTGTTCTCTACTAGTCCCTAAGAATCTTTGTCCATTTGAACACCTGTGGCACAGCCTTCCATGGGAATTTTGCTGGCCATCTGCAAGCGCTCGGAGAGGAGCTTTACCGTAGTGTAAATTGCTCGTGATTGGTACAAGAGTGTTCTCTCAAACCTCCGTGTTGTTACGCCACTGCTGCATGTCACTGCTAAAGCAGAACAACACAGGAAGACTACAGCGAGCTGGGTAAGGTTTGGTAGAAATGGGGCCCAGCACCCCAAGGTAAGAGCCACCGCTTTCGATCAATGATAACTTCAACCGGTGTTATTTTGATTTTCATGCTGTAAAGTACCTACTGCTACTACTTGCAAACGGGTTTTGTTCTCAAAGCGGGAGCCTTAAAAATGTTTACTGCTGGATATTATTGTGCAAGGAACAGTAGCATCTGAAATGTTTATGCAGGGGGATAATTAGATCTTGTACAGCCTGATGTCCTGTGCTTACAATTGCAGATCCAAACTTGGGAGCAAACAAGGTTGTTAGGTTTCCTGTGACCCAATTTAAAAATACTAACAGGTAATTTTTATAAGAATTTAACTTAGTTAAAACCTTTTACTTATATTTTAGCATGGAATGTTACAATGGTATAATTATGCACCACAGTTTGGACCAAAAGTGAGAAATCAATGTACATAACGAGACAACAAAGACCTAGAACAAGATCACCTGACATGGTTTCAGTTCAGTGTACTGCTTCTCTTAGCACGTGTATTTATTATACGCTGGGTGGTGTTTTGACGGTTACTACTGGATGCTACTTTCTAAAGCAGAGATGTTAATGACAGAAGCGTCTCTCTAACCAACGTAAATTGTATTAGCTTGTCTGTTGCAGCAATGAATACTGGTCCTAATGAGCAGTGTGTGGTATGACAAACTGCACAATTTCTTTCATGTCTCCAAGGAAGAGTATGAGGTTTCACACAGGAATCAGGTGGTTGATTGCCACAAGTATTTCCATTAAACTTTTCAAAGGCTTCAGCACTGCTTACTGGGAAAAAGAAAAAAGAATCTGGTTTACAGGAAGGAACAATACATGATGTTTAGCAACAGACTTGATTCATCAGGTCTTTTTCTTTGCAAACCTTCAAAGCACACTGCAAATTTGACTGCAGGTTATCAGTTAAGTGAATTACGGCATATAAACACTACTGCTGCGTAAATCATGCTTATCTGATGGCTTGTGAAAACTTGCTCTGCTGCCACCACTGAAGCCCAACTTCGAGGAATCCCTCATCTTCAGCCGTGTTGCTCAGGTATAAATTAATTCCCCTGCGTGCTGGAAACATTCCGCTAAGCCTTACTTCTGCAAATATTCACTTGCTTAACTTCAAGCATGAGGTAAACCAGTTGTGTTTGCTGAGATTACTGATATAGGTGGCTTCACAGCAGTATGAATCTGTGGCCAACAGCCACACACAGAAGAACTGCTGTGCTCTGAAAAGAAAGGGAAATAATAGTACATTCTTACTCAGGCATGCTCTCAGCATCAATTCAAGGCTTCATCTGAGGATTTCATCCATTACTACTACTTCTATCCTTTCACCGAATAATTAGTATTTTTTTAAAAAGTGAAGTGGATGCTAATTTGATTCTCACATCAACATTCTTTTGATTTTTTTTTTTTTGCTTTGATTTTCCCCAAAAGTATGATTTGTTTTAATGCAAACTGAAAGTTAAGGTCCGTATCCTAAAGTGCTTACAATCGAAACACACACTAAAAATACCAAAATTAGTTCTTTCCTAACTGGGAATGAATGCATTGTGACTCTTGGTTTGTAAATTGGAGAAAGTCAGCCTGGCTTTCAATCCAGCGGCTTTCAATCTTCCAGCACTAAATAGTAAAATGTTTGATAAACATTTCTTTTTCTTTTTTTCCCAACAAGATTGAATTGGAATGTAGTAAGGGACGCTTTTTGTAACCTTGTGATGCTATATTCATAAAAAGACTTTTTTTTTGTCAAAAAGAGCCTGAGCCGTTTAAGCAGAATTCAGTGGATGCGTATTCTGGTAGCAGCTTCATCTATTTTTCACCTGTTTTCAATTTGTTCCACCAAAGGCGCTTCCCACAGCTTGCCTTCCCTTCCACTCCCACCCCTGTCAGTTACCGTCTCTGCCTTCGTTATTTGGATTGGATATACTGGGTATTTGTTGCCTAAATCAAAATCTGGAATAACAATGCAGCGATTTTTAGGGTTGCAAGATGTTTACAGAGAAAAATAGAGACTCCTAACTCTATTGCTTTCTCTATATCACTGCATTTATGTGTCCCAGAGTGGAGAGAATTTCTTGGGAACTTATTTTTCAGATGTGATATCCTCAGACGCCCTTAGCTTTCACTTTGAGCAAAACCACAGCTTTGAGAGATGCAGTCTTGTAACTCTTCGGCACATCTCACCCACATTCATTAAATAGCTGTTCCCTTTCACACCATTATTCCCAGTAAAACACAAAAACTGTATTTGGTAGAGGAACATATCTTACACTACCATCTTGTAAATTATTTTAGAATTGTAGGATTGGCTCTGCTTTAATTTTTTTTCTTAGTTTCAAATGCTAAAACAACATGGAAGAAGACCATGCAGTTTAAGAACAACATTTATCTTTTATGACAAGAAGATAAGAGGCATTATCTTATTTTATATTGCAGTAGATGATGGAATAAGCAAACATGCATTTGCAAAGGACTCAGAACATAACGGTAAGGTTGATAAGGGTATCTAGAACATACATTTTGAGGATGCAATGAAAAATAACTTTCTTTGCTCCATTTTCTTCTCCTCTTGTGCTGCTGCTCCAAGAATTACTGTATGAATTGTTAACTAGCAGCAAATAATTTTGAGAATTCCTGACCTGGGAGGTTTATAGGCTTAACTTTCTAGTTAATATCTCTTCTACCAAGATTCATGTTCACATTTCAACCAAACTTTTTATTCCCTCAGTTTCCTATCCCCATCCTACTGTCCATTTTGGAAAGGGGAGTCACAGGAATAGCAAAATAGTAAGATTATTGTGGACAAAGTTTTTTATTCTATAAAGTAATAAAGCCAACTGGGCGAGATACTAGCAAAATTGTAAGAATATTATATTCAATATTTTTCATTAGCACAAACTAAAAGTGCCGAGAGACTAATAATGAAAAATGTCTTAAAAAAAACAGTCCAGAAGGTTACAACTTCACCATGCTTACACTGAGGAAAACAAGAGAAGAGTTTGCTTGTATAGGGCAATAATCCAGAAGTTCAGTATCTATATAATTTAAACCAATGTCCAAAGAACAATTTTTGCCTAGAAGACAGCTACAACTCTTGGGTCTTTATCCAGTTTGCATGGGACTAAGATAAAGCCATAAATAAATACCCAGCGTGACAGAAAAGTTTTGCTCCCTGGCCTCTAGAAGACACCGGCAATGGCTCCCAAACAATAAGAAATACTTCAGTTAAGTTATTTTTTGCAGCGTACTTGTTGGGAGCAGAAATACAAATTCACCATTGGAGTGCATGTGCAGACTTACCACATGCTGCAATTGCCACTAACTGAGAAAAAAGGAAAGGTGAACAGTGGGAAACCACATGCTGCAATTGTACTGTGTACCTTTAGGGTTCCTTGGCAACTTCTTCAGGCGTCTTCTCCTCCACAGAAACTGAAAACGGAGACAAAATACCAATGAGAGACATTAGAAACAACTCACTCGACGGCAAATAGTCGAGTAACTTGTTTCCTTTAGTCCAAAGGATCCTTTGAACTAAATGGATACAATTTATAAAGACATATTAGGTATACGGACACTTTTCCTTTTAGCTTTTTAATTCTCATTGTAAAAGAGTTTAGAGACCAAACTTCTAAACTCCTTTGAAAATCTCCACAGTGATGATTTTAACACACATTTTTCTTTGCATTTAATTATATCGTTCAACTTCAATAGCAATATAAGATCGTTTATAGCTTCATTGAAACGCTGTAATGTTTATAAATATCACGTTCTATGTTTTTCTTTACAGCAATGTAATTTTAGAAAATTCTACCTTTTAAATTAAGTCAGATGTTAAAAAAGTGTGTTACATCACATGCAGCACAAGGGAGAATTTCTTGTTCTTAATGAACTAGCCTCTTAGCAGGGCACTGAGCTCAAAACACCCCCGCAGTCCAACTTAGCAATACCTACTTCTACTGTATGGCATATAATTTCAAAATTAAATTTGCTGCTGATGCTATGATGCCAAACACAGTCATCGCTAGCAGCCACATTGCATCACTTGAGTTCTGCATGCTCTTGCAGCTAGTTCAGTGCAAACAGCCATTAGTGCTTTTCAGAGACAAAATATTTCAGACCCAGCTGTACTCTTGCACCTTCTGAAGTTTGCCCCGACTCCTCAGCATCAACGTCCTGGCTCCTTGAGGATGTGTCAGAAACCTCTTGAGCTGCTGAGGCCGCTCCTTCCTTGACACTCTCTAAGTTTTCCTCACAGGCAGAAGCTGCAACATCCAAGACTTCACTCACAGCTTCTATGAATCAAATTAGAGAGATAATTGCCTTGTCTTTCCATTCACCGGCACAAATGAGGGTGAGCAGTCAAGGCTCACAAAGCATGAGCTACCTGCCTAACATACATGTTTGAAGTAACTGAAGACAACAGGATCTATCAGATGATTAAATTTTATCACGCAAATAAAAGTTTGCAAGTGGAATTCCAGGGAAAGTCTGACTCTAGGGCAGAAAACTATGAACATGAGCTATTTTCATGCCTTTAGACAAAGGTAAGTGTTCTCTAACATATATTCTCTTGCAGATACCCTCATTTTACTTTCTGATTTCTGGCAAACTACTAATGATGTGCAAGATGCTAATGGTAAAGTTTCCATGGAAATAATCCTAGTCTGATCAACACCATAGGACATTACACATACGCTCCACATAACCTTGCAAAGATGTCACGAGTAGCTTTAATGTAGAAATATCCTAACATCAGGCTGAAGATTCAGGCCGCAATTCCAGTGTAGCATGATTGCCAACTAGCCATTTTTCAGTACTCCTTAAGGATAAAGCAATCCATCCATATAAAAAGTCTGTAATAGGTAATATGTCTATACACAGATACGCTCTGCAGGGATACTGAACACATCGTCCAGCAGTTACATGTTAAATTTTGAGTAAATGCTCTCTTATCATGTTCTTCTAACCTTCCTGATGGAGGCCTCCACCATCACATGCCTTAGCTGCTCGGCAGGATAAGGTTTGCAGGGACTTTGTTGTTACAAACTGTGTCCTATGCTAAGCTACGTGTATATTAAATACATCTAATGAAACAGCTTCATTAAAAGTTCAATAAATGCAGTAAATAGGAATTTTGTAAAGCTAGCATCCCATGCCTTTTCCAAATATCAGCTTGCAGCTATTTAAATGCAGCATATTCTGAACATCAACTGTTTCACTTTATTTTGCAGAATACTGACTGAATTTTGAAGAAGCAACAGAAAAAAAGTCAGGAATTGCTACCTTTGTCTTTATAGGGAATAGCTATGCAATAAAAATAGTATATTTGAAATTCAGAACATTAGATATTTTATAGCTAGCATCACTTGACGTAATGCAATACACTTGCTATGTTAACAAGCTGCTGGATTTGAGTTCATAACACCAAACATACAGTTTATATTACCAAAAACTTGCTCTCTGGCTTATACTATTTAATCTTGCTATTTTTTGTTTGTTTCTTGTGATGTTTCAGTGCTTTAATTTCTTCCGCACTAAGAAGAGTAGATCAGTAAGCAAGCAGAGGGAGCAACATGGACTTTCCTGCTTTTTAATAAAACCTAATTTCCTTTGAATGGGAATTGTGTTTATTTGCCACCTACAGGAAAACCTCCCTTGAAAACAAACGTTAACGCTTATACCACTCGTACTGAACGATTTGCCTCTGGTCTGAAGTATTTTTTACGGCCATCAGAAAGGCAATCCACTGCAACAAAATACAGATTCCTTCCAACACGTCCGTCGGGTCTCTGCAGAGTAGCTGTTGCTCCCTAAAACACAAGGGGCCTTGTTGCAACAGGCATTGTATTTTTGAAAACCTGTGTCTGTACATATGAGTAACTGTCCGTGGTTACTGCAGAAAACTCCGGATGGTACTTTTATTCGAGTGGCTTTCACATCCGTTCCTTGAGCACACCTGGCTGGAGTTTCCTAGGAGCCACCTTCCTGGTGCCACAGCTGAAGTGCTCTTTTCGAGAAGAGAAAGCTGGCAGTAGCTGGTGGTCCAAGCCACTCGCCCACGGCAGCGCCAGATGTGGCAGCTTGCACCGGGTCATTATCCATGCCTTAAGGCATTATCTCCAAAGGTTCAGACTGGCCCGTGAAGATCATTCCGGCATCATTTCTTTGGCCTATTGCAACTACAGCAAGCTACCTAAGTCTCTTCTGGTGCTTTGAGCACCATGAAAATAAGAATCAGTCTATAAACATGGAGGCTATTTTGAGCATTAATCTGACATACCAAAACAAATCTCGGTGTATTTTTTGGTGGTTTGTACACAGCTCAGTCTTGGAACAAACACTCTGTATCGCACTCAGAAGGTCAACACGTTTTTCTCTGTCCTAGGGACTTGCCGTGATCCCAGGGCAACACCAGACGACTGATGACCTGGCAAGCTGAGAATGAGCCCCCCGCCTCTTTCAGAACTGGGACTGCCACACAGCCCGTTCTCCTCAGGGAACACCAGGCATACTGCCCATGTCCCTCGCACCCTCTCCTACTGATCAGCTGGTAGCAAAAAGCATTGCAAAGTTTAGGAACTTCTCCTTTCTGTTTCCCTGGATGTTAAATTTAATCTCAGTGCTATTTTACCCTCTTTTTTTTTTTAATCTGCATGCATTTCATATTTTTTCAGTCCAGCTTAATCTCTCACAATTGTTTCATGTAAAATCCTGCAGTAACAGCCTATTTCAGAAAAGATATTTTAATCTGTGTCGGGTACAATGATGACTCATTTTCCATAATCCTTGGAAGAAGGATTTTACTTTTCTGTCTGTTCAATTATTGCAAAGTTGTTAATAAGCCTGTCATGAAACTCTCAAGGAATAAATAGATATAACTGAAATCACTTCTAACTTGTTAGTTCAAATCCTAAAAAAATTAAGCTTCTTTATTTTTTCAAAATAGAAAAGTTACAGCATCTTAACCGGTTCTGTGTTGCTTTCTGAATGATGATCAGTTTGAAATTCTGAAGTCCCCGTATTTCCTTGGGCAGCAACGACTACAACCCATTTTGTCTATTTATGCCAGCTTTCTTAACAATTTCTACAGGCTTTAACTGAACAAAATAATCTGCATTGTGCAACTGCTTCTCTGCAATGAAGACACATGGCATGTAACTGCTGTTCGTATTATGTCTTCCGCTGAATGCCCGGCTGCGTTATTATCAATATTACACAAGGCTACCTCGGCTCCTTGACATCTTTAACAAAACACCCACTTGCAGCATTCCAGTCAAACTGGTCTCAGTCAAATGATGATTCACCCTGACCCATAAAATTTAAAACCTGCCAAACATGGGAATGTTGATTTTTTTTTTTTTAGTTTCTTCTTATAGTCACAATAGTCACAAAAGTGGAGTTGGTTGGGTTTTTTTCTTAATACTGTAGGGGAGAATCTGCCCCCCACCCCCATCATTCATCCATAGCACTGGAGTTAAGAGGTTTCATAATTTTACCGTTTCATTGAGTGTTTAGTGTGTCGTGTTCCCCTTGCCCATCTTAGTGGGATATATTACAGAACCTATACACTTCACAGTTTCGTACACGGTATTATACTGGTAGCAAAACCTCAGCCTTTGTGTATGAAATTAGCTATTTTTTCCTGAACAATTTATATTTGTTTTTCTTATGCTTCTTCACCAGGCATTTGTCAATTTTAAGTTTTCCCCTGGGATAAGTAGCTAAGTGGCTA